>VDFB02000003.1:679707759-680356122 GCA_007258455.2 Sequoia sempervirens
AATGAATGAATGTTATATGTTATTAATGGATGAATGAATGATTAATGCTATATGATTGGGTATGGGGAATTGAGAGTGATGTGAGGGGGGGGAGGGGCCAAATGAGCTTCCACTGTCACATGGTTGGCCCTGTTAAGTAGAGAATATTAAACTATACTCAAAACAAAGAGAAGCTCAATAAGGTAATGCACTTTCAATATAAGAAATGCATCGTTTGAAGCATCAAACCAATATGCAGTCTGTATGTATGATCAGTCGTCAGTCTCCGCAATGGTACATTTCCACGAATATATAATATTTTTTTTTTTAAATTTTGCTTCTTCGTCAAAAATTTCGACGATAACAACCAACGAATCAACAGAAAGCCTCGACGAAGTTTCTATAGCTGCGACGAATATTTCGTCGAACATTCGACGAACTTCCATTGTTCTTCCGACGCTACTACTTGCCTATTTCGTCGCATATTCGATGAACTTTTGGTGTTCTTTCGACGCTACTAATTTTGTATTTCGTCGCTATTTCGACGAAATTTCCATGTTTCCACGCTAAATATTTGCCCATTTCGTCGAGCCGACGACGAACTTCTGGTGCAGTTCGTCGGTGGATAAACAAAGTTTTCGTCGATATTCTGACAAAATCCCGACGTATGTCGCGATCCTGCCGACCGACAATTCTTCGCCGTTATTTCGACGTTTACTTTTTTGTCGTCCTTGCGACGAAAAAACAGCGACGAAAATTTTTTGGCCATTGCGTCGCTCTTCCGACAGAGATTTGTCGAACGACCGACGAACGACCGTCGGAAAATGGTGTCAAATCCTGTAGTGGATGCTCCAAAATACTGGATCAATGCTTGACTGAATGATGCAAAGTACTTGAGTGCTTGATTGAGTGAGTGAACAAGTGAACTTGATGAATTAGTGAATGAATGGGGGTTAGAATGGATTTAAAAAAACTTATTTATACACACTTGTGCCTTAGTAACCCAATGATACCTCATCACAGGCTGACCTAAGGCATTTTTGAATAAAAACCCAAAAGAAAATTTGAAATATTCTGAATTTTGAACCAAGGACTCATTCGCCACCCATGGCGAAATGGGTCCCACCTTGGACTTGAAAGTGGGTGTCAGGAATTATCTTCCATTTAATGTTGTTTTTCATGTTTACAGTAAAAAACACACTTAATTAAGCCTTATAAGGGCATAAAGGGGTCAAATAAAGCATAAGAAAGGTCTAAATAGTGAAATTAAGCCTAGAAAAGTGTGAAATCTTGTTACAAGACTTTACAACACTTTAAAATAGGACTTAATAAGTGATGAAAAGGTAATTTTTAGGTGAATTGTAATGAATAGAGTCTAGAAATGTGTAGAAATGTTTTACAACACTTCACAATACCTTCACAAGACGCCATAATTTGAATTTTAAGGACCTAAATGTGAATGTGTAGGCCACATTGCAACATTAAATCAGAGAAAAATAGACCAAGCATCATGAAGAAAGGCCTAAAAGACCATGAAAATTTTAAGGGACCATTTTTCTAGGGTGCAAAAATGACTACACTAAATGGATGATTTGACCTAGATATATAAAATAGAAATTTATGAAACCTTACAGATTGATAAAATAGGTTACCACCAAGCCTAGGAAGTACATAAAATCATCAAAAACATTATAATTTTTTTTTTATAGGCCTCCAAGGACTCATTCTCCCAGTGGTGAATGTGTCCTAGTATGCTTTTCTAGGAGACTCTAAATCAAAAAATATAGCTTGTAACCTGAGAAAAAATTCTGCCTCAGAAACCATAATATGGACTCATTCACCCTATGGTGAGTGGTTCCTAGTACATGGTTTTTAAAAAATTATAAGTGGGTATGTGCAGGATCATCATGGAAAAAACAGGCCCTTAAGTGGCAAAAAATTTAGAAAAATTAGTGTTAGGCAACTTGACGTAAAAATTTGAATAAGTTATCTATATTACTTCAAAAATTTGTAAGAATAGAATATGTAGGAAATTGAATGTAATTTCTAAACTACTAGGTTTATTTTAAAATAAATAAAATCTATTTGGTGAAAATTTGAAATTTCAATGTAGTAGTACTTAAATTTTAGGGAAAAAATAAGAAGTAGGTGTCTATCTGACCACCCTAACCATAATAAAATGATAATATTTTTTTATAATATTTTATATATAAGTAGAGGACTCATGTCTGGATGTGATGCATATTTTTTTGTAATATTTTTCCAAATAAATAATTAATTATGAATTTTTTATTACAACTTTTAAATAATATAAAAACTCATATGTCTGACCACCTTAACTTGGTCAAGACTTCATGAAATTTATTTTTTCTTTTTTTAATCCTATAGTATGTGAAGTATAGAATGTGAATCATGTTTCAGATTCAAAAAATATGATATTGTTTGAAAGTTATAGATGTTTTTCAATTAGCCTATCAATTAGGACTTTAGTCATAATTCTAATAGAAAATGAATAATAATTATTTATTAAATTCAAATTAAAACATAATTTATATTGGTGGAAAGCTGAGAATCTCCTCTAAAAACCCTTTTCGTTTCATAAACTTTAGGTAAAAAAAAAGTCGTCAGCCACATATCCTACAAATACCCATAGCATTGCCACTTTTTGGCCCATCATGATCTTGCACATACCAAGTGCAATTTCTAAGTGATTATATGTGTTTTCTATTTTAGATCTCAAACTGTAACTTCTATGATAGAAAATTCTAGAATTTAATGTTGAAATGCAAGTGCAATGATGAAATATATGACACTTTTTGAAATGAAATTTTGATCCAATTTTTGAATATGAATTATGGAAAGTACACTAATATGCAAACACTATGAAAAATCTATCTAACATTATGCAATTTTTGTTGAATTTTTAGATTTAAAATGAATGCAAAATTCAAGTTTACAATCTAAAATGCAATGAAAATTAAAGAAATTTTGACAACCCTAGATGAAATGTGAACTAATGAAAATCCTAGATCTAGGGTTTTAGTGGACTCCAATTTTTAAAATTTTGATGTACAAGGTCAGGTTCATCAAATGAAACATAGAAAAAAAGGTTTATAAAAAATAAATAAAAATGATGCACCTACTTATCTAATTTCATTTAGTTATGAGGGGTATAATGCATAAATGAATATTAGAAATAAAACCTAACCAATATAGCAATAAAAAGGTAGGTTTAAGAGGGTCAAATGATGTGTATCTATTGCAAAAAGTTCATTTTTGGGCCTCGCCGAGGACTCATTTGTGCAGTGGTAAATGGGTCCCTACTAGGGTTCTAGAAAATATATTTCTAGGTTTTTTTCTTCAATGCCTCCACTCACAAATCCTAGGTGTTCAACTCCTAAAATTTGGAAATAAATTTTGCATAAGACTTTATGTGATTTTCAAAGAAAGATAACAACTTTGACAGCTTTTCAACTTTCACAAGTTTTTCTCTCCATTTGGTCTTCAACCTAAAATCCTCAATCACACATCAAAGGAGAAGAAAAATGTTGTTATGTTAGGCAATAGGGGTTTTCCTTGGTCAAACCCCGCTTTGGTAATTAAACTTTGAAATCAAACAATGCATAAAGGAATGATGAATGAAGAATATAATGCCACAACTTACTAATCCTCAATTGAACCTTGGATTAAAAATTTGAAGCTTAGCATGAAGTGGCCTTAATGAGTGTAGATCTTGATCATGAAATTGATATAATATAATGGCTTTGAACACTTTAACTTGATCACCAATTCTATAATGTCACATTAGCTCAACAACATGCATGACTTTGACATGATGAAATATATCTTTGATTGCTGCAATAAAATTTAATAATATTCCATTGAGTTCCTTCTTGAATGATCCTAAATTCTTTATAATTCTCTTTTGAAAACTGCTTGATCTCATGAAATTTTGAGGTTAAAACATAGTGAAATAACCTTACATTTATACATAACTTAAGATTAAATCTTGAAATTCAAATAACACAATTTGACATCATATCTAGGATTTGAAATCATAAAAATACTACCAAAAGTTTAGTCCAAGGGGAGTTCCTAGGGTTAGGTGAGGACCCATTCACTATAGGGAAAATGGGTCCTAGCACACTTAACTAGGACACACTTCAAGAAATAAGAAATTTTATGTAGAAAGGGGATCCTAGAACCCAGTGATGACCCATTCACTAGGTGGAGAATGGGTCATAGGTCACTAGCTTAGGACACATACCTTGCAAAATTTGGTGTTCGGTAATATCTTTAATAAATGTCGGGCGTTATCCCTCATAATCTATAGTTAATTAGGCTTGGATTTGAATTAAAGGGGACAATTAATCTTAAATTAACTTCAATTAATTAATAAATCCCTAGATTAGTTTGAAAGTGTAAAGATAGACTTTACAATACCCTAAATAAGGCACCATTAAGTCCATTTTATTAAAAAGGGCCCTAGACTTAATGTGAATTTGTAAAACACATTACTACACTAAATCAAGGAAACATTAGGATCAATTATTATTAATTATTCATTCCCAAACTAAGGAAAAAGGGATACTTTTTATGTTACTACATAACCATAAAAGCTACAATCAGCGAGACCTCACAAAAAACATATGCAATATAAATAGGTTCTTAAATCATCGTAAACCCTTTCTTATTATCCATATTGTTCAAAACACAAGAGAAGAGCATATAAGAATTTACAATATTTTTATAAAAAAAATATTAATCTCTTAATTAGGAATATAGAACTTATATTTACTATGATAAAAGATCCGATAGCATGTTATAAATATGAAATATATTTTAAAATCCATGGAAATTTTTAAGAGAAAATAACTGTTACATAAACTACAACAAAATAAATAATGCAAACTAGAACTTTGATAAATTATGCAATTTCAAGATGATAGAATTACATTAAGAGCTTCCAAGATGAAAAATACAAGCTAGGTAGTGAGTTTATAAATAACTAAGGAGAGAATGGAGGTGACATATCAACCAATGAAAATTGATGACCAATAGCCACCAACATTAAATAAAGTGATAAAAAAGTAAACACTTAAACCTTAAAGGGTGGAGACAACTCATCACTTTACCTCATATTTATTAAATGCGAAACTCACTTTATTATCCTAATAAAGCTTAATAAATGTGTAAAAAAAACCTATAACTAATGGAAATTAAATGATCCTTCTAAGAAAATAAAAACCTACATTAACATGTAGAGACCATATCCCTAAGCTCTTATATACTTCTGTGCACTAAGGGTGCCAAACCAAGGAAAATTAATGCAAACCTATGTTCATGATAGAAAAATTAGGAATAATTTTTGAGGTGGGTTAGATATCATTATCTTTTTCTTCTTCAAGACAATTGGGTGTTTTCCTAAAGTGTTGGACCATATATTACAACAACAAAAAAAATCACCCTAAATAAAACCATACTGATTACATAATGCACCACTATTTTTATCATCACTTCATGCTAATATTTTGGTTTATGATACTCAATATTAATCAACTTATTAAATAGATGATTTACCAAATAAGTTTCAATGATCATGTTTCATAATACGTACTAAATTATTTCACATATTTAGACATGTTGATTGGAACACACAAACAAATAAACATGTGACTATGTTTAGATTGATGTAGGTTGAGTGTGTTAAGGATGATGCAAAGAGAAATCAAATTAAAAATTGGTTCCTTTATCCATTTGGGCAATAGAGTCACCAAATTTTCTAAGAAATTAATAACTTATAAGAAGGTAATATCTTAATCATGACACATAATTATGAAAAATAATTGAAAGTTACAAAATATTAAGTAGCTTAAGATTACTTTACAATCCAGGAGAATGCCCATATATTTCCTTTATTTTGTTGAATATATGTCTTACAAAGACTCTACAAGGATTTTACAATCTTCTTATTTGCCAACTAAAATACACACATCTAGAAATTCACATCCTACATATGGATACATTCAATGAAGGTTTTGTTTTCCACTACTCATTTGATATACCAACATTATAAATATTATTGTTAATTTGAGATAAATCCAAATCATTAAAATACCAAGATAAGTATGTACCAAGAAGTGTTTTTATTGAAACTTTATACTCTCCTATGAACATATTTCTTATGCTTGTTTTGTAAATTCTCTCCCCTAACCCAAAAAAATAATCCTCTTCTCTAAATATGGTAACCAAGGTAGATATATCAATAGAAGGAAGGTGTGCAAGATACTAAATAATTGTGCCACATAATAAAACCCTAACCACAAGGTCTGCCAATTCCTAAACCATGAATATATATGAAACAACATTCATTTAAGCCTTTCCATACCTAACAATTGATTACTCATGGGTTTGAGTGCATAAATAATTGAAAATGCCTACAAAATATACTAAAATTTCATCTTAAATATGTTATTCTAACAAAAAGAAGAGCTAAAAATTATGAGTGACGTAATGGAACCCTTTTTAATCTTATATCCACACTAAAATGAATTCATAACCTTCATATATTCTCACCAATTGAAGCTAGGTAGGTTGTGGCAGTTGATGGGTATTAATTGGGCTAGAGAGAAGGTACACATAAAAAACATCATGGCACCAACTCTTGTTGACTTGCAAGAAAACATTGTTAACCTAGAGAAAGGAAAAGGGAAGCTTTTTGGGTTCCAAAGAGTCTTATAACCACAAAAATATTAGACAACTAATCCCACTTTCATTGAGTTCACTTTCCCTGTATCTTTTTCTATGAATTTTCACTCTCTTCCCTTATATATATATATATATATTAAGGCATAGTCCTAAACTAGGAAAATATTAGAGGTTTCTTTGTTTCTCGAAACCAAAGATTACCTTGATCACCTTTCTAGTTTTTTTTCACTTTCCATCTCATCTTTTCCTTAGACAAACTTTTCATTATGCTCTTTATCGTAAGCATCATCGCTTGGAGAGGTAATGGGAATCTATTGGAATTTCCTTTCGTTCATGGAACCAACGAAATTATAACCACATTTTCTTTTCGTCCCACATATTCCCTTGTTAAGGATTCTAATGAAATTGGGAACTAATGGTTCTTGAATCGTATTGAATATCCAATAAACTTATCTTACCATTCCTTGAGGTCAAGATGAAATCCATATGATGTTCAATAGAAACTAGGAGCCTTTGATTCGTGATGCTTATGAAAACTTCAAAAAAGGGAAAAAATATGTCAAAGTTTTCATATGAACTAGGTGTAGCATTGTAAATTGTCACCCCTGACACTTTCACACTAGGTCTATCTCTCTCTCATGTACCTAGACCCAATTTTGCATTTTAATTTTCCCATTTCATAATAATCTTTCAAAAATCAGAGGTTGAATTGGGATTAAGTATTTAATATTCATATTGATGATTAAGGCCTAAAAATAGGTTTAGGCTAGGCCATCCAATGACCTTGTCTAGTCTATTTTGACCCCAATTAAAATATGTTAGTGCTAGAGTATTTCAACATTTAGAAATTGAAAGTCATTTATCAACTATCAGAAATTAATTTATGAGAAGTTAAACAATTGCATATAAATACAAGTCCTTTTCACCATTTGAAATCATGAACATGGCTAACAAAAACCATAAATATTAAAGTGACAATTGAGCATCCTAAGAGTAGTGAAGAGTAGACTTATAATATTTTTATTTCATTCAAACCTCACATCAGAAATGCATCATATTTTCATGTCATTTTGTTTATGTTTAATGTTTATTTTATTGTGAGTAATAACACTTAGAGGAATTCAAATCAAGCATCCAATCCTCCTTGAAAATGTTGAGTACAATGACTTCAGTCCGTCAAGAAATGTGGATCTCAGTGGTAAGTTACATTAATTGGTAATTTGTCACTTTTTATCATTTATCCTCTATCACATGAATGGTAAGCTCTCTTTTACATCATAAAATTCTTTGTAGAGGTAGAAATATACAAAAGCAAGGTTTGAATTAAAAAATCACCTATATGGGATAATCCTTTTCCATTTTTCTTATGTGTAGGTTGTAGATCTAAATAAAATTGGAAAAGGATTGAAGAAATAATTTTTTAATAAACCATTCAAGTCCTATATGTTAATTTTTTTGGGAAAGTACAATTTATCAATGATATACAAAGTGTTGACATTGAGTCCAAAGAAGAACCTACAAATAGAAACCAACTAAGATCTGAATTTTGATTTTGATTATTTGCACTTCAAGGTCTAGGGTGCCTAATGCCCTTGTCTACACATTTCAAGCTCATATTTATATACCAAGCTCCCCCATGTCTATACTACAGTCTTCTAAACTTAGTTTCTAGTTTTTAGTTTTATATTTTCTAGAAATCATATCAGTTTGTTGTATTTCATAGATAACATGAGTGCATCATTGCATTATCAAATTAAATTTATCAATTAACAATCAATTAACCACTATCATCACACACATTAGAGGACTAAAACCATGATCCACCATTTTTCTTCTTCAATTGAGGTTAGTATCCAAGTGGGTGTTTGAGATCAATTTTAGTAATTTCCCTTGTGGTGTTGGAAGAAGTGTGGTTTAAACAATAGATCCCTCTTTTCAACATCACTATTTTGGTGAACTTGACATTTGGGCACTTTAAAACCTTTTGTAATTCTAATTAGGTCATGTTGAAATTTGAATAAAACTTGCAAAACATTGAATTTATAATTTAGGAATGAAAATTGTTATAAAAATCATTGACAAAGTAAAGAATTGCATAGTCCATTTAATCCAAACTATTTATTTTTTTTGTTAATTTTAGTTATTGCAAGTAAATCTTGCCAGTTATTGCATTATAAAATATTAACGAGGTAATTCTAAGGTCTAAAAGCAAGATAAATTTATTTAATTTGTGATTTGTGCATGCATATGTTGTTGAAAAATTAAATATTTACTTTGTTGTTGACATTTTAAAAGTAACAAAATGATCAGTTTTCAGATTTGTCAAGCTAGGTTTGATTGGTTACTACATTTTACAATCTAAAAATTAATTTTACAACACAATACCTTATTTCAAAAAACTAAAATTACATGTGTAATTATGTTTTATATAAGAAAAATTGATATCTTTTACATTTCTAAAAATATGCCGGCTGCCACACATGAACATCTATAAATTAGGATCCTCATATAGTGAAGTTTATTTCTATTTTTCAAAACATTGAAGCATAAATCATTATTTCCAGGGTTCTAGTGCCTCTATCCTTACTATATTGGACCAGATGTTAGTGACAATAATCTCTCTAAGTCTTATGTCCAGATATGTCCCTTTTTTTTCACTATTGTGTAATAGTCATTATCTCAATACATACAATTATTAGTAAAAGGCTTCCATAATTTCTAATTAATTTAAAAAAATTGATGCCTTTTTTGAAATCCTTATTTTTGAGAATAAGAGATCATTGATAGCCTCCAAAATTCCACCTTACCTACTATTGAAACCCACATTATCATTAAAGACATTAAACCCAAGCAAGAAGAACCCATATTATTGAACATTCTATTATCATTGATGTAAAATATATGTCATAATGAAATGTCCATTCTAGATGTTACGAATGATAATTTTATGCTTAACAAAAAAGGAAACATGGTAAGTCAGGGTACATGTTTAATTTGCGGTTCCTCTATATCTATAAATTTTGTAAAAGTCTAGAAATGTTTGAAGTAGTGTTATGAAACCTTTTCTTCTTAGAAGAAAAATATGTAGTATACTAAACTCTCATTATTTTTGGTACTACATTCTATTTCTATTCCTAATTATTTCTTGTAGTTTGGAATATAAGTAAACCTACTTAGGATGTACATTAGTTTCAAGTTTCATAAGAATTGGGTGTTAGATGAAGCATCTAGAAATGATAGAGTGAATGTCCTGTAATTCCTAAATAACTATGAAATATGGCTAAAACTCATGCTAGAGAAGGGGAGCATGTGAAGGTAAAATAGGAATAGTTAAGATCATGCTACAAAATGCATGACTTCATCTTACACCTGTAGTAATGCATTTGACTTAGGGTCGAGCCAACTACATGTTTTGTATCATTTCAAATTATGGTTTTCTATTTGCTTGGAATAGCTAATTGTGGATGATATTTAAGGGTTCTAGGATGACATGAAGATTTTATTAACATGATGAAATATTAATTTTATGAATATTTTCAACCATTAAATGAAAATAAGGTGGGTGAGCGAGATGCATAATGATGTGTGTGAAATATGTAAGTAAATTATGTGTGTGCTGAGAGGAGTCAAGTGTGTTGAGAAAAAATGAGATATTGTCATAGGATGTGTTTACCTATTAAAGTATAGCATGATGTGTGTAAGAAAATCTATATTCCTTTTGTAATTTGAGGTTGGAGCCTCTTAATCTAAGTTTGTGCTTAGTGAATATGGTGTAGCTCAATCTTATTGGATTGGTGTCTCTTGTAGGTTAGTGTGTACAAATAAAAAATTAATGGGATTGGTTTCTCCTTTTAAGGTTGTGATTCCTATTGGTTGGTGCCTAGAAAATTATTATACGTTTTATATTAATTTTTTAAGGCATTATTGGGTCAATAGTTCCAAGAAAATATTCTCACCATGGTTTTTCCCTTCAGGTTTTCCATGCAAATATGGTGTTCTCTTATGTGGATGTGTTCATTACTTCCATTGCCATTGGTTATGTTTTCATAGTTTTATGAATGTGTAGATTTAAAGTAGAATGTATTAAATAATCATTCACCACACTCCAATGATTTCATAGACTATGTTTCATGCACAAAATGAGAAAAAAAATGGATCATTGATAGTGGATGATCTAGCCACATGAATGGAGGAAAAATGGAATGACATATTAGTAAAGCTTGGTGACAATTTTGTTGCTAAGATATCAAGAAAGGGTACATTGAGTCTTGATGGTGGAGAAATTAAGACATATGATGTCTTATATGTTAAATGTCTAAAACATAACTTAGTGTAGTTCAAATGTGTAACCAAGGCTACAATCTTTCATTCAAAGCACAAGGATGTGAAATCAAAGAAGCAAGAAGTGGTAATCCTGTTCCAGAAGGAAGTAGAAAAAAATGTAATGTGTACAATGTTAATGAGATCAAAATAAATAAATATCTTTTGGGATAGAAAGATAAAAGTTGGCTATGTCACAAAAGGATGGGTCACATAAATTTTTATAATATTATGAAGATTAGTTCTAAACAAGCAGTTGTCATCATGTGAATTGCAATGCAAGCTTTAACAACTAAGAATACTAGAAGAAGTGAATAATGTGTCTCTATTCTAAAAATATACTAGTGTTGTAGTGGTGGAACTTTTCTATTTCTTTGAGATCAATTTCTAATTGTAATAATCTTATATCTCTTTATTTCTATTATAGAAGTGAGCCATTCTTTCTTTAGGTTGTGATCCATTTGGTAGTGAGTTTATTATATTCAATGTTGCAATTAATTTTTATTATGAGCTAATCCTCATTGTGGTTTTCCCATTCTTCGGTTTTCCATGTAAATTTGGTGTTCTCATGCATATAGATGTGTTTGCATTATTGTTTCTCATGTTTGTATTCTACTAATGCATGATAAGGGTTTAAGGGTTGTTAAGGTTTTAAGGATTAATGAAGACCTAAATGTTATTGATGGTATTGATGTTTTAATGTATAACTAATTCACCCTCCCCTCTTAGTTGTCTTTTGTATTCAATAATTGGTGTGAAAAAAATATTCCTTGTAAGAATTCTTAACCACTTGAGGTAGATCTAAGATGGTGCAGAAGATGGAGGATCATGTGTTTAATGGATCTGATTATGCATTCTGGAAGACTAGGAAGGGAAGTTTCCTTGTTTCTTTTAGGTTTGGATTTTGGAAGTCCATTGAACCTAAATATACAATGCCTAAAAATGATCTGAGTACTGATGATGAGATCAAGGCATATGGGATCAAGGGAAAAGCAAGGTATTCTCTCTTGAGTGGTATTTCTAATTAAAAGCTTGTAAAGTTTATGAGCTATAAATCTACTAGTGAGATCTAAAAGAAGCTAGAAAGTGTCTATGAAGGAGATGATAATTTCAAGAAAGAAAACATGAAAAAATTAAGGACTGAATTTGAAACCCAAAGTATGATAGAAGATGAAGATATTATATTCTACATGCATAGAGTGGACGAAGATGTCAATTCCATCAGAGGCCTTGGTGGAAAAATTGAAGAATATGAGGTTGTAAATAAGGTATTAAGAACTCTTCCCAAACCTTACATTCATAAGGTTTCTGCTATTGAAGAACCTCAAAATTTAGATAATTATTCTAGAGATCAATTGTTTGGTTCTTTAACTACTTTTTAATTGAGAGAGTTTGGTCCAAGTGATTCAACTAATAAATTTTTCAAAGCATATAAGAATGAGGAATTAGATATGCATGATTTTGATGAGCTACAAGAAAACTTTGTGAGGAGACTAAAAAGGGTATTGGAAAATATATAGGTAACTTACCTTTCAAAAGTTTCAATAATGGAAATATAGGTCATTATGCTTCAAGATGTCCAATAAAGGATTAAAATGACACAATTAAGGAGAACGAAGGTGAATCAAGTAAGATAAGTTATTGTGTTAAAGAAGATGAAAGTATATTTGATGATGAATTTGATTGTCCAGATGATGAAAATGATGATTTTTTGTTCATGTCTCTAAATGTTGGAACTAA
The DNA here is from genome assembly GCA_007258455.2 of Sequoia sempervirens. Taxonomy (NCBI): domain Eukaryota; kingdom Viridiplantae; phylum Streptophyta; class Pinopsida; order Cupressales; family Cupressaceae; genus Sequoia; species Sequoia sempervirens. The sequence continues at coordinate 679,720,507 of VDFB02000003.1, forward strand.
TTCTTCTAACTCTAAGATATGTATGAAGAATTTTTTTCTTGAAGCAGGTCATAATGGAACAATGGTGACTTCTTTTCAAGCTAGAGAGGACAAAAACTAATAGATTATTGACAAAAATTTCTCAAATCACATGATAGGTGATAAGAGTGAGTTTTTTAAACTTGAGAAGTTTGATGGTGGTCTTGTTAAGTTTGGTGATGATACATCTACTAAGATATGTTGAAATGGTTCAATTAGTTTTTATGGAAAGAATAATAGAAATAATGTTCTTTATGTTAAGGGGCTTTGGCATAATATTTTAAGTGTAGGACAAAGGATAAAATATTGTGTTTCAAAATGGTGGTTGTGAAATCAGAAAAGGATCTAGAACTCTAGTTGTTGCAAGAAGGATAGATAGAAATATTTATTATCTTAAGGGTAATAATGGTATGTTCTTTATGACTTAAATCAATGAAAGTTTTCTACGACATAGAAGAATGTTTCAAATAAATTTTGATAACCTAGTTAGAATTAGCTCTTTTTAGGCAGTGAGAGATCTACCAAATATTACAAATTCTATAAATGTAGTTTATAAGGAATGTTAGGTCAGGAAGAAAACAAGAAAAAGGTTCAATATCAAATAATATTCTACCATAGGACCTTTGGATTTGATGCATACAGACCTCTGTGGACCTACAAAAATAAAAAAAGTTTTCAAGGTGATAGGTATTTTATGTTGTTGATGGATGATTACTATAAAATAACTTGGGAAAATTTTCTCAAAGAAAAATCAAAAGCTCTAGATAATTTTAAGGAAATTAAAGCTATGGTTGAGAATGAAATGGATATGAAAATCAAGTGTTTAATATTTTACAAAGGTGGAGAGTTTACCTCCAATGAGTTGAATAATTTTTATAAAGATCATGGAATAAAGAGACATTTATCAACTCCTAGGACCCCTCAACAAAATCGAGTGGTGGAAAGGAAGAATAAGACTTCTCAAAAAGCAACAACAATAATGATAAAGGAACAAAACCTATCAGATGTCTACTGGAGAGAAGCAATTCATAATACAATATGCATACTTAATAGAGTGTAAGCAAGGACAAATAGTTCAAATACTCCCTATGAGTTATGGTATGGATGAACTCCTACTATCAAGTATTTTAGAGTGTTTGGAAGCAAGTGCTATATCTCAAGAGATGAATAAAACTTTACAGAATTTGATGCAAGATTTAATGAAGGAATATTCCTTGGATACTCTACAAAGAGCAAGGCTTACCAATGCTACAACAAGAGACTAAAAAGGATTGTTGAAATTCCAAGTGTTAGAGTGGATGAAGACTTACATAAAAGCTCAATATTGATAGATGGATATAAATGAGATGATTCCTCTTGCAGAGAATAAGAAAAAGATGATGGCAAGGAAAATAAAGTGTAGGTTAAAGATAAATAAGCTCTAGAAAGGATCCATAAGACCCCTAAGTATGTGCAAAAGAATTATTTTGAAGATCAGATCATTTGTGACAAAATTAGAGGTGTATTAACAAGAAGAAAGACCAATATGGCTAAAGAATAGGTAAACGCATTTTTACTTTCCAAAGTTGAACCTAAAATAGTTATTGAGGCATGCAAAGATGAATTTTGGATCAAGGCCATGGAAGAAGAAATGATGTAGATTGAGAGGAATCATACTTGGGAACATGTCCCAAGACCAGTGAACAAGAATGTAATTGGAACTAAGTGGTTGTTCTATAACAAGCTAAATGAGAATGGAGAAGTTAGGAAAAAAGCTAGGATTGTGTGTAAAGGCTACTCATAAGTAGAATGAATAGACTTTGAAGAGACATCTACTATAGTGGTAACATTTGATAAAAGCTATTGGATTTTGCAGAACATAAAGATTTCAAAGTTTATTAGATGGATCTGAAGTCTGCATTCTTGAATTGTGAGTTGGAAGAAGAAGTTAATATTGATCAATCAGAGATATTTCAGTTATCAAATGATCCTAATATGGTCTACAAATTGAAGAAGGCATTATATAGACTCAAGAAAGCTTCCAAATCTTTGTATGCATGATTGGATAGGTACTAGTTGTAGTAGGGATTCAATAAAGGCACCACAAATATAATTATTTACTTTAAAATTCAAATAGATCAAATTTTGATTGTGGTTACATATGTTGATGATATAATATTTGGAGAAAATGAAAGTATGCCAAAAATATTTGTAGAAGAGATGCAGAAAGGGTTTGGAATGTTTGTGTTTGGGGAGATGATGTTGGAATATAGTTGTCATTTATTTCAAAAATGAAAATCATGCAAGGGATATTGATGGCATAATGATAGAAAATGAGTGTGAGAGTAGTGGATCTGATGCAAAATTTGATGGAATATTCAAATTGGGTTTCTTGAGATATTTTTAGAAAGGTATTGTGTAGGTCTTGATGTCAATGGAGATGTCAACATTCAATTTTTCATCCTTTTGGTCTAGGGCTTATCATTTAAACCCTATGTGTGTAGGAGTGTACAGTTACGGTGTCTTCATAAATGTTCTATTTCAATGGTGACTTGTGTTTGGTGGTTGTAGGTAGCTTAAGTAATGACTTAAGCCCATTGTGTCCATCCTGTGACCGATCCCTCACATCATAGAAACAGGTTGATGAGGTTCAAGGTTCACATTGGTAGGACTCACCCATGAGTTTCTCTGATAGCCCAATGACCATATGATTAGTGGGACACTAGTGGATCGATGGGAATCAAGTTGGTGTATCTCCGATGGCCCGTTGATCATCTTATTGGCGAGACATTGGTATGTTAGTAGGAGTCTAGGATGAATCTCTCTGATGGAGTGATAAGGAGTGTGGAAGTGTTATTAGTGTGACTAAATGGTTTTGGCGGGAGTCATTTGGATGTCCCTCTGACACATAGATGTTAAATAGGAACAAGAAAATTGAGAGGGGGGTGTGAATCAGTTGTCAAAAAAATTCAAACATAAAAATTTATCACTTCTCAAATCTTCAACCACACTATTCTATTATTAAATATGAGCATGAAACATAGATAATATAAAGTAATTCAATACAATAAACACCATATTTTTATGTGGAAAACCAAATAAGGGAAAAACCACGGTGAGGGTTAACTCAGAATATAAATATTATAAACTGAATACAAAAGCTCACTATCAAGGGCTCATTACCCAAAAGAGGACTCATTGTCCAAATACAAAGGCTCACTGCCTACAAAGGACTCACTTTCAAAATACAAAGACTCGCTTCCTACAAAGGACTTACTGTCCAATAGGGAAACTCACTGCCTATAGATACAAAAGAGAAAAAAATATCCACCACAACAATTAAAGAAAATTCACAGGATTACAAAAAACTACCTTCAACACACTAAAAATATGCTATCACAACTCACTCACACACACTTCTGCTCTTATGATTTGTGGCACACTTTCGTCACTTTGCATCACACTGTCATGCAATTCTTCACAACTCCCCTTGCTTTTATAGTACTGTCAATCTTAGAAACATTTACCAAGGTTGGCTACAATACATCATTTCATAAATTCAAATGAGGTTGGAAACTCTAAATTCCCGTGATGGAAAGGAATAAGAGTGCATCAAATAAAAATATAAAAATAATATTCCTGAATGTTCTACACGCTTCCTCAATTAAATTTTATTCTTGCAATGAAGTGTAAACACTAGGTTGGCCAAACCTAATGAAAATGCAAATTATTAATTTGATGCACATGTTTCCAATAAGAAGATGACATATAGATGATGCAACACACTTAATTATGCACAAGAATACATCTCACAATCTTCTAGATACATATGTAGCAAAAATAACAGGCTTTAAATACTAAAATCCTTTCACTAGTCAATTTGGGCTATGTAGACACACACACAAATACTGAAACATGATTTTTGGATCACTAAACTCCAAACCGCTGCACTAGAGCATAGGAAAGACCTTCACAAGACATATCCTACATCCACATAATCTAAAACAAAGAAGTAGATAATTGTGGAGCAAACATATTTCTCCTAGTCCACAGAACACTGACTCTTTCGATTGAACACACAAACTGAAGGACACAACTTTGATGTACCATCTCACCAAAAATTGACACTCATGCTATATCATCATCAGATCATCATCAACATGCCTTCAGACCCACACAGGCATAGGATCAACACAGGAGAAATGCAAAGCATTTACCGGAGCACATACTAAACACACTCAACACTCTGACTTCTCTTATTAATTAATTTTCTCAAAAGCACTTGGAAACTCATCACACCAACATATCTACAACACCATAAAGGTAGCTCCATGTACTCACAACATCTCAACATAATCTCATCCATACATGCATAATCTACAACATACTAAACAGTGTTGAAATCAATGACAACATTAATGACAACACCACCAGACATGCTCATACTTGCAACAATCTCCCCCTTTGTCATTGATGGAAACACATAACCTTTTCTCCCCCTTTGAAACCAATGGAAAATAACAACTTCTCTAATTACTCCCCCTTAGGAGTACACTCATACTGCAACAATGAAAATATTTTCTACTCCCCCTGTGGAGTAGACCCATCAATCAATCCAGGTAAATGAAGGATCGATGAATTCACTAGACTGATGCACCTCCATGTGCACCTAGTTAGGAGGGCCAATGACCCTCAACCTCTCCCTAAGATGCTTGAAATTATCCTTTAGAAAATCCTTAGTAAATATGTTTTCAATTTATTCCTTTGTAGTTACATATTCCAATCTGACCTCATTCTCTAGTACTTTCTCTCTCAAAAAATGATACTTGATAGATATGTGCTTCATTGTTGAATGCATAACCGGATTCTTCAAAAAATTTATTGCACTTGTATTATCACAAAAAATAGAAATAGGTTCATCACCTACCACACTAATTTCTTTATGAGTTTGCTTCATCCACAGAACTTCTGTACAATAGGATGTGGCAGCAATATATTAAACCTTTGTACTAGATAAAGAAACCGAGTCTTAATTTTTACTTAGCCATGAAACTAGTCTTTCACCAAGAATGAAAGCACCACCACGGGTACTCTTTTAGTCATCTATGCATCCAGTAAATCAACATCTATATAAGCACTTAGGGTACCATAGTCCATAATCCAGCGTGCCTTTAAGATATCTAGATATTCTTTTTACAACCATAAGATGTGATTCTCTAGGATCTTCTTGAAATCTAGAAACTAAACACAATACATGCATAATGTTTGGTCTGGTAGTAGTAAGGTACATCATTCTACCAATCATGGATCTGTATTTTCTATAATCATTCTTACATCCAGTTACCATAGGAGTACAAACCGATTTAGAATCTATCATCACAAATTTTTTCAACTCTTTTACATACTTAGACTATGAAATGAATATCCCTTTATCGATTTGATTCACTTGTAGACTAAGGAAGAAATTCAATTCACCAATCATAGATATCTCAATTTTTTTGTATATTTCCCCAACAAACATTTTACACATGCCTTCATTTCCTCCAAAAATAATGTCATCAACATCTTGTTACCTTGCACTTTGAAGTAGAGATTAATGTCAGTAGAACCTTTGTTGAATCCTTTCTTTGTCAAATATATGTCTAGTCTTGCATACCAAGCTCTGGGAGATTTCTTTAATCCATACAACGCTTTCTTCAATTTACAAACCATGTCCAGTTTTTTAGACAACTAAAACCCTTCAAGTTGCTCCATGTACACTTCTTCCTCCAACTCACCATTCAAAAAATATGACTTAACATCCATCTGATATACCTTGAAGTCCTTGTGTGCAGAAAATGCCAAAAACTTTTTGATAGCTTCCATTCAGGCCATAGGGGCGAATGTTTCCTCAAAATCTATGTCTTCAACTTGTGAATATCCTTTGCATACCAATCTTTCCTTATTCCTTACTACTCCATTTTCATTTAGTTTTTTTCTGAATACCCATTTTGAACCAATCAGATTCTTGTTCATAGGTCTAGGGACTATTTCCCATATCTGATTCTTCTTTATCTGCTACAATTCCACTTTCATAGCTCTCATCCAACTTTCATCTTCACATGCTTCTTTTATAGATTTAGGTTCTATTTTAGAAAGTAAACAAAAGTTTACCTTAGTTGCAACTCTGCTTCTTGTCTTTACACCTTCACTCTTGTCTCCAATTATTTAATGTTTTGGATGATTCTTCTATACATATTTAGGAATCCTAATAGTAGGTTACAATTCATTCTCTTCTTCCTCTTCTTCCACTTGTTCCTCTCCTTAATTTTATTCTTCTTCTTCCTTCTCCTTATTTTCTTCAGGTCTATGTCTGAAGATAGGATCATTAGGTTCAACTTCACTTATCTAAATAGGTCTATGTATGTATTCATCAACTTTCACATTAGCACTTTCAATAATATTCCTTAATATTTTGTTAAAGCATTTGTATGCCTTACTAATGGTAGAGTAACCAATAAATATTCCTTCATCACATCTAGCATCAAACTTTACAAGATTTTCATCATATCTTTTAATATAGCATCTGCTTCCAAATACCTTAAAATATTTCACAGTAGGAGTCTTACTAGTCCATTAACTCAAAAGATGTCTTTGTGTTGTTGTGTTTGATCTAAACTCTATTAAGAATATAAACAACAATATGTATCGCCTCTGTCCAATACACATCTAGTACATTATACTCTTTCATCATAGTTCTAGTAGCTTCCTATACTATCTTATTTTTCCTTTCAACTACTCCATTCTGCTGATGGGGTTCTTGGAGAAGAATACTATCTTTTTATGCCTTGCTTATCACAGAATGCATTAAATTCACTAGAAGTGAATTCACCACCTCTATCCGATCTTAAACAATTGATTTTTATATTTACTTCATCCTCCACTCTTGCTTTGAATACCTTAAACCTATCCAAGGCCCGATTCTTTTCTCCGAGAAAAGAAACCCATGTCATCTAAGTGTAATCATCAATAAGAAATATGCAATATCTATCACCACTCAGGCTTCCAATCTTAGTTGGACCACAGAGATTAGTATGTACCAACTCTAGCCTGCTAGTAGTAGAATATTCTTTTCTCCAAAAAATTTAACCTCAAAGGCTATCTAAGACATTTTTTAAATTGTATTAAAAACACTTCCATTTTCATTCATACAAGGGGTTTTAATTTTCATTTTCAGCCATACAAGGGATTTCATTCCCATTTTTATTAATATAAGTGATTTCATTCTCATTTTCAGTCATGCAATATATTTCATTATTATTTTTGTAGTGTAGGAAAATGCATACCCTTGCATTTTGTAGTGTAGGAAAATACATATCCTTGCATTTATCCTTATTTGCATCTTAATTGGTCATTTTTTTTATCCAAGAGACCAATGAACTATATATTCATATGGATAATCCTGATAAACATCAATGGATAAATGATAATTTAATGATTTTGGCTGTGTGTCCTGAATTTTTGGGTCAGGACTAAGATGACATCGAGGGCATATTAGTCCTCCTTAAGGTATTTTCGGGATTTAATTTCAAATATTCATAGGAATTATCCTCCTTTAATTAATGAATTCATGTGTCAACTTATTTTGGTGTAATTTTGAGATATTAAGCATTGATAAGTATAAATACAAGGTTCTTTCAATCATTTTATCCTAACAAGCATTCACATATTCATTACTAAGGAAACTTTTTGAGATCAAGAGAAATTCATCAAGCATTTGGAGCCATCATCGAGATTCAACCATCATATCAAGGATATTGTTGCATCATGTTTGTTATTGTGCTAATATTTGTGATGTAGGGTTTGTGATTCAAGCAAGTGTTTTATGCAAGATCAATATCGTTCAAGCAAGAGTTGAGAACCACATCCATTGCAACCATCTCAAGTATATTTGCAACCTCTTATTACATAGGTTGGTGAGTTGCAACATAGTGTTTTGTTCATTCATCATTTCCCTCCATTTTATTCTATTTCAAGGTTTAATTATCAACAAGGGGTTTGATGAATGAAAATCCCCATTACTAACAATCAAGAAGTTTTTCCTCTCTTTCATGTTTGTGTTTGAATATTTAGGTTGAAGACTTGAAGATCATTTGAAGTGCAAAGTTGAAAAGTTGCATTGCAAAGTTTTCATCTTCATAGAAACTCACTTGCATGCTAGATCTGGAAGTTTCAAAACCTAAGATTAGAGAAGAAGGAACTAAAAACATCAAGCCTCAAGATCACACTTAGAGATTTCAAAAATTTAGATCGTGAATAAGATGGTATCAAGGGAATCTTAGTCCTACAAGTTGAATTTTGTAGAGATTATTTCGGATCCTATTATGATATATGAATGTTTTGTATTTCCCTAAAAACAAACAGTGTTACTAATAAGATAGTAAGGGTGTCTTAGTCCTCCATAGCACATTTTGACAAATTATTTGCATTTCTAGAATCCTCATTATGTTTTCAGAATTCCTAGGTACACATACCCCAAATTCCTATTGCATAGCATTCATCATTTAGTTTGCATTGTTAGATTTTGTGATTTGAATGTTAAGTTGTCTTTTCCAAGGCTTTTCTTGGTGGTGAACCATGCAAAGCCTAAAATAACCCCTCTTAGGTCTTCCTTGTTAACAATTGACTCACTCTTTAGGGTTGGTAGTCAATCCAAATTGGGAATCCTATGACATAATTTAATTACCTAAGGAGAATAGTGGTCTCTTCCCCAATATATATTCCCTATAGTTCAATTTCAGTTTTCCATTATTTCACTAACATAATTGATATCATTATTGGTGTATCCAACTTCATCTAAACAACTAATATCAATATTATCAAAATGTGGGTTTGAAGACATACATGTATTTGTTTTAATAGGTGCATTTTCTATATCATTGAAATGTGGATTTGAAGACATACCCAAAGTTATTTGCATAGTCACTATTTCCATATCATTCACTATTTAATTTGAAGGCACAGTTGGATTTATCTCTATCATTACATTTTCCTCATATATATTCATCTCATCCTTCATGGTCTCTTCTTCAAGATTAATGGAACTACATGATTCAAAAAAAAATCATTTGATGAATCTTTGGTCTTCTATCTCTTTATTTTTTTTCCTACATCTCTCTATTTGCTTTAATTTCTTTTAGTGTCATTAAATTTCTACATTTTTTTCTTTTCCTTTTATTTGATCCCATAATTACCATATCCTCTTGATAAAAATTTTTAGTTTTAATCTATTTTCAAATTGCTACATCCTTAAAATTTTGAAATAAAACTATATGGAGATTTGTTTTTTATAAACTTTGAAGTATAAAAAAATATGAATATATCCAAAATCCCTCTTTTTTAAATTCCACTTGAGAAAAGTCCTTGTACTTGATTCCACTTCAAGAAATTTAACTTTTGATTGTCTTCTTCAAAAAATTAATAAAAATATGACTAGTGAAGAGATTGCACAAGGTAAAATTGAATTGAAAATTATAAAAAATGGTGTTGTTTCTACAGACTACATAAAATGAATATTTCAGAAAGGAGGTGTCATTTTTTTCTAAATTGGGATAAATAGATATAATAGAAATTAGTAACTATTTTGAAATGGGTACCCATTCCTAATTTCAAAAAAGAAATTTTGGAATGGGAACTTGCTTTAAAATAATTACCCGTTCAATAAAGCTATAATCCCTAAGCCTCTTTTTTCTTGGGTTTTAGGTACAGGAAAGGTTTGGAAATCCAATTCTTAGCCTTTCACCTACAACTAAAAAAATAAGGAAACTTGAAGAGAATTGTCTAACTTTGGCAATATAGTTGATGGAATTTTTTCCATTCTAAATCTACCTCATTATTTCATTGCTACAATCATACACATATTACCTATTTCATATCAAATACCCCAAACTTTGATACCTCATTTTATATTAGGTTTCCTTCATCAAAATTGTATTCTATACACATATCCTTACACGAAACCTTTCCTTCCACTCATTATTGACCAAACATTTTCTCCATAACTAGTATAATCCTGAAGTGCAAACTTCATCTCCTACATTAGAACCCTAAACAACTCATAACTAACCTTATGTTCCATTATTACCTTTTAATCACTAACAATTAACCTTTAAAGGTAACCCAATGTTCCTTGAATCTCCACTAGTTCTTCCTAAGTTCCATTATCCCGTTATATTCCTATATTATTACCATCTCTTACTTCCCCCTATGTTACATCATCATATCTTGTTATTTTTTTATTATCTTCTATAGATTCACCCTATGTGCTATGAACCCCTCTAGGCCAATTTCTTCTATTTAATCCTATATTTCACTATCCCATTCTACTCCCATCCCTCTATATCCCCTCTTATTTAACCCTATGTTCCATCATCATTTATTGGTCTTTTATATTTATCCATTGTATGTTATACTAAATCCCTCTATATATCATCCTATACACATGTCTTTACAAGAAACCTATCCTTACACCCATTATTGATAAAGTATCTTGTACATTACTAATACACAACTCAAGAAACCAATTTGTGTCCTTTAATAAAACCATAAAAATACCCAAATTCAATATATTTGATTATTTCCTCCTAATCACATTTCATTAATTTCTAATAGTTCACAACATATTTTGTTATCCCACCTTTTCCCATACCATTAATCTCTACTTATTCATCCTATGTTCTATCATCCCATCTTTCTCTTATCCCATTATGTTCTCCTAATTTAACATATGTTTATTTCTTCCCTCGTAATATCAAATTATCAATATATAATAGTTCACTTTAGGTTCATATATCCCCTCTTGGCCTTACCCACTAATCTCTTCTAGTCCATTATGCATTCCATTATGTGCTTTTACTATCATCCTATTGTACACTTTCTTATTTCACCCTATATTCCATTCTGCCACCTTAGTTTGTTGCTTTATTTAATATATTCTATATCACATCCATCCACATATACCCTAACAACAAATATTTCCTTCAACTCAATTTCTACCAACATTCTTATCCAATACTACTTTATACCACAAGTTCCAACTCCATTTCCTATATTCAAACCATAAACACTTCCTAATTCATGTTATATTCCATTACTCTCTCCTAATCTCATATAACTATCATATTATAGTTCACCTATTCTTCTATTATCTTGTATTGGCTCATCACATTATGCTCTACTAGTCCATCTTGTCTTTTATTATCTCCTCTTTTTCTTGTCTTGATATCTTCTCCTAATTCACCCTATGTTCCATTATTCCCTCCTCATCCCATCTAATTAATATCTAATTTTTCACCCTATATTTTGTAAAATACACCCAATACTGAGAGGGGGGTGAATCATTATTCTGCTAACAAAGTTAATTACTAACCAACCAATAATCAATCCATAACTACCTACAATAGTAATCCAAAACATAAAATGAATCATAACACATTGACACCATGATTTTACATGGAAAACCCAAATAGGGAAAAACCATGGGGAGGATTAGCTCACAATATATTATAACCATTCATAAGATATTGCATGGATCACTGCCATGATTTATGATCCTTGAAAAGGTTGAAAAATTGATTAAAAAAAAGTGACCTACCACCAGAATACAAAAAGAAGTATGACGCATTGCCAATAATGAACTAAGTAAATACACCTAGAATGTGTAGAGATTAGTTCTAGTTAAGCTTTGGAATGTTAATATTCCACTCCATTCTTACACATACACAAAAAATCTTTCACATCATTGTGTACCACTTCACTTCTTCAATCCTTCTTCACATTACTTTATCACACTTGCACACTTCACTTCATCGCCACTTGCTTATATATGATTGTCTCTTCAAACATTAACTAGGCTAGCTTGCATAACACTTGATGATTTTTGGGATTAATTCAAAAAACCTTTTTGATGCATACAACAAATCATATGAATTGGGTCAGCTTGGACCAATTGAGAAATATGTTACCCAAGAAAAATATAGTAGTCCATAACACTGTCAGTCAAGACAAAAATGCCAAACTTATATCATATAGGAAGCACAACCAAATCAACTAGAGTTCCATAAAAACATGTGTATAGCCATATCTGATACATCTTATCAACATATAAAAAACATTGGGGGTCCATTTAGCTGAGAGAATTTTTGGATGAAATTTCCGAGCAGTGTTGGCATCAATGACAACAAACACAGAGGTTACCTTCTTCATTCTTCCAAAAATCTCCCCCTTTGTCATTGATGGAAAAATTTGTCCAAAACAAAATAAGATATGCTTCAAAACAAAAAAATACTCAAGTCCCCTTAACAAATATATAAAGAAAATATGTATAGTTTTTTCCTTCACCTTTCCCCCCCCTTTGACATCAAGGACAAAGGAGTGGGAAAAAAGAAAAAAAATCCAAACCAAGATTAAGAAGCACCTTGAAGCTCTATGAGAAATGCTTCCCAAGTTGGCTTTCTACCATCCCAGACACGTTGAGCATATTTTATCATAAAATCTTCTTTTTGTCCTTATAGGATGAAAATTTTCCTTTAAAGATCTACAATAGACATCCATCCAGCATAGTTTCTATCACCTAACACCTTATAGTTCCTAGATGCATTTTCATGTTGTGTTTCAATGGAATCCATTAAATCTTAGATACCCTTAGTGGCTTCTAGCTAGTTCATATAGTAACCAAATAACAACTGGGCCTCTTCATCACATTCCTTTACTTCCTTTACAATTTGTAAAAAACAATCATGTGCAACTATACATTTTTCTTGTAAAAATAGCAATCTTTTCTCTATCAGACTCAACTCTACCTCTTTTATAGTCTATTCCTTAAACATGGATGTAAGATCTTTGACTTAATCAACCATGAGTTTTATATTTTCAATTGGTGTTAGAGAGTTATCTATTGAAACACCAAGGGAAGTTTCCTATAGAGCCTTAATAGCTTCTTGTATCAACACATTTCCATTTTCATGTCTTCACAGCATCTTGTGTGATAGGGGTAAGAGAGGTTTCACTTAATTTAATTTTTATAACATGGCACAATTCTTGTCAAGTCCACATACCCTAAGTGAGATGGCAGTTTAACTAGCTAAGGTGGAATTGTAGGTTGAATTATTGTTTTCCTCAAAAGAAGACTTTTAAGATTACTTCTGGATGACTCTCTAAATTGTTTTGATAGTTTAGGTCCTAAAGGAGTCTCTCCTTCACTCTTCTCAGTAGCACTAAGTTTCAACTCTTCCTCTTCCTTCTTTTCTTCTTCCTTTTCTCTTTCTTCTATTTCACTTTCTCTAGATCACTTTCCAGAGGGTCTATCTTTGTATTCATTCTTCCTTCTATCCTCATAATCTTTTCCATTCTTTTTCTCCATTTCCTCATTCTTCTCACCTTTGCTTTCCTTGTCCTTATTTCTGGTAGGTTCTTGATGCTTCTCTTGTTTGTCACCAAAATTCTTTTCATGATGATTACTTGACCTTTTACTAGTAGTTTCTTATGTGCTAGTCATAAGAATAGGGGTCTCTAAGACACTAAGTGTCTCTACAATAGTTTCCATGATTGGATTATCTATTTCTTCTATGACAATAGCATATTCATGTATTTGAACAGGGTGGGATGAAGAACTAGTCTTGCCCCAAGACTCCTTGCAAATTGCTTGATCACTTCTTAAGTATCTTTCTTTACTTTTTCCTTGTATTCTTCTCTAGTCATTATCATATTTACTCTCTACTTAACTCTAAATAGCTTCGAACATTCTTTTAATAAATTAGCAACTTCAATGTCAAAATGGGTAGAACTAATGGATCGTAAAGCCTCATTCCTTATCTTATCTTCAATATTTAAAGCTTCTTTCCTTCTAATTACTAATTCTTTCCAAACATTTTCAGTCACCTTTGACTATATGACATACATATTTACATTAGAAATAACCATATAATGAAGAAATGCATTGATTAAAGCTTCATTTCCTTCATTATTGACTTGATCAAATAATTTAGAAGTTGGTGAAAGATCACTATCAATCATGTTGTTCACTAAAGCACTCATATCTAGAGATGAATGATATCTTAGCAGGGAAGATTCAGGTAGGTCCTTCACATGATTAAATGATCCTTCTTCATTCTTCCTTTTGTGCACATGAATCCAATAAGCATCCTCAACTTCTTCTAATTCATCATCTGTAGAGATATGTACATTGGTTGTAGCTTCTTGAAAAGTACTGCTCTTCTTATTTCTTTTCAACTGGTGTTCTTCTATACTGAGCTCTATTTCTTCTAGAACAACATCACATAGATTTCTGTTTTTTTCATCCTTTTGTTTTACTCTTCTTTTCGCTAAAGCAGTAGATTGTGTAGCAGGAGTTGTTTCCTTTCTCTTAGATGTCTGGGTTCTAGGACCGGTAGGGGCATCCACATTGATAGGTGCAAGGGAAATTTTTTCTTTTTTTTTCTTTTCTCAACATTTGTAGTAATAGGAGGTGTTGGGGCAACACCAAAAGACAATCTTCCTGACTTCCTAGGACTAAAGGCCTATTTAGCAGATTTGACTTTTCTATCATCTAGGGCCTCCATCAAAATTTCCAAATCATCCTTTGTGTAAGTTTTTCCTTCAAATAAAGCATCAATATTCTTCTTTCTTTTAGATGTGGTTTCCTCCAAATATACTTTTGTATATTTTTCTTGATATGTTCCATACCTAGGTAGGAAGAGAGGGGTCTTTAGGACTATCCAACAATATCTTAATATACATTTCTGCAATATCTTTTTTCAATTTTGTACCCTAGTGGTTCAATCCATTGATTTATGGGTTCAACTACCTCAATGATGCATTCATCAATTGATACAAGGAATGTTATTTACTTCTCACATTTCTTCAGTAGACTCCTTGGAATCTAGTCTCTATCATGCATTTCATTTTTAAAAACCGCAAAGAAGGTAGTTAGGGAATTTTTATGTGCCCTAAAGTCTCCTAGACTATGTAAAAGATCAAATATCTGATGTGATACTAGCCTATTGACATCCCAATTTATGCCTTTCCATCCTAGTAGCTCCTTCAAAAAATAAAACAATAGACACACAACTAGATTTCTATACTTGTAAACATGCTTCTTTTTCTTGGTTTTATTTATATTTTTTATAAGTTGTATCTTGAGCAACTCATATAGATTAAAATCCTTCCCATTTTCCACCATTTCATATGCAGTATGGATAGCTATAGCAGAAACTGAATTTTCCCTTTTCGTAAAGTAGATTTTCTACCCAATCATGATGGTAGCATACTTGATGGTAGGGTTTGTGATATACTTTGTGGTTAAGGCTCTTCCATCAAATGTAGCACCAATCAGCCTTGTCACTTCATCATTTTTTCATGGCTTTTAGCACTAGAAGGGATCTAGTATCACAAATACTAGTTACCTCTCAAATTTCCTACTTACTAATAACACCTGGTTCATTTACCCATGTAATATTATTGTGAACCCTATTGAATGCCATCGTCATGAATTTTGCTTCACTTTAACTAGAGAATTTTGGAAACGAGTTCCAAACATCCAGTCTCATCTGAACTAGGTTTTCATTTTTTGGCTTTAGCAATAGCTCATCATTTTTTAGCTCATTATCCCATAAATATTTTAGCTCTTATTGAATGAATTCATCCAATTTTCCATGAATATAGGTCATGGGATCCTCAATGGGTAATACATTACTCAGGATGTGTGAAAATGCAACCATGAGATCATTCTCATATACTTTCCTTGATACTCTCTTAAATTTTGGTTGGGGTATCTTAGATGATTCCACAAGAGTGGGAGTGGCCATTATCCTTAATTGATTTGAAAATTATTTTTAATAGAAACCCTATTCAACAAAAAATAAAAAGTATGGATAACATGAAGTACCTTTTTCTCTTTCACTAAAAACTAGGGTTTCGATGCTTCAATCACCTTCAACACACTTTAGCTTTCAATCCTTTTTCCAAATGAACTAATGCACTTTACCTTAGCTTCGACCCTTACTTTATTACTTATAAAATTTTCCCTAACTCAAATTTATTGTAATTTTTTCCCCTTTTTTTATTTATTTAAAAGCACTTTGTGAAACTCATACTACTAAATCATGAGATGCTCCACAATTCTCTGAATCTACTTGTTTTCTACCTAAATTTTCTCCAAATAATTCTGATTAAAATTTCATATTGCATTTTCATGTGTTACTACTTAACACATTACATATTAGGGGGTTTTTAGTATTTCTCTGTAATTGCTCCCTATGAAGCCAATACTTGGTTCATTTCTTGGTAGGGGTATCTGCACTGAATGCAGATATGGATGTACGTAACTCATCCATTTCATAGGTTCTTCCTTCTCTCTCCAAATCTTCACCATTTCTTTCCTTCTACTATGTCTACTTTGTTTACTTGTTTGATTTTATATTCTAGATTAGGTTTGTTCCTTGTCTTTCTTCTACAAAATTTTGAGATGTGTCTTCATTTGTTACAAGTGTAACACAAAACATGCCGTTGATGAACCTAACTTGTATTTATCCTTGATCTATATTGGTTTACCTTATGTATAATAAGATTACATGTGTAGCGATAGCCTTGAAATGTTTGAATCATTCTACTAGCTAATTGGTGGAAAAATGGATATATGTGAATATCACACTTTCTCCACATAAATCATTCAAATATGTCCTAGGAGTCCCAATTGGATTAAAAAAAAACCTCACAAGGTGAGTCAATTCTCAATTAGGAATGAGCTATGAGAGGGATTTTTGAGGTCTAAGGGGTTCACCACCAAGCAAATGCTTGGAAAAGAAAATGTTAGAAAACACAATGTGATATGCAAATGAATGCTAAATGAACTATAAAGATAAACAAAATACAAAAATATATGAAACTAGAAGTTACGATGTGTGTACCTTGGAAGTCTAGAGATGTTGTGAGGATTCTAGAAATGTAAAAAAGCTTCCAAAATGTGTTGGAGGACTAAGACGCCTAGGATGGTGTATTAGTCTCGCTATTTTTTTTTTTGGGAAGATGTAGAGTCTTTAGACATCAAATCTAGATCTGAAGGAATCTCTCAATAATATTCTCAAGAGGACTAAGATGCCCAAAGTGGCATATATAGTCTCATTTTGAATTTTTGAAAAAATTGAATGTGATCCTGAGCTCCAAGGTCTATACTTGCTTCCTTTCCAATATCTGGTTTTGAAACTTCCTAATCGGCCTATAGGTGAGTTTCTATGAAGATCACAACTTTGTAATGTAACTTTACAACTTTTACAACTTTTCACTCCAAATGATCTTCAAGTCTACAACCTAGATCAAACCCTTGATGTAAATTCTGCAAACTTGTGTGCAATGGCTACAATGGATATGGATCTTGAATTATTCTAAATAGATATTGCTTGAATTGCTTGCTTGAATCAAGACCATACATAACAAGTGTTAGCACAACAACACACATGATGCAAAAATCTCTTTGATATAATGCTTGATGAAAATGCTTGTGAATGCTCTTGTGAACTCAATTATGCTATGATAAAAAGCTCTCACAAAATACTTGTGTTGAGATGAATGAACCTTGTATTTATACTTACATATGCTTAAGATCTTGAAATTACATCACACCAAGCTGACATATTAATTCATTAAATAAAGGAGGCTATATCTCACAAAAATTTGAAATTAAATCCTAAAAAATTACTCAAGGAGGACTAAGACGCCCTAGGTGGTGTCTTAGTCCCAAGCCATGAAACTTGGGTAGCATAAACCAAAAGGGGTCCCAATTAAGATGCCTAAAAATTAGGGTTCTAAGACATTTGGGGTACAAAGACTCCCTAGGTGGCATTTTAGTCTTAACCCAAAAATTAGGGACACACAGATGGAGTCATTAAATTATCATTTATGCATTGGAGAATGTTTGTATTATCTAGAAAAATATATAATTCATGGGGCTTGTGGATGAAAAATAGGACCAACTAATCTATAAAGAAGCATAAATAAAGCAAGGCGGGCCCAAAAGAGTGTGAAAATGCAAGGGTACATTGATTTTACTACACTACATTTAGTGCCCGCTTTAGTGAGAGGATGAACTTGCTTCAAAATCACACTAAAGTAGCCAACCATGCAATCAAGAGGGGTGGAAATGTACAAAATATAGAAAGATAAGATGGAAATAATCAAGAGGGTGGAAAAGCCCCCCCAGGATGAAGATCCTATGGAAAAACCAACATAGGCACAAAGAAACATGCTTATGGATGATATATGAATCCATAACTAGATCACAAACATACACCATCAAAGAAAAGGAGAAGGGAAAGGAAAAAGGAAAACTGCAATGGATTAAGCTTCGACTGGCCATACAACATGGTGGATTGTGTCTAGGTTGTTTTACCAGAAAGGTTTACAAGTGGAACACACTATCCACTATGCAAAAAAATGCACACTCACAAGGGCTAGTGAAACTAGGTGTTCACTAGGTGAGCCCAAAGGGACCATATCAAAGCCATACCTTTATGGCATTAATAAGGTAGAAAAAACTGCATGCTCACAAGGGTTAGTGAAGCTAGGTGTTCACTAGGTGAGCCCCAAGGGAGCATATCAAATCCATACCTCCATTAATTTAATAGGATGCAAACAATGCATGCTCACAAGGGCTAGTGAAGCTAGGTGTTCACTAGGTGAGCACCAGGAATTCTATATCAAATCCATACCTCCATGACTTTAATAAGGAAAAAATGAAAATGTAACAAGAAAGACGGATACTCAAATGGATTTTGCTTAGTTCATGTGAGCTCTTACTCTTAGGGGACATGGTTCCTAATGTCTCCAAGAGAAGACCAATCAAAGGATAAAATATTCACCACTTAAGGGATGCAATGTGTCACATAACCACTAAGGGGAGTATAATATGGTAAGATAGATCACACTCTTTAAGGAAATTACTCCCAATGTCACCACAAAGAGGAAAACACATCACATGAAATAAGAAAATTGCATCAAGGAATAGGAAAAAGGAAAAATGCATTCAAAATAATGCCAACGTATTCCCCCGCTTTGAAGAAATTTCTAACACGATGCTATGAGCAATTACTTTAAAGTATCCAAAATATAAAAAGGAAAAGAGGGTTTCCCGCATAACACATAAGGTATCTATGGATTCAAGGTTTGTATCTATCATTGGTGTAATGATCTTTGAGAGCTCAAAACTATCATCATTCTCGAAATACACATAGAACTAGAAGAATGACACAAAGAGAGTTAAAACAAGGAAAAATAAATCCTTTTGGTCAACATGGAAGAGACATAGGGTGTGATGCCTTGTGTCATTCCAAAAAGGAAAACAAAAGAAAAATGAAAAAGGGAAAGCTAAAAGAAAAAGAAAAAACTTTTGGGTCAACATGAAGGAGAAATGAATGTATCGAAGCCTTGCATCATCCCTAAAAGGAAAACACAAGAAACAAATGAAAATTAAAGGAAAAGATAAAAGATCAATGAAAAGGAGAAAGTATATGACATATAGAAGAATGAAGGTACAAATAGAGGAATGCACATAGAGAGAGAAACATCAAGCACAACATCACAGGGGATCACATTACACACATGCAAGAAAAAGTGAAAAGAAAGAAAAAAGGAAAGCATAAAGAAAAGGGAAAAAGAAAAGATAAAAGACTAGTAAAGCACATGTGGTTCAACCATCCAACAGGTCATCTGCATCCTAGTCTTATTTAGTAAATGCAGAATGCAGATTACTAGTTAAAGGGACAACATCAAGTGTTGTACTAGGAGAATCAACAAGTTCAACACATGGTGAATAGCTTGGTTTATGAGGATCACCATGGTTGTTTTTGTTTAAGCTCATGGTAGAGGAAAATAACATGTTTAATTCATTATGCACTTCCTCATTGATTTTAGTTGTTTCCTTATTGTCACCCAAGTTAACCACAATAGGAGGACAAATGATAATATCCATAGAAGTTGCTAGTCCTTGTTGTGTTGGAGAAATCAATGGAACCCCTAAAATTTTCATGTTACATCTCCAAGTCTTGCTTAAATTTGGGTTGAAATTGTATCTGAGGGCTTAGGGTTTTGTCTCTTGTCACTATTTAAGGGTTTTACTTTACTTAAATTCATATAAAAAAACCCTTTGAATTTGTATCCTCTCCAAGGTTCTAATTCTCTATTGACCCCTTTGCTTATGATTCTCAGTCTTTTAGGCCACATCTTGTGCCATCGAAACCCATTGATTAACCGACCCTTTGTTCTTGTTTTACCGGTTGTCATGTGTTGGGACATTACTTTAAATTTTCCTAAGTCGGGCTAATTATTTCCAACTAAATTTTTTTGAGCCTTATGCCATCTTTTCAATGGTTGTGATCTCATCGACCTAGTTGGGGCCCTCTTTTAAGATTAACAGTTTTGACATGTGCAAATATAATGATCCTTAACTACTATTAAATTGATGCAAACATATGACCACCATTCCCCGCACACCCATTCCATTTCATTGCTTATTATTTTATTCTCATGGGCTAATGGGTGAAGGCCATGTGTCTTATACATTGGCGGGATCGATGTCTTTGAAAGGCGTGCAACTAGTTTTAAGAGGAAATCAATTGTGGGAATTGAATGATGTGGCTGCATCTAGACCATTCCCTGCACACCCATTTATTTTTATTTCCCATTAAAATAATAACATGGGCTGATGGGAGGTTGTCGCATGTCTGGTCTAAATAGTGGGCCCAATGGTTTTAAGTGATCAACATCACAAATTTTTGAAGGGAATCAATGGTCGATAGTGGGTGATGTGGATTAATCTTGACTGCACCCTGCTATCCCACATGGGTCTCACCTTTATTTCCAGAATCCTGATGGGGAAGTGCGTATTTGCTATGTGGAGTGATCTAGAGGACGTGGAAGCATCAGAGCAAGGGAAAATATTAATTAAATATTTCAACACATGGCATGGAGAATAAAATGTATGATACTAATGCAGATATATTACACATGTTTGGAGATCTTTTAATGTAGGTTGTGGATGTTGTAAGAAGGATAAAGCTACAGGAAATGGTTTTGAATTAAGAAGTGTGTTTGTAGAAGTCAAGAGATTTAGTCTTGACATTTCCATGTCTCCTTGTTGATGAAAGTTGCACAAGCATAATGACTCATGGGGCCAAGGGAAAAAAGACACATGGATCCTAGCTATAGCGAGAAAGAAATGGTAGAGTCTACATAGCACTAGAAAGTGGTTCCATGTGTCTTTATGTCATTTGGTAAGTATTATAGCTATGTACAGTTAGATCTTTCAAATCAAGCTAGCCAAATCTGGGTCATCCATCAACTAAAACTACCACGAGATCAATGACTAGCATTCAAAACTCGGTTTGAGGGAAAGTGAGCCTTTCTTGTTTGCAAGAGTGATCCTTAATAGTTGAATGAACATCAAGCTACCAAAGTAAGAAGTTACATAATTATTAATACATGTCTTGAAGGCATAATTCAGCATTGTGAAGTATACTCTACACACTCAAGGAGCTTGTGATTTGGTTTTTCATTATTTTCCAATGTTGGAACCAGGATTGTCAACCTACAAAGAGAACCAGTAAGTGAATTATTTGCCTCCCATCAAAATTATTGATAAGTTGTTGCTTCTCAAACTTTTGAGTCTATTAGGGTTTTCTTGGTTTCACATTTTTAAAGTTTGACATTCATAAAAGAGAATTTGTTAGTTCTACATTGCATGATTCATGTCAAACCCTTACAAAAGCCATAAGTATTTTTCTAATAAATGAGAAACCCTACCTTGTAATACCTCTTATGTTATGGCTCCTAAAGTAGAAGGGTCTTCATCTAGAGGGGACGTTTTTGGTCCCAAAATACCTTTAAATAAAAACATTACTAACCAGTTACCACCCTTGACTAGTGATAAACCTAAGAGCCAACTTTTTCTTAGAGGTCTCCAAGTAGTAGAGGGTTTGATTGACAAGAACAGCTCTATTAAGGATGCCAAATTTCCTTATACTAGATGGGGACTATTTTATAGCTAGTTCAAGAATAGAAACATGGGTATCCTAGTAGGTAACCCTTGGAAATATGACCTGGGAAAGTTGATTGTACCAAATGTCTATATGGATGTTGACTTGCTTAAGGAAATGGCTACCAATTATGACCTAGTCACAATAACTATAAGAACATATGATGGGAAGGAAATGGTCAAAATAACCAAGGAGGAATTGGCTCATGTCTTTAGACTCACTAGATGGAGTGTTGAGATTCCTAAGATAAATAAGAACACTTTTGAGAAAGAGTATCTTAAAACAAAGATTGAATTTAGAGTCTACATCCTATTGAGATATCTAGCAGAAATTGTAGACCAAAGGATTATAATAGGGGCACATGATAAAGAGCCTTTCCCTGTTAGCTATTTTGTTCTGTACTTCCAAAAAACCTTTTATTCTATTTTCCAAATAATTGGTTATGACCCTATCATGGGTATTCCAATGGCATGGATGTATATGGATTCCCATATTTAGCACCCCCAATATTGCATAGTATATGATTATGTGGGGTTTCTTTCAGAAGGAATACACAAAGGTTTGATAGGGTTGAAGAAAGGTGAATTGTGAGTGAGATTCACTTGGTATTCATTATTGATGCATATGTTTTTTTTTTAAGGGTGCACCTTACATTGGATATAATATGACTTTGGATAGGAGAGAGGATAACTTGGAGTTTCCCATGCAATGCTAGACTACTCTTTCAGATAAGGATGATAGGAAATATTATTATGTGAAATTTTAGAACTTGTTTGCTTTAGAAATGAGGAGAGTCTTAATTTTGAATATACCTAGAATTCCAATAGCCATGCATGATTTCTTGAGACCCAATGAAAGAAGGATCGACCTAGGAGTTTATCATAATTGTGGAGATGTTATCCCATATCCTGATTAAACTGTCTTAAGAGTATATGGTTTCATGGTTGTACCTCACTTGCTGCCAAAGTTTATACCAGAGAAAATTGGTTTCCTTGAGGTGATGTGGCAATTGGGAAGTGTAGAAAATGAGCACCTATTGAATCAAGGAAAATGAACATTCTTTCCTTTGTACACTTGCTTTTCTAGTTTTGTGATGACCAAGGGAGGTTGTAATAAGATTCTTGATATACTCAAAAGCTACCACATGTAGAGATCAGTTGAGAGGGTCAGATATGATCTTGATGGTTTTATGGCCTAGTTGAAAGAAAGATACAAGAGCTACACATTTGTGCACATTTTAAAGTATCCAGAGGATGTGATAAGAAATGTGTTCAATCTTTTGGAGCAAGAAAAAAGAAGATCAAGGTGGATTGCCTTCAATTAGATGCAAGGAAAGATAAAGAAAGAAGAACCTCACATCAAGGTGTTAAATAGGTGCAAGAACAATTGAGAAGGGGGGTGAATCAGTTGTCACACAAATTCAAGCTTAAAACTTTATCACTTATCAAATATTCAACCAAACTATTTTGTTATTAAATATCAGCATTAAATATAAATAACAGAAAGAAAATCACCACAATAAACACCAGATTTAATCCACTAAGGGAAAAACCATAGTGAGGGTTAACTCAGACTATATAGTATTTTAAAAAGGAGGCTCACTGTCGAAATACAAAGGCTCACTACCTACAAAAAGGACTCACTATCCAATAAGAGGCTCATTTCCTATAGAAAAATTATACAAAAATAGAGTAAGGCTTGATAGCCAAAAAATGAATTGGTAAGATGCACCTATCATGTGCTGATATAGTTCGAATGATGCTCAATATTTAGACTTTACACCCTTCTCTCTTCACTCACCAACTACTACCTTTCTTATCACAACTTCTTCGCACAACTTACATACATTCATCCATTGCATCCATGCTCTCTTTTTTTAAACTATTCTCCATACACTTATATATATATACCCGATCTCCATCGCATGCAATAATTAGGTTGGCTCCATAAAGTATTTTCAAAATGCTTTATCCATTATGTCAGCTCCAATAGTTCACAAAATATTTCTAAACACACAAAAAATCTTTAGCACATTTCATTATGTCAGATTGGACCAAGAAATAGGTCGCACATAAGTTTTCACATTAAATCAAAATTAACTTAACAAGTCAGCCAAGAATAATCCTTAACACAACAAGGAAACAATCAATGTGTACATTGTACGAGCACCAAATCAAGAAATAACCTGATCATGGATTCCTTTAACATTCATCAGAGATTTCCAAAAACCACAATTAGAGATTGTCATATGTAGAGAAGTGCAAACTAGAATAGTAGATATGCAACCAAAATACCAGATCAGCCACTGGAGAAGATAAGACAGACATATGCACTGGTTTAGAGTACCAAACCAAAATACCAACATGGTGACATCAATGACAAAAAATAGATAACTTTACTTCATTTTTCCAACAATCTCCCTTTTGTCATTGATTGCAACATGTGAAAAAAATTCTACAATCCAATCTCTTCTCCTAACTTCACTCTCTCCCCCTTTGACACCAATGGAAAATGGTGCTAAAAATTAGTGCAAATATGGTGACATCAAAATTTTAAAAGATATCCAAAAACTTCAAAAATTTCCAACAATCCAAAATTTTGAAGCAAACAAAAATTAAGTGAAGATGACACTATTCACCTGGAACACCTTCTTATACCTTTCTTTAAGAACTAGATACAACTTCTTCGAGTTATACACAACAAACTCTAATTGTGTGCATGTACTTTCCAATAATCCCAATAGAGTGAAAGAGGGTGACCAATCTTCAAAAAAACATTATTTCTCAACATCTTCAGCATTAATAAGAATTCTGAAAAGATGTTCTAACCAGACTTTAACAATTTCTTTAAGGAGCCAGAAGGTCTTTGTCACATAATCTCTCTATCTTTGTGTAATGATCAGTTTAGCCTATAGTTCACCAAATCTTATCCTTTTTTCTCCTTCTTTATCTTCAAATATTTCAAAGTTCTTTCCAATTTCATTCACCTCAGCTTCAATCACTTCAAATATGCTTATGAAGTTGTCTACAACAGCAAGCCACCAAAGACAATACTTGTAAACATATGAAATTTCTTTCACACACTTGTTAGTTTCTACAATCAATCCATATAATCTCTACATAGAATTTTTTGCATCTTCTTTCAACCAAGATTCCCATCTTATGTCCTTCTGGACCTTCAAACAACATCCTTTCTTCAATAATCTTAGTCATATTTTCTGGCAATAAATCAAAAATAGCAAATACTCCAATACCTTTCTGAAGTAGATAATATACCAATGCATCATCAATTTTTAGTCTATCAATGGTCAAAGCAGCATCCCATAATTCACCAATCTTCTTCATTTTTCCTTCAACTATCATAGACTGGATATCATCATGATCTAGGGATTCAGTGTCAGTTTGTGACTCTTTCTCCTTTTCATCTAAAATATCAATGATGTCTTCAGTTATCTCTTTTCTTCTTTTTGATTCCTGAGGGTGATCATTAATAACAACCTCCAATTATTTTTTCTCAGATGAAGAGCGTACTTAAAATCAACCTAATGCAGATATACCGGAGAAAGGGTTTGCTTGCAAGGATGAGAAATATGATCTACACATATTTGCATTATCTTCCAAAAATTTTAGATGCCTATAAGTTTTTTTTCCAATAGGGATACTAGATTACCACACCACATTATCTTTTCCAGGTAGAGATTTAAGAAAGTAAAACACCAGGCATACCAGCAAAGATCTGAACTGAAAGGGATAATTCTCAACCAATGACATTCAAATATTTTCAAGCAAATTCTCAAGTAACAAGCTACATAAATCAAATTGTTTGTTCTCCTTATCCATCATGTGGGATATATGTACAACAATAGCTAAAGTTGAGCTTTCACAATTTCTGAAATATATTTTGTATGAGATACCATATGCAACATACCTAACAGCTGAGTTTGCAAGTGTAACAATAAATGATTCTCTAAGATCTCTGTCGATTCCAGTTAGCTTCCCCACATCTTTATACTTCATAGCTTTCTTTCCAGGGAGTTCTTTGATGCTACATAAACCAGTAATCACTTTGATAGCTTCCTTTGAGATCAAATAGGGTTTGTTCAAAATAATTATTCCATCCTTGACATGATTCAAGAGGAACACAATAGCCTCTTTATCTGTAATCCATGGAAATTAACTCCACAAATCCGTCCCTAGGGTTTTTATATTTTGTAATTCTACTTTGCTTAACCCTAGTTCATTTCCTTTCAATTTCCTATGATCATATTCTTCTACTTCAACCCTTTTCAGTTTTGAAGAGGTGACACCACACACACCACTTTCCATTGCTATGCTTCTTTTCAAATTTAATGATTTTTTTTTTAATTTTCTTCTTTTCTTTTGTAATCAGAAAGAGAGGGTTCCAGATTACCTAAATCAGTCTTTGAGTTCCCTTAAAAAACAATTTGATCACAAATCAAGAAATCCTTAGAGCACTTTTCGATGATTCCATATGCACAATTAACCAAAAAGCATAATTTCTTTTTATTTAACCTCCATCGAGCTTGCCTTAAGTGCATTAAATGTGACAAACACAAAAAGATGCTGAACTTCACTCAGCACATAAAAACCTAATTCAGTCTGCAAATCATTATGCCAACATATTTTTCTCTAGATCCTTTTCCAAATCATTTGAATAATAATTCTTCTTATTCCAACTGCATGCCATCCTCTGACACATCATTCTTCCAGGGGTTTTTTATGATCTTCTAATAATGCTCCCCCTAAGACCATGCTAGTTCTAAATTTTGAATAAGTAATATGTACCTGATGAGGGTACAAACACATTAGGAGTCTCTATTTTTTTTTTCTTCTTCTTTCTTCTTCCATACCTTATGGATTTCTTATTTCATCTCTTCTTTGTCAATCTTCTTTACTGGATCATTCTTCTCTACCTAAGCAGACTGCTTTCCATTCTCACTTCTCCAAAACTCTGAGATATGTCCAAGTTTATTACAGTTATAGCACATAACACCTTTATGATTAGATTGTCCTCCATTATTTCTCAATCTACACTGATTTTCTCTATGTCCAAATTTGTTATAGACATAGCAGTATCCATTAAAGACTTGATTCATCCCACCTTCATTAAACTTGCTCTTCATTACCTGACTGATCATCCTTACTCGAGATCTACATTCTATAGCCTTGTGTCCAAATTTACTACATTCAAAACATTTTCCAAAAAGGGAACTAGAAAACTAGTTCATCTTGCTCTTGTATTCAGTTGCTTTATGACCATATTTGTTACAAGAAAAGAAAATACCATCAAAAGAGGGGTACCTTTGTGCATTAGGCTATCTTATAGGTGGTCCTCTTGAAAATTTTCCTCTTTGCTTCCTCTTGTCTTGATTCTTCTACATATCTTTAGAACTTTAACTAGTATCAACTCCTATCCACTTTTATCTTTACATGGTTTTTGTCTTGCAAGCAATTATTCAAGTTTACTAGAGCTAGATCTAAAATTATTTTCACAGAGTTTATCCTTCCCTATTTCCACTCTCAAATTTACTATCTCCTACTTGAGTCTAGATCATTCTTCAGACTTGTTCTACACAATTGAATTCAGACATTCTTCAATCCTCTTCTTTTCTTCTACTATCACTTTCAGTCCAATTATCTCTTATTTTAGTTGTTAACTTACTTCTATGTGTATTTCCCTAAATTTCTTCAACTGTTCCTTCAATTTTTGAACACATTAATTTTCTTCATCAAGATTGTCTTTTAAATCTTTGTTTTCTCTTTGCACTTTATCAAGATCTTCAAGAGCAGTCTGAAGTTCTCCTTTTTCATTCATTATCTCCATCTTTAGGATCTCCCTCAAGCTCTTAGACTTTACTGGAGGAACCAAGAGCTCTAATACCAATTGTTAAATAGGCACAAGACAGCTAAGAAGGGGGGTGAATCAGTTGTCACACAAATTCAATCTTAAAACTTTATCACTTATCAAATATTTGACAACACTATTCTATTATTAAATATGAACATTAAATACAAATAACAGAAAGAAAATCAACACAATGAACACTAGATTTTTACATGGAAAACCCAATAAGGTAAAAACCATAGTGAGGGTTAACTCACACTATATAGTATTTTAAAAAGGAGACTCACTACCAAAAGGACTCACTGTCCAAGTACAAAGGCTCATTGCCTACAAAAAGGACTCGCTATCCAACAAGAGGCTCACTGCCTATAGAAAAATTATACAAAAATAGAGTAAGGATTTACAACCTAAAAATGAACTGGTAAGATGCACCTATCATGTGTTGATACAGTTCCAGTGATGCTCAATATTTAGACTTTACACCCTTCTCTCTTTGCTCACCAATTGTTGCCTTTTTTATCACAACTTTGCACAACTTACATACATTCATCCATCACATTCACACTCTCTTTTTTTAAATTGTTCGCCATACACTTATATATATACCTGATCTCCATTGTAGGCACTAATTAGGTCAGCTCTAGAAAATATTTTCAAAATTCTTTATCCATTATTAAGTCGGCTCCAATAGTTCAAAAAATATTTCCAAACATAGAAAACAATATTTAGCACATTTCATTATGTTAGCTTGGACCAAGAAATAGGTTAGACATAAGTTTTCATATTAACTCAAAATTAACCTAACAAGTCAGCCATGAACAATCTTTAACGCAATAAGGCAACAATCAATCTGTACATTGTACAAGCACTAGAACATGAAATAACTTGATCATGCATGCCTTTAACATTCATCAAAGATTTCCCAAAACTGCAACCAGAGATTATCATCCACAGAGAAGTGTAGACTAGAATACCAAATAGGCAACCAAAATACTGGATCAGACACCATAGAGGATAAGATAGACATACACACCGTTTTAGAGTACTAGACCAAACTACCAACATGGTGACATCAATGACAACAAACAGATAACTTTATTTTTCAAACACAAGGTTCTTCCAAGATTGAAAATGTAATACAAAAGGTGGAACATGTATCAAGTAATTTTGACTCAATAGTGGGCCACCTTGAAACTAAAGGGGTGATAAGTAAAGTTAAGGAGAAAGCCCCCATGGTAGAAGAATAGAGTGGGGGTGAAATCCCTGCTATGGAAGAAAAATCTACATCTCAAGCCCCTGATGAACCAAGAATTAAATTCTTTGTAAGGAGAAAGAGTAAGGCAAAGCAAATTGATGCAACTTCTAATCCTTCTCAACAAGAGGAACATAAGCCTCCTGTAGACATTGAAAATTGTCCTTCACCTATGAACCCACCTTTTCATATCAATTCCTCCTTCTAATTGCATAATTAAATAATTTTAATTATTTAGTTATCTTTTAAGGTCATATTCCTCTATTAATTAAATATTTCTTAATTATTTAATTAATTCATTTTTTCCTTTATTCTTTCCTTCATTAATTAATTAAATTTTGTTTATTTAATTACATCACTAATTAACCCCTTCCTTTCTATAATTAAATAAATGCTTATTTATTTAATTATTGTCATTTTTCTACTCTAATTAAATAATTATTTTAATTATTTAATTATTCATTATCCTCTTCTTCTATAATTAAATAAAATTTATTTATTTAATTATTTACTAATTTGTCACTTTCATCCACTTTTGAATTAAATTATTATTTAATTTAAAATTCAACATGTCACATGTCTTTTATAATTAAATAATGCTTTTATTATTTAATTATTCACCTTTCCTCACAAAATAAATAATTTTATAATTATTTAATTTTCTCCAACAACCTCTTTTTCTGTGCCAACCTCATTATCCATGTCATTCTTATCTTCTCTATTCTCATTCATTTTCCACCCTTGATTGAATTTTCTTATAATTCAATCTTGGCCATTAATCCTTATCATTTCCCTAATTTTTCCCTAACCCTATTTCATACTACAAATTTCAATCTTGTCCACCGATTAAGAAATCTTATTGACATCCAATCTCAACCATCAATCCAAATAAGAGCTTGCCTAAAATCAACCCTCTCATAAGCCATTTGCGGGGTTGATTCTTCAAGTATCCTTATGCTACCAAAATCATTCTTCAATCATTAATCTATTTATATCTATCATCATTCATCTATCATTTCCATCTCAATGTTATGCTATTGAATTGAGAGACCAACATATCAAATCAATCAAATAATTCATCCATCATTGCGTGTATTTGAGGTATTGAAGATTTGGATTAGGTAATGCATGTTATTCTTTTATCATTTCTTATTTTATCTAATTTTTTCATATACATTTTGGTAAACCTAATGTGAACCCGCTAACTAATTTTTAACTCAATATTTTGATATTTTTAAAGAAATTTTGGAGTTGGATCATTTTTGTTGCAGATTTTGCATCATTTTGGGACAAAACCCTAATTTTCAAAGATTCAACCATAAATTTCAAATGGATGTGTATTTTCTCACAAACAATTTTCTACAGGTTGGGATAATATCAAGAACTTCCAATCTAAAACTCATTTTTTTTGGACGTGTTTTTAAATTTTTTATAATTTTTTTTGTTATTTTTCATGAAAAATCAATTTTGATAGCAAATTAGAGAATTTTCCATATTTCTTTATATTTTTGGAAAGCTCTTTGAATTTTAATAAATGTCTTTTCATTATGGTTTTTAGTTGGATGAAAAATAATTAGACAAAAAATAGATCTTTGAAAGTTAGGATTTTACAAAAGTTTGTTTATATCTCACAAATGGTTGTAGATATTTTCACAAAAACAAATTTTCAGATTTGGGATGATGTCAGATGCCTTCAGTCCAAATATCAAAATTTTTGGACCTAATTTTAATTTTGTATAATTTTTTTATTATTTTTCATAAGAAAATAATTTTGGGTGAAAAAAAACAATTTTTTCAGATTTCTTTACATTTTTGGAAAGCTCTTGAAATTTAAGTAAGGGTTTGTTCTCTATATTTTTATTTTTGATGCAATTTTTTTTTCCAAAAATCAGATTTGTCTTGACTAGCTAACCCTCTAATATTAGTGATCAATTATCTTGTTATGGTTTTGGCTTAGTTGTTGGTTTTGTGAATGTGCAGAAAAAATAAATACTTCAAAGGAAAAATTGGATCAAGTGGAAAAAATTTTGGAGCTAAAGAAATTGTAGGTGCACACATTCCATCTTTCATCTCTAATCATTGCTTGTCAACACACTTCAATTTTTAGCTTAAAAAGAACAACTTGTTGATCACACATTTGTATTTTGGGGTGTAAAATAAATCTTGTTTGCTATCGCATCATTGAAATTGGGTTAAAATCAACCATTATCTTCAATCACACATCTTGAATTGGGGTTAAAAAGAATAAGTGCTTGAACTGTTTTACACACATTTCAATTTTCTAAAGGGAAATTAATCACTGTGAGTGTTAATCATGTGTGTGTTTCCTCCAAAACACCTCACTTGGTTAACTTTTGTCATACCCTTCTTAGGAGGCCTGGTTGGAGCACACACCCCTCCAAGGGATGACCTCAATCAAGTGTGAATCCAAAGACATGCTCCTTTGGGAGTTGAAATATTGTCACTCTTGGCTAAGCCCCAAAGAACTTTATACCTTTGGGAAGTGAAGGTGAAGGGTGGGTTACCCCTTTCTCCCAACTGTGTGGCATGATTTTTCTTTCAAATCATCCTTAGTCAACCTTGTGCATCCTATCTTGAGACCTAATTGGCCATACCCCCTTGAATAGCATTAGGCTTGTTGTTGTGTATTCAAGTGTTTTCTTAATCATAACATTTAATCTTGAAAGACAAATTTATCATTGTGTTTGGTGTGTGTCTTCATGCAATTACATGTGAAATCTTGTGTTTGATATTTCCCAAGTAAAACTTTGAATAAAAACTTGCCACATCATCCAAATCATACAATCTTATTATTCCACATCATATCCAAATCGTCATCATCTCTTTAATCCAATCAACATCATTTTATACCACGCCAACATTAGAAGACCTAGTACCGCAATTCCAAAACCTCCTCCAAACACTTTATCAAGCACCAGATCTCTTCGACCAACAAATTATACATGGGCTCACAGGTCTCATCCAACAATTTCAACTTCAAACAAACCAATCACCTCAAATGCAACAACTTATAGTACAAGCCCAATGCCTCTTGGCCACTTGTCAAATCCAACAAGCACAACATTCAATCCAATCATCACATCAACAAATTTCACCTCAATCCTATGTCACCTATATCAGCATATCAACCTCATGCATCCACATATCATGTTACATCTTCATCAACCTATCACACCTCTTCTAATGTCAATTCTTATCCATATCAATCTACCTCTCAACAACCATTATCCTATTCAACCCCTCCATCATCATTACAACAAATATCATACCACAACAAGTCTAAACACCATTACAACCTCAACACATTCAACCACAATCCTATGTATCACCTTCATCATCATGCCAACCAAACATTCCTACCTATCATGTCAATGGCACATCAACATATTCACACATATCACAACAAGAACATAGGAGCTCAAGTCCACCTTGGAAAAAACAACAAGAGCCTTTCAATTCTCATGTTCCATTTGACAAGGGGAACACCAATCTATTTCATGCACCCTATAACTTGATTATATCATCATCCAATAAAACTCCTATCCCTAAGCCACCATGTCCTAGTCCTAATCTATTAGCCTCTCCACCTTCTAACCCATCAAACTCTCCATTACCCCCACCATCATCTATACGCCCTAAATTCAAAAATTTCAAGATGAAATCTATGGCATTACCAAAATCCATCCATCCACCTAAAAAGGATGTGACCCAAGGGCTACTAGAAAGGAATCAAACATCGTCATTTCATCCAACTCATATGTTTGAACCTAATAAAGAGTCTTCAAACATCATTCCCATTCTTACAACCCCATCATGTATTCTCCCCCATTGAGCCTAAGTCAACCTCCATCATGTCTCCATGTTGTTAACCATTGAGTCCATTCAAGGGTAAACCCCTTCCACTTCCATTCAAGCAAGCCAAGAGTTATGTCAAGATCTTTATCCTAAGCATGAGGAAACATTAACCTCTCATTATAATCAATATCTAGGCACATCTAATGATCTCACTCATAACATACTTGGTCCTCTTTATGATCAAGCTCCCCTATATGATCTTACCTATGATCAAGAAGGCCATGATGATCCTCTAGCCAACTTTATGAATTCCATGTTCAAGAGCCTATCACTTCACCCATCCATGAGCAAGAAACCCCCATTGCTCCTATCCACCCCCTACCTAGCCTTATCCATGATCCATCAACATCCACTTACCTTGATGAGACATATTCCTCCCAAGCACACACAAAAGATCAAACAAATACCTTGGATCTAAGTGAAAACAATGCTAATCAAGATCCCAATGACCCTCCATCACCCACTATTGACCCCATTGCAAGTCCTCCATTATATTCTATTGGTCTTTCCTCCCTCATTCATGAATTATCCTCCTTAGAACAACAAAAACCATTATCTTCCCTTGCTTCATTTTCTCCATCCAATAAGGAATTTGTTTCTAGTGTTCCACCTACACCTAGTCCCATTGTCCATCACATACTCCAAAACATGAACTACCAAGGTAAAGGTTTAGGCCTTCTTCAACATAATATTTTGGAGGCCATCCATGTCAAAGTCCCTTCATGCTCACATGACCTTGGATACTCACCCCAAGGACACCAATCTCAAGATGTTGGTACTTCCTCCATGCATCCTAAATCCACCTCCTTCCATCATAAATACTATCATATGCCTAAAACATATGTTTCTATCCCTCCTACATCATCCCACAAATGTCAAAATCATGTGACCATACACCTTCCACCATCCACTTTTCAACCATTACTTCCAACTCCTAATATCCCTCCATCCACTTTACCACCATTACTCCCAACACCTAATATCTCTACCATTCAATCCTCTTATCCATTTATCCATAAATACCCTAACATTCCTAATCATGACCAACAAATGCACACATTGTCTACATTTGAATCTTGCACTAATTCCACCTATCCCATGGGATTCAAAATTAAAATTTTCAATTCCTCTACCTATAAATTAAAAAATAATAAAGGTCTTCATGCCTTAGGGCACAAATGCAAGAAGCCAAAGAAAAATAGATTAAAAAATCCACCCAAAACCATACCTCCGAAAGAAAACTCAAAAACTAAAATGATATGGGTCCCTAAGAAAAAAAACAAGTCAAATGAGACATCCACCTCTCAAAAATCTCAACCATCCTCCTCATCCCTTAAAAAATGTCATTCCATGTAAAAATATCAAATTCCTCCATCCCACATGAAAACCAAAAATCATAAAAACACTAAGTCTATGTGGGTCCCTAAATTCTTACATCATCCATCCACTAAGAAGACATCACCATTGCTTCCTACACCATCATCCACTCAAAAGCTTCAATGTTTTTCACGGTGTGTGCAACCGTTGGTCATGATTCCTTTCCATACCTCCACCACCCCATCATTCAACTATTTGCCTACATATTTCACTCACCCTATCCCTATGGTCCATGCTTTTGGATAAACATTTCACCAATCTTCCTCAAGCATTAGTCCTACATAATCCAATTTCAGTCCTACATAATCCAAATCATAATCCATTATCACACCTTTCATAATCCATCATCCACCTACTCCATCTCCCTTTCATGTCATCCCTTACCAACATCTATGAGAACATTTGACATGGTCCATGCGATGAAATCACGATGGGACTACCACCTTTCATGGAACTAGAAACTTGAGTCCCTCCTATCCATATTCTCCTTCTCCTCTCCAAAAATTCAAGAAAAATAAAGTAAAAAAAGAGTAAAGAGAAATCCCTTCATCCAATGATGAAAGCCTAGAAAACATGCATCAAAATATCTTGAGAAAAGACAAAAATATCAAACCAAATCATTTCTTCCAATCAATTCTTCAAAAGAATTCCATGCATCAATTCAACTCATTCAAATCAATCTTCAAATTATCAACCCATCATTATTATCAAATCAAATCATTTCTTCATCAATCCAATCAATATAAATCATTCCAATCACCTCCAATATTATATTAAATTCATCACATCCTATCATCCAATCAAATCATCATATCATTCCAAACCACTTCTTCAAATCAAATCAATTGAATCATTCCAAGAAATAATCCAGATGCAAGTCAATCCTTAGTCCATACCAATCAATTCAATCAATCTTGCCAAATAATCCAATCACATCCTTTGGTCTTGATCCTAATATTGTTGTAAACCCAATCAATCAAAGTCAATTAGTCAATTATCAATCATCCTTATATTAATCTAGGGGTATGTCATTCCCCACAATGACAACACTATCATCATCAATCAAAGTTAACTGGTCAATTATTAGTTATCCTTGTGTTGATCTAGGGATATGTCATTCCCCTCAATGACATCACTATTATCATCTATCATCATTAATCAAAAACATCCAGTAAATTAATTAATCATTGGATTGCATCTTGACTGGGGCAATACATTGTTTTTTTTTGTATCATTTGTACATGCTTGCTTACTTTCTTGTGTGTGTTATCATTTTTATCTTGCATTTGCATCAAATATGAATTATTCCAGATAATATTCATATCTTGTATCTAGACAAGGTTGTATTACACTGGGGCACGAGACACATCGTCACCTTGGTCCTTATACCTTGGTGCATCATTTCTAGTGTTACATCAAACATCATGGTTGCTCACTTTCTTGTAGCATAATGTATCATTCACCTCCTTCATCCACTTCCTATCTTGCATCATTCATCTTGTCCCTCATAATTTCATTTTGAGAGAATACCCGTGTTTGTCCAACTTGCCTATCCTTTCGACGGGGCATCATCATCCCATCATCATCATATTCTTATATCATCATCATCCCACTATTACATCATTATCATCTTATCTTTCTATCATCATCCATTTTCCTCTATCTATATCTTAGCTTCTTTCAAATGATGTTACTCGACACAAATCTGACCATCTCAAACATCATCTCAAAGAGGGGAAAAATATGGACACTAAAAATTGTCCTTTTCCTATGAACCCACCTTTTCATATCAATTCCTCCTTCTACTTGATTAATTAAATAATTTTAATTATATTGTTATCTTTTAAGGTCATATTCCTCTATTAATTAAATAATTCTTAATTATTTAATTAATTCATGTTTTCCTTTA
Source organism: Sequoia sempervirens (assembly GCA_007258455.2). Lineage (NCBI taxonomy): Eukaryota > Viridiplantae > Streptophyta > Pinopsida > Cupressales > Cupressaceae > Sequoia > Sequoia sempervirens. Next base: position 679,756,844 of record VDFB02000003.1, read on the forward strand.
TTCTTCCTTTGATTAATTAAATAAATTTTCTTTATTTAATTACATCACTAATTAGCCCCATCCTTTCTATAATTAAATAAATACTTATTTATTTAATTATTGTCATTTTTCTACTATTATTAAATAATTATTTTAATTATTTAATTATTAATTATCCTCTTCTTCTATAATTAAATCAATTTTATTTATTTAATTATTTACTAATTTGTCATTTTCATCCACTTTTGAATTGAATTATTATTTAATTTAAAATTCAACATGTCACATGTCTTTTATAATTAAATAATGCTTTTATTATTTAATTATTCACCTATCCTCCCAAACTAAATAATTTTATAATTATTTAATTTTCTCCCACAAACTCTTTTCTTGTGCCAATCTCATTATCCATGTCATTCTTATCTTCTCTTATCTCATTCATTTTCCACCCTTGATTGAATTATCTTATAATTCAATCTTGGCTATTAATCCTTATAATTGCCCTAATTTTTCCCTAACCCTATTTCATACTACAACTTTCAATCTTGTCCATTGATTAAGACGTCTTATTGACATATAATCTCAACCATCAATCCAAATAAGAGCTTTCCTATAAATCAACCCTCTCATAAGCCATTTGCGGGGTTGATTCTTCAAGTATCCTTGTGCTACCAAAATTATTCTTCAATAATTCATCTATTTCTATCTATCATCTCCATCTCAATGTTATGCTGCTAAATTGAGAAACCAACATATCAAATCAATCAAATAATTCATCCATCATTGTGTGTATTTGAGGTATTGAAGATTTGGATTAGGTAATGCATGTTATTGTTTTATCATTTCCTATTTTATCTAAATTTTCAATCTTTTCCATTGATTAAGACATCTTATTGACATCCAATCTCAAACATCAATCCAAATTAGACCTTGTCTATAAATCAACTCTTTCATAAGCCATTTGTGGGGCTGATTCTTCAAGTATCCTTATGCTGCCAAAATCATTCTTCAATCATTCATCTATCATCTCCATCTCAATGTTATGTTGCTGATTTGGGCAACCAACATATCAAATAAATCAAATAATTCATCCATCATTGTGTCTATTTGAGGTATTGAATATTTGGATTAGGTAATGCATGTTATTTTTTTATCATTTCTTATTTTATCGAAAAAATTCATATACACCTCTTTCTCATATACCACAAGCACCACCACCATCTCTTCCAAGGCCAGTAGATCTTGAAATTTTTGACATTGATTCTCTACCACCTAGTGAATTACCACCAAAAGAGCCACCATTGAAAACAAAAAAGGTTGAAGTGATTGGTCTAGTGGATTATGTTGAAAAAGACTATGATGATGGCATTTGGGTATCAGAGCAGGAAATGTAAGGAGTGCCCACTACACCAGTAGTGAGAGCGACACATGAATTGGGTATGAGATTTAGTAAAGTTGATCTCACTAGGCTCAATGGAAAAGATGATATGTGGGTTGAAGCATTTGCAAAGTTCTTAGATGATGACTCATTTGTAAAGTCTTAGGATTTTATGGAATTTACATATAGAGCTAAAAGAGATGAATATGTCAAAAACTTGTCTATAGAAAGAAGACTTCATCCAAAAATATTAGATGCCATCATCTAGAAAAGGGTTTTAAATGAAATGAGTGCTAAATTCCAAAAGATAACTGCAAAAGAGGGTTGATAATTGGTAAGTAGGGGTATTTTTTGCTTCCAGAATGGGATTTAGCTTCTTTCATAGCTTTCAATAAAATAAAGAGATGTGATAGGCCTCTTTATGATACAAAAGAGGAAGTTGCAATTGCACTACAAGGGTCTGCTTTCAGTGACCAATGGGATGCCTTGGCTATCTAGTCTCTAGCCCCAAGCACAAGAAAGCTTGGTATTCCTAAACCTGGACCTAACTACAGTTGAGGGTTAATAATAAAGAGAGTGTTAGAAACATTGGCTCTAGAGATAGAAAAAATGTTAGTTCATGTTGCACAATTTACAAGGCCCACTATAGAATCTATAACTACAAAAATGGATAAGCTCAGGATGGAGTACAATAATTTGCTAGTTAAATATGGAAGGATTGAGCAACATAATATGTAGTTTCAGACAAAGGTAGCATTAGTAGAAGATAAGTTGCAAAGTTTGAAACCTGAAAAGCCTAAGAAAAATGATGTTGACTCCCCCGAGTTTACTGCTGAAGTAATTTTTCATGGGTAATTGTGCTATACAACATGGAAAGTGTGCTCATTTCAATACTAGAACCTAGTACATTAGAAGGGCCACAAGGTAAAGAAGATACAAACAGGGAAGAGTTTCTTTGGAAGCTAAATGCATATAAATAGAAATGTGATAATCATGATGAGGATATTTTTAAGAGAAACATGAATATTTTCACTACAGTATTGGAACATTTGAACAAAAGAGTGAATAATAGATTGAATAACATTCACTATAGTTATTCTTCCATGGTGGCTGCTATTAGAAATTTTGACATTGATAAGGAAAGTGTTATTCCACTCATAGAAATTTGGATCCCTAGGATGAAGGAATTGAAATTGATGTCAATTGGAGTTAGGCATGATGCCAATATGCCTAATTTTTTTAAATCTACTATTGCTTTTGTAGGTAAGATTGAAAAATACATGAGAAATAGTGAACCATTGGAGAAAAAAATAAAAGAGCTGGTAAAATCCTTCCATGAAAAACATCATGGCCTTCTTCCATCCATTATAAGGGATGATGATAGCATAAAAACATTATAGGTGTTGAAAAATGAAACCAATAAAGTTATTTCAAATCAGACAGTTTCAATTTGTCAAAAAATTGATATGGACACATTGAAGATAAATAACATTCCCTCTCAGTCTCATCTGTAGTTTGTTGACGATACTGCTCTCATGGGCCGTGCCAAGGTTGAGGAAGCTATCAGATGGCGTAGCACTTTAGATTGTTACTTGGCTGCTTCAGGTCAATGAATCAATGAAGGGAAGTCCTTTATTTATTTCTTTAATACTTTGAAGATTATTCAAAGGAGGATCGCTGGTAATCTCCATTTCCAGATTGGTACTCTTCCTTTTGTTTATCTTGGCATCCCACTTGCAATTCGCTCGCTTCCTAAATTGTTTTGGAAGGGGATTTTAGACAAGTTTCACAATCTGGTCAGTCATTGGACTTGCAGGTGGCTCTCTTCTGCTGGTAGAGTGACTTTGCTAAAGTCTGTGGTTCAAGCTCTTCCTATATACAGATGCTTTGTCCTCTCGGCACCATCTAGTTTTATCAAAGATTTTGAAAAATTGTCTAGGCAATTACTTTGGACAGGAAACCTTCTTCATAGAAAGTAAAGCTTGGTTAAATGGGATGTCATCTGTAGACCAAAGCAGGAAGGCGGGTTGGGGCTTTGTAGGACTGACTTGACTGGGCAAGCTCTTGCTGTGAAACTATATTGGCGGTGGTGCTCTCAGCAAAACTAGTTGTGGGCAAGAATCCTTACCTCAAAGTATCTTGGTGAGGTCGAGAGTGCTGATGTGGCCCGCTTTAGCTTAGAAGGGAAGGGTTCTATGTTTTGGTGCACTCTTAAAAGGGGTGCCAAGTTGGTCAAGTAGGGGTTGTTCTGGATTTGTAATGAGGGTAAGGAAGCTCTTTTTTGGCATGATTATTGGTATGGATATCCTCCCATTTTGGCTTCTCATCCTCATTTGCAAAATTTGTGTCAACACTTCACTGATGCTGGTTTTTGTCACGTGGCTGATTTTAAAACTCTTCAAACATTAGGGCAGGCTTCTGTTTTCAGGTGGAAGGACCCAAGTGAATGGCCTCATGATGGCACAGTTGAGGACCGTCAAGAGCTTGCTGGGATTTTGTCTAGACGTGCTTGTAGTTCCCTTTCTGGGTGTGATGTGCTGGCTTGGGACTCTGATCCAAAAGGAAGATTCTCTCTTGCTTCAGGTTATGCAGTCCTTGATAAGTAGTTGTTTGGGAGTACTGAGATCTCTTGGTGGAAGAAGGTTTGGAATAAGTTTGCATGGCCTAAGTGCAATTTCTTCTCTTGGTTAGTGGTGCAAGGAAAATGTCTTACCTGGGAGAATCTCTATAAGCGTGGCTTCCAGGGACCTTCTATGTGTGTTATGTGTGCTGGACATGAAGAGTGTATTTCTCATCTTTTCTTTCAGTGCTCCTTTGCGAAAGCCATTTGGAACTTTTGGTGGAATCTGTGGCATATGTCGTGTAGACATGTTTTTTCTTTGAAGGAATTCTGGGAAAGTCAAGGGTCCCCTTCGGTTAGGACTTCTTTTCTTTTAATTGCTTGGGTTATTGGCCCTAGTCTAATAATTTGGCATATTTGGTTGGAACGCAATCAAAGAATATTTTTGGACAAAAAGCTGCAGATTGGTCAGTTATGGTTGAGAATTTTGGGGGTTCTTTAGGAAATTTTGACAGCTAAGTGTGATTTGTCTGTTCCTATGGATCCTAGTGATTTTGGAGTTGCTAGTGTGTTGGGGCTATCCCTAGGGGGAAAAGGAATTGTGAGGACAGTTTTCCATAGGTGCGGGAGGGAGAAGGTTAGTCGGGTTGGTCACTAGTGTCCCCCTACTCTGGGAGAGTTGAAAATTAATACTGATGGCTCTTCTAGAGGAAATCTTGGGCATGCTAGTGTTGGTGGCATTGGTAGAGATGGCTCTGGAGTGGTGGTGTTTTTTTTCTCTATTTATAGAGGTCAGCATACTAATAACCTCATGGAGGCCACTGCCATTCTTCTAGCTTCGGAACAGGCTTATGCTCTGGGATGGAGAAGGATTGTTTGTGAATCGGATTCTCAGGTTGTTATTGACCTTTTAAATAGGAGGCGGTTTGAGGAGGTGAATTGGTAGTTGGCGGTGGTGGTCAAGCAAATTGTTGCTTTGGGCACTACCTTAGAATCTGTTGTCTTTTGTCATGTCCCTCGGGAGTGGAATAAGGTGGCTGATGGCTTGGATAGGTGGGCTTCTGAGCAGATGGGGACTTGGAATGTGGCGGAGTGGGACAATCTCCCTGAAGATTTGGCTTTGGTTCTTGAAGATTTGGTTATGGAAGATATGAGGTGCTTCTTAGGTGTATCTTAATTTGGGGTTGTTTTGTTGCCTTTGTTGGGAGATTTCTTCCCCTTTGTAATGTGTTGCTGATTCAATAAATTTTTACCCTCTTTTTATTCTAATAAAAAAAATAAAAATGAATGTGTTAGCTCATGCTAAGACTGTCTGGCTGGAATTTGATAAGGAGGCTAACCAGATTGTCACTAAGTATGCACCTTATAGAGAAAGGGTTGATGAAGTCATGAATTTCAATTGGCCCACCAAAGATGAATTTGTAGCATGGAAAGGAAGATACTTGGAGGGAGTGATAGGATGATATGAAATGGCAGGCTAGTGATTTGAAATTTTCAAGTCTGCAACCATGATGAATAACGGATATGTGAGAGGTGCACCACATATCCTAGATTTAGTGCAGATTAACCTTTTGTTAAAATATGGAAAATATAGTGCATCTTCTTCAAGTTGAATTGATGACAATGCTCTAGACGTGGAAATATCCTTTTTCTTTTCTATTATGTTTATGTCATGGTTTCCTTCTTTCACTTTGTGTGTGGGGGAATTTTTTTTGAGGTAACTATTTGAGGATACCTTTTTTAAAATTTTACCAAATCTTCAATGACGAATGAAGACCACTTTCATTTTCACACATTTTTCAAACCTCTTGGGAATGCAATGTAACTGAATAGGGGAATCTTTGTTATACCGGTCCAATAGGATATTCATGTGTTTACTTTCTAGCCCGAGGCTTGTTTTTCTCCTTCGTTTCTATAAGAAGGAATTTAGGGATATAAATTATGGTTTTGTTGTTTTACATTCAACACTGTGAATTGTAAAAGGAATATTAAACATGTTTTAGAGTTTTGTCTTAATTTCATAGTTTTGTATTATGTATTTAATTTTGATAACAATATAACAAATATAATATAGAGTGATACCAATTTCATTTCTATACTCTCTCCTTGTACTTGTTTTATGAGTTATGAATGAAAGTAATCTAGGATTGCTTTTATTTGTGTCTATTTTTTCTCAATGGATGTTAAATTTCATTCCTGCTTATTAGTTCAATGAATTAATGTAAATGCTTGGATGAGATTTTTAACTCATAAGAATTAGGTGCTAGGATATTTGTACGTAGTGATGTTCACATATGTAATAGGGGAATGTTATAAAGTAGTGTTTCTTGAGGTTGTAGGTTGCTATTGTTAAGATGTTGTCTAGTTTCATAGGTTGATATTGACTTCGTGCTTGGAATAAGACACTGGTTCATGCAAAGTATTCACAATTTAGTTTTTGGGTTGATTCATTAGCTAATCACTTTTATTTTACAAACTTTCAAATGAATACCATTGTAGTTGTTTTGTATTGAGTTTTATCTTCTCATTCTCCAAGTGTAGGATATCACTAAATCAGCTTCCAACTTATTTGATGTGCTATGTTGTTGAGTATTTTTATGAGAATTATTTGTTATTGACCATATATATAAGTAGTAGTTATATAAATTCATGAGTATACATTGTTGGATCACCTTCCCAAGTTTAACAGATCCAAAAGTGTAGGATTAAAAGTATTACAACTTTTACTCATTCATTGGCCAATCCCTTTGGAGTGCTAAGTATTGGAAATGGAAAAGTCTATAGGTATTTCTAAAGATTAGTTTGGTTCTTAAACAATAACCAATAGATTGGCGACTCTACTGGGGACTAGCTAAGTAAAAAGTCTCTAAGTTTAGATCTAGTATAGATAATGTCAAATGTTTTATTATATTATTCTTTACTTTCTGAAGAATAATTGGTTTGAATTTTGTGCAAGCAATAAGTCATGTGATACCCAGTCTTATGCATCAGGTCTTAGTTCATTTTGTCACCTTGTGTTGGGTCATGTTTAAAATCATTTATGAGGTTACAAGTATAAAGTCAAAGTGCAATCACTTTCTATTTCCTAGCATTCTGGGTGGCAACTCTAAGGTCTCTAATACTAGTATAACGATAAATTATCAAAAGGAATGCTAGAAGAATGATTCTAAAATATTTGACATCATGGAGAAGACCAAAAGTTATGCAAAGAAGCATCTTGAGCATAAGGAAGAATCTGAACTTGTAAAAGAAAAACAACCCGCTTGGGTTAAGAAAAGCTCAGAACCAAGTAAGTCTATTGACTCCCTTACTGATGCATCTCCTACTTTTTATCTTGAACTAAGTAGTCATAATATCTAAGAAAATTCATAGGAAGTTGAAGTTTCTAACATAGAAGAAGGAAGCTTTCCCATTGAGAAATTGTTCAATAATTAGCTTAACATTTAAAGAGAGTAGGATAGGTGTGAATTTTTGGGTAAGAATAAGAATTTTTTAGAGCCTTTAACCCATGGATTTGGCTCTTTTTTTAATGCAAATAATTTTAATGAAAGAGGTGAATCTCCTAATGTACAAGTGCACCTTTCTCTTGTAGAAGATCCTATTGACTAGCCCTACTATACTCTTGCACTGAGTGAGCTTGGAGATCTTCTAGAAAATGAAGAAGATATAGATAAAGATATGCAATTTCTAGAAGCGGAAGAACTAAGGCTTAAAGAAGAAGAGAATAGATTGAGGGAGTTAAAGGAGAAGGAATATAGGATTAGATCTAAGCAACTTGAGAGAGATTCTTGAAAACAAAGATTAGAGAAGATGTGAAAAGATGCTGCCAGGTGTAAGGCCTTTGAGGAAAATGTTGCTAAATTTGCTATTAAAATTACCCCTGACACCCCTAAAGTAACAATCCCAATGGAAACCTCTACTAATGATACATATACCACATCTAATTCAAATACCATAGCCTTAGATACTTCTTCTAATGTTAAGAAAACATCATTTGTAGATAATGGGAAGAGACCCATTGATCAGCCCAACAAAAATACCTTCAATACCAGTACCACTACTCATGCTTCATCTGTTAAAACCCCCATACATAATTCCAAAGTTGATCCTACTCCATCCACTGCACATCCAAATATTGAGATCTTGAGATTGTAGTTGGAGAATGAAAAATTGCAAGAAGATTCGAAAAAGCTGATGTAACGCCCCGCCGTGTGAACCCCAAAGGACAACAACACAATAATTTTTTAATTTTTTTTAAAGTATTCAAAACATACATGTGATGCACATTAAATCAAAAGTCATAAAAATCAATTAAACAAATTCACTTACACTTACATCCCCTCGGGTACATGAGGAGACATTACGAACTTAAATCCATACAACAACAATAAAGAATAAAATCCAAAGATATAATCCATAACAACGTAAACATTAACAACTGTAACACATACATGAAAATTCATTGATAAGAAACCATCTATGTACATAAATACAACATATGCATGATTAACTTAACACATTGAATAACAACTGCCATGGCCAATATCCACACCGAGTTTAACATTACATTACAGTACAATGTTCTAGAGGTACAATGATACAACAGTGTTTCCAAACATGAATGGAAACCATACAACAAGAATCATGATACAAATGAATAGATGAATACATAGTATCATAACTGGCTCCAAGACGGATACAACTCTGGGGTCTCCGCAACAGCACCAATCTGCACCTCTCGATCCTCGACTGGGGACCCAATGGGGTGCTTAGCACATTCCACCTGACCACGTGGGTCCGAAGACCCACCCCCTGTGCTAAGGAGATGACAAGAAAGAGACCTCAACCAAGAACATCCAAACAGGGAACCACAAGACTCAACGTCATACAAAAGTATCATAAAACTCAAGGATTGCAATGACATAATCAACAACATCCAAGAGTCAACATAATAACTTAAAGTCATAAATCTCATCGCATAAATCAAAGAAATGACCACTAAACAAGTAACCAAAGGATGATCATGAATCACTTCCAAATCAAACTGAATTAATAAACATAATACAATTCCAAATTGCAATTAAACAATACAATAACATCATATCATAGTACCATAAGAGTACAAGGTCATAAGTCAAATATCAATGAGATCATACAAGACCACAAAGTACACCAAAGATGTATCAAGGCAATACTCCATAAATCAATATAAGTCCATTCAACCACAATCTAAACCAACTCCCATAACATACTTCCAGAGGAACACAATAAAGTAAAACACCTGGGCAACTAGGGGAGAGTGTCATTGCATAGTCCTACATGGGCTATTCTCTGCTCTTCCTCCCAACTAGAGGCACCGGTCCCATCTATGGCTATCCTGTGCCCTTCCTCCCAACTGGAGGCACCGGCCCATAGGGTGACTCATGCGGAGCCGTAAACCTCTCGTGAAGATGAGGTCACGACCTTGCCGACCACAGCCTTCTCAACCTTCCATTAGTCTGCGGAAGCACTAATGAAGACGATGCATCCATTTTTAAATCTTATAATGATATTACTACCCAACCCTCCTAAGTTAATTATTAGGTTTTCACTTGATTACTAACTCACTCATGGGTTATCATGTGCCCTTCCCCTTAAACGAGGCGTCGGCCCCCATGAGGAGCCACTCTCCCTAGAGACCCAACAACATCAAACCAAAAAACCAAGGGTTGTACAAAATAACAAGAACATTAGATCACAATAGAAAAGCATGCGAGGCATTACCCATCCCGCTATAAACACATAATCAAAGTCTCAACAATTCTCATACAACCCTTTCAAAATCCTGATACCAAAACACTTGCCACATCAAGGGCACATAAAAGGAGATACATTGACCAATAATAAAAAAAAACAAGCCTCTGGAAGACTCTCATAAAGTTTACACTAGGGTTTCCCCATCAAAGAACTGACAACAAAAATTGCAAGGCCACAAGAACTATTTTCAATTCAAATATAATGAGTGAATAAACCAAAATAAGATCAACAACCCCATCCATACTACATAATCAACTTTGATACAAAATAAATCAGAAATCCAAGAAGAGCAACTACCCACAACTCATAAACAAAATATGAGTTCCCAATTACATTGTGACACAAATTAAATGACAAAGGATTCCTTGAATCAAAATTAATCTCCAAAGGCATTCACACCAATACGGAACCATCCACAAACAATCCTTCAACAACAGAGGTAAAAGCATGCAACCAGGCATCCAAGGGAGACCTCAATTTCCTCCTCACAGGATACCCGTACAATTGGTAAACAAATGACCTTTGACAAAATCAACAAACATGACAACAATATAATTTAATGTTTCACCAAAATAGTACAAGTGGGAAGATTGCATACAATAAGAAGCATAAACTTATCAAAAACAAGCATTGCATTAGTATCCAAAATACTCCACCACAATTTCAATTAATAAGACCCCCACAACTCAAAACAAACCAAGAATTCACCATGTAAGGTTAAACGAATATCAACAAAATTTAACTTAAAGAAGATCTCCAACTCACGTCAACTCAAGAAAAGTCACAATGAAAGGATATGTCAAATCACTCATAAAAGAACACGAACCCAATGGAATGAAATCACTTCCGAAGCCAAGCAATTCGAAAGAGGGCACCACAAATAGGATACACCAAATTACCCTTAAATGAACAATGACCATTCATATACAATTTATCCATTCGTTTAATAATAATTAATTTAAAATAAATAAAGGAACTCTATAATCACATATCGTAATTATCTCAAGGCATATTTTATCACACTCAGAATACTAACCCAACAATCAAAAGCAATAAACTTTAAAGAACAATTGAACTATCGTCTATGATTTGACTCTTCACTTGATAAGGAATCATTTTAACTCATTAAAGGCTATATTCACATACCTTACTAACATCTCACTATGCTCATCATAAAGTTGTATTAAATAAAAGAAGTTATAAAAGCATTCCAACCAATTTCTTTTATTCCAATTCAGGATTTATAATCATTCCTATAACTATATACATATATATAAACATGATTAGCCAATTAATACTCTAATTATATTTAAAAGGATAACTAATCTCACCAACACTACATTACAATGCCAGTTTTCTTCTTAACTAAAACTATATGACCATCTAATTTCACTATGAAGTAAGAACTTATTCATTTATAAAAAGGCATAACTCTTTTCCCTAATATTCTTATGTGTTACCAATTTTCATTATATAGTATAATCATTTAATTTTACAATCAAGATAATGTTCATTTCTAACATTTGAAATACGCAAGTAACTATTCTCTATATATTTATAGCTAAGAGGGGAAACATTCTTTACTAGCACCTTTATAAGAAAATGATCTTCATTTCCACTAATTCCATTATAAACAAATGATCTACAATCAATATATTTACCATTATTAATGGGACTCCACAAACAATGCATACTATTGTTAAAATTAATTAACCAATATTCCACACATAATAATTTCTATTTGTAAATTTGTCTAACATAACATAATGTGAACTAATGTAAACTTCTAAAATACTCTCTTCTACTTTTTTTTTTTTCACTGCTCTATTTGTCATATATCTTTTATCCTTCTATTGTCTCTAAGTGCTACGACTACGTTAGATTGACAAAGAAAACAGAGGGATTACTTAAACCTTTAAAAAAAAATTCTTGTTATGGCCAAGCACCATAGCTGAGACAAATTGACAATGAAATTAAGGAGATTATTTAAACTTTTAAACTTCCTATTAAGTCCAAGTGTGATGACTGAGACAGGTTGCAAAAAGAATCAGATATTCTATTTAAAAATATACTCCCTACCATGTTCAAGTGCGCGATTGTGACAGGTTATCAATGAAATCAGACAGATTATTAAATTTACTAGTTGCAGCTGTGATAAGTTACCAAAGGTTTTAGGGAGGCTATTTAATTATGCACAAAATCTCAACTCTAAACGTTGTAACTGTGACAGGTTGCCAAGTATATTAGAAAGTAAATATTGGAATTTGGAAATATCGACATCCTCTTGCTTTATTGTCAAATCCCAAATGTTATCCCCAAGATTGAAGGGAAGGAGCAAGGTGAGGTGCAAATACGTGACATAAGAGTAGGAGAAATAATGAACAACCTTTCCTTTTTGAACTAGACGCAATTCTGTTTGGTAGCGAGTTTCCAGAGACACTCTCAGATTTGAAGTTTGGGAGTTAAACTTTACCATGATCAAAGGAAATCTCTCTATTATGTTAATATAATGACAATATTTATTTTCAAGTGCTGCAACTACGATAGATTGTCAGAAGAATCAAGCAGGTTATTTAAATCTTAGACTTCCTATTGTGTTCACTCGCTGCAACTAGACAGGTTGACCATGAATTATATAAATTTGAAGGAACAACCTCGCATTAATAAATCTATGATTGCAAAACTGGAGTGAGACAGATGGTGAAGCTAAGGAAAAATTAAAAGAAGACATGTAAGGTCGATACACCCATGATTCCTGTAGGCTGACACAGGGCCATTTCATAACATAATGATATAATATTGGGAGACCATGGCATGCTAAAAAAAATATATAATTGATGCAAAGGATTCAGTTTCAAGGATATAGAATTACTTACCCAAGAATTTATCAAGAATTAAATTGTAATATCATCGTAGAGACGTTCTGCAAACAGCTATCCAAGAGAGGGCCAATGCAATAGAGTCCCGGTCGAATAAGAGATGAAGGGATGAGGAAGCCGCGAACCTAAAGGGATGAGGAAGCCCCGAGCATGATCTCAAGGAGGATAATACATTTACATAAAATTTCTCATTGATAGGACGATGATTTTGTAACTGCTTTCCTTTTGCATTGTATATCCTCCTCCAGCCGAACAAATGGATCCCCCCCAATTCTACCCCTCCCAAAATCTAAATATATTTATTATTTATTTTGCATATTCTATAGTTTTCTTCGACTTCCAAATGCTCTATAGATGTAGTTTCTTCCAACAAGTTTCAGTTACGAAGAGGCTTTAACTAAGAACTACAATTATGCTGAGCAGTTACAAAACCTTACATGCGAAATTCTATAATTAGATCTTTATGTGAAACTGACATAATATTGCATTTAATTTTGTTTATTATACTATTATTCATTACTTCCACAATCATTTAATTTTATTTTTTTATTCAATTATAATATTCAAGTTTGATTTATTTAATTCATTTTAAACATTAATAATATTTTATTTAACAAAAACACAGAAGTATTATAACTTTTATTTTATTTAATACCTCAAAACACAAACCGAATAAATTGAATCAATTCAAATCATGCCAATCAATACTAAATTTACAAGCGAGTCAGAGGCAACACAAGGACATCACATACGGAGGGGCACTACAGCTGAGATTGAAGCTTCTAATGTAGAAATAGCTAGTAATATTTCTTTTCTTAAGATTTTCACAACCACTCCAAAGGGTTCAAGCTTTATACATACCAGTAGTGAATTCCAAAAGAATAATTTTGAAGGAAACACTACTAGTGGAGGTGGTGGTGGGGATCAAGGTGGTGGAGGTGGAGGAAATAATAAGAGTAAGAATTCTTATTTTGAAGATGATGAAGGAAACAAGAAAGAAGGTGGTAATGGTGAAAGTGGAAAGGGTAAGGATAACAATCAATCTGACAACAAAAGAGACGATGTAAAAAGGGATGTTCATTTAGATCAACATACTAGGAGGCCAGTTCAAGTAGATAGATACCAACAATTGTGTTTTACTAGAATACCTGGCTACCCTAACCCATTTCTTGAAGATTTTAGACCTGCTCTAGTAAAATTATTTGGTAATAATGTCTTCAATGGTGAATACCATCTCAAATCATTTTCTAATGTTATGGATGATTTTGAGGTAGAGGCAGAGGATGGCAAGATGAAGTTGTTTTTGCAGTCTCTCATTGAAGATGCTTGAGAGTGGTATAGGATTTTACCTACCAAGAGCAATACGGTGGCTCCAGGGAGAAATTCAAAAGGATATTTAGAGAACAATATGGTGACAAGACTAATTAAATTTTTTTGTTGAATCGATTTAATAGTATTGCTAAAGGTCCTAATGAATCTATGTCCGTGTTTAATACAAGATTCCAAAAGGCTAGGAAGAGGTTGCCTCCTCTTCTACAATTGAATGAAAATGTGTGCTTCGTAAATTACTACAATTCTTTTGATACAAAAATGAGTTATTGCCTATTGGATAAGAATCCTTAGACATTGAGGGAAGCCTACAAGATGGAGGAGCATACTTAGAATATTAGCAGAGGAACTCATAAAGTGGGTAGAAGAGATGATTCAAAGCTCTATAGAAATTCAAAAAAGGAGGACAAGAGTTTAGGTGATAAAGGGGGCACTCATGAGGATAAGATTCATAATTTCATGAAAACTATAAATGAAAAAATTGTAAAACAAGAAAAAGGTTCAGCCAAAAATTATCAAAGGAATGAAAGACCTCCTAGGTTGCAGGATTAGCTATATAATACCAATTGGTATAATGGGAATTCTATCCTTAATAATCAAATAAATTCCTAGAATAAGGTCCCTTTGGATCATTTACAGAAGAATTCAAGAAATTTTGTTGAAGATACCCCTTGGTGCATTGTTTTCCAAATGGAACACTCTCCTTAGTAATGTGCAGTTGCACAAATGGTTGAGGTGGAAGAGGATATGCCTAAAGCCTATGATTAGAAAAATGAGGAGGATATTGATGTACTTTTGTTTATGGATGATTCTGATGTTGCTAACAGTGAGTTCTCTTCTAATATGGACTCCTATGAAGTGGTTGTAGATAATCAAAGGAAAATTGCTAGTGCATATCATCAGCAAGTATTCTCTGATGAGGATGTTGATAGTGATACTGAGGTATATAACTTGGAAGAGATTGAATATAGTGTGTCACTAAGAAGGCCCTCAGATGAGGAGATTGAAAAATATACTATAGCCTTGGCCACCCAAGCTAGAAGTTCCTATCATCTGAGGAATAAAACAATTACTGGTGAACAAGGCAATCCTATTGGTCTTTTCATAAAGGAGTAGAATGCCAAAGGAAAAGGGCACAATCTTGAGGAAAAAATGGAAGCAGTCAAAGCTAAAGAAGGAAGGGGACATAAAATTTGGGACAAAATGGTAGGTAAACCAAAAGCTATTAAAGAATTCAAATCTCCTACTATGAGGATAAAGACATAGAAGCAAAATATTGAAGTTACAAAGAAGGATTCCAAGCATAGGGTTGAGGTAACCAAAAATCAATAGAACGTGAGGAACAATTAACAAGGTATGGTGGGTGATCCCACAAAGCTAGTTTACAATTTCTAGGAGATTCTATTTTTTGTTAAAATCACATATTTTTAGAAAAAATAATGATTTAAGCCTTTAAAAGTTCCATTTAAATCATTCCAATTGAAGAGGGTTTGATCAAACTACCTTAGATCAAAACCCCTTGGATAGAACCTCACTAGTTTTAAACCATACCTATAATGGAGTCTCCTTTACACCTATCAAAATCCTGATAAAAAACAACTTTTGATTTACATTTTGGGGGATCAAATGAATTCATTTAAAATTTATTTTTTGTAAGTATGCATTCCTTATTATAAGCTTTCCAAAAAGTATAATTTTAAACAAATTTAATTTTATTATTATATTTATTTTTTATTTCTTGTGAATGTAGGTTTTTCACCAAAAATCAAGCTCTCTATTCTGTACATGTGGAAAAATAGAAGACTATAAAAAATTTAAAAAAACTAAAAAATATGAGTGCACCAAATATTGAAGTCATTGATCTGAAAAAAAAATAAAAAAATTGAATTTCAATACATACAAAAAAAGTTACACATTATACGGTCCACCTATGACTGAATTGTAATTTGTTTGACTTTGAAACATGATTAAGGAAAAAATATTCAATAAAAAACTATCTAACCAAGTGGAAGCACTAGATATCGAAGTTATAAATCTAAATTCAAAATAATTAGAATTTTATCCTTCATGGAAAAAAAGTTATGCATTATATGGTGAGCGTCACTCCTTAAAAATGTTATTTTCTGAAGAAAAAAATAGTTTTTGAGGGAGATGGAAAAAGAGGTGCAATCGGATTCCAAAATTTTTGAAAAAAATATATTTAGAATCTATAGAAAAAAATTCACGAAACTCTAGTTTGCATCATCTTCAAATTCCTCACGGTATAGCCACTATAGGTGCCCGAAAGTGAAGATTTAGTTAGAAAAAATCATTCCAATGTCTAGTTTGGCCAAAAATTGTAAACCACTATTATGGGATCACCCCAGTCCCAATTGAATTACCCAAGTATACTCTTGTTGATATGTTTCAATTACTTAGCCAAGTAAATGTATTTGTTCCTTTTCTTGAAATGATGAGAATAGATGAACATAAGAAAAAGGACGCATACATTATCAATGGTGCTACTATAGCCTGTAATGATTTAGTGGTGCCCACTCCACCCTAATTGAGTGAAAAATATAAGAAAGACAAGGAATTTGAGGGATTCATTACCTATATTCTCCATGTATTCCTAGGGAATTCAATAAATGCTTTTCCTGGGAAGATTTTTTTTTCCTCACTTTGATTGTTGGGGAAAATTTTATAAAAAAATATATTATTGACTTCAAAGCATCAAATAACATCATGCCAACTAAAATAATGGAGGCACTAGGATTGAAATTTGATAGCACTCATGGTAAGTGTTATTCAATGGATTCAAGAGAAGTCCCTGTTATTGGTGTAATAAATGAACTTCCTTATAGACTAGTAGCCCACCCAAACAAAGAGTTTAAAATTAGTGTGGTGGTAGTGGATATCCCACCTAATTATGGAATGTTGCTATCTTAGAAATGGAGTGCATATATGGGAGGTAGTATGCAATGTGACATGTTTTATGCCACATTTACCATTGATTGTAAGGATGTTCAAGTGGTGCGAGAACCAAGGGTACCACATATGTTGGAGCATGCTCTTGAAAATGACAATTCTTTTCATAGAAACTGATATCAGCGATTCCAAAATGGAAGAAGCACCAACATAAGTTGATAGGTTCCATGTGCCTATAGAAAATGAATTTTTAAGAATTTCTGGCAAGAATGGACTTTGGAAAATGTAATTTGATGGTGTAAGTTCCAAATAAGGGTCTAGCGTATGGATATTATTGGTATCACGTAGTGGTAGTATGTATAAATTCTCTTTTACATTGTCTTTTGTTTGTATGAATAATGTGGTAGAATATGAAGCATTATTACTAGGATTGAGATTGGCTGAGAAGCACAAAATAATTTTTTTAATGATAATTGGTGATTTTGAGCTTGCGATATCCCAAGTAAGAGCCAAATAAGCTTGCAAGAAAAATAGACTAAAACAATATAGAAATTCCTTTTGGGATTCCATTGAGTAGTTTGATGCTTTTGAAATTGATTGGATGGAGAGAGGACATAACAGAGCAGCTGAATTACTTGCTAAAATTGCATTGAGAGCAAATGATATAAATTTTATAGGAATCTCTAAAGTGGAGGTACATACAAGGCCTTCCATTCCTGACAATGTAAATAACTCACAGATTTTCAATGATGATGAGGATATTCTCAAATTTTTGAACTGTGTTGATCAATATGAAGGTCAGGAGATTGGCTTTGTTAGATTTTTTCAAAATATTGATGGAAAGGACATGGTATTTGGAAAAGAGGTTATCCAATTAAAGACACATAAAATCCCCAAAGGCCCTGTAGCACTTGAAAGGGCCTTTGACAGTCAAGATAAAAGCAAGATTAAGATAATTACTGCTCACCTAGAGGACCTAGAGGAAGTAAATTTGGGGACTAAAAATGACCCAAAGAAAGTGTATGTAGGAAATAAAGTGAAGCCAAAGGTGAAAGAATTGCTAATTGCCTCGCTTAGAAAATATAGACATGTCTTTGCTTGGTCATACGATGACCTGAAAGCTTACAAAGATGAATTGTTTTAGCATGAAATTCCTTTAAAGGAGAATGCTAAACCTTTCAAGAAAAAGAAAAGACCAATCAATCCTACTATAGCAACCAAGATTCAAGAGGAGTTGGTAAAATTAAGAGATGTTGGAATTATAAAAACCATTAGACATTCTTCATGGGTATCCAATCTAGTGCCAGTGAGAAAAAAAGAATGCTGATATAAGGTTGTGTGTTGAATTCAAAAAATTGAATATAACTTCATTAAAGGACAACTAGCCATTGCCAAACATGGAAGCCATGTTACAGAAAGTGACTAGCTATGATCTGTTATCAATGATGGATGGATTTTTTAGGTTATAACCAAGTAAAGGTAAAGAAGTATGAGCAGTATAAGACTACATTCACTACTCCATCAAGTACCTACATCTATGTAAGAATTCCTTTTGGTTTAAAAAATGTAGGTGCCACTTTTCAAAGGGCTATGGATGTAGCTTTTTATTATTTTATTGATTTTTTTATGGCTATATATCAAGAAGACTTGACCAGTTATTCCAAAAAGGACATAGATTACTATATGCATTTAGAGAAGGTATTTGTCAGGTCTCTAGAGTATGGGATATCTATGAATCCAAAGAAATGTGCTTTTGGGGTTACTAAGGGTAAGTTACTGGGGCACATTGTGTATGAAGGAGTAAGGATTGAACCTAAAAGGGTAGCATCCATAGACAGAATCCCTCAGCAAAAAAATGTCAAAGGTATTTAGTCATTTTTTGGAAACATAATTTTTTTAAGAAGGTTTGGACTAACTTTGAAAAAATCACAAGACCTATTTTATAGATGTTAAAGAAGGGAGAGAAAGTGCTTTGGAGTGAGGATCCTAGTTAGGTGCTCAAAAAAATTAAACAAGCTATCAAGGAGGCTCTATTATTGAAATTTGTTGATTTGTCTAAACTAATGCACATTTTTTCTTTCACTTCTTATCATACAATTATTTTTGTTGTATTATAGAAAAATGAGGAGGGATTTGAACAACCCATTACATTCTTTAGCAAGTCTTTATACGCTACATAGCTCAAATATGAGATGATGGAAAATAAAGCATATGCTCTGGTTCAAGTTGTAAATAATTTTAGGACTTACCTAGTGAGAGCTACTGTGATAGATTTTGTGCCAAGTGTTGCTATGAAAGATATTTTCTCTCAACAAGAAACTATAGGAAGAAGGTGTAGATGGATCAACAAGATACAAGAATTCATCATTGATGTCAATAATACCAAATTAGTAAGAGGTAAGGGCCTAGCTAAATTAATGGCAGAAACTAATTTGGAGGCTAATTAGGTTAATCAGGAAGAAATGGTTGATGTGGCACCTATCTATGATATGCAAACATGTAGATGGTATAAAAGAATTATCAAATATTTACAAAATTTGCAGTGTCCTATAGATATGGCTAAGAATGAGAAAAGGACATTAAAATTGCATGATATCAAGTATGTGATTATTGAAAATGAGCTATGGTGGACAAACCCAGATGGTATATTGCTTAAATGTGTGGATGGAAAGAAGGCATTAAAAATATTATAGGAAATGCATAATGGAGTGTGTGATGGTCATTATATGGAAAATACCACTACTTATAAGATCTTGAGAGTAGTATTTTGGTGGCCTACTATCTTTAAGGATTATCACAAGTTTTTTAAAACTTGTGAGGGTTGTAAAAAAAATTTCAGGAAAAATGAATTTTTTAGGGAATCTACCACTTAGGCTTATTTATTTTCAAGCCCCTTTCCAACAGTGGGGAATTTATTTTATTAGAGAGATAAAAAGAAAGTCTAGTGGAGGGCACTCATGGATCCTTGTTTCTACTAATTATTTCACAAAACAGGTAGCAGCAATATCCACAAAAAGGAAACAAACAAGGCGGCGGTGGATTTCCTATTGAATAGTTTTCTCATTAGGTTTGGAGTCCCAGAAAAAATCATCTTAGATAATGCTATGTGTTTTAGATTTGAGGAATTCACACACTTTTGTGATAAACATGGCATATAAGTTTCTTATTCTTCACCTTACCATCCTCAAGGAAATGGTCAGGCTGAGTCTAGCAATAAGAGCTTGATGAAAATAATCAAAGGGTGATGGAGAAGATGTTAAACAGGTGCAAGACAACTGAGAGGGGGGGGTGAATCAGTTGTCACACAAATTGAAACTTAAAACTTTCATTTATCAAATCTTCAACCACACAACTCTGTTATTAAATATGAGCATAAAAAACAAATAACAGAAAGTAAATCAACACAATGAACACCATATTTTTATGTGGAAAACCCAATAAGGGAAAAACCATGGTGATGGTTAACTCAAAATATAAAGATTATAAACTAAATACAAAGGCTCACTACCCAAAAGAGGACTCACTGCCTACAGAAATGACTCACTGTCCAACAAGGAGGCTCACTACCTATAGATACAAAAGAGAGTAAAAGATCCACCACTACAATTAAAGCACATTTTCTGGATTATAGAAACCCTTGTCTCACTGTCTTCAACACAACTCGCACACACACTTCTTCTCTTATGATTTGTGGCTTACTTTCATCACTTTGCATTACACTGTCATACAACTCTTCATAATTCAACTTGATTTTATACCATTCTTAACCTTGGAAACATTTACCAAGGTCAGCCACAAAAAATGTTTCATAAATTCAAATTAGGTCGGCAACTCAAAATTCCCATGGTGGAAAGGAATAACAGTGGACTAATAAAATTATTTTCTTAAGTCTTCTACAAGCTTCCTCAATTTAAATTTTATTCCTTGAATGAAGTGTAAACACCACGTCATCCAAACCTAATGAAAATAAAAATTATCAATGATGCACACGCTTCCAACAAGAATATGACACACAGATGACCCAACACACTTTGTTATGCATGGGAATACATCTCAGAATCTTCTAGATACATTCACAACAAAAATAACATACTTCAAACACTAAAATCCTTTCACCAGTCAATTTGCACTTTGTAGACACACATAGAAATGCTAAAACATGATTTCCGAATTACCAAACTCCAAACCACTTTGCTAGAGCATAGGAAAGACCTTCACAATATATCTCCCAGATCTACATGATCTGAAACAAAGCAGTAGAGAACTATGGAGAAAACATATTTCTCCTAGTCCATAGAACACTAACTCTGCCAATTAAACACATATACTGGTGAACAAAAATTTGACGTACCATCTCACTAGAAATTGAAACTCAAACTATATCATCATCAAATAATCATCAACATGCCTTCAGATCTACACAATCATAGGATCAACATAGGAGAAATGTGGAGCATGTACCAAAGCACATACTGAACACACTCAGAACTCTAACTTCTCTTTTTAATTAATTTTCTCAAAAGCACTTGGAAACTCATCACACCAACATATTTGCAACACCATAAAGGTAGCTCCATGTACTCACAACATCTCAAAAACATCTCATCCATACATGCACAATCTGCAACATAGTGAACAATGTTAACATCAATGACAACATTAATGACAACACCACCAGAAAAACTCATACTTGCAACAATCTCCCCATTTTTCATTGATGGCAATGTTCACATAACCTTTTCTCCCCATTTGAAACCAATGGAAAATATCAACTACTCTGATTACTCCCCCTTATGATTACACTCATACTAAAACAATGAAAATATTTTCTACTCCCCCTGCGGAGTAGACCCATCAATTAGTACAGGTAAATGAAAAATCTTTGAATTCACTCAACTGATGCACCTTCATGTGCACTTAGTTAGGAGGGCCAATGAACCCCAACCTATCCCTAATATGCTCAGAGGTATCCTTTAGAAGAGACTTAGTAAATAGGTTTGCAATCTATTCCTTTGTAGTTACATATTCCAATCTAACCTCATTCTCCAGCACTTTCTCTCTCAGAAAATGATACTTGATAGATATGTGCTTCATTCTTGAATGCATAACCGGATTCTTTGATATTTTTATTGCACTTGTATTATCACATAAAATAGAAATAGGTTCATCACATACCACACTAATGTCTTTTAGAGTTTGATTCATCCATAGAACTTGTGTACAACAAGATGCAACAACAATATATTCAACCTCTATAGTGGACAACGAAACCGAGTATTTCTTTTAACTCAACCATAAAACCTATATCCCAGCAAGAAATAAAGCACCACCACTAGCACTCTTCCAATCATCTACACATCCAACCCAATCAGCATCTGTATAAGCACTCTGGGTGAAATCATTACTCTTAGGGGATCATAGTCCATAATCTGGTGTCCCTTTAAGATACCTAAATATTCTTTTTATAGCTATAAAATGTGCTTCTCTAGGATCTGTTTGAAATATAGCAACTAAACACATTGCATGCATAATATCTAGTTTGGTAGTAGTAAGGTACAACAGTCCATGAATCATGGATCTATATCTACACTGATCAGTTTTAGTAGATTCATCATCCTTGCTCAGTTTACATCCGGTTACCATAGGGGTACAAACCGGTTTAGAATCCTCCATCCCAAACCTTTTCAACAACTCTTTTACATTCTTTTATTGTGAAATAAATATCCCTTTGTCAATTTGATTCACTTGTAGAACAAGGAAGAAATTCAATTCACCAATCATAGACATCTCAAATTCTTTTTGCATTTCTCCAGGAAACTTCTTACACATTCCTTCATTTCCTCCAAGAATGATGTCATCAAAATAAACAACTACAATTAACATCTTATTACCTTGCACTTTGAAGTAGAGGTTGTTGTCAGCAAAACCTTTGTTGAATCCTTGCTTTGTCAGATATTTTTCCAGCCTTGTATACCAAGCTTTGGGAGCTTGCTTTAATCCATACAACACTTTCTTCAATTTACAAACCATATTCAGCTTGTTAGATAGCTGAAACCCTTTAGGTTGCTCCATATATACTTCTTCCTCCAACTCACCATTCAAAAAAATTGACTTAATATGCATTCGATATACCCTGAAGTATTTTGACAAAAACATTCTGATGGCTTCCATTTGGGCCACAGGGAATTTTTTTCCTCAAAATCTATTCCTTCAACTTGTGAATATCCTTTATTTATCAATCTTTCCTTATTCCTTGCTACTTCTCCATTTTCATTTAGTTTGTTTATGAATACCCATTTTGAACCAATCGGATTCTTGTTCATAGGTCTAGGGACTAGTTCCCATGTCTAATTCTTCTTTATCTTCTGCAATTCCTCTTTCATAGCTCTCATCCAACTTTCATCTTCACATGCTTCCTTTACAGATTTCAATTCTATTTTAGAGAGTAAACATAAATTTACCTTAGCTAAAACTTTGATTTTTGTCTTTACACCTTCACAATTGTCTCCAATTATCTGATCTTCCCGATGATTCTTCTATACATATTTAGGTGTCCTAATAAGAGGTTTTGGTTCATTCTCTTCTTCTTATTCCACTTGTTTTTCTTCTTCTTCCTTCTATTTATTTTCTTCAGGTATATGTCCACAGATAGGATCATCAGGTTCAACTTCACTTATCTCAATAGTTCTATGTATGTCTTCATCAACTTTCACATTATCATTCTCAATAATCTTCCTCAATCTTTTGTTAAAGCATTTGTATTCCTTGCTAGTGGTAGAGTAACCAAGAAATATTCCTTCATCACATCTAGCATCAAAATTTCCAATATTTTCATCATCTCTTTTAATATAGAATCTACTTCCAAATATATTAAAATATTTCATAGTATGAATCTTACAATTCCATAACTCAAAAGGTGTCTTCATGATGTTGTGTTTGATCTAAACTATATTAGGAACATAAACAACAATATGTATCACTTCTTTCCAATATACATCAGGTAAATTGGATTCTTTCATCATAGTTCTAGCAACTTCCTATACTATCCTATTTTTCCTTTCAAGTACTCCATTCTGCTAAGGAGTTCTTAGAGCATAATACTATCTTTTTATGCCATTCTTCTCATAGAATGCATTAAATTCACCACAAGTGAATTTACCAGCTCTATCTGATCTTAAACATTTGATTTTCAGATTTACTTCATTCTCCACTCTTGCTTTGAATACCTTAAACCTATCCAGGGCCTGATTCTTTTCTCCAAGAAAAGAAACCCATGTCATCCAAGTATAATCATCAATAAGTAATATAAAATATCTTTCACCATTCAGGCTTCTAGTCTTAGTCGAACCATAGAGATAAATATGTACCAATTCTAGCATGTCAGTAGTAGAATATTCTTTTCCTTTAAAGCTACATCTTGGCTACTTCCCCAATTGACAACTTCTATAGATAGCATTAGCAGGTCTTGTGATTCTAGGAAGTCCTCAAACTATTTCCTTTTTACTAATCTTGGCCAAGTTATCAAAGTTCACATCTCCCATTCTTCGATGACTTAACTATCTTTCACTGATTTGAGATACAAGAATATGACCATCAACTCCTTTTAGCTGATAGATGTTTCCATGATTTTTTCTTCCAATAGAAATCATATCTCCATTTCCTGATCCTTTTCTGATTTGACAAGTATTGTTCTAAAACAAAATCTTAAAGCCATTTCTACACATCTGACCAACACTCCAAGGATTATGCCTCAAACCCTTCACATAATATACATCATTAGTGCTATGCACTCCATCAAAACTGATTGAACCTTTACCACAAATCTTAGCTCCTGAACCATCACCGAACATGACTAAACCACCATCATAATTTTCAAGATTAGTGAGCTTACTCTTATCTTTGTTCATGTGATTTGAACATCCACTATCAATTACCCAATAGTCTTCATCTTGTCTTGCATGAAATGTATTATCTAGAGTACCATCCATCCTATTCTTCTTAACCTCCAAAGTTCATTTGATTACACACTTTCTAGTGTCAGTGGATACATATTTATTTTCCAAAGCTAAGAATAAGAATTCACTATGATCAACCTCATTTTTAGATTCATCATTAGAAATACCTACCTCTTCCTTAACATAGTACATCTTCTTATACTTCTTATCCTTCCTATCCTTATCCTTAGAATCCTTGTTCTTTTTATGTGTAGCTCTATTTGGACATCTTGAAGTGTAATGACCAATATTATGACAACTAAAAAATTTGAAGGGTAACTTACCTTTATACTTTATGGTACCTTTCTTCAAATTCTTGGTGAAGTTAGCTTCCAACTTATCAACATCATCACTATCTGGTTCCTCCTCAATCTTCATTTCCTTAAATGTCATTTTTGTATTTTCTTCTATCTTGTCATCTTTTCAGAACTTTCTTAATTCAAATGATTGTAGGGTGTTGAACAAGTGTTCCAAGGTGTACTTCTTAGGGTCATACATTTCTTCAATCACCGAGATCTTTTTGTTGTAGTAGTCCTATAGGGTGATCAGGATCCTCTCTTTTATGTCTTCATCTGCTAGCTTTCCTCCTTAATTTCTAGCCTCATTTGTAGTTTGTTCAACCCTATGAAAGAAACTTGTAAATTATTCACCATCTTCCATTTTTCAAGTTCACAAATCTACCCTTTTCCACCAGTCTCTTTGTCAATTTCACTTTTTCATTCCCTTCATACATATCTTCTATCTTCTTCTAGACATCATATGCAATATCGAAAGAATTAACTTTAATTCACTCATTTTTAGATAAGACACTACAAATCACATACTTTGACCTCTCATTTTCTTCATTAGCAGATATCTCATCTGCAATATTAACACCACTAGATAGAAGTGTATAATTATTCTCAACATCCTTCCAAATCTTCAAACCAAGAGAGATAATATATCCTATCATCTGTCCCTTTCAATCTTTGTAGTCGGTTCCATCAAACATAGGGATCAACAACTTGTGTGCCATCAGATCTTCCTTAAGCGGTTAAGCTCTACAACAAGGAACCAAAGCTCTGATCCCAATTGTTAAACAAGTGCAAGACAACTAAGAGGGGTAGGGTGAATCAATTGTCACAAAAATTCAAACTTAAAACTTTATAACTTATCAAATCTTCAACCACACAAATCTGTTATTAAATATGAGCATGAAACACAGATAACAAAAAGTAAATCAACACAATGAACACTAGATTTTTATGTGGAAAACCTTATAAGCGAAAAACCACAGTGAGTGTTAACTCACAATATAAATATTATAAAAAGAATACAAAGGCTCACTGCCAAGGGCTCACTACCCAAAAGAGGACTCACTCTCTAAGTAAAAAGGATCACTACCTACATAATGGACTCACTATCCAACAAGGAGGCTCACTGCCTACAAATACAAAAGAGAATAAAAGATCCACCATTGTAATTAAAGTACATTCACACGATTACAAAATCCCTTGTCTCACTGTCTTCAACTCAACTCACACACACACTTCTACTCTTATGATTTGTGGCTTAATTTCATCACTTTGTGTCACACTGTCATACAACTCTTCATAATTCAACTTGTTTTTATACCGTTCTCAACCTTAGAAACATTTACCAAGGTCATCCACAAAACAATGTTTCATAAATTTAAATTAGGTTGGAAACTCAAAATTCCTACAATGGAAAGGAATAAGAGCTGACCAATAAAATTATTTTCTTAGGTCTTCTACATGCTTCCTCAATTTAAATTTTATTCCTCAAATGAAGTGTAAACACTAGGTCAGCCAAACCTAATGAAAACACAAATTATCAATGATGCACATGCTTCCAACAAGAAGATGACATGCGAAATACCCAACATGCTTTATTATGCATAGGAATACATCAAAAAATATTCCAGATACATTCACATAAAAAATAACAGACTTCAAACATTGAACTCCTTTCACCAGTTAATTTGGGATGTGTAGACACACACAAAAATGCTAAAACATGATTTCTAGATTACCAAGATCCAAACCTCTTCGCTAGAGAATAGGAAAGACCTTCGCAAGCAATCTCCTAGATCCGCACGATTTGAAACAATTTAGTGGAGAATTGTGGAGCAAACATATTTCTCCTAGTCCACAAAACACTGACTCTGTCGGTTGAACACATATTTCGGTGGACACAACCTTCACGTACCATCTCAGTAGAAACTAAAACTTAGAATATATCATCATTAGATCATCATCAACACACCATCAGATCCAAACAGGCATAGGATCAACACATGAGAAATGAAGAGCATGTGGGTATGTGCAGGATCATGATGGGCCAAAAAGTGGCAATATGATGGTTATGTGGCTGATGACTATTTTTTTACCCAAAATTGATGAAATGAAAAGGGTTTTTAAAGGAGATTCTCACCTTTCCACCGATATAAATTATGCTTTACTTTGAATTTAATGAGTAATTATTATTCATTTTCTATTCAAAATTATGACTAAATTCCTGATTGATAAGCTGATTGAAAAACATCTATAGCTTTCAAACAGTATCACATTTTTTGAATCCAAAACATGCGTCACATTCTATGCTTCACATACTATATTATTAAAAAAAGAAAATTTTAATTTCATGAATTTTTGACCAAGTTAAGGTGGTCAGACATACGAGTTTTTATATTTTTTAAAAAGTTGTAATAAAAAATTCATAATTAATTATTTACTTGGAAATAAATTACAAAATAATATGCATCACATTATGGCACGAGTCCTCTACTTATATCTAAACTTTTATAAAAAAATATTATCATTTTATTGTGGTTAGGGTGGTCAGATAGACGCTTACTTCTTATTTTTTGCCTGAAATTTAAGTACCACTGCATTGAAATTTCAAATTTTCACCAAGTAGATTTTTTTTCCTTAAACAAAACTAGTAGTTTAGAAACTACATTCAATTTTCTACAGATTCTATTTTTACATATTTTTGAAATAATATAGATAAATTATTCAAATTTTTACGTCAAGTTGCCTAACTCTGATTTTTCTGAATTTTTTGCCACTTAAGGGCCTCTTTTTTCCATGATGATTCTACACATACCCATGTACCAAAGCACATACTTAACACACTCAACACTCTGACTTCTCTTCTTAATTAATTTTCTCAAAAGCACTTGGAAACTCATCACACCAACATATCTGAAACACTATAAAGGTAGCTCTATGTACTCACAACATCTCAGCCATACATTTGTTGGCCCCACAATTTCTATTGCACCAAAAGATAGACCTATTAATGCATGATACAACTACCAGAGTTAATAGATCCATGGGAGACAATTAGTCCATGTCATTAATCCCAAGGGAAGTACTGACCATTTTCTAAAAAACTCCACCTCAGCGTTACCCGATGGGATTCACACTCGACACCTTGGGCTCTGATACCAATTGTTGGAAACACAAGTGCAGACAATTGAGAGGGGGGGTGAATCATTTGTCACATTAATTATACAAATTAAAATTATTCTCAGATCTGATATATTAACATGAAAGTATAAACCATCACCACATCAGAAACACACAAAACACCAATATTTTTCACGTGGAAACCCTGTTAGGGGAAAAACCACAGTGAAGGTTAGTCCACAAGATTATACCCTGTTAAAAGTATAAGAAATATAAATGGGAATGCACATGCATTCATGCACACTTCCTAGAGCTCACTACTCAAATAAAAATAGGCTTACTACCCAAAGGAAGACACATTATCTTACAAAAACATTTAGATTACATCCACAAGATTTTGAACTGAGAAAATAGCATCTGCTAATGCTTGATTACAATTCTAGTTAAGCACAATATGCTCTCTCTTCTTCAGACTTTACTTTTTCCTTTGAAATATTAGAACATTATTCAAACATAGGACTCACACATTTTTCACACCACAGACACTCACTCATGCCTCCAAATGATAGAAACAATTGCTCATATATATCCGCGACTAAGGATAAGATCAACTACATATTAACTTCAACAAAATATAAAACATGTACAAACTGTTGGCCCAATCCATAAAAAATTTTCAATGTGCATCAACCAATGTTGGCCACAACATAGTGAAGACCCAAAAAAAATCCTTAAACACAAACCACCTTTAAAAATTAGGCCTTAAAGATCCACAACACACTACAATCACCCTATTAGCCATGAACATGAAAAACATGAAATCACAAAAGAAAATCACCAATCGTGAGAACAATGATCAATGAAAAAATAAAACATAGATAGAGAATGATCTAGAAACATCCATTAGCATAATGAATCATCATAGAAGCATCTGAAACAACTCAACTTACTAGATTCACATTATCTTCTTTTAGGAACACCAACTGAAGCAAGAAAACAACTGTCGGAACATAGATACTCATAACTCAATCAAATATTCATGTGGATCTCTAAAACTTAACATGGATAAACTAGATATAATAATAAAAAACCCTTTAATCCAGAACCTCTTATGAACAATATACTGAGTTGGCCAACACATTGAATTTCACTGCATCACTAACAACCTGCAACTTATTTTATTACAATTTTCTCAGTATCCTCAATATATACAACCTTAAAGACATTAATTCCAATAGTGTTGACATCACTGACAACCACATATCAGTGCTCAACATCCAACAATCTCCCCCTTTGGCATTTATTGCAACACATGATGTGAAAAACACCATCAACGCAACTTTCTCTTAGCACTTTCTCCCCCTTAGGTTTTGAGTCTTTTCTCCTCAACTCTTTCACATGAATCTTCCCCCCACCAAGTTTTTCACATGAATCTTCTCCCACTTTGAAATCAATTAAAAAGATACACATTTTCTCCTCACAAGCTCTAGACCACATTTCTAAACATTTGACTACTCCCCCTGAGTAGCAGCCACCATAACATCAATCCAGATCAAGATATGACTATGAAATGCACAGACTGTTGCAAGTCAATAAGTCTTAATTATGATTAGGAGGGGTAATCACCCCTAATTTCCCTTTGAGATACTCAAAATTATCCTTAGTTAGGGACTTGGTAAAGATATCTGTAATATGTTCCTTAGTAGGCACATACTCCAATCTAACTTCCTTTTCACTCACCTTCTCTCTCAAAAAGTGAAACTTGATAGATATATGCTTGGTTTTTGAATGCAACACCAGATTCTTAGAAATGTTAATTGCACTTGAATTATCACAAAATATAGCAATAGGTTTATCATACACAACTCTTATATCTTTCAACATATACTTCATCCACACTACTTGAGTACAATTGTTTGTAGCAACAATGTATTTTTCCTCTGCAATAGATAAAGAAATGGCATTCTGCTTCTTACTTAACCATGAAATCAACTTCTTTCCCAAGAAAAATGCACCGCCACTAGTACTATTTATGTCATTCACATCTCCTACCCAATCAACATTAGTAAAAGCACTCAAAGTAAGGTCATCATCTTTAGGATACCATAGGCCAAAATCAATTATCCCCTTCAAGTATCTAAAAATCCTTTCCACAATATTCACATGAGATTCCTTAGGATTAGCTTGAAATATTGCAACAATCCATACAACATTCATGATATCAGGTCTAGTTTGAGTCAAATAAAGTAATCCACCAATCATGGATCAGTATCTAGTCTAATTTGTTTTAGGTGAATCATCATCTTTTGATAACTTACATCCAGTCAGCATGGGTGTACCAACTGGCTTTGAATCTTCCATACCAAAATTCTTTAAGAATTCTTTCACATACTTGGATTGAGATATAAAGATCCCTTTATCTAGATAAGTAATTTGCAATCCCAAAAATAATTTCATTTCTCCAATCATAGACATCTCAAACTCACTCTGCATCTCATCAATAAACTTCATGCAAAAACTGTCATCTCCTCCAAAAATGATATCACCAAAAATCAAATCTTTATCATGATCAATCTTGAAATACAAATTATTGTCAACAATACCTTTATTAAATCCAAGCCTCAACAAATACTTATCCAATCTAGCATACCATGATCTTGGGGCTTGCATAAGTCCATACAATGCTTTCTTCAACTGACAAACCATATCTTCCTGATCAGTTAATTGAAATCTATCAGGTTGCTCAATATACACTTCTTCTTCCAATTCTCTATTTAGAAATGCTGATTTGAAATCCATCTGATAAACCTTGAAGTTTTTGCAAGAAGCATAAGAAAGAAATAGTCTCATAGCTTCAATCCTAGCAATAGGGGAAAAAGTTTCTTCAAAGTCAATTCCTTCCATCTGAGAATATCCTTTACACACCAATCTTCCTTTGTTTCTAATAACTTCACCTTGCTCATTCAGTTTGTTTCGAAAGACCCATTTAGTTCCAATTAAATTTTTTTCCTTAGCTCTAGGAACAAGAATCCATGTATCATTCTTCTCAATTTGTAGTAGTTCCTCTTTAATTGCTTCCAACCAATGTTCATATTTGCATGCTTCATTGACACTATTAGGCTCAGTCTTTGAGATCAAACAATATTCTTCAACAATTCTTCTCCTGGTTTGAACTCCTTTGTTCTTATCACCTATGATCTAATCTTCTGAATGATTTAGTCTTATATACCTTGGAGTCTTAGGATGTTCTTGAACTTCAAGCTCTTGTGATCTCACTTCAGTACTTTCACTAGTTCCTTCCTCTTGATTTTCCTGATTCACCAAAATGATCTGAACTTTCTTTCCTTTATATCTGAATTGTCATTCTGATCATTTGAATTATATCCATAGGTTCTGGATGATCTAATTGTTCCTTCATCAACCTTGACATTAGCACTTTCAACTACTTTCCTTAATCTGTTATTGTAGCACCGGTAGCCCTTACTTTTTGTAGAATAACCAAGAAAGATTCCTTCATCACTTCTAGCACCAAACTTTCCTATATCTTCATCTCTTTTGATATAGCATTTACTCCCAAAGATTTTGAAGTATCTAACAATAGGCTTATGACGATACCACAGCTCATAAGGGGTCTTACCAGTATCACCTTTGAATTTTACCCAGTTGAGAGTGTAAACAATAGTACTCACAACTTCTGTCTAGTAGATATGAGGAACATTTCCTTCCAACATCATAGTCCTAGTAGCTTCTTCAATAGTCTTGTTCTTCCTTTCCACAACTCCATTTTGTTGAGGGGTCTATGGGGTAGATAATTGTCTCTTTATCCCAATGTCTTCACAAAAATAATTAAACTCACTAGAAGTGAATTCATCTCCTCTATCTAATCTCAAACATTTAATCTTTAGACTTGTCTCTATCTCAACCATAACCTTAAAAATCTTGAATTTCTCTAGAGCTTCAGATTTTTCCCTTAACAAAGTAACCCACATCACTCTAGAATAATCATCAATAATTAACATGAAATACATGTATCCTTGTAAAATTCTCACTCTAGAAGGACCACACAAGTCAATATGCACAAGCTCCAACACTTCATTTGAACAATGTTGTTTGATCTGAAATGAAACTATAGTCTTCTTCCCTAACTAACATTCCTTGCATATAGTATTAGTAGGTTTCATCAACTTAGGAAGATCTATCACTTCCTAAGTAGAACTTATCTTCATAATATTTTCAAAGTCTACATGACACATTCTCCTATGCCACAACCAACTTTCTTCAACAATATACTGAGCTAGCCAACACACTGAATTTCACTACATCACTAATAACTTGCAACTTATTTTATTACAATTTTCTCAATATCCTTGACATATACAGTCTTAAAGACATTAATACCAATAGTGTTAACATTAATGACATGTACAATCTACAACATATTGAATGGTGTTGACATCAATGACAACATTAATGACAACACCACTAGACAAGCTCATACTTGCAACAAAAGAATAAAAAAGCTTGTGACTCAAAACTGAAGTTGGCACTGTAGGCAGATAAAGTGACTATGAGAAAGGCTACTAGTTATTCACTATTTGGCTTGGTATATGGTTTGGATGTTGGATTGCCACAAAATAACCTGTTGAGGATGTATAAGTTTGTGCAAGAGTATGGTGAGGATATATGTGAAGATATGTAGAATATAATCAAAAATATGATGCAATTGGATGAAAGTAGGAGAGAAGCTCATGCTAAAAATACAAAATTGTAGTTGTAAGTCAAGCACTTGCAAGAAAAGAGAGCTTATCCCAAAAATTTTGAGGTGAATAGTAAGGTGTTAGCATAGATGCAAGTGCTCAAGATAAGGGTAAACATGGAAAGTTTGAAGCATTATGGTTAGGCCCTTATCTGATAACCAATACACATGGTGAGGATTTTTATTTCCCCAAAAGCTTGATAGGTGAAATTTTTGAACTATCGGTACATCGATAGTTCTTAGAGCAATACTTCTGCTAAGTATGTTATGATTCTATGTACACTGTAGGTTTTGTACATTTTTTGTATAGGATTGTTTGCTTTGGTTGTGTTTTCTTTGGTCTTGCTACCTAGTCTAGGTAGCTCCCTAATTTTGGTTCATTGTGTTTTGACTAGTCTACTTCAACCATAGATTCTAGGATCTCGTCATGCCTGTGAGAGACATGTGTCCCCAATAAGCACTACTAATGGAAGCCCTAAATTTTTTATGTTTCATCTTCATGTCATGCTTAAATTTGGGTTGAAATTGTATCTTAGGGCTTAGGTTTTTGTTTCTTTTCACTATTTAAGGGTTTATTTTACTTAAAGTCTTATTTAAAAAAAACCCTTTGAGTTTATATCCTTTCCCAGGTTCTAATTCTTTGTTGACCCCTTTGTTGTCGATTCTCAGTATTTTAAGTCACATCTTGTGCCATTGAAACCCATTAAGTAACCACCCCTTTGGTCTTGTTTTATTGATTTTCACGTGTTGGGCCATTACTTTAACTTTTCCTAAGTTGGGCTAAGTATTTCCCACTAATTTTTTTGTGAGCCTTATGTCATCTTTTGCATGGGTGTGATCTCATTGACCTAGTCAGGTCCCTCTTTTAAGATTAATTGTTTCGGCATGTGTAGATATAATGACACTTGACTATCGTTCGATTGATGAAAACAAGTCACCATTGTTCTCTACATGCCTATTCTATTTCATTGCTTATTATTTTATTCTCATGGGCTCACAAGTGAAGGCCATGTGTCTTGTATGTTGGTGGGATTGATGTCTTTGATAAGGCATGCAATTGGTTTTAAGAGGAAATCAAGGGTGGGAATCGCATGATGTGGTAGCATCTGGACCATTCTCCACATGCTCGTTTGTTTTTCTTTCCCATTAAAATAATCACATGGGATGATGGGTGGTTGTTGCATGTCTGGTCTAAATAGTGGGCCTAGTTGTTTCAAGTGATCAACATTATAGAGTTTTCAATTGAATCAACAATTGATAGCGGGTGACATGGATTAATCTTGATCGCTCCCTGCTATCCCATATGGGTCTCACCTTTATTTCCAAAATCCCAATGGGGAATCTAGCATTTTCTACATGGAGTGATCCAAATGGCATGGAATCATTAGAGCAAGGGTGAATATTAATTAAGTTTTTCAACATTGGGCATGGAGAATAAAATGTACACTACTAATACAAATATATTGTATGTGTTTGAAGTTGTTTTAATCTGCGTCATGGATGTTGTAAGAAGCATAGAGCTATGGGCAATGGTTTTGAATTAAGAAGTGTGTATGTAGAAGTTAAGAGATTTAATCTTTTCCTTTTGTTTTCTCCTCATTGATTAAAGTTGCACACAGGTTATGACACACAAGGCAAGGGAAAGAAGACATGTTGGTGTTGGCTACTATAACAAAGAAATGGCCGAGCCCGCATACCACTAGTAAGTGGTTCCATGTGGCTTTTTGTCATTTGGTAAGTATTGCAGCTATGTACAATTAGATCTTTTAAATCAATCTAGCCAAACCTGTGTCATCCATCAATTAACACTCCCATGAGATAGAAATTGATAGACAAATTTTATGACCAAAAATTGACACTGCAGACTTGTGAGCATCTATGATTTGAATTTTTACTTGATTAGACTGGAAAAATCCACCCAGGGCACGCTTGTGAATATTAGCAATGCTAAAGTGAACTTCAAACATTTAAAAGTGAGTGGTGAATGTTTTATATAGAAATATAATTGTATATTTATATGTATTTATTTTTATTTTTTCATATTTTATTGGTGGTGAAAGAAAACAGTAATTGGGCCATTAGAGTGTATGTATTGTATTTCCACTCTAAACAGTTAATTTTTACCTTTTTGTGTATAGTGAATCCTCCCAAATTCCTTGAAAACACCCAAAACACAAAATAATAACTATAAGCTATTAAGTCCAATTCAATGAAAACCCAAAAAGACCATGACAATATGATACACCATTAAGGAGTTTCTATGCATGAAGTTAGATATAATGGATAATGGAGCCCTTCCCTTAACATACATGTTATATTCTATCTATGTTTGAAAGACAACCTATACAACATTGAACAATATTTATTTAATGAAAATTGCCTTTTAGAAGATACATAACAAGTTTCATGTATATATTTGTCTTGAGATTCCAAATCTTAAGTTGATATAATTATCTTCATGCAAGAATTTCTTTTAAA
This sequence comes from Sequoia sempervirens, assembly GCA_007258455.2. Classification (NCBI taxonomy): domain Eukaryota; kingdom Viridiplantae; phylum Streptophyta; class Pinopsida; order Cupressales; family Cupressaceae; genus Sequoia; species Sequoia sempervirens. The sequence continues at coordinate 679,792,313 of VDFB02000003.1, forward strand.
TGATTCAACTATATTGAAACTATAAACTTGTTTATTTATCTAGTATAACTAGTCATTTATCTTCAATAAATGGGTATCCTATATTTATGTTACTTCATACAACATATCATCTCTTCACTGTGTAACATCATTAATATCTTATGACATTTTTGTTCTCATCATTAAATGATATTTTTGAGTGATAGATATAAGCATCTCGTCCTTATGAAGATAACTCATTCATGTTTTTCTTACTTTACTAAAGATTTTCTGGTTTTTTTTTTTAAATATTCTAGTAGTATCCCATGCTAATTTTGAATGGTTAACATGTGGATACAAATATTTTTGTTTGAAATGAGATTTTTCTAATACATTGATGTGGAAGTGATATTGTTATCAAGAACTACATAAGCATTATGGTGTATTGCACTTAATATTTACACCCATCCTCTATTATAGTGCTCTTTGAAAGATCATTTGCTTGAATATATGCTCCAACATAATTGTCAATGTGCCAATAAAGGATTGCATGTCAATTAGTCATGCTATTTTTTTGTAGATCATTTTAGTTAGTTGTGAATCATTCAAATTTGTTGTCAATCATTTTAGTTAGTTGTGAATCATTCAAATTTGTTGTCAATCATTTTAGTTAGGTTTCAAATGTATTAGCTATTTATAGGAAGACTGTTGAGTCTTCTACACCTATAAAATTGCAACTTGTTAGTGAATAAATTAATTTTTTTATTTTGTTATCTTCTATTTTGCTATATGTTATTCTTTGTTCTCTAATTTTAATTTGGTATCAGACCAATGTGCTTCTTTAGCTTTTTACTTTGAACAATGTGAGAGTGAGCCTACAATAGTTTCAAAGTAGGATCAAATCCCAATGATAGAGCACTTAACCTATGATAGATTCTATATAGAGGGCTGCAAGAAGAAAAATATAGATTTAGAGAAGTTGTAGCAAATGTTTCTGCTATGAAGCATTCACAAAGGTATTTCTATATTTTTCATCATCAGAGTATCTAAAAATGAAAACATCTCTAGAAAAATTGAATGGTCATAAATTTTTCACACATGGAAGGTAAAAATACAAATACAATTGATGAACAAAATATTATGGGGTATAGTGAATGATGCATAAGTAGTACCTAGAAACACTAAAAAGAAGATTGATAGAAAAAATAGAGATAAAAAAGCTAGGTCCATTATTGGCCTTACCCTTTCGGATTTAAAATTACATCATATTGATCAGGAAAAGTTATCTAAAGAAATCTAAATTAAATAAGTTGTTTGGATTAAAAGTAACCAATGAAAATTTCTCTCTAAAGCTACAACTATTTAGATTCAATATGTCTAATGATATTAATATTCCTAACCACATAAATAATCTCGAATCTCTCATTAAACAACTAGAAGAAGTTGGTGTTGTGGTCGATAAAGAGGATTCTAAAGCTAATTTGTTAAATATTGTTTCTTGAAAACATAGAAATGTTGTCTTTAATCAATTAGATATCTTCACAAAATTTAAAAAATGTGATTCATGTGCTCTTAATTTAAGAAAAGAGGGAAACTACAAGAGATTCAAGACAAGATACTCATTGCAAACTTGCAATATACTCAAAAAAATAATGGGAAAGAAAATGTCAAGAAAGAATGAGATTGAGTGTTACTATTGTAACAAAATATGTCATGCTACAATTAATTGTAAAATTCATGCAAGTGAAAGGGAAAATTAAAGAATTAGTAAATATAGTTATTGCTAAAGAACCACCAAATGTTAATAGAAATGATGACTTCATTGAAGATGAGTCAAATGTTCTATTTTGATTAGGCCAACACTTTTAAGACAAGGAGGGATACAATAAAGGTTAGATAGATGATGAATGTTTTGAGGTGCTTGTGGATCAAAGAAACTATATCTCATTGGGGTTATGAGACATACATGTGACGATTGGTGTCCAACAGTTTAGAGGGGGATCCAAAATCTTGAAGTTGAACATCATAGCCTTACAAGGGTGATGAGACACTTCATGTGCAAATGGTGTCAAATGTTGTTGGGCGCTTGGATTATAATGAGATGACTATACTTGGGAGTAGCTTGAAGAATTCTTACTGGTCCAAGAAAAGAATGGTTTTCAATGAACAACTTCCATAAAATGTATTTCCTATTGTTTGGTTATTATTTAGTCTAATGTTGTAGCATTAAGAGGGGGTGTTACAATATACGCTCCAACACAACTGTAGATGTGTCAATAAAGGATTGCATGTTAGTTTTTTATAAAGGGTAAAACGGGTTTTGCAGGGACCCAAAACCACCAAGTTTACAACAAAAGAGAGAGGACTAAAAAGTCCAACAGATAAAATAGGCTGCACAAAAGAAAAAAACCGGAAAAAGCAGCAGCCACCCGCAAAAGACCAGGAGGGTCAGACGAAGGATTGCATGTTAATTAGTCATTCATGTTTTCTTTCAATCATTACAGTTGTCAAATATTTTAGTTTGTTTTCATCTATTTTAGTTAGGTGTCCAATGTAATTGCTATTTTGTAGGAAGATGGTTGAGTCTTCTACACTTATAAAATTGTAACATGATGTCAGATAAATGAAGTTTTTTTATTTTTTTATCTTCCATTCTGCTCCCTGTTCTACTTTATTCTCTATTTTTTAATTTGATCTCCATCTATCCTCTTTAGAAATGAAATGTGTTGTTTATTTGAAATGATTATTAATTTATTTTTCATGGATCAGAGTGGATTTGGATTTTGGATTATTTAACTGATGTTGGCATATTCTGCCATTATTTGTTGTTGGGATGTTTTGATTTTGTGTCTCTTCAATTGTCATGATTCAATCTGCAGTTTAGGTGTGGTTGTGGAAAATGTATAATGTGATATCAAAAGTTGGAATGCTTTACTACTAATTTACTGGTTTATTTGTCACCAATTCATCTACAGCCTAATGTAACTCATTTTTCGATAGATATCAAACAGACAACATTTGATTCATCACAAAAATATCTCTTATGATCTTTTGTTTTTATAATTAGAAGAGAAGAGTGATGTATTAAATTGTGAAAATGTTCAGTCACCATTCCTACAATAATAACTTTATTATTAACTATGCAACTCTAATAACGAATCGGATATGCACAAAATGTTTACTACATCAGTTTGGAGGGAAACATTTATATTCTGATTGTCTGTTAATTATGAATTTAAAGGAGGCTTGACTCAGTTTTTCTTCCTTATTTGTCTTCAAAATAAATGTTTTTCACTCCTATTCATAAATGGTATGAGCTTAAGACAAATAACTAGTTTATATATTCTCTAACTGTCAGTTTGGATCTCCTTGGCAGAACATTTCCATGAGTGACAATTGTTGGAATTAATCCGAACTGCCCTCTTTAATTCCTTCTCCATAGACTGTCATTTTCTCCCCATTGTCACATTTTTGTCCATGCGTGTGAAATCTCAATTGCCAGCTCTTTTCAATATCAATTTCCATTTCATCCAATTCATAAAAAAAAAAAATTCAAACATGAATTAAATGCAAATCTCTATCTCAGATTTTCTCCCACGTTGGAAAAGCTTTCAAATTAATTTTAATTAAATGTTTATTGTTTTCCCTCCTTGTTGGACATTTTGTTAACTCATTAATATAATGAAAAAGAGAGACCAAGTGCATTATGTGTTGTAGCAACAGTTAGAAGAAATAGCCCGTAACAGGGGACTTCATTCTATTTTATTTCTGAATGTAAAAGAAAAGAGTAGCAGGTGTATATCTATTTTATGATAAGTATCACTGTATTTCTTGAATGATATGTGAAATAGAGAAATCATTTTGATTTATTTGTGTTTTCTGTCCTACATTTTATGCCTCTTCCTTCAACAATGTCCCACAAGACATCCCGTATTCTATATTCTGGGGAAGTCTCTAATTTGAATAGCTTAGAAAATTTGTTTTACAATACCTAGGCATTAAATGACCACAGTCTAACCGTAGGAAGTTTTAGGTTATATATCTGACAATTTTCTTTACAAAGTTCCAGGTTTACAAAAAATTAAAGCAATGACAGAGAACATTCACTGAAAGCCAGATCTAAAGAGAGAACTTTATTTTCAAAAAGTACCAAGCACATTCAGATTTCAACCTTTCGTGTTTCTAGGATTACTCAGAAAATGAGAGGAAAAAACGCCATTTCTATCACAAGTGGTTATAAGAAAGAGTTTGCTCCAACAATTCTTTCATATCCCCTTGAAGGGCTCCAGAATCTTTCATGCTCCAGACCTCTTTAAGGGAGAATTTCTTAACACCTCCCTTTTATCTTTCCTCCTGCAAACTAATTTTACCACAGATACCCTGAGACAACGCATAAATCAGAAGATGAAGCTGCAAAGATTAAATGGGCGATTAATCAGAATTTCTCGATAAAAAAATACCACTAAAATTACACTTCCCACTAATATTTGAAATCAAAATCATTTTGGGATGCCCACTTTTGTGCAGGCAGCTACACACCTAAAAAGAATCGCCCTTATGTTGATTGCTACTACTTGTCTTCTCAGCTAGCTATCATTGTTTGGTATTTAAATGAGAAATAATTGAACATTTTAGTTGAGCATAGCATCAAATGATGGCAGCTCGTTAGTGAGAATAAACTACAGATGCCACTCGAACAACGTAAAATATAAATTATAGCTTTGGCCTTTGGGACTTAGAAAGAGACATAAATTAAACATTAACATTACAATAAAAATATATTATAACCGCAATTTCGTTTTGGACACCCATGATTATTTGTCCGTTCTTTTGTGTTAACTCGTGAAGGAGAATTATACTAATAGTACATTTTTTATATTTGCTTTCTAGACATTAAATAATTGTGTATGTTGGGATAAATATTGTTTGTTTATCTTTTAATAGTTTATATTTAAATATTTGGATACGTTATCGAGAAATTTTTAAATAATAGTATTTTTGCATTCTTATTCATGGTTTGAAATATTTAGGACTATTTGACAGTACATAGGATTATTTTATGTATCATGTTATCTAATGAAATTTTAGTGTTTAAATGCTATTTGTCTTGTTTGATGATATATGGGCAATCATAAGGCCATTTATAATTTATATTGCGTAAGAAGCAAGGTTGAAGTTGTAGCACTATTGTTCACTAAAACGTTATAGGGATTAATAGCAAAAAAATATCATATTCAAAAATTAATGGTGACAAAATAGGCCTAGAAAATTTGTGCATATGTTGTAATTTCATTATATCATTTCAAATGGGAAACAAACACATTGCACATTTGATCATAATGCTTTGAACATATTATTGAAATCTTCACCAAGTGTATGTAGTGGGGCTACTAAACATGTTACTACATCTACCAACTTGAACCATGTAGTACATTGTCATTTGATACAACACAAGTTGACCCTCTATAAATATTATTCACTACTCTCGTTACCAATGATAAATGCTTGCACATACTATCTATCTATTGTGTATCCCTTTACAACTAATATGAAGATAATGTAAATGCATCATCCAGGGACCACTAGAACCATTGACTCCATTTCTTGATTTATTTAACCTCCTAAATTTTCTATGATGAGAATTCAATGGAAAGTATATCTAGTTCAGTCAATTTGAATCAACATGGATTGCTTCTATTTATTTCCATGATTAATTGGGGTCTGGAATTAAAGAATTGAGAAAGAAAAATAGATAAAGAGAAAGAATGTGTGTGATATGTGTGTTAGAGAACAATGGAGGGATCAAATATATTGAAGAAGGAGAATGTTGATTTCCCATGCACACTAGAATTTAGGTAGAGAAAATTGTAAAAAATGAAAAAATGAAAATGTGAGGCTACATAAAAATTAATGAGATAATTAATGAGAGTGTTTTTGTTTCCAAGTGATACATCATTTTCCTCTATAAAAAATCTCATACACATTAGGCTCTAGTAACCTAAGTGGATTCTCCTTAATGGTATCATTTAAAAGATGTACAACTTGACAGAAGAATGAAACCTAGTAGATAATTTCTCATTGATTATGAAAAGGATTTGGGAGATATAACATGGAAATATTCATAATATTTAATAAACTTTCAGATCGTCAAATGAGAAGTTAAGATAATTAAAAATAATGTATGATTTGGTTACAAATTTATAAAATTTTAAATAATTCTAGAAGTGGGAGCTGCAAAAGCTTGATCGACGCCTACAATTGGGCTAAATAATCATATCTCATACATTTTATATCAATTTGTGTAAACTTATCTTGATGGTTAGATAAAATATTATCACCTTGTCTTAATAAGACATGTGATATCCTATAATGCAACCATTCTTCATAGTCCATTTGAAAATATAGTACTCTCACTACTCTCAAGAAAGAATTTGCATAATCACTTGAAAAAGAAAAAAACCATATGAATAATTCAAAGTAGAAAATTTTCTTGAATATTTTTCATAATACTTGATTATTTCATTCAAAGAGAACTATATTTCAAAGCTAGGCATAGTTACATAGCAATATGCATTCATATATATATTACAATTCAAGATATAGTAGCATTGTCATGTAATAACTTATAGACACAATGCTTCACATATAATAGATATGGAAAATTATCTCGCTTTATAGAAATTTTAACCAAATCCTCTAGATCCTTTTATAAATCATTGAAATTAAATTTTAAAGAATATAGAGAAGACCTAGATTGAAACACCTAGTGACATATGGAAAAAAATTGGCCCTTCAATGTTGTAATTCAATAGAATCAAATTAATGTAGTTTACTATATTAAATAGTTATATTATTCATAAATATTTTTAGGTTGAAACTTCTTCGGTTGAGGCTCAAGGACTATACAATATCCATTCTATCAAATTGTTTGAGGCACAATATTTTCCTCAACCCTTATGGTGTTGAATTTTTCCACTCAACAAGATTTGATCCTTAGTGGGTAAATTCAAAACCATGCAAATTCACCAATAGACCAAGGTTTCAAGAATTTGTGAAACCCTAGGTACAAGAATTTATTAGAAAAAATAAAAAAACCTTCAACAATTGAGAGCTACAAAGAAATTTTTTATCATCCATAAAAAAAGTAATTACATAATATACAATGAAAGAAAATAACCTTTTTTTAATATCCAAAAACAATCATAAAGAGAACAATTTTTTCATAGTGTATTAATCATATGAATTGAGACAAAGTATGAAAGGAAAACTAAATAATCTTAATATTAAGTTGTGAATATGTCCTAAAGTCTACTTGGTTAGATAAATTACCACATTCACACAAAAACCCTCATTAAGTATAGCTTAGGGAGAATCTAAACTAATGCATTTAAAAGAAATGAATAGGACCTGGAAACTAGACTTCATGAGGTATCCATATATAAGTAAGAAAATTCACTCATGACCCAAAAAAATGTGAGAATATTAAAGAAAATATCTTCTTCAAAAAAGAGATGTAAAATGTGAAGAGAAGACTTAGGAAGATTTCCTAAGGACAAGGCATTCACCTAAAGCATCAATTCTAACTAAAGATAAGAACATGATGTCAAATATTTAGTGAAGGTGTTTGGATTTGAATCCATAGTGAGAAAATATTGTAAGGAAAGATGAATGTCAAGAATGAGTAGTCAAATGAAATGCATGTGTATCTTGATGTGCTTTGGTCAATAATGCTCAACTAAGTTACATGCAATGTGAATGGAATTTTGGTTATCATTCAAAAGAATTCTAGGACTACTAGGTGGTAGACTAGACTTGCTCATAATCTATTGAAGCCAAAAAACCTCCTAGCTAGCAATAATTATGCATTTATAGTCAACTTGAGTGGATGATAATGTAATAGAGGTTTGCTTCTTGCAAGGCCAAGAAATTGAACTAGAACCAATGAAAAAAAACTTAAAAGTAAATTCATGACTCAACATCACATTCCTAATCAAGAGATGATAAAGCCTAGTATGATTGAAGCTCTTGGTGTATACTCAATGTCAAAATGTGTAGTGCCTTGACTATAGCTAAAATGTATTTTCTTTCCTTCTAGTGACTCTCATGAGGATTATGGGAAAAATGAGAGACAATTCCAATAGTAAAGGTGATATCAAAATGGATGAGTGAAATACAAGAGAATGACCATTGACTATCTATATATAGTGGCATCAATGCTAGTTGTCAAGAAAGTGGTAGTCATTGTGATACTGGATTGAAATGATGTAGGGGTTCTCTTATAATCTACCGTGATGAAATAATAATTTAGATCAATAAAATACTTATGAAGATGAAAAGAGATACCCTAGAAATATTAAATAATTTGTGGACCAAGAAATAAGTGTAAAATACTAATATCTTCCATGTCGAATTACAATATCAATGAATGTCTTGTATACTCAATCATGGAGGAGTATATCTTGATGAAATTCAAATAATTCATGTTAAAAACCAAGATCCAAAGGTCAAAACCATATCTCTAAATACATATTACTATGATCAAAGTAGTAAGATGTGAAATTAGATGCAAGTAGGAAACAATCTATCTTTGCATGCCAAGTTATAGTGACTTTTTTGAGACTATATAAAGAAAGTTATAGCATAAAAATAATAGGAGTCCTACATGAGTCCTTGAGGTCTCTTCATGTAGGTATCTTCATAAATATCATGCATAAATACACTCTTCACATCCATCTAGTAAATAATTCAACCTTAAGACAACAAGATAAATGACAAGGAAAAAAATCATTTTTTTAATAGGGTAAAATTTCTTATAATAGTTAATACCCTAAACCTTAAAAACCCCATAGAAATAAGATGTCCCTTTTAGTTCTCAATAGAACTAGTGGCTACATACCTAGTACAATACATACATTTGCAACATTCCATATATCTCTTGAAAGGAAAGGAAACTAAATACCATGTGATTCTTCATCAATAAAATATGCTTCTCATCCATAGCATGATCAATGAGTGTAATGATAAGACATAGGATGCTTAAATAAATAAGTAGCCTCCTAAATAATATAGTGAGATGTCCTAGGAAAAATATGAGTGCTAAAGGTATAATTTGTGGAGTGGGAGTTTATGGTACATAATAAACATCTAAAGTATTCTCTAATGCACAAGCATCCCCATGAGATAAATAAGGTGGAGCACATAGTGAGGAGGAAGAAGTGACTGTAGAATTTTACAATTAGAAAGACTCATCAAACTTGATATCTCTATGTAAGTAGACATATGTCATGGTAGGATCAAAAAAATCAATAAAACTTCAAAAACTCATAATAGCCAACAAAAATGAATGGTTGACTATTCCCCATTTGCTTACACTATTCTTATTATGTCAATGTGCAACCACAATACAAAATAACTTAAATAAATAATAATCTAGCTTGATATTGGACAAAGCTTCCTTTATAGTGATATTTGATGCTATCTTATGGGAACATAGTTCTAAATATATTTTTCACAATAGGTTTCATTACCCTAAAATGATAAATCCATAGACCAATATTGAACCATACAATTGGTCATCTACTTTAGATATCTATTATTGCATATTACAACACTATTATGATAAGGAGTTGTGTCGTAGAAAAAAGGACCCTTTTCTTGAAATGGGATTAATTCATGATAAAATGGACTGAATTAGGTCTTAATCCAGTGTTGTGAGGTATTTTATGCATCCACACTAGGTATTAGACCCTTGCAAATCGAATAACATGCTTTTAATGACATCTTGTAAAGGTGTTGTAAAGTGTTGTAAGATACTTTCGTGCTTTTATAGACATAATGAACCTATTCAACATTGTAAAACATGTTTAATTACATCATCACATTAATTTAGAAGGCTTGTAAAGTAAATTTAACTTTAACCAAGTGTTGTAATGTGTTTTACACTTTCACATTCGTTCTTGTCCCTTCCTAGGCTGTGTCAACCTCATTTTAATCATGTAAAGTGTTTTTAATCACATTTTTACATTGATTTATGTGTCCCAAGTCCTATTTCACATTAACATCATCATTAATAGGCCTTTATCAATCTATATTGTGCATGTCAAGGCTTAAATTGATCAAATACCTGATAAAGTTGCAATTTAAACCTTATTTCCTTATCTCCTAGCTTCTGAGTTGTCAAATTCGCCCCTATGGGACCCATTCACCATGCATGGTGAATCAATCCCATCCAGGTAGGGCCCATTTGCCATGTGTGGTGAATGAGTCCTATCTAGCCCCCATTTTGACCTTTGAGAGAGAAAAAGTGAAATTTAAAGTTTATTTTCAATACATGTCGGCCTGTGATGAGGTATTATTGGGTACTACGGGACAATTGTCTATAAATAAGTTTTTTTATCTTCATATTAACATATCATGTTCATTATTCCATCTCTCATCTGAGTCAAGCAACCTAGGGTTTCTTCATGAGAAGTAATCAAGTTAGATTTCTAAAGCATTCAAGGGTTGAATCTTAATGTATTGTTGTATACTTTCAAGATAAATCATCATCAAAAGGTAATCGATTCCATTGTTGCATATTTCATTATTTTCTTTCATCATTTTCGTTTAACTACCTAAACGAGGTTCAAACTAAGGAAAATCCCCATGCCCTAACATTCAACATCTCTCTCTTTTGTCTTGTATGTTTCTAGATTTAGGTCTCTTGGAAGCTTGGAAATAATTAAAGATCAAGTTACAAGGTTTATTAAATCTTCTTCTCATTCAATAATTGAAAATATCAACAAAAACTTATTAAGTAACCTGTAAATCAGAGGTTCAGAAGCAAACACCTATAGAGTATCAAAGTGTAGATCAAAAGCTTCGGATTCCACTTTTAAAAAATAAAAAATTCAAAAGTGGTCTTATTCACCATGAGTGGTTAATGAGTCCCACTTCAGGGTCAATTTTTGGTTTTCTACATTTTTGGATACCCTTTTGTCTGAAATGGGTTCCGGCTCAATTTTACAGAACTTGGATTGATTCACGTAGAATGGTGAATGAGTCCCACCAGGCCTAAATTTCAGCATTAGTATGATTTCAAATTTAATTTTTAGTCCTCATCAAACCCTTTAGGTAAACATTTTTAGTTTGAGTTATTTTTGTCATATTCTTCCGTTCATTTGTAGGTGATTTCACAATACACAATGCATTTTCAAACAAGTTGTTTTCCTTTAGTTTCTATTCATTAGTCAATCAATTTTATTAGTTTCTTGCATTCAAACATTACATTTAATCATATTTCATTCATATTCCATCCATATCACATTAGTTTTGAATGTAAACATAAGCATCTTTGGCCCATCTTTCTCCTTCTAGGTGAAAAATCCCATGAGAGCAAGAAAGCAAGTGGGTGCCAAAAATCTATGTTAAATTTTCGTGAACCTACTTTTAGAACACTTTTTTTCCTTATTTGGAGTCCATTTTCATCATAATACTAGCTTGCATTACATTTTCATTAGAGTTGCATTGGCTAATTTGCATCTAGGGTTTCAAATTTTTGCATTTGAAAAAGTGCATTTAGCTTTCATTTTTGCATATAATTTCCTTAAAAATTTCTAAAATTTTGCATATCCATCTTAGTTTTTCATCATACAGCCTCAAACACATAAAAAACACTTCAAAATTTCTAAATTTTTTTGCAGAAAAACCCAGTACTGGGACTCATTTGCCATACTGGGTGAATCAGTCCCTATTCATATTTTTGACATTCTATTACTGCATCATAAACCTCAATTTTGTGCTTCCAAATCTTTCTAGTATCATATAGTATAATTCTAGAAAGTTTATGGAACATTTTTTTATGCATTTAACTAAAAAACATCATTTTAGATCACTCATTCTTCACATAACTTCATTTACACACACTATTAGATCCAAAAATGCTTCAATTTCTACAATTTTGCATACACTGATAAAAGTAATTTTCACTTTTTCCTATACAATGTTTCTATTCCTAAAACTTTGCATAAGTTTTTTAAAAGTGTTGCATGTACATTGTTTGCATTCTTGAAATCTTTCATATATTGGATAAGAATATTTTATACCTCTGCATATACATTGTTCATATTGCTGAAACATTGCATGAAGTCATTGCGTGTGCTTTAAACTTTTATTCAAACAATCCTAGTACCTTATCTAGTTAGATATGTTAAGAAACAGTTTCTACCCTCGTCCTATGAGAGTGTTCTTGTGAAAGAGAATACAACTTTGGTCGTTCCTCACGATCATATTCATTCTTCTCCTAATATCTCTCCTATTGGAAAAGTATATATTTTGGTGATAGAAGAACCAATCAATGAGACTGTTGAGAATCTAATTTGTTTCTCTCCTTTTACCTCTCTTAGTGGACAATACATTGATCAACAAGACAAGTCAAACATAAATAATCATGATAACAACATTTCTTCTTCTTCTAGTATCTTTCCTAGTTGTGAAGTAGATACTTTGATGTTAGACAACATAATTGATGAAGGCCATGAATATCTTAGTTCTCCCCCTTCACCTAGGGAAACCCCTCTTGAAAAAAAATATTCAACCATTGATCATTCCCCTACTTGTGATAAAGTCCTTTTAGAAGAACCAACCTATGAATGTCACAAAAATTTGGGTTTTTGTTCTCCTCAAAACTCTCCTCTGAGGGAGAATCTCATCGTGCACAAACATATGAATGTTGACACATATCTTTCAACCACTAAACCTTCCCTAGGTGAGGATACTCAAGTGGCATTAGAATCCCCTTCACCAACACATCATGCCAATCAAGACAATTTTTTTGAGGTTATGACAACACAAGTGGGATATCCTTTCATTAGAGAGATTCCTAAGTCACCTTCCATTAGTGAAAAACACAAAAAATTCAAAGTTGTCTTGAAATCCGTGATGCAATCTACTCATAACAATGTTTTGCAGCCGCTAAGTTATAACTTAGTGGCTCAAACATCCAAAGGACCACACAAAACTCCTACACCATTAACTTTTCCTCAAAAAGTTCCTAGTGTTGAAGATCTCAAAAAGACTCTTGCTAATATATCTGTATGTGAGCTCATTCAACTTTCACCAATAGTGAAACTTCTCTTTCATGAAATGTTGGAAATACAGAAGGAAGAGATACAATCTTACATTAAACTGAACCATGTAACATCCTCCCCTCATCCCATACAAGCTAGCCAGTTAGAAATCACATTCCCTAAACATGAATTACCCTCACTTGAGATTCAACACAAAAATGCTCCCATGATGATAAAGGTGATCATTAATGAAACTCTAATTAGGTACACTCTCATTGACAATGGATTAGAAATTAATGTTTGTAGCATGGACCTCCTACACAAACTTGGCATTGAAAAAAATCTTATTCAACTTAATGATGTTAATATTTGTGCCTTTGAGAATGTTCATAGGAAACCATTTGGGATGATCACATTACATATTGAGGTTGGACCTTTAGTGTTACCTACCTCTATTCATATCATGCAAGAACCTCTTCCATACAGTATTATCCTAGGGAGACCATGAATTCATGCTATGAAAGGAGTCCCATCTACCCTTCATTGTGTCATGAAGTTTGAATATAACAATAAGATATACATTGATTTCAATGAGCGAAGCTATGTGTCAATTGATTATAACACTTCCAACTCCCCTAATCCTTTCACTTCTAAAAAAAAAATTGCACCTATACAAGTTGATGATCATTCTTCACCTACCACAGAACTATTTTGTGATAATTGGGGGTCGTTAGATTCTAAACCTCCTTTCCATAACATTTCTAAAATCTCACCCTCATAGTCCAAAGAGTCATCTACAAATGGTTCATTTTCAGACACAAGTTCTAGTAGTGATTGGAGTTTCACACCTACCTTTAAGGGAGGGTGTGCAATACCTTGATCTCAATCCACACAACATTATGTTCCATTCGCTCAAATTAGTTCTACTAAATCACCTCATGGTGGTGATGGGGGAAATATAACTCCCATCCCTCGTGCAATAATGACACATAACGATAAAAAGGATTTGTGTTCTTTTCAAGAAATCAATCCTTATCACAAACACGCAAAACCTTCATCTCACTTGGCAGATTGTTATGGTGTTAGTTACAACCTTCCTCCTAAACATTGATGCAATGTACACGTAAATAAATCAGACATATCACACTTATCTCCACTTTCCTCAAAGACTTTGTACAACAATAGAATTCAACCTATCAACGAGTGTGGTGCTCTTCCTTGTGTGGGAGCACATAATTCCTTTACTTTATACTTCCTTTTGAATCCATTCCCAACTCACCTTTGTCCTACACTAAGTGGGGGCAAGGGGTTTGATAGCCTTGTCCTTGTATGTCACTTTTCATTGTCTCTTTTGACTAATTGTTAACTTTTCATGAACGTATAAGAACAAGCTTGGGATGTGGATGACATGTCTTAAGATTGGCTCGCATATGACATATTACCCTTTTCATGATGCAGTTTATCAAAAACATATGACTTGGCATAGGGCTTTCTAAGTATGCTCTCATGTCTTCCCTCTTCTTCTACTTTAAAGTAATTTCTCAAAATAATGGTGTAGCAACCGCTTTAAAGTGGGGGGCATACATTAGCAAAGTTCATTTTCATTCTTGGTTCTTAGCATAGCCTTGTCTTTTGTATGATGTGTTTGTCACTTTGTGGATGACATTGGGTGTAATTTCCATAAGTGTGATCTATATTAGCATATTACATTCCTCTTGGTGGGATGATGCAACACACTGCATCCCCTAAGTTGTGAATATTTTATTCTCTGATTGGTCCAATCTTGGAGACAATAGACACAATGTTCCCTAAGTGACTGACCTTGCATGAACTGAACAAGACTCCTTTCAACATCCTTCACACTTTACATTTTACACTTTTTGCATTTTACATTTTACATTTTTGCATTTTTGCCACCTTACATAGCACAACTTACATGACTGTGGTACCTTGTCTTTTTGTTCATGAGTATTTTTCCTTGTGGTGCCTTATTAAATTTATCAGCATGATATGGTTGAGAGGGAAGCCCACCTAGTGGCATGAATTTTCCCCATAGCCACCTTTGTGTTTGTGAGTGCATACCAACTAGCATATGTATTTAACCTTTTGGGATTTCTCACCCTGCATAAAACTATTTATGTGGCCCTAGAGTGAGTATGTTGTGGCCTTTTCACCCCACAGATGATCTAAAGTTCTATGGCCCCAGAGTGAGTATATATTCTCTTCTTTTCTAGTCATTGCCATTTCATGATTTTGTATCTTAGAGGATTCACTTAGGATCTTTGATCCTAGGGACTTGCATAACCTCCTTGATCTTTGTCATTCTTTCTCATATACATATGTACACTTGCATCTCTCTTGAATGTCTACTTTAGTGTGAGTTTGAAGTAAGTTCATCCTCTCACTAAAGTGGGGGCTAAATGTGCCATAGAAAAAAGGACCCTTTGCTTGACATGGGATTAATTCATGATAAAATGGACTTAATGAGGTCTTAATATAGTGTTGTGAGGTATTTATTGCATCCACACTAGGTCTTATACCCTTGTAAATTGAATAACATGCTTTTAACGACATTTTGTAAAGGTGAACATGTAAACTGTTGTAAGATACTTTGATGCTTTTCTAGACCTAATGAACCTATTCAACATTATAAAAAATGTTTAATTACATCATCATATTAATTTAGAAGGCTTGTAAATTAAATTTCACTTTAACCAAGTGTTGTTATCTATTTTTACATGTTCACATTGGTTCTTCTGCCTTCCTAGGCTATGTGACCTCATTTTAATGATGTAAAGTGTATTTAATCACATTTTCACATTGATTTCTATGTCCCAAGCCCTATTTGACATTTACATCATCATTAATCTAGGCCTTTATCAATCTATATTGTGCATACCAAGGCTTAAATTGATCAAATACCCAACAAAGTTGCAATTTAAACCTTATATCATTATCTCCTAGCTTCTAAGTTGTCAAATTGGCCCTTGTGGGACCCATTTTCCATGCATGGTGAATTAGTCCCATCCAAGTGGGACCCATTCACCATGTGTGGTGAATGAGTCCTATCTGGCCCCCATTTTGACCTTTGAGTGGGAAAAAGTGAAATTTAAAGTTTATTTTCACTACATGTCGCCTTGTGATGAGGTATTATAGGGTACTAAGGAACAATTGTCTATAAATAAGTGTTTTTATCATCATTTTCACATCTCATGTTCATTATTACATCTCTCATCATTTTTTCATCATCTATCTTCTCATCCAAGTCAAGCAACTTAGGTTTTTCTTCATTAGAAGTAATCAAGATAGCTTTCTAAAGAATTCAAGGGCTAAATCTTCATGTATTGTTATAGACTTTCAAGATCAATCATCATGGGAAGGTAATCCATTCCATTGTTGCATGTTTCATTCTTTTCTTTCATCATTTTCGTTTAATTACCTAAATGAGTTTTGAGCAAGGCAAACCCCCATGCCCTAACATTCAACATCTCTCTCTTTTGTCTTATATGTTTGTAGATTTAGGTGTCTTGGAAGCTTGGAAATAATTGAAGATGAAGTTACAACTTGGTTGCTTAAGTATTCTTCTTATTCAATAAGTTAAAATATCAACAAAAACTTATTTTCTAACCTATAAATCAGAGTTTCAGAAGCAGACACCTATAGAATATCAAAGTGAAAATTGAAAGCTCCAAATTCCACATTTGAAAAATCAAGAATTAAAAATTGGACTCATTCACCATGAGTGGTGAATGATTCCCACTCCAGGGTCAATTTTTGGTTTTCTAGATTTTTGGATACCCTTTTGTCCAAAACGGGTTCCGTCATAGTTTTGCAAAGTTGGGACTGATTCGCCCATAATGGTGAATGAGTCCAACTAGGCCTAAATTTCAGTATCAACATTTCAAATGTCATTTCTAGTCTTCATCAAATCGTTTAGGTACACATTTTCAGTCTGAGTTATTTTTGTTGCATTCTTTTGTTCATTTGTAGGTGATTTTGTAATACACAATGTGTTTTCAAACAAGTTGTTTTCCTTTAGTTTCTATTCACTATTCAATCAATTTTATTAGTTTCTTGTATTCAAACATTACATTTAAGCATATTTCATTCATATTCCATCCATATCACATTAAGTTTTGAATGCAAACGTAAGCATCTTTGGCCCATCTTTCTCCTTCTAGGTGAAAAACCCTAGGAGAGGAAGAAAACAAGTAGGTGCCAAAAATATATGTTACAAGAGTATAATGAAGTAAAAATTAATGATGAATATTATGCTTAATATAATATCAATAAATTATTTGGTTGACATATTACTCCATTATCTATGTATAACTACCAAATAGAGGAATTTTCTTGCTTCTCCATGAAAACTCCACATTTCTTGAAAGTGGAAAATACATCTCTTTTAGTTGATAAAGTGAACCAATATGTAATGAGATTAATCATTAGGTAAGGTAATATTGTACTTGGATCCTAAGAAAGGAGTGGGAAAGAAAACAAGGTTAGTTTGTACCAATTCTAATAAGGTAGAAGCAATGTCCTAATCAAAAGGATGTTAATGATTATTTTAGTTAGGTGTAAAAGGAGATACTAGATCTAATAAGTAGAAAACCTGGATCAATCATTTCTTTGCTTAATACTGGAGCACAAAAAAATAAAAATGTATGGATTTCAAAACTACCTCAATGGAGGTCCAATCTTCTTGGGTTTTTCCTTTGTTGCAAAGAGGGAAACATGGATTGAATTTTATTTAATTAACCTAATTAATGTGAAAAAATAATATGAAAACTTAGATAATTTGTATAGATGACAATATAAATTAACAAAGAAATTACATATTCTAGAGGCAAACTAATGTGTTATGGACTTGGTAAATTCTACACAATTCATGGGTGTGCCAAGATGAATAGTCCACTTGACAATGCAAGCCTACATCAAATCATCAACCAAGGTGTGTAAATTTATGATGGTACCACACTATATGTTCCTTCACAAGCTCATGTTCACCTAAGTTACTCTATGCAAACTTATTTAGGCTATTCTACCTTAGTAGAATTTTATAGAATTGCAAAAACAATGAAATTAGTTATAGAACCTAATGGATATGCGTACCGATAGCATAAGCTATAGATGACTACTAACGATCTATGAGTGCAGAATTAATCTGAAACTATTTAGAACAAAAAATAACCAATCCTAAGCTCCAAAGTATTATTATTTATCAATTACATCTCTATTCATTAACAACAACTCTAACTAACCATAAAATATTCTACTTTGCAATGCATGTGTAAAATAATGAAAACATAATTAATGGAAATACATAAATAAACAAATAGATGGATGAAGTGAAGAACAGTACCTGAGTGTCCAACTTAAATCCTGTCTCACTTAACTTAAAGCCAAATCTAACTTAGATTCTTATGCATCCATGCATCATACAACTCCATTCATTGCATAACTCTAGATATTCAAACAAAATCCTTCTTGCAAATTTTAATCCATAATATCATTTTAACATGTTGTTAGATAACTAGAAAATTGGAAAACTACTAACTTTTAATAAATTGTAACAATCAACTAACTGAACTATGAACTCATCCCCTAACTTTAAAAAAAATGGGGAGATTCTTATTCAAAACAATAATTAAATAACTACAATCATAAATCCCATTCCTAGATACGAGGATGTGGAATTAAGATTGACTTATTCATCTAACTAAAAAGGAAAGAATGACCTATTCAAATAAGAACTGCTTGCATGTGAAACACATAGGAAAACATCCAAAATTCTAGAACAAGTGTCTTTTTAAAATTTATTCCTTCCATAATGATTAGGCTCAACTTCATAGCTTCTTGCAGTTTGGACGACCTAAACTTCATTAATTCCCCATTCTACTACTTTGGTACTCGCTACAAATAATCCATTCTTGTTACCATGTGTGGATCTATAGAGATATTAATCCATACAACATACATATCCAACTAACCACCATAATTAAATCATAGCATTCCATTTATACACATATATTGATATTTCAACCATGCAATTCTATGAATATTTTCACCTTATTTCATTTCCACAAACTAGGTTCAAGGTTGCAAGGTATGCATGAAAGAATAACATATTACGGAAGAATTTTCTAAAAGGTACTTTAAAAATATATGTAAAGTGTCATAAAAGTATATGAAAATAAATAAAAGGATACTAATAATCAGACCCATCATTTCCCTAAACTTGTCATTTTGCTTGTCCTCAAGCAAAAATACCAAACTAAATCACCTAGGGAAGAAGATTGTAATACAAAGTGATATACCTGAGGTCCATGACTATGTTGACTCCCTATCCCTATTTTAGGTAGAAACCATTATATCATGAAAACTTATTCTTCTTGTCTAATTATGCATTCCTATCCTGATCATTACTTTGTACAGTCCAATGTGGAACTGGGTGAAGTAGGATAGGAGGGTCGTAAGTTAGTGAAATCCACTCCACTCCCCTTATTCATGATATCTCAATATACTTGTGTAACCTCTCAAACATTTTCATAAAACTATGAAGGGAGTGAGTTTCCTTCCTCATCAATTTTGGAGTCAGACTATTCCATCTATTTTCCACATGTATCGGACAGTTTTGAAGAGTGGTCACTTCCAATTGTTGAATCCTTCTATAATCCTTGAGTCTCAATTCTATAATTATCTCTCCTCGTCCACTATGAGAAATGACTCTTATCCATTAAGTAATGACTATCAGAATTCATTTCTTCTTTTCTAAGTTGTAGTGCCATTGTTTTCTCCTATTCTTCATATTTCTTCATTAATTCCCCATGGAGCTATTCATTTCTGAAATAAGATGCGAGGGCTCTTACTTGAAAATCCTCAACATAAATCAAGGGATTTCATTCATTGTCTTCTGCTATCACATAATTATGCAACTAATATTCACATAACTAGTTTTGCTCCTCTAAACTGATTTTGTTGAAGAAACTAAGAAAACTATGTCTCTTATTCAAAGAAAAAGGCTAGTCATTAATAAACTTATTGAATTAAAAACCAAAATATTTCTCCTTTAAGAACAATGTATATACTCTAGAAGAAGGTTTACATTCAACTATTTTAATATCTCTATCAACCACTTATGTCATTTTCTGCTCCAGTCTTTTCAATTCCAAATTCTTGGTTACTATTGATGCATTCATTTTCTTTTTCTTTTCCATAGTTTAATTTTTCCTACCTAAATTGGGTAGTAATTTTCACCAATTCAAAGGCTAAAGAAAAACTAGTTTGCTAGGCTGGTGTTTTTGTAGCAGGGGGCCATAGATCTAATGCTACATTCAAATTAGTTCCCATTTTACCTTTGGCCATCTACACCAGCAGGTTCAATTTATTTCCATCATCACAGGCCTATATTCTCTCTTGGAGCTCCATGATTCTTATTTCCTTTTATTTATCTTTCTCTTCATATCCTTTCACCTGTTCTTCCAATTTCTTTATCCTAGCAAGGGATTCTTGAAGCTCCTTCCTTATCTTTCTATCCTCTATCAATTCCTTTTCTTCTTCAAATTTCAAACCATCACTTTCATAACCTATAGTATAAAAAAATTCTCCAAGAGAGCCATTGGGAACTTCTCTTCTAATCTTCTTGGCAAAAAAAATTCCTCTGAGACAAAACTAGGAGGAAGATATATACGGGTATGTGCACAATCATCATGGAAAAAATAGGCCCTTAAGTGGCAAAAAAATCTGAAAAATTAGAGTTAGGCAACTTGACGTAAAAATTGAATAAGTTATCTATATTATTTCAAAAATATGTCAGAATAGAATCTATAGAAAATTGAATGTAGTTTCTAAACTACTAGGTTTGTTTAAAAAAAAAACTATTTGGTGAAAATTTGAAATTTCAATGCTGGTACTTAAATTTCAGAGGAAAAATCAGTAGGTGTCTTTTGACCACCCTAACCACAATAAAATGATAATATTTTTTTTATAAGATTTTAGATATAAGTAGAGGACTCATGCCCCGATGTGATGCATATTATTTTGTAATTTTTTTCCAAGTAAATAATTAATTATGAATTTTTTATTACAACTTTTAAAAAAGTATAAAAACTCGTATGTCTAACCACCTTAACTTGGTCAAAACTTGATGAAATTCAATTTTTCTTTTTTTAATCCTATATTATGTGAAGCATATAATGTAACACATGTTTTGGGTTAAAAAAATGTGATACTATTTGAAAACTATAGATTTTTTTAATCAGCCTATCAATTAGGACTGCAGTCATAATTTGAATAGAAAATGAATAATAATTACTTATTAAATTCAAAGTAAAGCATAATTTATATTGGTGGAAATCTAAGAATCTCCTTTAAAAACCCTTTTCGTTTCATCAATTTTGGGTAAAAAAATAGTCATAGCCACATACCCATCATATTGCCACTTTTTGGCCCATCATGATCTTGCACATGCCCATACCTTCACTTTCTAAAAGTTGCATCAACATTTTCAACATAAAAATTATTAAGGTTAGCTCTTTCCTTGTCCTTATCTGTGTTTACCATTAGCGGATCATGATGTTGTTGTTCCTCAAGCTTTCCTTCTTGTATTTGTTTCTCCATGCCTCTCTTCTCAATTCTCCATCCCCTCAGTCTTCGTAAGCATCGTGGAGTGGTTGTTTCTTGTATAACTTTACTCTCCTTTCCCCTTTTACTCCCCTTTTTCCTTCCTTCATCCTCTTCCCTTACAACATCCTCCTACTTGTCAACTCATTTTCCCTTCCTTTTCCTTTTTGAGGATGTTGACATAGTACTTATCCTAGCTCTAGGGCTTTTAGAGGATGAGGGTTCCTCTATTACCATAGTCGGCACATCATGTTTCCTAGTCCCACTTTGGCTATGGGAAGATGAAGCAGATGGTGTAACATGGGAATCTTCCCTCCTAGGTTCATCTTGCTCAAGCTCAACTTTTGGTTTAGGCTCATGTAGAGGTTCATCTTCTACTTTAGGTGCCTCAAGCAACTCAGTGACTTCTTTGCAATTTTTAAAATCATCCCAATTAACCTAGGGATGGTGAATTCTAAAACTTCTCCTAACTAGTAGGGTTTTCAAGCAATGATGAGACAATATATTGTTCACTTATTTCCTTTGATATTCAAAGGCCACTCTTTTCAAAATGTTATACATAAAATTGGGTACATTGACTAATTTTTCATGCCGTAAATGGTTCAACTTGAAATACACAGTATATAAAAGATTGTGGCAGCCATCACAAGTAAGGTATTTGATAATACAAGCAACACATTTTCCATAAAAGAATGGAAGGGAAAGCCTCTTAGTACCTTGTGACATCGAATCCAAATTTTCACTCCATTCACAAAATTCTTCCCTTGCTGCTATTGCATCTCCATGGGTTAGGTATTCAGAGCTTGTACAAGGTAATCCTATGACTTGATCAATTTCCATTGTTGAGCCATCCACCACCAATCCCCTTACTTTTTCTTCATCATACTTCAACGTGGCTGCAAAATCTCTTGCCATCTCATTATCATACTCTGTCAGCTTCAAGAAATAGTCATGTCATCCTAGTATGGTGAATAGAGGTAAAACCATTGTATCCTCTAATATCTCTTTGTCAGTAGATGGTTCCCTTTGAATTACATCACCTTCCATTATCTTGTTTCTTTTATAACCTCAAAAAGTTCAAATTCTACAAATTCAACTTCACTACTCAAAAACACTCAAATATAGCTGCTTCTCCAAATGCCTTCTTTGTACCTAATACTCACAATACCTTGTCTTCTAGTTCAATCAAGTATCCAAATTCTATGCCTTATCTTATCTTAGGGAAGGAATCACATTTATCAGAAACAAAAAGAAGTTTTTTCTAGTCTTAAAGGATGATATTCAATGTAGCCTAACAAACTTGGCTGGAAAAAATCAAATTTTTTGATGACAATTATACCCCTCCCCCAAAATTTAATTGAAGTTACTACACTTCATGTGTAATTGGGTTTGGGTGATAGGATAACATGATGAAAATTAATGGTGATAAAATTTGCATGCATAATTTAAATAATGAATAATAATGAATATGAAAATAAAGCTAGCTTTAATCATGTGAAGTTACCTATCATACGCATGTAATGAAAAGTAATGTTTGGCATAGTTGTGAACTAAAAGGAAACATGTGATGGTGTACAAGTGATGTGATGTGCATTGATTGCATAAGAGTGGATTAAAATTAGTGGTTGTACTTGCGACATTCACTTTAATGGGAAGTAAATGACACATGTAATTTCTAAGAGGTTTCATGGGACAAAAAATTTAAATCTACCAAGTGATTCTAGCATGAATTCAATAGGTGTTGCTAGAGGTACTTCAAACATAGGGCCTGAATAAAATTTACTTGTCAGGTCCCATCTCAAATAGGTCCTAATAAAAATGAAGAATAGGTCCCTTTGAATTTAGAACATATTCCTGATGGATATTTTGTTTTGTGTGCATGTGATTTAAAACATGGGAAATTAGACCGAGATAATCTCAGAGGTGGAGTTGTGTAACTCAACCTATGTATTACTAGATGTGCTAGGTAGGTTACTTCTTGTTGGAACATCATTTTGTGTCCCAGATCTTGAATCAACAAAACTGTGTGCACCATACTCATCCATTAGAGATATAATGAAATCATTGTGTTCAAGTGGTTTCTTGTACAACTTGGGTCTATGGCCATTAACCAAGAGTGAAAATTTTACCTCATCAATGGTTTGTAGTTGTACCACACCATTAGGAAATACTTGTTGTATCTCATAGTGTCTTAGCCATTGAGATTGTAATTTTCATAGAAAATATTTGTATCTAGAATCATACAAAAGAGCCCAGTCTCTTATAGTAAATTATTTAGTATTAATATACTGATCATGCCATTTAATCCATTGTTTTTGAACAATCTCTATTTGGTGCAATGCCTGCAATCTGATTTCATAAGGGAATTCAAATGTTGGAACATTTCTTTCTAAGATTCTATTAAGTCCATCCCTAAATCAGCTATTGTATGTAGGGTTTTGTATTCAAACTCTATAGGTAACATTGCTAATTTTCCATAAACCAACTCATAGGGGGTAAACCTTGTAGTTGTCTTCCATGTAGTTATATATTCCCAAAAAAAATATGGTAATCTAGATACCCAATCTCTTCTATGAAGTTGCACAATTTTTGTCAATATGTTCTCAATCTCCTTGTTTGTAACTTCTACTTGACCATTTTCCTAAGGATGATATGGAGTAGATTTCTTGTGCTTGATCTTATACTCCTTCACCAACTAGGCTATGAGGTCTTAAGTGAATTGTGGTCCTTTATGAGTCACTACCTCCCTAGGAACACCATACCTAGTGAAGATTTCCTCATATAAGAATTTTGCAGCATTGCCATCTCTGGCAAACTATAATGTTGTTACTTCTACCCATTTGGTTAAGTAGTCAATACATACTAGTATATATTCTTTATTATTTGAAGTGTGAGAGATAGGGCAAACAAAATCTAGCTCCCATTTGTCAAAAGGAGCTAGTTCTAGTTGAGGTTTTAGATGAATTTCCTCACTTCTTGTAGGTCTCCCCATTCTCTGGCATCTATCACAACTTCTAGTCTACTTAAAAGAGTCTTTGTGAAGGGTTGGCTAGTAATATCCTATTGTTAAGATTTTAAAATTTGTCCTCTTGGCTGAAAAATTTTCACCACAAGGTTCATCATGTCACACTTTCAATATATCAGACACTTCATACTCCCTAATACATCCTCTCATAATGTTATCTGAGACAGTGTAGAATAAAAATCCAAAAATATAGGAATAAGGGAAGCATTTGTGAACTATCTTTTCTTCCTAAAAGAGGAGTAAGTTGGAGTCTACCCTATTACCAAGTAGTTAGCTATATCAACATACCATGGATTATGTATACTTTGACCAAATAAATGTTCATTAGGAAAAGAATCATCAACCACTCCTGTTTTAGATGTTGTGGGCAATCTAGATAGAAAAATCAGCAACCACATTAGCTTTTCTTGGTTTATCAACTATGGTTATGTCAAATTATTGTAGTAACAACAACCAACTCACAAGTCTTCCACCTACTACTGGCTTATTAATCAAGTATATAATTTTTGTATGTTCTATGTGTATGAATACTTGATAGCCAAGAATGTAGTGTCTAAACTTGTTAATGGCATAGACAACATCAAGCATTTCTTTCTCAGTCACAGTGTAGTTTAATTTTTCTCCTTGTAGGTTTTTTTTATATAATATATGGCATACTCCTTATTCCCCTCTTTCTATCCTAGCACTGCTCCAATAGAAAATTTTGATGCATAAGTGTGAATGTGAAATGGCAATGTCCAATTTGGACCTCTCAAAATTGGTGCATTAGTCAAAGCTACTTTTAAGTTCTCAAAGGATTGTTGATAGTTTGGAGTCCACTCAAATTAAATATCCTTTGTCAACAAAGTAAAAAAAAGGCTTCTATTTTGTTGTAATCTTGAATGAATCTCCTATAATAACTTGCATGTCCAAGAAATATTCTCACATCCTTTTGTTTCTGAGGGACAAGCAGTGTAGATATAATTTCAATCTTCTTAGGCTCAAGTTTTACTCCTACACTAGAAATAAAATGTCCCAAGACAATTCGTTTTGTCATCATCATAAAACATTTTTCATTGCTCGATGGTAAATTGTTTTCAGTGCATCTTTTTAAAACCACTTCTAAATTTTGGAAAGCCTCATCAAATGTTTCACCATATGTGGTGAAATCATCCATGTAAATATCCATCTTATCATGTGAAAAATTAGAATAAATACTAAGCATTTCTCTCTTAAATGTGGTTGGACCATTGCATAAATGAAAAGGTAAAATAAAATATGCATAGGTACCCCAAGGATAGGTAAATGTTGTTTTATCTTGATCTTCAGGTGCAATATTAATTTGGTTATAACCACTTAAACCATCAAGAAAGGAGAAATATTTCTTTCATGCCAAAGAATAAAGAACTTGGTCGATGAATGACAATGGAAAGTGATACTTCCTTGTGGTAGTATTTAGTTTCCTGTAGTCAACACAGACTCTCCATTTACCACCCTTCTTGGGAACTATGACCAATGGTGAAACTCATTCACCATCTAATATTGGGTATATGAATCCTACATTCAAAAGCTTTTTCATTTTGACTTTCACAATCTCTCTAAGAGCTAGATTCATGCAACGCTATGGCTACCTTATGGGTCTGTAGCCATCATTGATATAAATCCTATGCATGCATAAGGCAGGATCAATAGCTTTCATGACACTATAATCCCATGCTAAAGTTTTTGCATGTTCCTGCAACACATCATGCAAGGATTTCTTTTGTTCATCAGTCAATGCATTATTAAAATTCAACATCTTTCCATGCTTGATCTCTAATTGCATAGACACGCCTTTTACAAAGGATAGATTAAGGTTAGGTATTATTTTTAAGCATTGCTGGGGTAACAAGGTATGGATTATTTGGGATATCTCTTAATGAGGAATTGGTATGTATTATGCTTTCGAATGGATCTTGCAAGCTAGATAGACAACCCTACTATTGCAGGTACCTTCCATAGTCATTTTGTATGATATGAACTATCACCTTCTCATCATCTTGAATATCTAGTAGTGGGCTACGTTCAATGGCCATTAAATCTGCAATGGGTAGTTTTCCTCATCATCCAGGTATGGCCAAATGGTCTGCTCAAGGTATTGATGTGGCTAAGATGGTGGATAAAGTACTAGGTTCTTGGTTACAGTTCCATTGGATATGATCATATTTCTTGACCTATATCCTATGAATGCATCAGTTGTTGTTGACCAAGGTCGACCTAGAATTAGTGGATAACCACCAAGATTAGCTTTGGAATGAAGTACTATAAAGTTAGTAGGGTAATCCTAAGAATCTAATGCAATGATCAAGTCCTCAATAAGTCTTTCAGGGTTAACTGTAGACCTATCAGCTAATTGTAAAACTATCTAAGAAGGCCTAAGGTTGGCTAACTATAGTAGCTACATTGTCTCCTTGGTCATTACATTAATTGCAATACCCAGTTCTATCAAAGTATTATTAATAAGAGTCTCATTGACTTTAACATCCACTACTAGACTACTAGGATCTATATATTTAGGAATAGTTATATTTCCTAAGATTATATCAACAAGGTTACCAAAACATGGAATGTTTGTGTGTCCTTCCTTTTCCTTGCTAGCTTTTTAAGGAAGAGATCCCTAATAGTCTTAGTATAAATGGGAATATCTTTGATAGCTTGGATTAATGGGATTTTAATGCTGAGATCTTTTAATTGGCTTAGAAAGTCAACCCAATTCTATCAAAGTATTATTAATAAGAGTCTCATTGATTTTAACATCCACTACTAGACTACTAGGATCTATATATTTAGGAACAGTTATATTTCCTAAGATTATATCAACAAGGTTACCAAAACATGGAATGTTTGTGGGTCCTTCCTTTTCCTTGCTAGCTTTTTAAGGAAGAGATCCCTAATAGTCTTAGTATAAATGGGAATATCTTTGATAGCTTGGATTAATGGGATTTTAATGCTGAGATCTTTTAATTGGAAAATATTTACGGAATGGAGGTTTGAGATGTGATGTAGTCTAGAGCCCTTGATTGGACATAGATTCTAGAGGTGGGTTATCTCAGGCTTCCTTTGTGGGTTCTTCACCATATACTTCTATAATTTTGGGAGATAAACAACCTACAAGCTGCTTCCCTAATCTGAGATGAAGGTCACTTACCTCTAGCCCATAACTAGGGTATTGGACAACTTTGTTAGTATAATTCTATTGAATAGGATTAGTGCTAGGGTTAGGTGCAGGTTGGGTAGGTATTTGTGATGGTCTAGGTGGCTGGGATTGAGGGTTTGATGGAGGAATTAGAGCTTACGGTTGAGGTGGAGGAGGAGGTAGCATAGGCTGCTAGTAATTTATATATTTGCTGCCATGGTTGACCTTTTTTGCATGC
The DNA here is from genome assembly GCA_007258455.2 of Sequoia sempervirens. Classification (NCBI taxonomy): domain Eukaryota; kingdom Viridiplantae; phylum Streptophyta; class Pinopsida; order Cupressales; family Cupressaceae; genus Sequoia; species Sequoia sempervirens. Next base: position 679,820,356 of record VDFB02000003.1, read on the forward strand.
TCTAAAGATGCCATTGATTCTGCTGGGTTGGCCATTATGGATTGTACTTGGAACCATGAAATTTTTGTTGTGTCCATAGGTTTGGATACTATTTTGAATTTGGATAGGCTTGTAGCCATTGTTGAGGACTCTACTACTAGTTCTAATTTTTTTGCTAAGGTTGGGAGTTCCAAGAAGAAAATTTTAGAAATTTATGTAGAACACCCATGGATAAATTTTAGAAATTTATGCATGATGAAGGGTACCACATTAATTTCTACCAACCAAGGGATACCCAATCTCACCCTAAAGAGCTTAGACCAAGGGATGATATCAAATAAGAGGTTCATAGATTCAGGTCCCACCAAGACCAATAGGACAATACAACCTAAAGGGAGCACAAAAATCCCATCATGTGTGCGGATAGTACTCATAGGTGCATCATACCCATCTTTATGTAAAAATTTGATCAGTATAATACCCTCAGTGATTATGTTTACTTGTGATGTCAGATCAATGAGAACACCTGATACGATGCTCTCATTGATCCGCGCGGGAATATAAAGAGGAGATGGTTATTTGTTAAAACCCATCGACAAGTCGTGTGAAGTAAAGGTTATGCCAGTACCACTATCCATAGGCTATGCAAAGGGGATAATTTGATGCATTAAGGAGGCCATAATGCATGCTAGAAAATACTTCCATAGAGTGCCTAAAGGTAAAAGGACAAGATAGTGACCCAACTAAGGTTTTTTCATGCAATACCTTTGGAACCTTCCAACTAAGCTAACTAAGGGTTGCAGGTTGGGTTGTAAGGAAAAAACCTTACAAGACTTACACCTACAACACTCCTAGAGTATGAGGAAAGGAACTACTAGTATCACAAAAATAGAACAAAAAATGGTTGACATCGGGTTCACCAAAATGTAAGGTAGTGGGACCTCCATGTGCAAGACCCCAGGTCACGAAGGGCTAAGATGCGAAAGGCTTCCCTAACTTACCTCAGCTAAATAAGATGTTTAGGGTATGAGGATGAGAATGATGAGGACTATAGACTTCTACAACCACTCTATATTCTTGAGTTTCAAAGTGGGGCTAGGTGAGTTAGTTTTGAAGTTCAACACTATGCCTCAGAGAGCTCTCTACTTGAGGATGAAAGCGCAGTCCTTGCACGATAGTGCATTATGGTGGCGTCTATAAAGTGTGATGGTGTTCATATGGCCAAACAATAGAAGAGATGAGGTTGAACCAATTAAAATAGGCTAATGACCTAGCTAACTATTACTAAAGGGCCAAAATAATAAGATTAGGTAAATGAAATATTCTCTAATATGGTAAAGAAAAAATGCAAGAGTAAGGGTGGCGAGAAGAATCTCACAAAAGAACTTGTTTGCTAGCTAGATCCTCGAAAACATGTCCACCTACACACAAAAAGAGAGTAAAATGTTGGGTGGTTGTATAGAGGCCTATCTCAGTCAGACCACCATTTGGGTGTTTCCACCTCCATAGATAGCCAAACAAAACAAGATAATGAGAATAATATAGTGAAAAGCACAAAAGCACTACAAAACAGTAAAGTGCTAACTCAACCAAGTGATAGAAGGAAAGGAAGGGAAGCTTAACACCTCCACCAAGAGAACTTAAAGTTTCTTGGGGGAGAAAATGAGAGTACTCAAGCCTCTACTGCAATGGTGTTTTGTTCCCAACTTGTTCTACCAAAGATGGAGTGTTTTGTTTGTTGCAATGGAGATCTTGTATGTTGCTTGAGAGGTTGAAAAGTGAATGCAAGAATGAGAGAATGGAAGTTGGAAGTGTGTAATAGCTCAGAAGAAGTTAGAATTCATGTTGAAGGGATGAATTTGAAGAAGGAATGAAAGAAATAGCCATATTCAGGTCGGTTGGCCGAAGGGGGAATTACAACTTGACCCCTAATGAGAAGTGTAATGCCTCTCCAGTTTCTGCCACATAAATCTTCTAAGGATGTAAGTGCACCACATAGAAATTTTTGCACTATGTGGGTGTCCCTGATAGAAACACCTTTATCGATGCTCAAAACAGGCACCAAGTGGGATGCATGTAGTGGGATTAGGTGGAATTAAGCCTCTGAACTTGGTTTTCTAAAGTGGAGGGGGGAAATAGTGGAATTTGCATAGGGGGTGCAAATTTAGTCCTATACACCAACATAGGCACAAAAGAACAAACATGAAAATGATATAAGGAGCAATAACAAGGCACAAACATACATTACCAAAGATAAAAAGGAAAATTAGAACACAAGAGGTGGATCAAGCTTCAATCATTTTAATGTCGTGATGTGGATCAGATCTAGTATTTATCCAAAAATGCACTCTCACTTTGAGGAAATAGAACATTAGACTGTCTATTAGGTGAGTATCCAAAGAGGAGACACATACACACATGGCCAGTATGTGCACATAGACACATGTGAGTGGCTATGGGAAAGTGATGCTTATGTTTGACTTTTGGGATGTAGTGTGTCATGTCAAGCCACTAAGAGGAATATAATATGCTAAGAAAGATCATGCTTGTGAGGGACATCACACCCAATGTCAACACAAAATAAATATGCATCACATGAAGTTAGCATTAGCATATTATTGTCATTGATGTCTAAGGAAGATGATGTGTTGCTATTCTAGAAGGTCCATAAAGCTTAATACTATGCTCGAAATTGTTATACTTGTGCTCTCAACCTAAATTAGGGTTTTGCAGATTAACCCTGGTGTTAGCAGTCTTGGCACCTTAATAGTCTTCTATTTTGTTGTTCACTACTGGTTGAAGGTTGCAAGTTAGTTAAGTTATAACTTATGGCCTTTAAGTTTGTTTGGTGACTAGCCCCTTCACCTTATCACCTAGTTGTTATTTTTGATTAGTTCATTTGAAGATAAAACAATACATATTCAAAGTTGAAGATCCAATAGCTATCCCTAGATATCAGGCATCACAAAAAGCTTTTAAAAAGTGTTTTGTAGTTCAGCGATACATGATGAATGGATATTGCTAGATCTTGCAAATGTGAAAAGAAAGTTGATGTTTTGATTAAGTTCAACAATAGGTGATGAATTCATTTAATAGTCATGATCAAGTTGATCGAATGATGCCTACCATCCTTTCTATGATCACAATGGGTCCCTGTTGAGCCTCACAGGGGAGTATGGATTGGATGAGTTTTGACATGTGTTGATCAGACAACACATGACAAAGGAGAAAGGATCTTGGTGGGTCTTGCAACATGTGGCATCATCGCTTCACATCACTATTGTGAAGCGAAGTGGTTGAAGAATTTAAGTGATGAGTAATAACAATGGAATATAACATCCATAGGGATAGGTTTCGAAAGATTATTGTATCGCTAGCTATTATAATATCACATTTACACATCCTTGAGACACAATGGTTTTAGTGATGAGAAATGGGCTTTTTATAGTTAGTGCAGTAACCCATGAATATTTTATGGGAATATTGTAAAAGACAATGGGCTAAAGATGGATGGTGTAGATTGATCGATAGCTGATCTAACAATGATCTTAGTTTTTTGATAAATCATGGATAAGAATGGTGATACCTGTATCATATCAGCAATATGTGATGGATGACGAAGATTAAAGGAAAGTGATTGGACGATGATCACTACATCACAAAAATAGATGCGATTGTTCTAAGTTTTTTGGTGATACGTGATGGTTATGAAGGATATGATCAATGGAGGAGATTTAAATGACTTCTTATGAAATATTCATGATTTAAATTTGTGATGATGAATGAAGAACCCAAGATCATGGTGTGGAGGTAGGAGATCAATGACCCAGATTTGAATGAGGTGATCATGAATGACTAACTCTTTGCAACTAGGGTTTCTCCTACAAATTGACATGGAAATGAAAATTTATTGGCCTACATACTTCAATGATAGGTGTAATGTGATTTGATGCATGTAGCTATAGCACAGATGGCAACAGAGAGAGGATTGAGATAATATCAAAGGTTTAGAAGAAAGCACTAACTAAATACCTGATCTTAGGCTTTGGCGAGAAGAGAATGAAGGAAAATTCTCTGCACCAAGAATAAATCTTGTGCAACTCAGTGAAGCTAAAGGACTATGAAGAAGACATCCTAAACCAAAAAAGAGGGTCACAAATTATGATGGTAGATCCTGAGGTGATTATTATTGATTAGCACTACTCAAAACAAATGAGAAGTGTGTCAAAGGGGACTACTAAAAATAGAAGTACGTGTAGTGTGTAAAAGACATTTTAAGCTCTTGGGACAACAAAAAAATACACAAAAATAGAAAAGGAGAGCCACAAAAGGGTACAATAGTGCATTGAGGTAGATCAATAATGGGGTAAAGAAGAAAGAGATGAAAAGAGCTAAAGAAGCGGGGTGTAGAGTAGTGAAGAGATTTGTTGTGGAAAAAAAAAATAGTTGAGTAGTTATAGACCAAGCTATAACATTGATTGCAGTTCCTTGGGAACAAATTGTAATCATCCTACACATTGTAAATCTGATAGGTTGGAGTTGTCAGATAATTGAGTTGATGCTCAGTTTAGAGGATAGGTTTCTCTTTAGTGTTGGTGGCCTTAAAAGTTGTAACATAGGATTTCATTGTGAGGTTGGATTATGACAATAGCTCCTAGAAGCATTTTCTTATCATGGTTTTTCCTATTTTGGGTTTTCCATGTATATTTGTTGTTATGTGTTGATCTTTTATGTGCATGTTTTTTTCATATCTATTTTATTTTAATCTACACATCTAGTTTTAAGAGTTGTGTCCACACTTAGAGGAAGAAGTCAAAAATTTATGTATCTAATGATTCACCACCCCCTCTCAATAGAATTTTGTGTTCCAACAATTTGTATTAGAGCACTAGGTTCCCTAGGAGAATCCTGACCAACTAAGGTAGATTCTTTACATTGTGAACACAAATATCCAATCAATAAAGCTCTTCCTCAAAAAAGTGACCTAAGATTGATGAAACAGATTATGCCCATTAGAGCTCATTAAAAAAAGGATATTTTGGATCCTTAGGTTCTTATGTATGGATATTAATAGTAATTGGATACACACAATTAGACAAACCTCCTACTAGTGTTGTAGCTAAAAAGGATTTTGAAAACAATGAAAAGGCATGGTTTTCTATCATGAATAGTTTGTCTATATCTGTGCACAACAAAGTTATGTATTGTAAAAATGCACAAGATGTCTAGGGAACACTAAAAAATATCTATGAAGGAGATGAAAAGGTAAAATTTGTAAAGCTTCAAATATTGAAAGCTAGATTTGAAGGTCTAAAGATGACAGAGGAAGAGAAGATTTCATACTATCTTTTGAGAGTTAATGATAGTGTGAACTATATCAAAGGATATGGAGAAGATTTGGAAGAAGATGTGGTTGTACTAAAAGTTCTTAGATCAATGACATATAATTATGATTCCAAGATCTCAACTATAGAAGAAGGGAGCGAATTAGAAAAAATAACTCTAAATAAGCTACATGGTATATTCACAACCTATGAGATGAGGATGAGAGATGGAGAACCATCTAGGAAATAAGTTTCTTTTAAGACTATTAACAAGGAGAAGGATGTACCTCCCAAGAAAGAAAAGGAAGATATTATTCCATCCAAGGATGATGAGAATGATGAAGGGGAGGCAAAATTCATTAGGAGTCTAAGAAGAGGATCCAAAAAATAAAAAGGTAAGTTTCCCTTTAAAGTAGGTCATTTCGTTCTAAATGTCCCTACAATAAGAAAGGAAACTTTGAACAAGAGGTAGATGATAAAATGAAGAAAGCCTACTACACTAAGTGAAGAAATTTTCATAAGAAAAAGAAAATCCTATACATCTAAGAAGATTGCAACAACTTAGATGATGAATAAAACTGTGCCTTTTTTGTAAGAGACATTGTATTTCTCTTTATGGAAAAAGAGTTTGAGGAGCAAAAGAATGAAAAGGATGAAGATCTTCTTGAAGAGGGTGAAGGATAAGGAGTGATTGACCTAGAAGGAGAACTCATTTTTTCTCTAGATGAGATTGATGATTTGAGAGATGAGAATGAGAAGTTAAAAGGGAGAATAAGTAGTAGAAGAAACTTGCACAAAAAGATTCTAATAAACTAATTAAGGAACTAGAAGAATATACCCAAAATATGGTAGAGTTGGAGCTAAAAATAGAGGAATCTAAGAGAGCAGAAGATGCGATTCAATCCAAGTTGCAAGCTAAAGCTAAAAAATGCATGAAGCTTGAGGGAGAGATTGTTTCTCTAAGAATAGATTTGGAAAAAGTGAAAAGAATAAATATAGAAAGGAGTCAAGCTTAAAAATGGCTCAAACATTTTAGATGAATTATTAAGCACTCAGAAACCTACAAAGAAATAAAAAATTAGGCATAGGTTTGGAGAAAGGGAAAAGCTCCTTTGTTGATGCTTCTACAAAGTTATATGAAAGATTTAGAGAAGAAGAAAAGTCTAAACCTATCAAGGAGGGTAACTGAAAAGGAAGAGACTATAATGAGAAATATGTAGAGGTAAAGAAAACTAAAGAAGAAAAGAAGCCTACTATAGATAAGAAGGATAACCAATTAGACCTTGATCATCAAAAGAAAAAGAAAATTTTTAAAAGGACTGATGCTGATGGATTCACTAGGGTGAGAGACACAAGAAGGAATATGCAAAAAAGACCTTGTCATCTAGCACAAAATTCTATAACTAGGTATTCCTCATATTTCTATGGATATTGCTATTCATGTAAAAAATTTGGTCATAGGGTTAGAGAATGTAGAATAATTCCTAAAAGGGGTGCAAAATTTGAGAGTATAAATTCATTTTCTCCTTTGTTTGATATGAAAGTAGTTTGTTATAATTGTAATAACTTTGGTTAGCAAGATAAAAATTGTAGAAAAATGTTTAGAAGACCAAATATTAAGAATGAGAAAAAGAAAGTTTTACCTCCTAAGTCAAACAAAGAATTTGAAAGTAAGGAGGAGATGGTATAAAATATAGAAAAGAAAACTAAGAAAATGTGGAAATAAAAGGGAGAAAGCTCCACATAATCAATGATTGCATACACAACCCTACATGCCAAAAAGAAAAATCTATGGGTAATAGATAATGGCTGCTCCAAACACATGACTAGAGATAAGAGTAATTTCATCAAACACAAGAAATGTAATGGAGGATCTATGAGTTTGGGTGATAAAATTGAAGTTAAGATATGTGGAAAGGGAATCTTAAGTGTAGATGGTAAAAATCCCACAAAGGATGTCTTGTATGTGGAGGAATTGAAACACAATCTTTTAAGTGTGAGCCAAATGTGTGACAATGGTTACAAATTCACATTTGATTTAGAAGGTTGCAAAATCATAAAGAATGGAAAGAAATTTTCACAAGGATTAAGAACTAACAACAATATTTACAACCTCACTGAAGTAAAAGGTCAAAGCTATTTGGTAGGATAGGTTGATGAAAGTTGGTTATTACATACAAGATTGGGCCATATAAAATTTGACAATTGTTGAAAGTGAGTTCAAGAGGTCTAGTTAGACACATGCCTAAAGTAACTAAACATGCTAATGTCATATGCAAAGAATTCTAGTAGGGAAAGAAAAAAAGGCTTGTTTCCTAATTAAATATTATTCAATGACCAAGCCTTTACAACTAGTTCTTACTAATCTATGTGGACCCACAAGAACAAGGGGACTAAAAGGAGAAAGGTACTTTATGCTACTAGTTGATGACTATATGAGAATGGCATGGGCGACATTCTTGAGAGATTTAAGATATTCAGAAAGATGGTTGAGAAGGAGATAGGTAGAAGGACGAAATGCTTAAAGTTATATAGAGGATGAGAATTCACATCAAGTGAATTTTTTGAATACTGTGAGGCACATGGAATCAAGAGACAATACTCAGTGCTAGAAACTTCACAACAAAATGGAGTGGTAGAAAGGAAGAATAGAGTTGTGCATGATATGGATAGAACAATGTTAAAAGAGGCTAGATTAATTGGTATGTTTTAGAGAGAACCAGTAAAAACTATAGTATACATTCTAAACAAGGTTCAAATCAGAGTACATAGTGGTAGTACTCCCTATGAATTGTGGTATGCTAGACTTTCATCTATAATTATTTTAAAATGTTTGGTTGTAAGTGCTACATCAAAAGAGAAGATGAAAGCCTAGGACATTTTTAATCAAGAAGTGATGAAGGAATGTTTTTTGGGATATTACACTCAAATTAAAGTGTATAAATACTGTAACAAAAGACTAGACATGATTGTGGAAAGAATCAATGTTAAGATTGATGAAAGTATAAAACATATCAAATTAGAGAAAAAATATTTTGAAGATGATTTAGATTATGAAGATAATGTGGAAAATGATGGAGAAGAATCCTTAGAAATAGAATTTGAGAAGGCCCTTGCGAAATATTTTCAAAAGGATCATCTAGTAGATTAGATAATTTAGGATAAAAATGAAGGAGTTCAGACTAGGAGGAGAATTGTAAAGAATAAAGAACAAGTAAATTTTTCTTTCATGTCTCAAATTTAACCAAATTTTTTTTTTGAAGCCAACAAGGATGAGATCTGGATAGAAGCCATGGAAGAGGAGTTAAATAAGATTGAAAAGAATAAAACATGGGAATTGGTTCCTAGGCCCCCAAGCAAAAATTTGATTGGCAGGTCAAGTGGGTGTTTAGAAACAAGTTGAATGAAGATGGAGTTGTAGTAAGAAACAAGGAAAGATCAGTGTGCAAGGGGTATTCAAAAGTTGAAGGTATTGATTTTAAAGAGACATTTTCACTTGTAGCAAGACTAGAAACAATCAGAATATTTCTTGCTTTTTCAATCTACAAAGGATTCAAAGTTTATCAAGTGGATGTTAAATCTGCATTCTTGACTGGAAACTTAGAAGAGGAATTCTACATTGAACAACTATAAGGTTTCTATATATGAAAAGATGATGACTATGTTTGCAGATTGAGAAAGGAATTGTATGGTCTAAAGCAAGCACTAAGAGAATGGTATTACCGATTAGACTAGTATTTGTAGCAATAAGAATTCAAAAAGGGATGTGCATATAGTAACCTATACTTCAAATCAAAAGGTGTGAACATGACTATTGTTGTTGTATATTTTTATGACATCATTTTTAGTGGTAGCAATGATAAAATGTGTAAAAAATTTACTACACATATGCAAGATGAATTTGAAATGTCAATGTTAGGAGAGTTGTCATTTTTCCTTGGCTTGCAAATTTTACAAACTGATAATGGGATATTCATATCTCAAACTAAGTATGCTAAGGAGATGCTCAAGAAATCTGGAATTGTAGACAGTAGACAAGTCAGGACCCCATGATAACTAGCTGCAAGTTGAGTAAATCAGGTGAATCACCCGAGGAAAATTAGACAGTGTATAGGTCAATGATTAGAAGCTTATTGTATTTAACTACATCAAGATAATATATTATGCAAGTAGTATTTTTAGTGGCAATATTTTAGGTTTCACCTAGAGAGTCGCATGTCAATGCAGTGAAAAGAATTTTCAAATACATCAAGAGTAATATTGAATATGGGCTATTGTACCCGAAGAGAAAGGATTTCATTTTAACTTCATATACAAATGTTGATTAGGCAGGAAGTGTGGATGGCAGGAAAAGAACCAATTGTGGAGCATTCTTCTTGGGAAACAAGTTAGTTTCTTGGATGAGAAAGAAGCAAGAATTAGAAACTCTATCCACTGTTGAAGTAGAGTATGTGGCAGCAACATGTTTTATTCAAGTACTATAAATGAAACAAACACTTAAGGACATTTGAGGTGGAGTACAAAGAACCTATCTCAATTCTTTGTGACAATTTAGGAGCCATAAACATATCAAAGAATCTAGTAATGCACTATAGAAAAAAAGTACATATCCATTAAGTATCACTTCATAATACAAAAGGTTATAGATAAGGAGGCTAGCATGGAGTATGTTACCAAAAAAGAATAGGTAGCTGACATTTTCACCAAGCCACTTTAAAAGGAACAATTTGAATATCTAAGGTAGAAATTGAGATTCATTGATCCCACATCATATCACTAGTCACTAGTGATAGGGAATGAGTTTAGGGGAGTTTCATTTATATTTCATTCATCCCAAGAAATAGAAAGGATAGATCAAGTCAGGGACCAATGGTTTTACAAATTTATATTGACTTCATGGTTGTATTATCAAATATTCCAATTTTTTCTTTGAATTTCTTGTCAAAGGGGGAGTAATGTGTTAGGGAGAGTCTGCCCTTTGATATTAATGCCAAAAGGGGAGAAAATTATGAACAAATTCTCAATTGAGCAAGATAAGCATGGTAGAGGTGAATATCAAAGGGGGAGAAACATGTGAAAATGCTCAAATGGGAGCATTTCTTAGAGTGTCTAATTGGTACAAAGCTCAAAATGGTATAGATCTCAATTGATTTCAATTGGTATTAGACCATTTCAACCAATTGGTATGAGCATTTAGTTTTTCCATCAATGACAAAGGGGGATATTTTTAGCATATTATTGTCATTGATGTCTAAGGAAGATGGTGTATTGCAGTTTTGGAAGGTCTAGAAGGTTTAATACTATGCTCAAAATATTTATACTTGTACTCTCGACTTGAATTAGGGTTTTGAAGATTAACCCTAGTGTTAGTAGTTATGGTGCCTTATCAGTCTTCTATTTTGTCATTGCCTATCGATTGAACATTGCAGGTCAGTTAAGTTATAATTTATGGCCTTTAAGTTCATTCGGTGATTTTCCCCTTCACCTTGTCACCCGGTTATTTTTGTTAATGGGTTCCTTTGAAAATAAAATGGTGCAAATTCAAAGGTGAAGATCCAAAGGCTATCATTGGATATCATGCATCATAGAAAGATTTCAAAAATTGGTTTGTATTTCAGTGATACGAGATGAATGACTATTGCTAGATCTTGCACATCCTGAAAAGAAAGTTAAATTTTGTCTTAAGTTCAATGATATGTGATGAAGTCATTCAATGGTCGTGATCAAGTTTATTGGATGATGCCCACTATCCCACTATGATCACAGTGGGTCCCAATTGAGCCTCATGGGGAAGTAGGGATTGGATGAGTTTTGACATGTGTTAATCAAATGATGCACAATAAAGGAGAATAGATCTTAGTGGGTCCTACAACATGTGGCATCATCACTTCACATCGCTATTGTGAAGCAAAGTAGTTGAATAATTTTAGAAATGAGTGATAATAGTGAAATGTGACATCAATAGGGATAAATGTTGAAAGAATATTGTATTGCTAGGTATTGTTGTATCATGTTTACACATCCTTGAGACACGATGGTTTCAGCGATGAGCGATGGGTATTTTGCAGCTAGTGGAGTATGATGTCAAAAAAGGACACATGGCATTTGACTGCCAACCTGTGAAGATTTTGTGGGCTTGTTGTCATAGCCAATGGGATAGTAGTGGATGGTGCAGATTGACCGATAGCTAATCCAATGGTGATTGTTGCTTTTTTGATAGATTGTAGATAGGAATGGCGATACCCATAGCATATTAGGGATATGTGATGGATGACAAAGATTAGATGAAATCAATTAGATGGTGATCTCTACATCACAAAAATGGATGTGATTGTTCTAAGTGTTTTGGAAATACATGATGGTTATGAAGGATATTTAAATGACTGCTTATTGAATAGTCATGATTTAAACTTGCGATAGTGAATGAAGAATGCAGGATCATGACATGGAGGCTAGAGATTGACAACCCAGATTTGGACAAGGTGATCAAAAATGGCTAACTCCATGTAAATAGCATTTTTCCTACAAACTAATGTGGAGATGAAAATTTATTAGCCTACTTGCTTCAACGATAGGTGTATTGTGATTTGATGCACATAGTAGTGGTATAGATGGCGATAGAGACAAAGATTGAGATTAGATTGAAGGTTCACAAGAAAGCATTAACTACATACCCTATCTTAGGGTCTGGTAGGAAGAGAATGAAGGAAAATTCTCTACACCAAGAATTAATATTGTGTGACTCAATGTAGCTAAAGGACAGTGAAGAAGATATATTGAACCCTAACAAAGGGTAAGATTATGATGGTAGATCTTGAGGTGATTATTATTGATTAGTAATACTCAAAAAACATGAGAAGTGCATCAAAGGGGACTACTAAAAATAGAAGTAGGTGTAGTGTGTAGAAGAGATTTTGAGCTGCTGATATGATTAAAAAATGCACAAAAATAGAAAAGGAGAATTGTAGAAGGGTACAGTGGTGCATTGAGGTGGACCAAGAATACACTAAAGAAGAAAGAGAGGAACATAGTTGAATAAGTGGGGTGTAGATTAGTGATGAGAGTTTCTATGGCAGAAATAAATAGTCGAGTAGTTACAAAGCAAGTTGTAATATTGATTAGAACTCCTTAGGAATAAATTTTAATAATCCTACATGTAAATTTGATAGGTTGGTGCCATTAGATAATTGAGTTGGTTCCCAATTCAGAAGATAGTTGTCTCCTTAGGGTTGGTGCCCTTAATAGTTGTAACCTATGATTTCATTGTGAGGTTGGATTAGTAAAGTAGCTCCTAGCAACATTTTCTCATAGTGGTTTATCCCATTTTGGGTTTTGCATGTATATCTATTGTTATGCGTTGATCTTTTATGTGCATGTGTTTTAAATATATATTTTTTGTAATCTTCACATCTAGTTTTAAGATTTGTATCTTCCCTTAAAATAAGAAGGATAAAATTTATGTATCTATTGATTCATCCCCCCTCTCATTAGATTGTTGTGTTCCAAAAATAAGAAGACTACACAATGAACCATGGAATGCAAAAGAATAATGCCAATGGATTCCCCCAATTTAAATAAATTGCTAAAAACCATGCTATGAGAAATTACTTTAAATTAGCAAATGATAAAAGCTAACAATAAAGAAGATAGGAGAGCTGACTTGGAAAACCCTATACCAAGTCATATGTTTCCAAATAAGCTATGTCATGAAAGATGAAAAAGAAAAGGGGCTGGCCCAAAAATGTAACTTCAAAGACATGAGGGATCCATGGATTTTGGGTTAGTATGTTCTTGCTATATTAATTTTAGAGAGCTCATATCTATTATCATTCCTCAAATACTCATAGAACTAGAAGAATGCAACAAAGACAATGAAATCAAAGAAAACCCTTTCAGGTCAACACGGCATAGAAATGAATGTATCGATGCCTTGCATCATCCCCAAAAGGAAAACACAACACAAATGAAAAAGATAAACGGAAAGATTTTGGGTCAATATGGAAGAGACATGAACTTTTCGAGGCCTTGCGTGATCCGAAAAAGAAAAACACAAGAAAAATGAAAAAGATAAAGGAAAATATTTTTGGTGATCATGAAAGAGACATGAATGTGTTGACGCTTTGCATCATCCCCAAAAGGAAAACATAAGACCAGGAAAAAATAAAGGAAAAAGTACAATATTTATGGCATAGAAAAGAATGTAGGTACAAATAGAGGAATTCCACAAAGAGAGAGATATGAAAACCAAATACAAAGGCATAGGGGATCACAATACACACATATAATCACACAAAAGAAAATGAAATAATGTAAAAAACTAGTAAAGCACATGTGAGTCAAACTATTAGCAAGTCATCTACATACCAATAATTTTCATTATATACACAAGGCAAACAACTAGCAAAAGGGACAATAAAAACTACCGAACTAGGGTCACTACCAAGCTCAACACAATTCTTAGGAGAATTATCGTTTAGTCTCATAGAAGAGGAAAACAACGTATTCAATTCATTATGCACCCCTTCACCAATTTTAGTAATCTACTCATCATCATCCAAATTAATCCCAATAGGAGGTTGATTGGTAATGTCCAAAGAATGTTTTAGCTCCTGGTGTTGTTACGGTATAGGGTTTTTTTATTTCGGTGAAAGGGGAGATTTATCATGCATTACATCAGTTAGATTTGGATTTTTATTTTCTTCATTTGTTTCTTCGTTTAACCTTCGAGCAAGAGAATGACATCTATGCCTACACGCTCTAGCATTTATATTTCTTTTAGTATGAATTTTTTAGTTGCGTTTGTGTAGGAGTGGGTTTATCAACCATAGGTTTCTTTTCTTCCCTAAGGGGAGGAACATAAGGAACCATTTGGAAGGTTGTTCAACCACATTCTCTTTATCTTTTCAAACCTATTTTATTTTAGTTGTGATGAGATTTTTTTCATTATCTCTTGGTATTTTATAGGATGTAGGAAAAGGATCTATCTTAGGTTGGTCTTTGGTATATGGAATGTACTTAGGCCCAATCATGGTTTCATCAAGGATGGTAAGCTTGGTCATAGGTGGAGGTATGTTTCTAAGGGACATTTTTTCTATGTATTTTTATTTGAAATTTTGTAGGACTTGAAAAAGAAGTCTTCATGAGGTTTAATAGGTTCTAAAGGCTCCGTCCAAAAGAAATATAAGGAAAATTTCCCATGGGAAGAAAAAGGGTTAAAGCCACTATGGTGCATTATGAAAATTTCATTGTCAAAAGGAAACTTTAGGCATTTAAGCAAAACCAATAAGATGGCTTCCATGGAGTGAAGCCATGGGTAACCAAGCTTCACATGGAATTAATTTGACATAAATATGATGGAGAATGAGACATCTAGTGTTTTTGGTCCTATTTGTAAAGGTAAGGTGATCGATTGCATCGTAGGGCAAGCGAAACCATTATGCATCGTTATCAATGCTTTCAGTTTGTCATACATTTCTTGATCTAGAGCTCATGAACAAGGAGGAATTCCTTGATGATCACATTCTCTCCATAGATGGGATCAATTAATATCCCATTAGTGGGCTTTTCATTAATTCAACCGACTATGTAAAGAGGACCATTGGGTGCATTTTTAAGTATATCTTTAGATGAGAAAGTAGTGTCAAGAAGCTTTTTAGCTCGACACTTATGATGTTGAGTTTTGAACAATGTAACCAAACTATCAATAGGGTTTTGTTCTATACAATCTTGTTGATTAGTATCCATAGGACTTTGTTGAATTGTATCCATGTTCTCATCATCTATGTCATATTCATCATATCAGTCTTTGTATTTTCATTGGCTTTGATAAATGAAATATTATGTTTAGGCATGGGGTTGGTAAAGATTTCTAATTTTTGGTTAGGAGGGGAAATGGACTTATTTCCTTGATCATTAACACTACCAACCGAAATTCGAATAGAATCAAGGAGGTCTCGCACAAGATGTTTAAGATGGTTACAATATTCTGTGTCATGTCCATTTTGTCAGTGATAATGAAAATAAGAATTTGATCTAAAGTTCAGAGGTAGAAGCTTATTAGGATTGGGAGTCTTAACAAGAGGTAAGGTGATCATATTTTTTCTAAAATTTGTGACATTATGTTATAGAGGGTATTGGGTGAGGGAGTGAATTTCCTTTTTCAGTCCCCATGGCTAAAGGGTATCATCACTTTTATTGCAGCTACTTGGATATCAACATGTTGAGTTACTTTTTGAGGTGGATTTAGTTGAAAGAATATTTTCTTTTGTTTTCTAAATGGTTGGTAATTGTTTTGGTTTGCAGATTTAGATTTCTTAGGACAGCTAGAGGTGGGTTTTATTTCACAACTTCTAACCGAGTTCTAATAGTTACGAAGGGGAGTACAGAAGTGCATGAAGGAGGGGAAGATCATCATGGTGAGGTTATCTTGTATCATAATTTGTAAGTTCTCAATGAAAATCCTTTGAAGGTGAGGGTCAGGAAATTTTATGTCAATTTGGGAGTAAATTGACTGATAACGTGAAATAAAGTTGGTAACATTTTACTCTTCTTTTTTCTTACATCTCATGAAATCAGCTAATGTCATCTTAGGAGTCATATGCACTTGGAAATGTTTTATAAATGCCTCAACAAGTTCATTGAATGAACGAATTGAGTTATTCAAAAATGACGAAAACCATACTAAGGCACTATCCTTCAAAATATAGGGAAAATATTAGCCAAGAGCTTATCCTCAAGAATAAAGTCACTACATAAGATAGTATAGGTGGAAACATGATTAGAAGGATCTCCTTTCCCCCCATATTTCTCGAATCTAGGCACCTATATACCTTGTGGCATTGGTGTTGTCAATATCTCCTATGGAAATGGATTGCTTTTGTCATAATATGTAGGTGGATCATTTTGATTTTGGTTTATGGTGGAAACTTGTTTTTGAAAGGATGAAATAGTTTTCAAAAGAATTGATTTATGAGAGGGTCATTTTTCACATTTTAATATTGAGTTGAATAAGGAGAAGGTGTGTATGTGTTCAAGGGACAAGTGAATGGAATGCTTATAGGTGGTAAAGTTGTAGGAGATCTATGACTTGTGATGCCACAAAGGTACTAGGGATTCTAGAAGAAATACCCAAGGAAGGAATCACATTACTAGTAGGTTGCATCATTGTTGTAACTTGAGGGTTGGTATAGGAAGGAATAGAGGAAATTGTTGTGGGAGGAGGAATTCAAACTCCTCCTTGGCTTGTGACATTATTCAATGGTAAAGCACAACTAGTAGTTGAGGTAAGTTGTTTTCAAAATATCTAAACTTAAGGTCAACTCCTTCAATTTCAATCATGTGGTGTATGTTATCTATAGTAGGGATAGCAGTGGTTGAATTTTTTTTAGTACTTACTTGTATTTTTAGGTTTTGTAGGTCTTCATGAATTTAGAATTTATTTTTTGTGGAATGTTGGTTATTTTTTAAGAACCAAACTTATTGTTATAAAAACCTATGTACTTTTCCATTTACAATACTTAGTACTACAAATGGATTGGCCAACAAATGAGTAAAATCTACAAGACTTCTCCTACACATTGGGCTCTATTAAACCAGAGAGGGTAATCCCACAATGTATATTCAAGGATTGATGTGATGTATGTTTACATACATTGTAAATAACAAATAATTCCTTCAAGAATATAGTATATCAAAGAATTGGAAATTATTTTAAATAACACACTACATATAGAGAATGAGAGAGATAAACCTCATCGTAGCATGACTACAATGATAACCCATCTGAAATATTTACACATAAAAGGTGATTGGTTGATAAATTGACCTAGGAACTAAACAGAGAGTAATCTACTTAAACTAGTGCCTAATCCTAAATATGGAGTCAGTCTTGAACTATGCAATTTGATAACAATTAAACAATAGCAACATGTAGATTAAGAAATATTGCATAATTTCAACATTTCCTATAATATCCTTGACCACTACTTCTTCAAGATATCCTTAGCACATAATTAATACGAGTCAACAATCTCATTCAAGCAATTACAATAATTCATTGAATCAATAAGAAGGAATGTAATTCCACATCCATTGTAAAGTAATGGAGATGAATCAACACAACACTTGACTATATACATTCATAAATCATATAACCATTACAAAGGAGAGACAATGGCCAATGAAATTCATACCATTTTGCATTGTATTTCTACTCTATTATCAAAATTACATACATGACAATAGACTCAAAACATAAGACTAAACCCAAAAATATGCTATGTATTCCATACAAAACTCACTGTGAAAATTGTATTTTTCAATGAACCCCTACTTTTGGCCCTGAATTCAGAAATGAAAGAGAAAAACAAGCCTTAGGCTAAAAAGCACACATGTCAAAACACTATTGGACCACTGTAACAAATATTCCATTTTCAGTTACACTCAAATTCTTAGCTGGTGGGAAGAAACATGAGGCAAAAAAAATAGCATCCATTTGGTGTAAAGATTTGGTCCCACCTTAAAAAGGTATCGTTAATTTGTTACAACAACTTCAAAAATATCCTCCATGTGCTCAAAAGTGTCATCCATGGGAAACCCAGTCAGAAAAATTTGAAAAGCATGAAAACTGTTAAAAGACAAACACTGAATTATCCACATCAGTAATTTGTGCCACCCATTCTATCTTGAGGAGAGAATAATGTTTTTCAATACTTTATAAAAAGCCTAATCTGTACTATTTTTAGGCTATATATTGTTTCTCTCATATCCATTATTCACCATGTGCATCATACATCTCCATATAGATTCACTCAATGTACTTTTCTAACCAAGTGATGTACTCCTCTTCAGTTGTCCACTTCACATCCAATAAACCCTACACCTTTAGATTAAGTTGAGTGTACCTAGCATCAATTAAGGTTCTGACCTCTCTAACAAAAATATCCATTTTTTTCTTGATCTCCATCACTGTATCAATATTTGAATTTAGTAGGATGTAATCAGTCATAGTTAATTCCATCATAGCTGATGTGAGAATTTCTCCCAAACTATTCCTTCAGGTATTGAATGGTTGTAGCTCACCTTTGTGGTTCAATATCAGAGGCATACCAAATTATTCCATCTCTCTGAATAACTTCAACTTTCTTTGGATCTACATACCTAGATTTCCATGAAAACTAGTTATCTCATTAACTGAATCAATAGTTTGCAAAATGTGAGGAATGTTAGTAGGTGACTCATGATATTCCTTCATTCTAGGAATCATTTCTTTTAAAGAACCCAACATAGTACTCCATTTAATCCATTCATTCTGGAAGGCTTCCTAGACTTGTAGATATTTCATATTTTCTTTATGAATTTTCTTATAAGTAACCCATACATCATCATCTTTGTTGACCAACTTGGTCACTCTATGTTTCAATACATCCTCAAATATTTCATTAGCCACTCGAACATTTTCAATTTTATCCTTCTTGACATTTTCCTTTTCTATACTTAGATGATCATTCAAATCTTTGATTCTCAAGGCCAAGGTTTCCCTATCTTGTGTAGACAAGTTTGAAGAAGAAAAAGAAGATGGTAGGGATAGTGTCCTTACTAACTGACTAGCCTGAATAGTTGCTCTCATCTTGCTTTTTTCATCTAAGGAATTATTATATTCTTTCACTAAAGAAACATATTTTTTCTAAAAAATCTATGTAGTATCCTCACTAAGCATTGCGTCATGAGCAGTTAACTTAGCTGCTTGAATAGGTGTTATATTTGTGGCCCTCTTCACCACCAAGGAACCTATAACCTCTTCACTAGGTCTAGCAACCTCATGCTTTCCAATATTACATTCCAATTACCAAATTGCAAGAGTATGCAACTTTGTACTATATCTTGATCCAAATACCTTATTCTCAAACTGCTCCTCAAATAATGAGGCCTGGGGGTCTCTTCTTACTACATCATAGGCTATAGCTCAGGTGATAGTTCATCTAGGTAACAACATAGTTCCACTATCTGTGAAAATTTTCCTAGCCTCAAGAGGACTAATAGCTACTATCTTAGCCATGATCTTTTATTTATCTTCTCTCTCAGCTTCTTCTTGTTGGGTATGTCCAGGATCATCATGGAAAAAAAAAGCCCTTAAGTTGGAAAAAATTCAGAAAAATTAGAGTTAGGAAACTTGACATAAAAATTTGAATAAGTTATCTATATTATTTAAAAAATATGTAAGAATAGAATCTATAGAAAATTGAATGTAGTTTCTAAACTACTAGGTTTTTTTTTTTTAAATCTATTTGGTGAAAATTTAAAATTTCAATGCAGTAGTTCTTAAATTTCAGGGAAAAAATAAGAAGTAGGTGTCTGTCTAACCACCCTAACCACAATAAAATGATAATATTTTTTTATATGATTTTAGACATAAGTAGAAGACTCATGTCTGGATGTGGTGCATATTTTTTTATAATTTTTTTCTGAGTAAATAATTAATTATGAATTTTTATTACAACTTTTAAAAAATATAAAAACTTGTATGTCTAACCACATTAACTTGGTCAAAACTTCATGAAATTCAATTTTTCTTTTGTTAATCCTATAGTATGTGAAGCATAGAATGTGATGCATGTTTTGGATTCCAAAAATGTGATACTATTTGGAAGCTATAGATGTTTTTCAATCAGCCTATCAATCAAGACTTTAGTCGTAATTCAAATAGAAAATGAATAATAATTATTTATTAAATTCAAAGTAAAGCATAATTTATATTGGTGGAAAACTAAGAATCTCCTTTAAAAACCCTTTTCATTTCATCAATTGTGGGTAAAAAAAAAGTCGTCAACCAGATACCCTACTACCCATGATATCACCACTTTTTGGCCCATCATGATCCTGCACATAATTTTTTGAGAAGGTTCAATATTAGCCTTTGCTATTTCAAGCCTTTCTTTTATCTCTTTACTCCTTTGTTGAACCATAAATTCCTGAAATGTCTTAGATTGCACAAACTTATCATCTACAACGAATTCATCACAATTCTTGACCCTAGGATCATCATCATTCTCTTTATCATATTTCCATTTGAAAATTATATAATGGGGAACCTCTGAATCAAGTGTTTCTTCAATATTAGGAGGAGGGAATTTCTTCTCCTCCTCCTCATTTCCTGGCACATGTTTTTTCATTTGTTCCTCCTTATTGTCTTGGACATCTATAGGATACTCTAGGATATCCATAGCCTAAGGTTTTTGTTCAAGCAAAGACTATGCTTTATGAGTAGCTTCCTTTACCTTCACCGTGAAACCACCACTTTGATAATCCCCTAGCTTTGTGAAATCTCTTTCAAAATGGGTCTACAATTACATCATAAGGAATCGCATAAAAGGCATTCATTTTCATGATATTCTCTTCAATGTCCATTATAGATGTCCATTCCTTCTTTCTAGATATGACAACCTCATCACTTGTCAAGTTTCTCAATACATCATTTGTGTACAAGAAATGATGACATATTACTCATAAGTTTTTATCGTTTATCTTTCCATACAAAAACTTTTTTGGGTCAAAAACACTAACCTCATTAATAGGAAACCTAAGATTATTCACCATGATCCCAAACTTTTCATATCCTTTAGGGGCAGTAACTTTAAAGTACACAAAATTGTATTGGGGATTTACCATAGTACCCTTACTAGGATTTTTGAACATTTCATAATCCATAAAATCAATCTTCCACATGAGTTCCATGAAAGCCAATCTTTCTGAGACATATAGGAGCAAACAGTGTGGGGCCACCTTAGACCTATAAGTTCTGATTATAGTATATTCTAAATGGAGAAACCAATCTACGTAATAATGTGTTGTATTTGATCCTGGTATATCTTTTGGGCACATGATACTATTGATTGTTGAAGAAAGCTTGTGAATAGGTGCTACACCCAAAACTTTCAGGATACAAAACCTTATAACATTAGCAAACATAAAATAATTGAAATTGGGACAAGCTTGGTCCAAATGTCTCTCCATATTTGTATTGGAAAAACATTATTTTCATTGTCCATTAATTTTAATTTCAACTTCCTTTCCAACCATAATCACTCTCAAATAGGAGCATATGCATTAATAGAGAATAATGAGGGAAATGCAAAGGGATAACCTCCTTTAATTTGATTAAATCCCCATTCATTTGTTTAACAACATAGGTGGCATAATCAAAACCAGTGTTCCGATTATGATCCTGTATATCCGCTTCCATCACAAACAAGTTTGGGGCCATTCTCACCTCAAAATTTTGAGCCAACACTTGATTTTGGAAATAGTAGGTGATGGCTATGTGCAGTATCATGATGGGCCAAAAAGTAGCGATATGATGGGCATGTGTAGGGTATGTGGCTGATGACTCTTTTTTAACCCAAAATTGATGAAACGAAAAGGGTTTTTAAAGGAGATTCTCAGCTTTCCACCAATATAAATTATTCTTTACTTTGAAATTAATAAATTATTATTATTCATTTTCTATTTGACTTATGACTAAAGCCCTAATTGATAGGATGATTGAAAAACATCTATAGCTTTCAAACAATATCACATTTTTTGAATCCAAAACATACATCATATTCTATCTTTCACATACTATAGGATTAAAAAAAAAAAGAATTTCATGAAGTTTTGACCAAGTTAAGGTGGTTAGACATATGAGTTTTTATATTTTTTTAAGGTTGTAATAAAAAAATCATAATTAATTATTTACTTGGAAAAAAAATACAAAAAAATATGCATCACATCGAGACATGATTCCTCTACTTATATCTAAAATCTCATAAAATAATATTATCATTTTATTGTGGCTAGGGTGATCAAACAAACACCTACTTATTTTTTCCCTAAAATTTAAGTACTACTACATTGAAATTTCAAATTTTCACCAAATAGATTTTTTTTAAATAAACTTAGTAGTTTAGAAACTACATTCAATTTTCTACAGATCCTATTCTTACATATTTTTGAAATAATATAGATAACTTATTCAAATTTTTACATCAAGTTGCCTAACTCATATTTTTTTGAATTTTTTGCCACTTAAGGGCCTATTTTTTCAATGATGATCTTGCACATGCTTGATCCTGAAATAATTCTCCAACTCTTCACACTCAAAAGGATCAACATCCTTTAGGAGGAATCTCTCATTACTCTTTCTATGCCAAACAAGCAGTCTATTTCTATATGCAAATCTATTATACTCATATTCACCATATAGCTCTGCACACTTAATCTTCATAGTATAATTGGGATTTAATCCAAATAACTCCACTATCTTATCCCTTGTTACTTCAAGAATCACATCACCATTTTCACTCATAATTGTTCTATCAAGGGGATGATAGTGTCTAGCCAAATTCATCATCACATCCACCTCCACAAACACATTCGACACCACCATCTTCATAAGGTTTAATACCCATAAGTAACATGTTGATATGCTATAATACTACCTATTAAAAACATATAGGAATATTTTCCACCTACTCTAAGGTTGGGCCTTTTCACCAATTTCACCAGCACCATCAATTAACCTAGTGGTCATGAAAACTTGACCTATAGGTCTCTTTCCAATTTGTGACACTCCTTTGTTTACATCTCTAGAGGCCTCCTGCATAAACCTCTCTTTTTCCTTTGCACTTTTGAACCTAGTAGACATCGCAGGAGTACTTGGTGGAGTATTAGATATTGCAGACCGTGGTTTTTCCTTAACCATAGATGAAACATTCTGGATTTTTATCCTTTTAGCCCTTTTTTGATTCAATTTCCTCTCTTGTCTAATACTGGATTTACTAGGCTCTAGTTCACTTATTTTTTTAATGCACTAGAACTAGGGTTTATAATTTTTTGTAATTGAAAAGACCCACCTTGGTACAAAAAACTCAAGGCACAACTTACAAAACAAAAATATTCCCAATTTTTTTTTAGATCCTTATCACCCAAATTAAAAATATTCTAGAGGATAAAACCACAAGCAATTTATCTCCCTAATTCCCTATCACCCTTCTAGAATGGTGCAATTTAATATTTTAGA
Source organism: Sequoia sempervirens (assembly GCA_007258455.2). Lineage (NCBI taxonomy): Eukaryota > Viridiplantae > Streptophyta > Pinopsida > Cupressales > Cupressaceae > Sequoia > Sequoia sempervirens. The sequence goes on from VDFB02000003.1 coordinate 679,843,717, forward strand.
TAGGATGGGATGCACAGTTTTCTTACCCGGGTGAATGGTTGATACAATTATAGTTGAAATACTTTGCTAGAGCTTTCCACACAATTTCTTCACCTTCTAGTATTCCTCTCCACTTCTAAGAAATTATGATTGTGAGAGAAACTAGGCATCTACCTTCTTTATGGCCAAGAGATATACATACCACCATTGATGTTTTATAGTAAGTTCATGCAAGTGAACTGAAATCTAGCCATTCACATTCAAACCCTGGTCGTTGATCACTTTGCTTTAAAACCATGTCAATGGTTCCTAATTTGCATCACTTCTTTCTTCTTTGCTTTATATGATGTCTTCAGGATACAACCATGTTTCCTTTTTCATTCATTTACTGTCGCTTGTCATTAACACATTTCATCCTTCACTAGTTCTATCAGCGATTCAAGCATCTGCATGATGAAATCTTAGCCCTTGAAAATATGGCCCATCCTAGATCATGTTCATTTTCCTCAGTGACATGAGATAAAGTGATGAAACAAGATTAAAACATGTGCACCTACATGAAAATCAATGATATGAAAGACATCACTCATAATATCAATTCAAATTAGCGAAAGAAAGTTGAATAGATAACTCCATTGCTCATCATTATTTTAAAACTTAAGTTTTGGAAATAGTTAGTGATTAGAGATAGGAGAAAAATACAAAGTCACCAAGACTATCTCTTATTGCTAATTCTCCTCATAAGGTTTACAAGCAATTAGTGATGAGAGATCCCAGTGATTTGCATCACATATTGCTAATACAAAACTTGACATTCTAAACTAATCCATGATATGTGAAATACAGGAGATACTTCATATCACTCATCACTCTTTGAAAATTACAATCACACAACCATCTACAATGAAAAAAAAAGAGAAGAATTTTTTTTTTGGAGCCATCGATGATCGCTAATTTAATACTCAAGGTTCAAGAGTCATTAGTGATAAGAAAAAAATAAATGATATAAGGAGAGGCAAGAGCATCACCCATCACTGATTGATATCAAGATCTCTGAAAAGCTATCCGAAATGATTGAAACCAAAAAAATACCACCCATCGCTTATTTCCAATCTAAACATACCTTTCAAAAACAATCTGCAATGAGTGACAAAGAGAGATGGCTGAAGGGACTTAAGTGAAAAATTTTAAGCATGTTCCTATAACTTGTTCTAATGAAGGGGATCATTCCAAGAGGACATAGGAAAATGTCTTCACAAGATTTTAAGTCATAAAAGTGCAAAGGATGTAAAGGCCAAAAGGCCATTTAATTCAACCTTATAAAAAGGAAGAAACTCATACCAAGGTGTGAGGGACTGGTTAGTCCAAGATTGTCAATGAGATAATATGTTTTAAAATGACTAGCAATAGGCAACAAAAGGTCAATGACAAATTAGAATACTGATATAAATGAAAACTTGAGGGCTAATTAAGGAAGGGTTCAAGATAACACAAAACCCTACAACAGTGATAAGAAGCAAAGGCCTAATCCTTCAGATACAAACCCAATATTTAAAATGTAACAAGATTTTGAGATGGAGCATATAAATTTTTATAGGTTTCATCAGTGGCTCCAACTAGGGATGCATGCCTCTTGCAGGCATGGTGAGATCCTAAAATCTTAGGTTGAGGTAGACCAACCAGACATAGCAAACCAAAAACCATGGGACTACCTGGACTAGGTAGCAAAACCAAACTGGACACAACCAAAGGAAACACACCTATATACATAATGTACAAAGCCTACAATGTGCATGGAATCATAACATACTTAGGATAAGGATGGATTTAAGAGCTTTCCATGTACCAGTAGCTCAAAAAATTCACCTGTGAAGCTTTGGAGGAAATAAAAATCCTCCCCATGTGTGCTAGCTATAAGGTAAGGGAATTGCCATAATACTTCAAACTTCCCATGCTTACCCTTATCCTGAGCCATTGCATTCTAGGCTAACACCATACTGTTCACTTAAAACTTTTTGGGAGAAGCCCTTTTTTCATGCAAATGCTTAACTTGCAATTGAAATTTTGCATTTTTAGCTTAAGCTTCTTTTCAGGTTTAGTCCAGTTGCACTAGATTCTCAATTCTATGTTGCATATCATCATAGATATCATCATCATATTCCTGCACAAATTTATACTTTAGCAAGTTATGCAATGGTAGCTTGGAATCTAGGCCATATACCAAGCCAAACAGTGAATAACTAGTATCCTTCATAATCATACTATCTTCCCAGAGTGCTAACTCCAACTTTGAGTCCCAAGCTCTCTTGTTCTTCTCCATCACCCTTTTGATGATTTTTATCAAACTCTTATTGTTGGATTCAACCTAACCATTTCCCTCAGGATGGGAGGGTGAAGAATAGGAAATTTGTATGCCATGCTCATGACAAAAAAAATGAATTCCTCAGATCTAAAGCTCATAGAATTATCTAAAATGATCTTTTCTAGGAATCCAAACTTGATCAAACTATTATTCAATAGGAAATCCACCACCACCTTGGTTGTTTCCTTTTTTTAGGTATTGCCTCTACCCATTTTGTGAAATAGTTAATGGAAACTAGGATCCATGAGTGTCCTCCATTTGACCTTTTAGGTATATCTCTCCTATGAAATAAATTCCCCATTGTTGGAAAGGGGCCTAAACAAAAATAGGCCTGAGTGGCAAGCTTCCTGAAATTTTTAGCTTTCCTGCAAATCTTTGACAAGTATCACAAGTTCTCACAAACTTGTGAGCATCCTTAAAAATAGTACTTAGGCCACCGAAATATTTCCCTTAAGACCTTATGAGTAGTGGTATTTTACATGTAATGACCACCACACACTCCAGTATGCATCTCCTACAAGAGTTCTAATTCCTACTTTCCATCCACACATTTAAGCAATACACCATCTAGGTTTTTCCACCATAGCTCATTATCAATAATTACATACTTGATGGAATGCAATTTCAATGTCCTCTTTTCATTTTCAGACATCTATAGGACACTACAAAGTGTATAAATATTAGAAAATCCTTCGATACCATCCACATGTTTTCATATCACAGATGGGTGAAACATCAATAACCTCCACATGATTAACCCGGTTAGCCTCCAAATTAGCTTCTACCATCAATTTAGCTAAACCCTTCCCTCTTACTAATTTAGTAATTTGGACATCGATATTAAACTCCTAGATCCTATTGATCCATCTACATCTTCTTCCTATAGTTTCTTCTTGAGTGAAGATATCCTTCCCAACAACACTTGACACAAATGCTATGATAGTAGCCCCTACTAAGTAAGTCCTAAAATTCTTTATAGCCTTGACCAAAGCATATGCTTTTTTTTCAATCATGTCATATATGAGCTTCGGAGCTTGTAGATATTTACTAAAGAATGCAATGGGCTATTCAAAGCCCTCCTCATTTTTCTATAGCAAAACAAGAGTTCAATAGTATGAAAAGATGCAAAAGAGAAAATTTGCATTGGCTGAGAGAAATTAGGAGATTTTAAAACCAGAGCTTCCTTAATGGTCTACTTGATGCTTTTGAATGCTTGACTTATATCTTCACTCCAAGTTACTTTTTCTCCTTTCTTCAACATCCTAGAGATAGATCTTGTAATCTTTGCAAAGTTAGTCCCAAATCTCCTCAAAAAATTATTTATCTGAAGAATGATTAAATGCCCTTGACATTCGTTGGATACTCAGGATATTATCTAAAGCTACCACCCTTTCAAGGTCAATCCTTACTCCATCCTTGGACACAATGTTCCCCAATAGCTTTCCTTTAGTGACCTCAAAGGCACACTTTTTTGGATTCCGTGAGATCCCATACTCGAAAGCTTTGATAAATATCTTCTCTAAGTGTGTACAATGATCCTCCTCCTTCTTGGAATAGGCTTTCAGATAATCTTGATAGATAGCCATAAATAAATCAATTAAATCAAAAAAGGCTACATCCATGGCCCTTTGAATGGCAACACCCACATTTATTAAACCAAAAGGTATTCTTACGTAGACATAGGTATTCCATGGAGTGGTGAATGCATCCTTATACTGCTCAGATTCCTTGACTTTCACTTGATTATAACCTGAAAAACCATCCCTCATTGACAAAATCTCACAACTTCATTTAGTTCTTACAACAGCTTCAAAAATATCATCTATGCACTGAAAAGTGTCATCCATGGGCAACCCAGTCAACAAAATTTCAAAAGCATGAAAAGTATAAAAAAGACAAATGTTGAATAATCCACATCAGCAAGTTGTGCCACCCATTCTATGTTGAGGAGAGAACAATTTTTTGTAATACTTTATCAAAAGCCTAATCTATACCTTTTTTAGGCTACATATTGTTTCTCTCCTATCCGTTATTCACCATGCACATTATACATCTCCATACAAATTCACTCAGTGTACTTCTCTAACCGAGTGATGTACTCCTCTTAGTTGGCCACTTTGCATCCAATAAACCCTCCACCTTTGTATTATGCTAAGTGTACCTAGCATCAATTAAGGCTCTAGCCTCTCTAACAAAAATATCCATTTTTGTCTCAATCTCCATCATTGTATCTATATTTGAATTTAGTAGGATGTAGTTAGTCACAGTTAATGCCATCATAAATATTGTGAGCATTTCTCCCAAACTGTTCCTCCAGGTGTTGAATCACTTCATATCACCTTTGTGGTTCAATATGAGAGGCATACCACATTCTTCCATCTCCCTGAATAACCTCAACTTACTTTGGAGCTACATACCTAGCTTTCAATTAAAATTGGTTATCTCATCAACTGATTCAATAGTTTTCAAAATTTCAGGAATATTAGTGGGTAACTCAAGATTTTCCTTCATTCTATGAATCATTTCTTTTAAAGCACCCACCCTAGTCATCCATTTACTTCATTAATTCTAGAAGGCTTCCTGGACTTGTAAATATTTCATATTTGCTTCAGGAATGTTCTTATAACTAACCCATTCATCATCAATTTTTTTGACCAACTTGGTCACTCTATATTTCAATACATCCTTAATGATTCCATTAGCCACCCTAAAAATTTCAATTTTAGCCTTCTTTACATTTTCTTTTTCTGTACTTAGTTGATCATTCAAATCTTTCATTCTCAAGGCCAAGGTTTCCCTGTTCTGTGTAGACAAGTTTGAAGAAGAAGAATATGCCAGGGATTTTGTCCTTAATGACTAACTATCCTGAACAATGGCTCTCATCTTGTTTATTTCATCCAAGGCCTTATTATATTCCTTCACTAAAGAATCATACTTTTTCTAAGAAATTTGTGTAGTATCCACACTAAGCATTGCAACATGAGCAGTTAACTTAGCTACTTGGATAAGAATTATATATGTGGCCTTCTTCACCACCAATGAACCTATAACCTCTTCAATAGGTCTAGGAACCTCATGCATTCCAGTATTAGATTCCATTGACCAAATTGTACGAGTATGTAAATTTGGACTATATCGGGATCCAAACACCTTATTCTCAAACTGCTCCTCAGATATTGATGCTTGGTGTCTCTTCTTACTACATCATAGGCTATAGCTGAGGTGATAGTGAATCTAGGTAGCAACATAATTCTACTATATGTGACAATTTTCCTAGCCTCAATAGGAGTAATAGTTACAATATCAGTCATGATCTTTTCTTCCTCTGCTCTCCCAACTTATTCCTATTGAGATGGTTCAACATTAGCCTTTGTTGTTTCAATCCTTTCTTTTATCTCTTTACTCCTCTACTGAACCACAAATTCCTAAAATTCCTTAGACTACACAAACTTATCATCCACAAGGAGTTCATCACAATCCTTGACCCTGGGATCATCATCATTTTCTTTATCATATTTTTGTTTGACAATTCTATCACAGGGAACCTCTAAATCAAGGGTTTCTTCAGTATTAGGGGGAGGTAATTTCTTCTTCACCTCTTCATTTCCTGGCACATGTTTTTCCATTTGTTTCACCCTATTGGCTTGGAAATATATAGGCTTCTTTGGGATATCCATAGCCTAAGGTTGTTGTTCAAGGAGAGCCTATGCTTTATTAGCAGCTTCCTTCACCTTCACCTTGAAATCGCCACTTTGATAATCCTTTAGCTTTGTGAAATCTGTTTCAAATGGGTCTGCAATTACATCATAAGGACTCACATAAAATAAATTCCTTTTCATGATATTCTCTTCAATGTCCATTATGGATGTCAATTCCTTCTTTCTAGATATGACAATCTCATCACTTTTCAAGTTTCTCAATACATCATCTGTGTACAAGAACTAATGACGTATTACTGATATTTTTTTATCCTTTCTCTTTCGATACACAAAATTTTCTAGTTCAAAAACCCTAACCTCATTAATACGAAACCTAATATTATTCACCATGATCCCAAACTTTACATATCCTTCAAGGGTAGTGACTTTAAAGTAAGCAAAAGTGCATCGAGGATTCACCATAGTACCCTTCCTAGGATTTTTGAACATTTCATAATCCATAAAATCAATTTACCACATGAGTTCCATGAAAGTTAATCTGTCTGAGACATATAGGGGAAAAAAATGTGGTGCCACCTTAGACCCATAAGCTCTGATTAAAGTATATTTTGAATGGAGAAACCAATTTTCCCAATTATTTGTTGAATTTGATCCTATTATATATTTTGAGTGCATGATACTCCTGATTGTTCGAGAAATCCTTTGAATAGGTGCTACACCCAACACTACCAGGATATAAAACCTTATAACATTAGGGTATGTGCAAGATCATGATGGTCCAAAAACTTGCGATATGATGGTTATGTGTAGGGTATGTGGCTGACGACTATTTTTTACCCAAAATTGATGAAACAAAAAGGGTTTTTAAAGGAGATTCTCAGCTTTCCACTAATATAAATTATGTTTTAATTTTAATTTAAAAAATAATTATTATTCATTTTCTATTTGAATTATGACTAAAGTCCTGATTGATAAGTTGATTGAAAAACATCTATAGATTTCAAATGGTATCACATTTTTTCAGTCTAAAACATGCGTCACATTCTATGCTTTGCATACTATAAGATTAAAAAGAAAAAAAATGAATTTCATGAATTTTTGACCAAGTTAAGGTGGTCAGACATACGAGTTTTTATAGTTTTTAAAATTTTTCATAAAAAATTCATAATTAATTATTTACTTAGAAAAAAATTACAAAAAAATATGCATCATATCCGGACATGAGTCCTCTACATATATCTAAAATATTATAAGAAATTATTAACATTTTATATAGGTTAGGGTGGTTAGAAAACACCACCTCATTTTTTCCATGAATTTTAATTACTACTACATTGAAATTCAGAATTTTCACCAAATTGATTTTTTTTTTTAAATAAACCTAGTAGTTTAGAAACTACATTCAATTTGCTACAGATTCTATGCTTACATACTTTTGAAATAATATAGATAACTTAGTTGAATTTTTATGTCAAGTAGCCTAACTTTAATTTTTCTGAATTTTTTGCCACTTAAGGGCCTATTTTTTCCATGATGATCCTGCACATACCCTAGAGAACATGCAATAATTAGACTTGGGAAAATATTGATCCCAAATGTGTTCCTACATTTTTACTGAAAAAAATTATTTTCATTGTCCCTTAATCTTAATTTCAACTTCCTTTTTTAGCCATAATCACCCTCAAATAGGAGCATATGCATTAATAGAGAATAATGAGGGAAATGCAAAGGGAGAAACTCCTTTAATCTAATGAAATCCTCATGCATTTGTTCAACAAAATAGGTGACATAATCAAAACCAACATTTTGATTATGAGCCTGTATATACACGGCCATCACCAACAAGTTTGGTGCTATTCTCACCGCAAAATTTCAAGCCAACACTTGAAATAGGAAATAGTAGGTGTTCTTGAAATAATTCTCAAACTCTTCACACTAAAAAGGCCCAACATCCTTTGGGAGGAATCTCTCCTTAATCTTTCTATTCCAAAAAAGTAGCCTATTTTTGTATGCAAATATATTATACTCATATTCACCATATAGCTCTTCATGCTTAATCTTCACAGTATAATTGGGATTTAATACAAATATCTCCCCTATCTTATTCCTTGTTACTTAAAGAATCACATTACCATTTTCACTCCTAATTGTTCTATCAGTGGGATGATAGTGTCTAGCCAACTCCATCATCACATCCACCTCCACAAACACATTCGACACCAACAGCTTCCCAAGGTTTAATCCTCATAAGTAACATGCCAATTTTCTAGAATGCTGCATGTTAAAAGCATATAGGAATAGTTGCCACCTGCTCTGAGGGTAGGCCTTTTCACCAATTTCACCAACACCATCAATTAACCTAGTGGTCACAACAACTTGATCTATAGGTCTCTTTCCAATTTGTGACCCTCCTTCCTTTACATCTCTAGAGGCATCCTACATAAACCTATATTTTTCCTTCTTTGCACTTCTGGGCCTAGTAGATGTTTAGGAGTACTTGGTGTAGGGTTAGATACTGTAGATGGTTCTGGATTAACCACAAATGAAACATCCTAGGTTTTTATCCTTTTAACCCTTCTTTGTTTTGATTTCCTCTCTAGTCTAATACTAGATTCACTAGGCTCTAGTTCACTCATGTTTTTAATGCAATAGAACTAGGGTTTACAATTTTTGGTAATCGAAAAGACCCACCCAAGTACAAAAACCTCAAGGCACCACTTACAAAACAAAAGTATTCCCAAAATTTTCCTAGTACCTCATCACCCAAATTAAAAAATATTCAAAAGGAAAAACCCACAAGAAATTTATCTCCCCAATTCCCTATCACCCTTCCAAAATGCTTCAATTTAATATTTTAGATACGAGGAGATACACAGTTTTCTTACTTGGGTGAATTCCTGATACAATTGCAGATGAAATACTTTGTTGGAGCTTTCCATACAAATTCTTCAGCTTCCCATATTCCTCTCTACTTCCAAGCAATTCCAAATGTGTGAGAAAGTAGGGATCTACCTTCTTTATGGCTGAGATATGGATATACCACCATTAATGTTTGATAGTAAGTTCATGTGAGTGAACTGACATCTAGTTGTTTACATTCAAACCTTGGAGGTTGATCACTCTACTTTAAAACCATATCAATGGTTCTTAATTCACCTCGCTACTTTCTACTTTCCTTTATATGATGTCTTCAGGATACCACTACATTTCCTTTTTCATTTAGTTGTTGTCGCTTATCGCTAACACATTTCATCCTTGACTATTTCTATCAATGATGCAAGCATCCACACGATGAAATGTTAGCCCTTGAAAATATGGCCCATCTTGGATCACATTCATTCTCCCATTGTGTATCACTGATTTAAATTCGAATGTTGTATCTCACCAACGATAGGAGATAAAGTGATGAAATAATATTAATACACATCCACCTACATGAAAATCATTGATACAACAAACATTTCTCATAAGATCAATTCAAATTAGTGAAAAAAATTTGAACAGGCAACTCCATCGCTCATCACTATTTTGAAACTTAAGTTTTGGAAAGGATCCACAATGAGAGATAGTTGAAAAATATAGAGGCACTGGGGCTATCGCTTATCACTAATTCTCCTCATAAGGTTTGCAAACAATTAGCGATGAGAGATCCCAATGATTTGCATCATGTATCAGTGATACAAAACTTGACATTCAAAACCAATCTGTGATACATAGAACATAGGAGATACTTCATATCGCTGACCACTCTTTCAAAATTACAATCACACAACTATCCATGATGAGTGACAAATAGAAGAATAAAAGTATGGGAGCCATGGTTTTTGGCTAATTTAATACTTAAGGTTCAAGAGTCATTAGCGATAAGTGAAAAATCAATGATATAAGGAGAGGAAAGAGCGTCAACCATCACTGATTGATATTAGGAGCTCCAAAACCTATCTACGATTAGTGAAACCAAAGAAATACTACTCATCACTTATCACCAATCTAAATATACCTTTCAGAAACTATCTGTGATGAGTGACAAAGAGAGATGGCTGAAGGGACTTAAGTGAAACATTTTAAGCACATGCCCATAAGTTGTTCTAATGAAGGGTACCATTCTAGGATGACGTAGGAAAAAGTCTTCACAAGATTTTAAGTCATAAAAATGAAAATGATATAAAGGCGAAAAGGCCCTTTAATTCAACCTTATAAAAAGGAAGAAACATAGACCAAGGTGTGAGGGACTACTTACTCCATGATGGTCAATGACATAAGATGTTTTAAAATAACCGACAATTGGAAAAAAAAGGTGAATGACAAATTACAATGTTGACATAAACAAAAACTTGAGGGATAATTAAGGAACGGTTCAAGATAACACAAAACCCTACAACAATGATGAGAAGTAAAGCCCTCAGCCTTCATATACCAACCCGATATTCAAAATGTAACAATATTTTGAGATGAAGCATAGATGTTCCATAGAAAAATGGCCCCTTATCATTTTCATGGCATTTTAGGTCTTGTTTCATGGTTTTGGAGCTATGTTGCTTTGATTTTATGTTCTAACATGGCTTGAACATGCTTATTTAGGTATTAAAACTTAAGGAATGATGTCTTGTAAAGGTGTTTTCAAGTGTTGTAAGACATTTATACATTCTTCTAGACTCTATTTAATGTAATTTACCTAAAAATCGCCTTTTCACTCATCAAAAAGTCCTATTTTGAAGTGTTGTAAAGTCTTGTAACAAGCTTTCACACTCTTCTAGGCATATTTTCACTATTTACACCCTTCTCATGCTTTATTTGGTCCCTTTATGCCCTCATATGCTTTAATTAAGTGTATTTTTGCATATTATCCCAACAGACAACATTAAGTACAACATATTTCATGACACACATTTTCAGGTCCTAGGTGGAACCCATTCGCCATGGGTGGCGAATGAGTCCCCCTTTGGCCCCAAATTCAAAATATTTCAAATTTCTTTTTGGGATTTTATACAAAATCACTTGATGTCGGCTTGTGATGAGGTATGAACAGATACTAGGGCACAAGAATTGTATAAATAAGTGATTTTCACTTCATTTTACATCTCCCATAATCTCTTACAATTTCCTCACTCATTCAAGCATTTTATCTCATATCTCAAGCACTTTACATTAACAATTCAAGCACTTTTCAAGCACTTTGAAGCAACCATTGACATTACTTCAAACTTGCATCATCAAGGGTTAGGTATCTTGATAGAACTTGCATGTTATTATTTTATGTTTCTCTTTCATTTCATTGTATTTTCAATGGTTTAACTACCAAAAGTGGGGTTTGACCAAGGAAAACCCCAATTCACTAAACACTAATAATTTTTCCCCTATTGCATGTTTGCTTGCAACCCTTTGTTTGCAGATTTGAGAGGTTATTAGGTGTTGAAGAATTATTTTTAAGTCAACTAGGTGCTTCAAGTCAACTTGAGTCAAATTCAAGCTTGGAGAGAGTTATTTGTTTGTTTTCTGTAGATCTGACTTCTACAACCCAACAAGCAATCATTTCCAGATTTGGTGTTGCAGAGTTGTCTCCTAATTTTTTAGAAATTTGGGAGAGGAATTATTTTCCACCTATGGTGAATGATTCCCACCTTAGGACTAGAAACTTGAGTTTTTTCATATTCTGGATCCTAACAGACAAAAACCAACTCCCGATAGTTTTTCACCAGTAAGTGGACTGATTCACCACCTTAGGCAAATGAGTCCCACTGTAAAAAATAAGTAATTTCCATCAACATTCAAAACACTCCAGAATCATCAAAATTCATCTAGGTGCACTCAAATTCATCCCTATACTTTTTGTTTTGCATTATTTCTTCATTTGCATAGTTGTTTGCATATCATAATGTGTTTTCAAACATAGTTGTAATTGCACTTTTGCATTCATTTTCAGTCATTCAGATTAGTCAATTGCATTTAGTTAAGTCCATTTAAATTAAAAAACATTTCATACATCCTAATTTGAGTGATACCTTAGCATTTTTGGCCCTATCTCTCTCCTTTTAGGTGAAAAACCCTAGAAGTACAAGAGTAGTTCATAGGGTCCCAAAAATCTATATTTCAATAGAATTTTTTGTATTTTCCATCACAGAACACCAACAACCATTATTTGACATGAAACACACTAATTTAAGGAAAAGAGTTGTTTAGGTTATGGTCCATACTTGGTGAACTAGTTTCAACACTAGTAGTGAAAGAGCTAGACAACCAAAGATTGTAAGAGTTGAAGATATTAGCTCAACACCCAAGACCACTTCCAAAAATAATGAAAACCTTCTACAAGAGGATATGCAAGAATGATATTTCTTGATATTAAGACCTATCAAATGATGAGGTATGAAGTATGTTACAAATGAGAACAAAGACATTCCTTATATAGGCAAGGTTGAAATGTAGTAATGAACATGATGCTGACAAATGTCATAATCCTATGACATGAGACAACTAACAAACTAATCACCTAGGAAATGATGCATTAGCTAGAGAAGATAAGCTCTAGAAAATCCAACTAAGACTTCTAGAAAGAATCTTATAACCTAAGTAAACATATGTAGCCATAGTAAAAAAGGTTTAAAATGTTCCCATTGGCCAAGTACAACAAACCATTTTTATACACCAAGATTTTATAATTTTCTAAATATATGGTCAGCATCAAATGTCAAATAAAATTATTTTAAAACTGATTATTACACATAAAAATCCCATAAAAGACTTGAATAAACATGCGAAGAATTAGGGAGGCTAGATGATGGTCAGTGTGCAACAAACAGAGTAAATGCTGATGTACCTTGGTAGGATATAGAATGCCAATGGTGGGAGAAAGGCATGGGCTGGCAGAAAGTTTGATGCTGACAGTGGAGAACAAGATCTGGCTTAAAATGAAGAACCCACAGGCCATAAAGGAAATGCACGGGGAGAATATCCCAGTGGACGGCATGGGAGAAATAATGACTAATAGTGATGAAGTATGTGGACTAATCACAAATCATGGATTCCTTGTCAGATCTAAACACACCAACTGGGAGGATTGAAGGTGGCTAACAAAGTCTGTAGTCGGCCTATATGGACCTAAAGACTTTAATATGTCTACAAAACCAAATCTTTGTCTACAGAAACTTTGAAAAATCCTTAATATTTTAATTTTCCCAATCTGAAAAATGCTCCAAATATTTAAATAAATCCCCATGAATAATTGAAATAGCCTGATAAAAGAATTGCAGTATATATTTTTTAGAATATTTTTATTGCAAAAAGAAATAAATCATATTTTGTACCCAGGGGTCGTACGACCAACCCGAGTAATTTTTTTTTGCCTCACGAATAGATGAAGGTGAAGTAGGGAGAATTATATGCCAATTTTCATCTATGAGGCCTGTTGAAGATGATGGTGAGGCTGGATCTATGTAAAAGTGCACCTAAAGCTCTGTAACCTTCAGATCTTGCAAATCTTCAAACCTCGACAACTTTGGCTAGAAATGTCAGATTTAGGCAAAACAAAAGTCAATTCTAACTTTCTCAGCTGCCCTGAACTCAAATATGAGCTTATATTTCCTCCAACACAAGCCAAAAGTAACTTTCCATGAAATCCCACCTATGGAGAGACAACCTCAAATCAAGATCTCTCACTCACCATAGCTCCATCCTCAAATCTGAGAAGGGTTTTTCAAGATGTGGCTCTGATACCATGTAAGAGCTGAAGATATTGGCTCAACAACCAAGACCACTTGCAAAAATAATGAAAAGCTTCTACAAGAGGATATGCAAGAATGAGCTTGCTTGATATTAAGACCTATAAAATGATGAGGTATGAAGTATGTTACAAATGAGTATAAAGACCTTCCTTATATAGACAAGGTTTAAATGTAGTAATGAACATGATGCTAACAAATTTTATAATCCTATGACATGAGACAAATAACAAACTAATCACCTAAGAAATGATGCATTATCTAGATAAGATAAGTTCTTGAAAATCCAACTAAGACTTCTAGAAAGAATCTTAGAACCTAAGTAAACTTATTTAAGTGTAATTAAATAATTAATTACACCAACAAATATCAACGATGATTGTACTATCACGAGATGACATGAGTCCCAAACTTCATCTTAATATAGTATTAGCAATAGGACACCAAGTAGAAAATCTCATACAAGGGACAATCAAGGAGATGCAAGATGCAATGAACACAAGATAAATGCTATGCTCTAATTTTGATGCAAATGAAATTAAGCTAAATGCAATGAAATGAATGAAACATAAACTCTGCAAACTAAAATAGTAAACTACCAACAACAAACAAAATCAAGGAAAAAGACTTTTGAATGCTAGAAAATGTAGTTTAAAATATGAAATGAGACTAAATCACCTAAAGGGACATATGAGTCCTAAATAGAGTATTTCAAAGGTTTGAATGCTAAATGAAAATCACTACAAAATACCCACAAACTAGGAAAAACAACCTGTACTAGAACTAAATCACCCAAAGTGGCGTATGAGTCCCAGATGAGGGTTTTTGCACAAATTTCAGAAAATTCCAAGTGAAAGTTATGCTTTTTGGTTTGGATGGTGTCTAAGATAACTACACATGCAGATTTTAGATAATATTCAGTGATGCAAGATGTAAAAATGCAACCTATATGCACTTTCACTAATGTAATATTTAGAAACCATAGATGCCAATTAACTAATGCAAACCCCAATGAAAATTAATGAAAGCTAGATATAGGATGATAATGTACTCCAAATCATAATTAAGATGTTCTAAATGTAGGTTCACCAAAATTGAACAATGGAAAGAGGTTTCCTGACATTTTAGGAGATGAAGCACAATGAGGGGGGTTCCTATTTCACAAAATTGTTTCACTCAAGGACGCCTTAGAGATCTCAATCCAATGTAGAAAGTCGAAAAAGATATGGAAATAGGGTTTCCTAGGGTATGATTAGAAACTAAGGAGGGGTTCACCACAAAGCTAGGCCTTGAAAATAATAATGATATGCAAGATCAAATTTTAAAACCTAATGCAATGCAAAAATTCACTGAATGATCTAGGAATGAATGTAAATCAGAATAGAAAGATGAGGGATTAGAGGTGTTCACTTGGAAATCTGTAGCAATTTGAATGAAGCCTTGAAATGTTGAATTATTGAAATTAGTACAGATTGGGACTCATACACCACTCTAGGTGACTTAGTCCTAGACTAGGGTTTTTGGATAGGAATGGAAATTTGGTAGAGATATGTTTGGAACTCCTAAAATTTGTAAACTTCACTATACTAGGACTCATGCTAGAAGTGGCGTATCAGTCTAGTTTGAATTTTCTAAAAATTCAAAGTTTGAATCTTCTCTTGAATCTCTACTATGTCTTCTCAACCTCGTTTCTGGATTTGAAATGTTGAATTATGCACTATAGAAGTCTTTCAATGATCTTGTAGGTGATCTAACAACTTTGACAACTTTGAGCACTTGAAATTTTTTCTCAAATATTTCTCTTGAATATGTCCTCAATCTATATCTAAAACTCACACACAAACCCTAGCAATGAAGTGTTCCAAACATGTATGAAGTGGCTCCAATGGATGTAGATCTTGAATCTTTCTTGAATGTGATAGATCTTGAATTGAATGCTCAGCACAGATCATGAAACCCTACATCAAAATGATTATCTAAAAAAAAACATGATGCATGATGACTTTGACATGATGCTTGATAGTTTAATAATGCTTCAAAACACTTGATAATTAGCTCTTGAAGAATCTTCAATTCTCTTGTAAACACTTGAATGATCTTGTGAACTGAATTTTTTTATAAGGATTCTTATTCAACTTGCTAGATCACTTGATTGCTTGTTACACGAAAAAATGATTTAAATAACTTGGTATTTATACTTGTTTATGCCAAATTTCTTGAAATTACAACACTATAAGCTTACATAAGATCTAGGAGGATAAAATCCCACCAAGAATTTCAATTAAATTAAATTTTGGGCCACATGGGTCATACACTAGAAGGGCATATGAGTCCCATTAGTCTTAAATATGGGACACATTTTTCAAAAATTCCTAGATTCAAATGAAATCCAGATCAGGGCTTCGAAACTTAGGTGGGACCCATACACCGAAGCTGGGATATGAGTCCCAAATCACTAAATCTAGCCCATACAATCAAAAAACACCTAAATTTTGATTAGATGTTGGTTTATGTAAGGATTCTCCTTGGAAAGATGCATGAATTAAGGTCTGTGGATGCAAAATAAGGCCAATTAAAGCATAAAGAAGCCTAATTAATGTTCAAAACCATATATTAGTGTGAAAGTGTAGTACAACACTTTAAAACGCGTTAAATGTTGTGTATATAATTAAGTTCATTTAGTTCACAAGGGCCCAAGACCTAATGTGAATATGTTAAACACATTACAACACTAAATCAAGGCACCATTATGCTTAATTTAACAAGGGCCTAAAAAATAAAGGAAAAGTAGAGGGATACTTTTTCCATTGCCTCTATGGACAATGGAAATGGAATGCAAAACTTCCTTGTTCACACCAAAATGGGAATGAAGGAAGAGGGATCCAATTTCACAATGCTCACACTAAAGAAAAAACCCTTGAGATTTCAATGCAAAGGAGATTGAAATATATCAAATGGGATTAACCTCAAGGTTGAAAATTGATAAACAAGTTCAACACTAATGCAAAACTTGGAAAATGCAAGATGTTTGAAAACACAATGTGATATGAAAAAAGATCTAAAATGCAAGTAGACTCTAACAAAAAGTTATGAAACTGGACATGTGCACCTAGTGACTAGAGAAATATGGAAAGGAGATCTAGAATCCTAGATAATTCACTATTGATGCCAATTGGGACTCATATGCCAAGCTGGGTGACTTAATCTTTCTTCAGGTGAAGAATGTTGGAACAAGTTTCAAACAAATGGGTACTTTGATCTGCAAAAAATCTCTGTGAGACTCCTATAGTGGGACTCATTTGCCACTAAAGATGAATTAGTTCACTTCTGGATTTCTAGAAATTTCAAAGTGGAATTTGTAGCTCTTAGTCTACACTTGTGCTCCTAGTTCAGATCTGGTTCTGAATCTATCAAATTAAACCTATAGGTGTTGTCCAAGCTTCTCTTAAGACTTTGAAAACTTTTAATTATTTTGACAACTTGATGGTAAATTTTTCCAATCTTTCTCTTTGAAAAATCTACAACATAGACCTACAAATCACATGCAAGGAGAGGGAAAAATTGTTGACAGGTTAGTGAATAGGGGTTTGACTTGGTCAAACCCCTTGTTGGTAAATAAACCCTAAAAATGAAATGAAATATGGAAAGAGAATGATGAATGAAAAAAATAAATGCTATAACTCACCAAACCCTTGAAGTAGAATGCTACAAATATGTGAATGATGGATCCAAAGTGCTTGAATGCTCTTGTAAAAAAAATGCTTGAATGTTAGATTACTTGATTTCTTCTTCGATTGATTGAGAGATTGGGAGTGAAATGAGTAGAAAGGCCCTGTAGTTATACTTGATTATGCAATAATTCCTCAAAATACATCACAAACATAACTTATATCTTAGAAAATAAAAAACACACCAGAATTTTGAATTAATTTTAAATTTTGTGCAGAAGAGGCATCATTCACAAATTTAGGTGAATGTGTCCCACCTAAGGGGAATCATTCACCCAAAATGGTGAATGGGTCCCACCTTAGGTATTTGAAGTGGGTTTCAGGATTTAAGTGTTTTAAATGATGTTTAATTGGTTTATACTCAAAAATACTCATAAGTAAGGCATGCATATGTAAAATTGGGATAATTAAAGCATAAGAAGGTCCAAATATTAATGATAAACCTAGAAATGTGTGAAATTTTGTTACAACACTTTACAACACTTTGAAATAAGGCTTGGTAAATGATAAAGAGAGGCTATTTAGGTGAAATACATTAACAAGGCCCTAGAAAAGTGTGAAAGTGTGTTACAACACTTTATAGCACTTAAGTAAGCAACCACTTGAGTTATTTTTAGTTCACAAGAGCCCAAGACCTAATGTGAATGTGTTATCCACCTTACAACATTAAATCAAGGCATAATTAAGACAAAATAACAAGGAGGGCCCAAATGAGATAGAAATGTAGAAGGGTTACTTTTTTGGTGTCCACATTTACCCCCCACTTTAGTGAGAGGATAAACCTACCTCAAACTCACACTAAAGTATAACAACGTGCATCAAGAGGGGTTCTCATGAACTAATGGTTGCTAGATGGGACAACAACAATTAGGAGAGGTGATCAAGCCCCCAAGATCAAAATCTCATGACAAACCAAACATAAGCATGAGGGGAACATGAATGCAAATGATATCAAGAACAATGACAACACACAAGCATACAATTCCAAAGATGAAAGAGAGAAAAAGAAAAAGAAAAAGAAAGAATCTGATCAAGCTTTGATCGTTTGTCCAACATGTTGTGGATCAAATATATGTTGTTTTTCTGAAAAAAATATACTCACTTCGAGGCAATGAAACTCATGATTGTCCACTAGGTGAGAAGGCCTAAAAGGTGAGAAACATATACTCATGGATGGTATGTACTCACACACACGCAAATAGCTATGGGGAAAGTCATTCCTCAGAATGGGCTTCCCGCTCAACCATACAAAAGTTATACCTCCTAATAACTTTAATAAGGTACGAAAAAGGAAAATTAATTTTTGAGCTTCATGAGATAAGAAAAAATTCATATGCTTGGAGCTCATGAACAAACACAATGGCTTCATAGGCATGCATGCTATGTTATGGAAGGTGGCTATATAACAAATGCAAAATGCAACATCAAAAGGATGTTGAAAGGAGTCTTCCTTAGTTCATGCGAGGTATTTAACTTAGGGAACATTGTGTCTAATGTCTCCAAGAGAGGACTAATGAAAGAATAGAAAATTCACAACTTAGGGGATGAAATGTGTCATATCAAGCCACAAAGAGGAATGTAATATGCTAAGATAGATCATGCTCATGAAGGACATCACACCCAATGTCATCCACAAAGCAACAAAAAGACATCATATGAAGTAAGAAGGATACACTGAGAACCAAGAAAAGGAAAAATGAAAAATAATAATTCCAATGTATGCCCCCACTTTAAAAGAATTGTTGAACATTGACTATGAGCAATTCATTTAAAGTAGAAAAATGAGAAATGATAACAAGAAAAAAGAAAAGAAATGAGAGCCAACTTGGAAAGCCCTATGCCAAATTATATGTTTTTGAGTAAATCTACATCATGCAAGAGAAAAATAAAAGATAAGGGTTGCGCCCAAAATGAAAACACCAAACACATAAGGGATCTATGAATTTGGGGTTAGCATGTTCGTGCTTGCAGTATTTTGTAAAGAACTCATAACTATCATCATCCCCCAAATACATAGAACTATAAGCATGACACAAAGAGAGTGATAAAAAAGAAAAACCTTTTGGGTCAACATGGTAGAGACATAGGGTGTCTCAACACCTTGCATCATCCCCAAAAGGTAAACACTAGAAAAATGAAAAGGAAAAGGCGAAAGGCAAAGGAAATTTTTTCGGGTTAACATGAAGGAGACATGAATGTCACAATGCCTTGTGTCATCCCCAAAAGGAAAAACATAAGAAGAGGAAAAGAAAAATAAAAAGAAAAGCCTTTTGGGTCAATATGAAAGAGAAATGAATGTCTCAATGCCTTGTGTCATCCTCGAAAGGAAAAACACAATAAAAGGAAAAGGAAGAAAAAAAAGAAAGCCTTTTGTGTCAATATGAAAGAGACATAAATGTCTCGATGCCTTGCATCATCCCAAAAAGGAAAAACATAGGAAAAGGAAAAGGAAAAGAAAAAGAAAGCCTTTTGGGTCAACATGAAAGAGACATGAATGTATCAATTCCTTGTGTCATCCCCAAAAGGAAACACACAAGAAAAGGAAAAAGAAAAAAGAAAAAAAACCTTTTGGGTCAACATGAAAGAGACATGAATGTCTCGATTCCTTGCGTCACCCCCAAAAGGAAAACACGAGGTAAGAAAAAAAGGTAAAAAGTTGAAAGTGATGCATGACATAGAGAAGAATGATGGTACAAATAGAGGAATGTCACAAAGAGAGAGAACATCAAACATAACATCACGAGGGATCAAATTAGGCACATGCAATCACACAAAAGAAAAGAATTAAGAAATGGAAAATTAGTAAGGAAATGCGAGTCAACCATCGAGCAAGTCATCCACCTACCAATCATGTTCATTATATGCTGAGATTGGGAAAATGGCCAAAGGGACAAGGGAAAGTGACGAACTAGGAGAAGTGCCAAGTTCATCACTTTGTATAGGATATTTCTCATTTAAGCTCATGGAAGAGGAAAAAAATGTGTTTTATGGGTATGTACAAGATCATCATGGAAAAAATAGGCCCTTAAGTGGCAAAAAATTTGGAAAAATCAGAGTTAGGCAACTTGATGTAAAAATTTGAATAAGTTATCTATATTATTTCAAAAATATGTAAGAATAGAATTTGTAGCAAATTGAATGTAGTTTCTAAACTACTAGGTTTTTTTTAAATCTATTTGGTGAAAATTTGAAATTTTAATGCAGTAGTACTTAAATTTTAGGGAAAAAATAAGAAGTAGGTGTCTGACCACCCTAACCACAATAAAATGATCATATTATTTTATAAGGTTTTAGATATAAGTAGAGGACTCATGTCTCGATGTGATGCATATTTTTTTATAATTTATTTCCAAGTAAATAATAATTATGATTTTTTTATTAAAACTTTTTAAAAATACAAAAAACTTGTATGTTTGACCACCTAAACTTCGTCAAAACTTCGTGAAATTCATTTTTTCTTAATCTCATAGTATGTGAAGCATAGAATGTGACACATGTTTCATATTAAAAAAAGTGATACCATTTGAAAGCTATAGATTTTTTTCACTCAGCCTATCAATCAGGACTTTAGTCATAATTCAAATAGAAAATGAATAATAATTATTTATTCAATTCAAACTAAAGCGTAATTTATATTGGTGGAAAGCTAAGAATCTCCTTAAAAAACCCTTTTCATTTCATCAATTTTGGATTAAAAAAAGGTCATCAGCCACATACCCTACAGATACCCATCATATCGCCACTTTTTGGACCATCATGATCCTGCACATACCCCAATTCATTATGCACCTCTTTTTCAATTGTAGCAATCTCATCATCATCATCCAAATTAATCGCAACAAGTGGAGGAATGAGAATGTCTGATGAAGAGTGTAACTCTTGTATTTTTTTTAATGGATCTTTTTGTTTTGTTTGGGGATGGTCATCATGCATTGCTACGATCAAGTGTGGATTTTGATTTTCTTTGCTTAACTATCTAGCACCTTTATTTCTTGCAATTTTTTTGTTGAGTTGCATTTGTGAAGGAGTGGGTTGATTGACCATAGGTTGTTTTTCATCCCTAAGGGGAGGAACAAAAGGAACCATAGGAGGTTGTTCATCCACTATCTCTTTTTCCTTGTAAACATGTTTTACTCGAGGGGGCATGAAAGAGTTTCTTTCATTGTCTCTTGGTCTTTTGGATGATGTGGGTGGATTTTTTGTTGTTGGTTGGTCTTGGTTGTTTAGATCTTGATTAGGTTCATTCATGGTTTCATCAAGAATGGGAGGTGCTGAAATGGAAGGGGACATGGTTCTGAGGGATAATTTGGTTGTTTCCTTTGCTTTGAATTTTTTCTAAGATATGAAAAATAATTCCTATCATGGCATTAAAGGTTCCATGGGCTCAGGCCAAAAGGCTTCAAAGGAAAATTTTCCTTTAGAAGACAAGGGGTTAAAGCCGCTATGGTGAACATTGAATATTTCATTATCAAATGGAAAATTTAAGCATTTGTACACAACTGAGGGGACAACTTTCATTGAGTGAAGTCATTGATGGCCTAGCCTCAAATGAAATTGGTTTGACTACGGGATGATGGAGAATGTGACATCTAATGTTTTTGGTCCAATTTGTAATGGTAGGGTGATTGATCCTATCATAGGGAAAGAAAAACCATTGTGCATCTTGATCCATGCTTTTGATTTATCATAGTCATCTTGATAAATTTCATGCAATACTAAAAATTACTCAGTGATCATATTCTGTCCACAGGTGGGATCTATTAGTATCCCATTAGTTGGCTTGTCATAGATATGATCAACTATGTACAGAGGACCATGAGGTGCATTTTTAATTATATCCTAAGAGGAGAAAGCAATATCAAGAGGACTCTTAGGTTGGCCCTTATGAGGGATAACTTCTATCATCCCAACCATTTCATCCATAGGATTAGCATGGATATCATTTGTAATAGGATCATTATGTTCATCATCTATATCAACATTCATCACATCATTCTTTGTAGTTTCAATGGCTTTTACAAATGACATATTATGTTTGGGCATTAGATTAGTGAAAATTTGTAAGTTTTGGTTTGAGTGGAAATGAAATTATTGCCTTGATCACTAACACCTACAATGGATAGATGATCGAAATCATTGAGGTTTTGCACAAGAGGTTTAAGATACTTGTGATGTTTTGTGTAATGTCCATTTTGTCAAAGATAATGACAATAAGCATTTGATTTAAAGATTGGAGGTAAAGGTTTAGTAGGGTCAGGTGTTTTGTCAGGAGGAAAGGTAAGAATTTATTGTTGTAAAATTTGTTACATTATGTTATGACGGGTGTCGGGTAAGGGTGTGAATTGTATTTTCAGATATCCATAACTAAAGGGAACCACAATTTTAACAACTGCTATTTCCTTATTCCCATTTTGAGTTGTTGGCTAAGGAGGATTAAATTGAAGGAACCCTTTATTTTTATTTCTAAATGGTTGGGAATTGTTTTGATTAGTGGAGTCAAATTTCTCAATTTGGCTAGAAATCCATTCCAAGCCAGTATCTTTTAAAGTCCTAGGGAACAATTTTGCTAACAGTTTATCATCAAGGACAAATTCACTACATAAGGAAGTTTAGGCACTAACATGGTTAGAAGGATCTCCATTCCCTCCATATTTCTCAAATATAGGAGAATCTACTCCTTGTGGCATCAGTGTTCATAATATTTCCAAAGAAAATGGGCTTCTTCAAACATAATATGTGGGTGGGCCATTTCAATTTTGGTTTATGGTTGAGATTTTATTTTGCATGGAGGAAAAGGTTTGGAAAATTTGTGTTATGAGAGGATTATTAGAAGTGGTGTGGGATGGAATTGGAAGTGGCGATGGAGCGTACATAGTGGTAGTGTAAGTGAATGGAATGCTTACAGGTGGTAATGTGGGGTATGTGTAGGATCATGATGGGCCAAAAAGTGGCAATATGATGGGTATGTGGCTGACGATTTTTTTTTACCCAAAATTGATGAAACAAAAAGGGTTTTTAAAGGAGATTATTAGCTTTCCACCATATAAATTATGCTTCACTTTGAATTTAATAAGTAATTATTATTCTTTTTTTATCTAAATTATGACTAAAGTCCTGATTGATAAGTTGATTGAAAAACATCTATAGCTTTCAAACGGTATCACATTTTTTGAATCCAAAACATGTGTCACATTTTATTCTTTGCATACTATAGGATTCAAAAAAGAGAATTTGAATTTCATGAAGTTTTGACCAAGTTAAGGTGGTTAGACATACGATTTTTTATATTTTTTAAAATTTGTAATAAAAAATTCATAATTAATTATTTACTTGGAAAAAAATGACAAAAAAATATGCATCACATGAGCTACTTATATCTAAAATCTTACAAAAAATAATTATCATTTTATTATGGTTAGGGTGGTCAGATAGACACCTACTTCCTATTTTTTCCTTGAAATTTAAGTACTACTACATTGAAATTTCAAATTTTTACCAAATAGATTCTTTTTTAAAACAAATCTAGTAGTTTAGAAACTACATTCAATTTTCTACAGATTCTATTATTACATATTTTTGAAATAATAGATGACTTATTCAAATTTTTACGTCAAGTTTCCTAACTTTGATTTTTCTAAATTTTTTGTCACTTAAGGACCTATTTTTTCCATGATGATCCTGCACATACCCTGTGGTAGAAGATAGAGCATGTGATGCCATGTAGGAATTAGCTATGCTACCAAGAATACTCAAGGAAGGAATCACATTACTATTGCAGGGGCACCATGGAAATTTTATGTAAATATGGTCTTAGGTTGCTTTTTGGGGTGTTTTGAATCTTATGTCATCTAATAAGGTCATAATAGACCATTTTAAATGTTTTAAGTCATGTTGAGTTAGTTCTAGGTATGGGTGTCAAGTTTTATGTTAATTCTTGAAAAATGTTTTCAAAATGAAAAGCTGCAAAAATACAAAACATACAAGTGGAATTTGAATGATCAGAGCATTCAAAAGGTATACCTTGTAGTTGTTTTGCAAAAGAGGCCTAATTGAGCCTAACTCCCACATACCAATCAATTTTAAGAGATAATGATCTGAAACAAGTATATGTATAAATTTGATATGTCAAAGTTGGGCCTAATGGGTATCTAGAGGTATTTGAGAAGTGGATTTGAGGGCTTCACAAAGAGATATGTTCAAGAAACTAGGTTTTCCAACCTACAAGGTGTATAGGGTGGTTATGTGAGAAACCATCATAGTTTGGTTTTGAAGGTTGGATAATAGTTTGAGACAAATTGAGTTGTGATTGTAAGACAAACTCCTCCCTAATCTACATCAATTGGTATCAGAGCATAGGTTTTTTATCTTTTAAAGGAGATAGGTTACAGTTTGAAGAAGTGAAACATTGTAGTTTGAATGAAAATATTCCTCCTAAATGAATTGGAGTTATTGGAAGGGAAATTAGGTTGATGGAGTCACAAGAATCAGTATTAGCTAGACTTGTAGCATTAGAGACCAATCAAAGGAGAGGAAAGGCCACTGAAGAGGAAAGTGACCAAGAGGAAGAGGAAGAGGGTGAGGATGGAAACCCTCCAAGAATATTCCAAGGTGATGATGAGTTGGACCGTGTTGAGAGAAGGATGTTGAAGATTCTTAAGGCTATCAGAGGAGATGCTTCTAATGTGAGATTGGATGTGCCAATTTATAGTGGAAAGTTGGATGTAGAGGAAGTCTTGGATTGGATAGATGCATTAGACAACTACTTCAAGTACAAGGAGGTTGTTGATGATCAGAAGGTAAATTTCTATAAGACTAAGTTTAAAGGTCCTACTTTGACATGGTGGAGTTATGTTCAAGAGGAAAGAGTGAAAAGAGGAAAAGAAAAAATTAGTTCATGGGATAGGATGGTGTCAAAGATTAAGAGCCAATTCTTTCCAAGTGATCATGCAATACAAAATTTCAAGAAGTTGCAAAACTTAAAGTAGAAGGACAAGGATGTCATGGCCTACACTGAAGAATTTCACAAATTAAGTATTAGGGTTGGTCATCTTGAAGATGAAAATGAAAAGATAGAAATGTATATGTGTGGTTTGATATTTCAAACTCATGATGAATTGAGTTTGGATACTCCAAGAATAGTTGAAGAATGTTTTCAATTGGCTACTAGGGAAGAAGAGAAACTAAAAATAAGACAAGAAAGACAACTAAGAGGTAGAGGCAACACTAGTAGAGGAAGAGGTACAAGGAAGACCTATGAAGACCAAGAAGATGCAAGTAAAATAAAAGAACAAGATGTTGATCAAAGAGGTGGCTTTAGAGGTTTCAGAGGAAGATTTGGTGGACAAGGTAGAGGTTCAAGTAATTTTTAAAGAAGATGCTATCATTGCAATTACTTTTTCCATCATGCATATAAGTGTCGAAATAAAAAAGCTTCTACTTCAATTGGTGGTGATAAGAGAATTCAATTGGTGCAAGACAATGATTGTGAAAATGTAAATTCTCCTAATCAGCTCACTACTCCTGAAGTTGGGTAATCATTAATGGTGATAAGAACACTCCTCAAGGCATCAAAGGAGAAAGAATCAACCCAAAGAAGAAAACTTTTCAAGACCACCTGCAAGTGCAAAGGAAAGGTATGTAAAGTAGTAAAAGAATCTAGAAGTACTAATAACATGGTGTCTATTGAAATGGTTGAAAAATTGAAATTGGAAAATATACCTCATGAAACACCTTATAAAGTGTCTTGGTTGAATGAGAATCAATCAGTTTTAGTGAATGAGTAAGCTTGGGTTGAATTCAATATAGATGGATAAAACCATAGGATACATTATGATGTGTTTCCTATAGAAGTGTGCCATTTTTTGCTTGGAAGACCATGATAGATTGATAGGCATGCAATTTATGATGGTGTGGACATGAAAAAAGTGATACTTCTACTTTTTCTCATGTTCAGGCCCTCGTAGTGGACTTTGGATTGATTTAAATTCATAGATTTAATGTTGTAATGTGGCCAATACATTCACATTAGGTCTTGGACCCTTCTGAATCATTAAGACTTCTAGGATGTCTTGTAAAAGTTTTGTGAAGTGTTGTAACCTACTTTCACACTTTTCTAGGACCCTTTCAATAAAATTCACTTAAATAACTCCTTTTAAACACTTACCATATCTTATTTCAAAGTGTTGTAATTTTTTTTAACAAATTCACACTTTTCTAGACTTGTCATCACTAATTCAACACTTTCTCATGTTTAAATGACCCCTTAAAACACTTTCTGGCCATTCTTAAGTGTATTTTTGAGGATATTCCCATTAAACAACATTTAACACAATTTAATCTTTGAAAACTAGTAAAATTTCCCTAGTGGGACCAAGTCATCACCTGGGGTGACTTAGTCCCACTGGGCACAAAAATCAAAATAATTTCAATTTCATGGCATGATTTTATTCTCTTACCCTTGCGGTCAGCCTGTGATGTGTTAATTTTAGGAATTAATGGAAAATCAAGTATAAATAAGGGTTTTTGTCCTTGTTTTTCATCTCCTAATTCATCCAACATTCAAGCATTCATCTAATTAATCATTCTCAAGAATTCAAGCACTCTAAGCATAATCAAGTTATCCATTGGAGCACTTCATTGCATATCTTCATATTTCTACATCAAGGGTTTGGTAAGTTTATGACATTGTATGTTTTTTATTTGTCATTCTCTTCTCATTTCATTTCACTATCTAGGGTTTGATTACCAAAGTTGGGTTTGACCAAGGAAAACCCCTATACTCTAACCCTTAAAACTTTTTTCCCCTCTTTGCATGTGTGTTTGCAGACTTTGTATGTAAATTTTCAAAGAGTTTGGTGTCAAAAAGTGGTCAAAAATCTATCAAATTCAACATAACCCTAATTGAAGCTTGGCGACTCTTTTTAGCCTATTTTCTGCAAAATTAAGATTAGACACTTGTTAGAAAAGCAAGTGTAGACTAGAAGCTATAGAATCCTGTCCCAAAATTCTAAAGATCTCTAGGTCAACTAAGTCACCATCTATGGTAAATTGGTCCCACTACTAGGCCTAAAAAGTGGTTTATGCATTTTTGGATACCCATTTGGCAAATTCCTACTATGAAAGATTTTCCCTGAAACAAGACTAAGTCGCCTAGCTTTGTGTAAGTGACCTAGTCAACATTTCTAGTCAACTTTATAGGGTTCCAAAACCTCTTTACATTAGATTCTAAATTCTAGGTGCACCTCTCCAATTCTGTTTAGTTATTTCATCATTTACTTGCATTCTTAGGTGTTTTTGCATATCATAGTGTGTTTTCCAACACATTGCATTTCTTAGGTTTAGCATCCAATCATTTCTTTTTTAGATTATTGCATTAGTACATCATAATTAGATACATTTTTGTACCATAGAAAAAAGGCAACTTGCTTGATTTGGGGAATAATTGATGATAAATTAGACTTAATAAGGCCTTGATTTGGTGTTGTGAGGTGCTTTCACATCCACACTAGGTCTTGGACCCTTTCAAATACATTTAATGATATCTTGTAAAGGTGTTGTAAAGTTTTGTAAAAAACTTTCACACTTTTCTAGACTTAATGAACCCATTTTCCCTTAATTCAACATTATAAAATGTATTTAAATGCATCTTCACATCAATCTAGAAGGCTTGTGAATTGAAATTAATGTTAATCTAGTGTTGTAATGTGTCCTACACATTCATATTGGATTTTGTGCCTTTCTAGGTATTGTGGACGTCATTTTAGTGTTGTAAAGTGTATTTAACCACACTTTCACATTGAATTATGTGTCCCAAGCCCTAATTGACCTTTAAATCATCACTAATAGGACACTATTACACCATATTATGCATCCTGAGGCATAAATTTATCAAATAACTGACATAGTCATCATATAAAATTGATTTCCCCATTCCCCAACAACCTAGCTGGAAAATGGCCCCCTGGGACTTATTCACCATCTATGGTGAATGAGTCCCTTCTAGGTGTGATTGATTCACCCAAGGTGGTGAATGAGTCCCATTTGGACCATTTTTTACTTTTGAGCAAGAAAAAATGGAATTTAAAATTATTATTCTTTCATGTCAACCTTGGGGATCCAATTTATGGGAAAATTAGGAGAATTGACTATAAAATAAAGTCTCTAAAACCTAATTTACATCTCATAACTCATTCAAACATCTTTTATCATCCATTCATCATTTATCTTCTTCTTCAAGTCAAGTAAGTTAGGGATTTTACATTCTAAGTCATCAAGATAGCTTCCAAGGACATTCAATGACAAATTCTTCATGTTTTGCTACTAAAATTCAAGATCAAACATCATGGAAAGGTATTGAATCCATTATTTCATGCTTCATTACATTCTTTCATCATTTTGGTTTGGTTACCTTAAAATGGTTTTGACCAAGGCAAACCTCCATGCCCTAACATCCAACATTTCTCTTTTCCTTCTTGTGTGTTTGCAGATTTAGGAATCTTGGAAGCTTGGAAATCATTAAGAATCAAGTTGAAAAGTATTTTAAGTCTTCTCTTCATTATCTAAGGAAAAATATCAACAAAAAGTCACTTTTAGGTTCAGAAATCAGACTTTTGGAGGTAGACACCTGTCAAGACCCGGAGTGCAGACCAGAGACTTTAGTTTACACCTGTGGATTTTTAGAAACTCAAAAGTGGACTAATTCACCATGGATTGTGAATTAGTCCCACTGCTAGGCCTGAAACAAGTTTTCTACAATTTTGGATACCCATTTGTCTGAAATGGGCTCTAACACAGTTTCCCAGATCTAGGACTAATTCACCCAGAATGGCGAATGAGTCCCACTAGGCCTAAAAATTAGGATCGATAGCATTTTAGAAGTCATTTCTAGTCTCCATCAAGATCTCAGGTGCACACTTTTAGTTTCATCCATTTTTGTTGCAATTAGCATTCATTTCTAGGTGTTTTCTACATATCATAATGTGTTTTCAAACACTCTACATTTCCTTAGTTTCCATTCATTAATCAATATATTTTATTGGTTTCCTATGTCTAGATCATTTCATTTACGCATATTTCCATCATACATACATTATTTTGAGTGAACCACCTAGATTTTTGGTGTGGGATCTATTGCTTTCCTTTAGGTGAAAGACCCTAATTAAGTAAAAGAGATGTAGCATCCCTAATCATAAAATATATAGTTTAATTGCATCCCTTTTACATTAATATTGAGTGTAGACATTAGAATTTTGGCCCCAATTCCTCTCCTTTTAGGTAAAAATACTAGAAGAGTTAAAGGAACCCTTGGGTAATCCAAAATCATTATTTACAGATGGTAGAAACAATATTTATTAGATTGGAAAGAATGGAAACACTTTCAGTTTAAATTCATTACAAGAAGATCATAAGGGACAAGGTAAGGCAGCTAAGGTGATAATGTTAGCTAAGAAAGAGTTTGTGAAAATAGAGGAAGGAAAACATGAAGGGTTTGCAACCACCACAAAGTAAGATGCTAAAACAATAAGTTTGGAAATTGATTCAATGTTCAAGGGAAAGGATGATCATTTGGTGTCAAAACTTGATATGGAGAAGTTCAAGGATGAATTATTTGTGGAGATTCAAGAATGGGTTAAGAAACATGTTGAGGTGGTAATGAAAAAGATGTTTTGTTCTATGTTTTCTAAAGAGGACAGTAGCCATTCAAGGTTTGGTAAGTTTGAGGTTGGTAGACCTGATGCTAGTTATTTCATAATAAAGGTTTGTACATATGATGGAGAAAATCAATAGATGGAAAGGATGGTATTGGTGAAAAATAGAGATGAAGAAAACGAGGAAAGACTCCAAAGGAAAAAGAGAAAAGTTAAGTGGATAAAAGGAGTGGGTCCAAGAAGACAATTCAATTCAAGAGCGAGAGAAGTTTGATAGTAGGTACAGGGGAAGTTGTGAAAAAAATTCTTAATGAAAGAGCAATTAAAGAACATTCATCAAGTGGAGGACAACAATCTCAAGGAAAGAACTAGCCAAAGGTAAAAGGAAATGCATGTTTTCAATACCCAACTCATTGGAAGGGATCACTAGATGGAAGTGAAACTTGGAAGTCACTAAATGATGAGGTACGCCATGGTTTTAGTCATAGTATAGTCCTCAAGGGACTTTAGTTCTTTTTCAGTCTGGGTGTATGGTGCAGTGGCACCATGGAAATTTTATGTAAATATGGTCTTAGGTTAATTTTTGGGGTTTTTTGAGTCTTATGTCATCTAATAAATTCATAATAGAGTAGTTCGAATGTTTTAAGTCACTTTGAGTTGGCTCCAGGTATGGGTGTCAAGTTTTGTGTTAAGTCTTGAAAAATGTTGTCAAAATGAAAAGTTGTGAAAAAGCAAAAAATGAAAGGAAGTGGAAGTTCAATGGTCAAAGAATTAAAAAGGTCTACCTTGTAGCTGCTTTGTAAAATAGGCCTAATTAAGCCTAACTCCAGCATACCAGTCAATTTTAAGATATGACGATTTGAAAAAAGTATATGTATAAATTTGATATGTTAGAGTTGGGCCTAATGGGTACTTGGAATGGTATTTGAGAAGTTGGTTTGAGGCCTTCACAAAGAGATATGTTCAAGAAAATAGGTTTGAAAACCTACAAGGATTATAGGGTGGTTGTGTGAGAAACCATCATAGTTGGGTTTTGAAGGTTGGATAATAGTTTTAGATAGCTTGGGTTGTGATTATAAGACAAACTCCTCCCCACTCTGCATCAATTACTAACTTGTTGCATTGTTGTTGTGACTTGAGGAGTTGTATAGGTAGGTATTTAGGCTATGGTTGAAGGAGGAGGAGTTTGCTTTCCTCCTTGGCTTGCAACATTGTTTGTTTGTTTAGGAGCATTAGAGGTTGAAGGAAGATGTTTTGTATATATATCAACTATGTGTTTCACAACGTCAAGGCCATCTTCAATTTTAAGCATGTGATGGATATTTTCTATGGTAGGAATCGCTGTAATTGAAATGTTTTCAATGCTTACTTGATATTGGAGATGTGCTAAGTCCTCGTGAATTTAAAATTATTTTCTCTTACATGATAGTATTATTTTGTGTTTCAACTTGCATGCTATTTGAAGGAAAAGAGTTGCTAAGGGTATTATCCATGCCTAGTGTACTCGTGTCAATACTAGGAGTGGAAGCTCTAGATAACCCAAGATCCACAATGATTGTGTTATCACTGGATGACATGAGTGCTGAACTTCTTCTCACTATAGTATTAGCAATAGGACACCAAACAGTCATGCAAAGGATACTAAATGTAGGGTGAATGCAAATGCAATGTAAACTAACAAAAATGAAATGCTTATAACTAAAATTCTAGAAAGTAAAACTAAAATATAGAAACAACAAGGAAAAACCTAGAAACTAAACTGTAAACGTCAAAAAAATTAGTGAAAAATACGTAGAGGGGCTGATTGGTCCAAGGTGGAAAATGAGTCCAGCTATTGGTTTCTTTGAAAATTTACAAAAAATTTAAAACAAAATTTATGCTTTTTAAGTTTTTTGATGCAAGTCTTAAATGAAAATGCAGAAATTTACTGATTTTTAATGAAACTTAGTGCAATAATGTAAGCTAAATGAACTATTTACTAATGCAACTTTGAAACCATAGAATTCCAATTAACTAATGCAAAACCTAACGAAAAGTTAAGTCAAGCTAAATCTAGGATGTAAACACACTCCAAAGTAGAATTAGTATGTTCAAAAGTCAGGTTCACCAAAATGTGGACAATGGAAATGGAATGCACAACTTCCTTGTTCACACCAAAAGGGGAATGGAGGAAGAGGGATTCAATTTCACAACGCTCACACTCAAGAAAAAACCCTTGATATTTCAATGCAAAGGAGATTGAAATCTATCACAAGGGATTGTACTCAAGGCTGAAAATTGATAAATAAGTTCAACACTAATGAAAAAATTAGAAAATGCAAGATATTTGAAAGCAAAATGTAATATACAAAAAGACCTAGAAATACAAGTAGACTATAACAAAAAGTTATGAAACTAGAAATTTGCACCTGAAGACTGGAGAAAGATGGAAAGGAGCTCTAGAATCCTAGAGAATTCATTGTTAATGCCAATTAGGACTCATAAGCTTGCCAAGTTGGGTGACTTAGTCTTGCTTTGGGTGAAAAATGTCAGAACAAATTTTAGATAAATGGGTACTCAGATCAGCAAAAATATCTTCCATACTCCTACAATGGGACTCATTCACCACTAATGTTGAATCAGTCCACTTCTATATTTTTGGAAATTCAAAAGTGGAATCTGTAGCTCTTAATCTGCACTTATGCTCCTTGTTCAGATCTGGGTCTAAAACTTTCAAACTCAACATGTAGGTGTTCTCCGAGATTCTCTTAGGACTTTAACAACTTTGAATTATTTTGAAAAATTGATGGAAAAAAATTCAATCTTTCTTTTTGAAAAATCTACAACATAGACCTGCAAATCACATGCAAATAGAGGGAAAATTTTTTGAT
Organism: Sequoia sempervirens; assembly: GCA_007258455.2. Lineage (NCBI taxonomy): Eukaryota > Viridiplantae > Streptophyta > Pinopsida > Cupressales > Cupressaceae > Sequoia > Sequoia sempervirens. The sequence goes on from VDFB02000003.1 coordinate 679,876,680, forward strand.
GGGTTAATGAATAGGGGTTTTCGTCGGTCAAACCCATTATTTGTAAGTAAACCATTGAAATGAAATGAAATATGGAAAGAGAGTGATGAGTGAACAAAAGCAATGCTACAACTCAGCAAACCCTTGAAGTAGAATGTCACAAACATGTGAATGATGACTCCAAAGTTCTTGAATGCTCTTGTAAACAAAATGATTGAATGCTAGATTACTTGATTGCTTATTTTATTGATTGAGAGATTGGGGGTGAAATGAATATAAAAACCTTATATTTATACTTGATTATGTAATAATTCATGAAAATAAAACATCACAGGCTGACCTTAGATCTTAGAAAATAAAAACCCACTAAAATTTTGAATTAATTTTGAATTTTGCGCCAAAGGGGACTCATTCACCACTCTAGGTGAATGGCTCCCACCTAAGGGGACTCATTCACCCAAAAATTTGAATGGGCCCACCTTAGGTATTTCAAGTGGGTTTTAGGATTTAGGTGTTTTAAATGATGTTTAATGGGTTTATTCTTTGAAATACTCATAAGTAAGGCCTACAGATGTAAAATAGAGCCAATTAAAGCATAAGATGGTCCAAATATTAATGACAAACCTAATAAAGTGTTAATGTTTGTTACAACACTTTACAACACTTTGAAATAAGGCTTGGTAAATGATAAAGAGAGGCTATTTAGGTGAAATACATTAACAAGACCCTACAAAGGTGTGAAAGTGTATTGTAACAACACTTTCCAACACTTATGTAAGCTACCACTTGAGTTATTTTTAGTTCACAAGATCCCAAGACTAATGTGAATTAGTTATCCACATTACAACATTAAATGAAGGAATAATTAAGCCAAAATCACAAGGAGGGCCCAAATGAGATAGAAAAAGTAGAAGGGTTACATTTCTGGTGTCCACAGCCATGCTTTGTACATGAACCAAAAAATAATAGAAAGAGAGGGGAGAGGTGGGCATATAGGATTTTTCCTTAATAAAACCCCACTTTTATCATTTTTGCCTCAATAAATCATTAATTTAGTAATAAATAAAAGTGGTTGCTTTGATCCTTAGGTGTGTCTAAAGTTGTGGATAGTAATAATATGTGAAATAAATGAAAAATAACTACTCAAGTGTTTTAGAGTGGATTCCTATGTGAAATAATCAAGGAGATGCAAGATCCAGCACAAGAAAAAGAATAATTCTCCAAGGAAATCATACATAGAAAAATGCCTCACTTAAGAATCCAAAGTGGCCAACATTTGAAGATGGAAACCCATTGAAATTAGGTTCTAATATGCTTTTGATATGCCAAAGAAACAAAAAAAACCCAAGGTTCCAATCTATACTTCCACTTGCTTTAGACTATGAACATTATAATATTACTTAATATATCTATAGAGCTTGCTTATAAATCTATATAATACAATGTTCATTTTGCCATAGCTTTGTTGTAATTGTAGTTGTATATATTTTACAATAAATTTTCATCTTTAAATTGGGAGACATAGTAATAAACTTAGGTGAAGGTTGAATAATTTAAATTTAAATTTTGAGAATGTTATACTATCAAAGTTTCAAAATCAAGAGCACTTTAGGGTATGTGCAAGATCATCATGGAAAAAATAGGCCCTTAAGTGGTGAAAAATTCAAAAAATTCAGAGTTAGGAAACTTGATGTAAAAATTTGAAATAGTTATCTATATTATTTCAAAAATATTCAAGAATAGAATCTATAGCAAATTGAATATAGTTTCTAAACTACTAGTTTTATTTTAAAAAAAATCTATTTGGTGAAAATTTGAAATTTCAATGTAGTAGCACTTCAATTTTAGGGAAAAAATAAGAAGTAGGTGTCTGTCTAACCACCCTAACCATAATAAAATGATAATTATTTTTTATAATATTTTACATATAAGTAGAGGACTCATGTGCTTATGTGATGCATATTTTTTTGTAATTTTTTTCTAAGTAAATAATTAATTATGATTTTTTTTATTGCAACTTTAAAAAAAAAAAAAAAGTTATATGTCTTACCACCTTAACTTGGTCAAAAATTCATGAAATTTTATTTTTATTTTAATCCTATAGAATGTGAAGCATGTTTCGGATTCAAAAAAAGTGATACCATTTGAAAGCTATAGATGTTTTTCAATCAGCCTATCAATTAGGATTTTAGTCATAATTCAAATAGAAAATGAATAATAATTATTTATTAAATTCAAAGTAAAGAATAATTTATATTGGTGGAAAGCTGAGAATCTTCTTTAAAAACCCTTTTTGTTTCATCAATTTTGGGTAAAAAAATGTCATCATCCGCATACCCTACACATACGCATCATATCGCCCCTTTTTGGCCCATCATGATCCTGCACATACCTTTTATGCAAGACAAAGGTTGACCCAAACATGCAAGCTATTTTTTAGGAAAAATGTCAAGACTAGGGTTTCTAATTTTTCTTTACTTGTATTTTCTTTTTAGTTAAAGTGGGGATGAGAAATTTCAAGTCCCTTAACTTAGGAGCTTTCCAAAACTCAAGCATTTTCAAGAGTTTTAACAACAATGTCATCAATACAGTGTTTTTAAGGTAGTATTAGCAAATTCTCTTCATTTCGAAGGTAAGGTAAAAAATAAGAAGCCATCCATTGATACTAAAGCGAGGACCCAATAAAGCATGAAATTGTGCTCTCACCCTTAGGGAGCACAATTTATGATTCTACATTGAGCCCCCAATTTCATGGTCATATGAGTCTAAGTACATATGGAAGATAAAGTACATGAAAGAAAAATATGAAAAATGTAAAAGGATATGGTAGATGAGATATAAAATTTCCAAGAGAGACAATGAAGCCTCCAATGTAGTTATTTTCAAAGCCACAACATTAGGAACTGCATATTTCAAAACCAACTTGTGAAAAATATAAAATCAACCTCCAGGTAAAATGAAAGTGTTAGTTAAATACTTTTAAAGAGAATTAAATTAGAGGGTAGATATATACTTCATATTTCTCCTTGATTTATGGATATAGAAATAGGGTGGTGATCTTTATACTTTGAGTGTTTAAGGTTTTGATGAAAATGTTTTTGGTAGGGTTATTTATTCATGCATTCAAGGATGGAGAGTTTCAAATGCACTATCCATACTTACCATAGAACTCAACACAACTTAGATAATTGAAAGTAACATGCAAATTTATTGATTGAAACCACAAGAATAAATTCTCACAAGTCTCCTCAAATGCAGATTACAATAGGCTCCTTGGGCCTCATCTTCTAGTTCACAAGCCACCACATGATTAATTTCTACTATATGTAGAACTAGATTAAGAATCTATTGCACTAAATTCTAACTCCATATCTTACTTAGCTATGTTCCTATAGAATTAAGATAAATATTATATACTATATCCTAACATTAAGAATGATCTAGGTTGGCTTCAAATAGATCCAAAATTTGATGTCCAATGAAATATTTATGTGGGTGTGGATGGGTATAGACCTAATTGGGAGTAGTCCTATCTTATATCTATCTTTTGATGAGTCATGAAATATACACAAGCTACGAGGAGGTTCAACACGTTTCCTTCAATAGGTATGTGTTGAGGTTACTCATTAGAGGGATCTTTTCATGGAGGTTTCATCTAGATTGTAGTGTTGTGGGGACCATCAACTAGGTATGTTCTCATAGACCTCCCATTTTTCCTTCATTGAAAACTGATTCTTATATTGAGATGTGTAAGAATCAATGGGATGTTCCTACTTTAGACTCTTGGGGTTATTTGAAAATTGTACCTCTCACATTGCTAGCTTTAGAAATGATGCAATTCATTCCAATTTATATTTTGAGATCCATGTCGCATCCTCTTCTAACCTATATTTCCATTTGGTTAGCTATTCTTTATATTCATTGTTCTATTTTTTTCATTTAGTCTGGCTATGCAAAATCTACTCTATTTGCTTTGGTTGTTGTTATAGTGGCTAGTCTGGGTGAGGGGGTTTATGATATATCCCTTTTTATATTTTTTTGTGGAATTTATGGAGGTCTACAATGTTGAAGATTGGTGAAATTCCAATGTCTTCTAGTAGCTCCACCTTATAGGCATTACTAGAATCAAAACATCAAAGGATCTTACATGGTTCAAACTTCTTCATCTTAGACTTGTTGTATGTGCCTATCAGGAACCTCTCCCTCCAAAGATACATAATTAATTCATATTTAACAATGAAATCTTCATGGCATCTTTTGGAATCTTCCCAAAGTTTCTATTTTCTATTTGTGGTCTCTAGATGCTACTTGAGTTGTTGGTGCATAGTCTCAATGTGTTCTACACATTCCTCTACTTTTTCACTCCTATTATTCTTTGAATTAAGAAAACTAAGCTCTACAACTCCCCTAGAATGTAATCTATTAACAATTTCAAATTATGTTTTCCTTTTACTCAATTTTATTAAGTTATTATATGCAAACTGAGCTAGCTATGGTAAGATTAAGTCCTAGTTTCTAGGTTTGTGTCCAACAAAACATCTAAGAAGGTTCTAAAAACTTCTATTTACTACCTCTATTTTTCTATCCATCTTGGGGTGGAATGTGGAACAAAATTTTATCTCTATCTTCATCTTCTTCCAAAGTTTCCTCTAGAAAATCTTCCATAGTATTCCATTTAGTATTAGAACTTCTCAAAAGAAAAGTTCAACAATGTGTACTGCATTGTGAATCTTCTTATAAGGAATGAAATATACAATCTTAGAAAATTGATCCACCACCAAAAATATGGAGTCATGTCCCCTAAGAGTCCTCAATAGTCTAAGATCAAATTCGATGTTGATATCTTTCCAATTTCTTTCTAGAACTATAAGAAGTTGGTACAAATTGGTATTCCGACTAGTCCCCTTAGATACTTGTTAAGTCCTTCATTCTTGAAAAAAAAATTGAACATATTTATAGATATAAGGCCAAAAGTATTTCTCACTTACCTAAGCTATGATCTTATCAATGCAAAAGTGTCTTGTTAATCATCTTGAATGAGCTTTTCCTTAATCAAATTCTCCCACATTGAACTCCTGGAAATCCACAACTCATTCCATTTTAACAACATACATCCTTGTAGTGTAGAAAAAAAAATCCTTTTCCACAATTAATTTGGAAATAAATATTTAAAGATAAAATGGACTTCATAGTGCCTTCTTTCGGGTTTTGTAAAGTGTTTCATTACACTTTCACACTATTCTAGGGATTTATTAATTAGTTGAGGTTAAATTGGGCTTAATTGGACCTTTTAATTCAAATCCAAGCCTAATTTATTGCATTTTTTCTGGGATAAAAAATTGCACTCTTAAATGAAATTAAAAAAAATAAAAAAATTTCAAGGAATGTGTCCTAGGTTAATGACCTAGGACCCATTTTCCACCTAGTGAATTAGTCTTCAATAGGTTGTAGGACCCCCTTTTGGCATGTTATTTCACAATCCCCAAAAAAATTTCTTGTTGAGTATGCTAGGACCCATTTTCCCTATGGAAAATGGGTCCTCCTTAACTTAGGACACCCCCCTTGGGATGTGTTTTAGGTGGTATTTTAATTAATTCAAATCATAGATCTAATGTCGGCTTGTGTTATTTGAATTTTGGGATTTAATCTTAAGTATAAATATAAGGTTATTTCATATAGTTTCACCTAAGAAAATTAAAGCTCATAAGAGTACTTTCACAAGAAAATTATATAGCATTCAAGGGTAGATTATTGAAGTTTATTGCAGCAATCAAAGATCCATTCATCATGTCAAAGGCCTAAGGCATAATGCATGTTGTTGAGTTAATATGTTGATGTAAAATTGAAGATCCAATTCAAGCGTATTTGAGGTGTTGTTTCTAATCAAGCATTGTGATCAAGATCTACATTCTTTGAGACCACTACATTATATATTGTAGATTTTTAATCCAATATTTCATCCAACATATCATTGTTTCATATTTCACATTCACATTTCATTATTTCATCATAAGTTTTAATCACCAAAATGGGGTTTGACCAAGGAAAACCCATATTCTCTAATAAATCAACATTTTTATCCTCTTTGATGTATTATTGGAGGTTATGGATTGAAGATCAATTGGAGAAGCAAAGTTGCAAAAAATTTCAAACTTGCAAAGTTTTAAAATTTGTCATCTTTCTTGCAAGATCATGAAAACTAAGCTACACAATTTATTTCCAATTTTTGAGAGGTGAACACCTAGGAATTAAGAGTGCAAATATTGAAGAAGAAAATCGAGAAATATAGTTTCTAGAACACTAGTAGGGACCCATTCTCCACTGGGTGAATGAGTCCACAATGAGGCCTAAAAAAGTACTTTCTACAACAAGTGCACATAATTTCAGCATCATAAAACCTATCTTTTTAATGTTATAATAGTTAGGTTTGTTTTCTAATTGTTAATTACACATTATCTACCTCATAATTGCATGAAACAAAATAGAAACAAATAGGTGTACCCATTTGGTTAATCTCATTTATGGTGGACCTTCCTTTTCTTTATTTTATTTTTGTGAACCTGACTTCTTGAGCAGTGTAATTTTGTAATTTTGGAGTCTCTTTTCATATTATATTAGATCTTGCATTGATTTTCACTCATTTACAATTGAATTAGATCTCATTTAGGGTATCTTAGTTAGTATTCAAATTTACATATCATGTAGGGTTTTAGAATTGCATTGTTTGCGTTCTTTAAATCTAAAAAATACAAAAAAAAAAATCAGCTTTCATATCATATAAACTTGCATTTGAAAATTAAAACAAAATTTCCTATCAACCTAGGTCTTGTAGTTCATCATTTTCTCATATTTTCAACTTGCATTTCACATTGCATTTACATAAAATTAAACTTGAAACTTACTATAGCACACTTGAATCTGAAAATCATTAGAAAAGGCTTAAAAGTTTGTAAAAATTAGTTTAAAAACCCTAATATATGACCCATTCTCCCTTGTGCCAATGAGTCCTTGATTGGACCTAAATCTACATTTCTAGAAATTAAAAATTTATGTTTTGTGCTTATGTTTGCTATTATTAGATCTCTATTTCACTTTGTTGATTTTTTGTTTCACTAATTCCATTAGATGTAGCTTAATTTGGCTCATTTAGTGCATTGTCTAAATTTAAAATTGTATTTACAACATTTCAGTTTTAGATTGTTGCATAGTGTAATCAACAAATTTCTTTTCTTAGAATCTGAAAATTGTATTCGTACTAGGTCATTACATTAAATTTTAGGCCTCTTTCTACTTTTTTATTTTCACAATAAGTTTGTAAAACTTGTACAAGCTTTAAACCTTGGTGTCATATGAGCAATGCTATTGTAAGACATAGTTCGAGACTGATGTCATCCAACGATATACCATTTGCTATGGATCTTTGGTTTTCTAGATCTCTTACTAATAGTGTTGATTATCAAGTGCCTATGAATCATAGTATGAATACTTCACTTACCATTAATTACCTTCCAACAAATAATGTGCAATCTATTGATAATATTCTGCATGAAAACATAAGGAGGCTAGATGAAGAATTGAAAATCTTACAAAACTTTATGAAAACTAAACCTATAGCCGATCATGCCCTTACTCTTATATGGAATATAAAAATGACACTTAAACATAATGATTGGATAATTTTCATATGTTTCTTATTCCATATCATTTACCAAAAAATTTCTCCTCCTCAACCACCTTACATTACATATCTCGTGAATAAGATAGAGGAGCTCGTAAGTTTCTAGCAATTTGTTACTCCTAACATATCCTTTTCTGAAAAAGGAAAGGGTTTGTAGTAAGAAGAAGAAAGTGATGAAAACGTCATAATCAAACCAAAGTGAAATGAGGAAAATTATCGTCTTTTCTAGGGTTTAGAACCTAGAATGACAATCTTCACTCAATTTCATTCAAGAACAAACCCTTGAGATCTCAATGCAAAGGAGAAAGAGATCTCGCAAGAGGGTTGTCCTAAGGGTTGAATGTAAGCTAATAAGGTTTTCACCACCAAGTTTAAACTTGGAAAGATAAATGAAATGCACGATGGAACATTAAACCCTAATTCAATGCAATGACCTAGAAATGTAAATGAAATAAAACAAAAGCTAAAAAATGAAATGTGTGCACCTAGGAATCTAAAGATGGCTAGAAGGAGGTCTAAAAGATTGGAATTTCTACATTTAATTTTGAGTGGGACTCATACACCAAGCTGAGTGAATCAGTCAAAAATATAGGTTTCTATGTAGGAACATGAATCTGCCAAATGGGTATCTAAATCTATAAAAAAAAATGAATTTTGACTAAAACTGAGACTCATTCACTAGAAATGGTGAATCGGTCCAGTTAGGGTTTTTTGAAGCTTCAAATTCTAATCTTGTTCTTCTCTGTCTACTTTTTCCTTCCCGATTGATCTTTGGATGGGTATGTGCAGGATCATCATGGAAAAAATAGACCCTTAAGTGGCAAAAACATTTAGAAAAATCAGAGTTAGGAAACTTGATGTAAAAATTTCAATAAGCTATATATATTATTTCAAAAATATGTAACAATAGAATCTATACCAAATTGAATGTAGTTTCTAAACTACTAGGTTTGTTTAAAAAAAATAAATCTATTTGGTAAAAAATTGAAATTTCAATGCAGTAGTACTTAAATTTCAGGAAAAAAATAAGAAGTAGATGTCTGTCTAACCACCCTAACCACAATAAAATGATAATTTTTTTATAATATTTTAGATAAAATTAGAGGACTCATGCCCTGATGTGATGCATATTTTTTTGTAATTTTTTTCCAATTAAATAATTAATTATGATTTTTTTATTACAACTTTTAAAAAATATAAAAAATTGTATGTCTGACCACTTGAACTTGGTCAAAACTTCATGAAATTCAATTTTTCCTTTTTTAATCCTATAGTATGCAAAGCATAAAATATGATGCATGTTTTGGATTCAAAAAATGTGATATTGTTTGAAAGCTAGGATGTTTTTCAATCAGCCTATCAATGAGGACTTTAGTCATAATTCAAATAGAAAATGAATAATAATTACTTATTAAATTCAAAGTAAAGCATAATTTATATTGCTAGAAATCTTAGCATATCCTTTAAAAACCATTTTTGTTTAATCAATTTTTGGTAAAAAAATATTCGTCATCTACATACTGATCATATTGCCACTTTTTGGCCCATGATGATCCTGCACATACCTGAATCCAAAACCTTGATTTGCAACCTGCAGGTGTTCTCCAATATTCTCCAATGCTTAATGACAACTTTGACAACTTTGAATGACTTGAAATTTTTTCTCCAATCTTGATCCTTAGGAAATCCACAACCTAGACCTACAAATCACACTCAAAGGAGAGGAAAAAATGTTGTTTTGTTATAGGATAGGGGTTTTTCTTGTTCAAACCCCATTTTGGTAATCAAACCTTGAAATAAAATGAAATAGAAATGGATAATGATGAATGAACAAGATATGATGTTGTAATTCACCAAATCCTATTAATGAGGTGTTGTATACATGTATGATATGGCTCCAATGGATTTATATCTTGACTCTTTCATGGATAGGATGGACCTTGAATTGAACACTTGTTTGAATCATAAAATCCTGCATCTGAATTGTTAGATAAAAAACAAACATGATGCATGAAGTCTTTGACATGATGCTTGATGCTTTAATGCTACTCTAAAATGCTTGATAATCTTTCCTTGAAGGCTCTTGAATTCTCTTGTGAATGGTTGAATGCTCATGTGAAGTCAACTTTGCAATGAGAATGTTCATTCAACTTTATAGGTGTAAAATGAGTGAAATAAACTTGTATTTATACTTGATTATGCAAGAATTCCCAAAATTACAACACTACAAGCCAACATCATATCTAGGAAGATAAAATCTCACCGAAAATTTGAATTAATTTTTATTTTGGGTCACACGGGACTCATTCACCCAAGGTGGTGAATGAGTCCTATCAGGAATAACATATGGGAGCAAATTTAAAAATGCTTAGAAATGTGTGAAACTAGGTTCAAGACTAGAAAATATAGGTGGGACTCATTCGCCCAAGGTGGTGAATGAGTCCTAGACCACTAAATCTTTGGCCATTCAACCTGAAACAATTGAATTATTTTTTGGGTAATGATTTGTGTCAGGGTTATCATCGAAAGATGCATTAAATGGGGCTTGTGGATGCAAACTAAGGCCAATTAAGGCATAAAGAAGCCCAATTATTTATGACAACCCTATAAAGGTGTGAAATTATGTTACAACACTTTACAACACTCCAAATAAGGTAGGATTAAGGTTAAAAAGAGGCTTATTAGGTTTAGTTAATTAACAAAACCTTAGAAAGGGGTGAAAGTGTGTTACAACACTTCACAACACTTTAGCAAGGTACAATTTAAATTCATTCATTCACAAGGGCCCAAGATCTATGTGAATGTGTCAAACACATTACAACACTAAATCAAGACATCATTAAGCTCAATTATGCAAGGAGAGCCCAAACAAGTGTGAAAATGTCCTGACGACATTTTTTAGCACTAGAATTAGCCCCCACTTTAGGGAGAGGATGAACCTACTTCAAACTCACACTAAATAAGACAAAATCACTTCAAGAGAGGTCAAAATGTACCGATGTTAACAAGATGGGATGAAAATGATCAAGAGGGGTGTTCAAGCCCCTAGGATCAAGATCCCAAGGAAAAAAAACATAGATGCAAATGAACACACATGAAAATGATATAAAGAGAAACAACAAAGCACAAGAATGCACTACCAAAGATGAAAAAGAAAAGGTAAAGTAATAGAGTTGAATCAATATTTGACTACTTTTCCACTATTGATGTGGATTAAATCTAGGTTTTTTGTCCAAAGAATTCATACTCACTTTGAGGCAATGAAAATACAAGCTAGCTATTGGGTGAGAATTCTAAGAAGGTGAGGCACATACACTCATGGTCAGTATGCACTTACACACACATGTGAAAGGCTAAGGGAAAGTCATACCCTTGCTCGGCTTCCCATCAAACTATACCAAAGTTATACCTCCTAATAACTTTAATAAGGTGCCACCTAAAATGAATTTTGAGCTTCATGAGACAAGAGAAACTTAATATGCTTAGAGCTCATGAACAATGGATTTCAAGCTTCATGAGGGAAAAAAAACTTTGTATGCTTGAAACTCATAAACAAATGAGATGGCCCTATAGGAATGCAAGATCTATTATGCAATGTGGCAATATAAATGCAACAATAAGGTATGTTCAAAGGAATCTTGCTTAGCCCATGCAAGGAATTTAACTTAGGGAACATTGTTCCAAATGTTTCCAAGAGAGGACCAATAAAAGAATAGAAGATTCACAACTTAGGGGATGCAGTGTGTTGCATCAATCCACTAAGAGGAATGTAATATGCTAAGAAAGATCACACTCTGGAAATAAATCACACCCAATATCATCCACAAAGTGAAAATCACATCATATAAAGTAAGAATACTACACCATGAACCATGAGAAATAAAAATGCAAAAGAATAATTCCAATGTATTCCCACACTTTAAAGAAATTACTAAACACCATGATGTAAGAAATTACTTTAAAGTAGAAAATGATAATTGAAAATAGTAAAAGGACATGAGAGCTAACCTAGAAATCCTTATGCCAAGTTATATGTTTCCATATAAAGCTATGTCATGCAAAATAAAAGGAAAAGGGAGGGCTTTCCCCCAAAATAAAAATCCAAACACATAAGGGATCTATGGATTTGGGGTTAGTATGTTCTTGATAAAATGATGTTAGAGAGCTTAGCACTATCATCATTACCCAAGTACTCATAGAACTAGAAGAATGATACAAAAAGAGAAAATACAAAGAAAGCCCTTTTGGATCAACATGGAAAATACATGCATGTCTCAACACCTTGCGTCATCCCCAAAAGGAAAACACCAAACAAATGAAATATATAAAGGAAAATATTTTAGTTCAACATGAAAGATACATGAATGTCTTGATGCCTTGCATCATCCCCAAAAGTAAAAAACAAGATAAATGAAAAAAACAAACGAAAATATTTTGGGTCAACATGTAAGAAACATGAATGTATCAATGCTTTGCATCATCCCCAAAAGGAAAACACAAAAAAAATGAAAAATATGTACAACATAGAGAAAAATGAAGGTAGAAATAGAGGAATGGCATAAAGAGAGAGAGAACATCAAACAAAACATCACAAGGGATCACATCATGAACATGAAATCATACAAAATCAAATGGAAAAGATAAAATGTAAAAGACTAGTAAGGCACATGCGAGTGAACCTAAAGCAAGTCGTCCACATCCTAGTCTTAGTCTGTATAAACGGAAGGTAGATAGTTAGCCAAAGGGACAACAAAAAATGCATTAGTAGGACAAGGCTATCTACTATTTTCCCCCATTGAGTGCAAGACAAGAATGACTCAAGGTAGGTGATGGGAAATATCATGTAATAGTGAGAATACAAGATTCTACAACTATTACATGAGAAGGGGTAGAAGGGGTCCTACTTTAAGGAACTATTTCTAACATATCAAGCCTTTTGAATATATGCTATAAATTATGACACTCACTAGTGAGATGCATAAGAGTTGTATGATATGCACAAAATTTATTATTTTTACGATTTTTGATTCTAGTGGGAGGTGGCATGGCAATCCAACCTTTGTTAACAAGTTCTTCTAGTTTTTGTTCAATATGTGTTATGTTTTTCAAGAATGGTAAGTATTTGAATTTTGGAAGCTTTTGTCTTTTGCTAAATTCACCAATTTATTGAGTTGAATGTTGAGGAGGAGGACCTAAGGTGATTCTATCATCCTTTTTTTTAGGAATCATTGGTTGTTCTTAAGGAAGAAGGAAATTCATATTGGGAGAAGGATCTAAGACAACCATACCATCACTACAAAGCATTAGTTATTCTTTAGGAGTGCTTATGTTGAGAGGGGGATATTGATATCCTAACCCTTTGGTTTCTTCAGTTTGTATTTTCTCTAAGAGTTGATGAATGTCATGTTTACTTCTTGTTTCATATCCTTGTTTACTTAATATTGTGAATCCTTTTTTTCGTATGTTTCTATCACTTTGTTAACATAGAATGGTTGAGTATTTGCTTGCTTAGAGGAACTAGGTTCACCTATTGTAGGGAACTTAGGTTCAAATTTTTCTTAGCTTAAGTATGTAAGTAACCAAACATCTCAAGAGGTGGTATTGTAGGAGATGTTGGTTGTACCATTGATGGATATAAGGATGCATTAGCTTCAAGGTTTTTAAGGAAATCATTTAGGAACTTATTCATGCTTTCATCATCTTCTCCAATTATTTCAACATCATCAGGACATATATTAGGAGTTGAAGGAGCATGAGCTAGTTCGATTTCATTAGCGTGAATTCCAAAAGCACAACTTGACACATCTACGAAGGATTTCAAGGACATCCAAAGCTTACAAAAGCACATAGCCATGATGAAAATGTAATGCAAATTTTAGATTCTAGACTATACAACAATGCAAAATGAAATGTTCTAGATGCAATTTTAAATTTAAGCAATGCACAAGATGAACTAATTTAAACTAGATGCAATGAATTGGATGAAATAGGAAATCTGTAAACTAGAATAGAAAGGTGACAACAACAAATAGAAGTTCAGAAATAGAACTTTCAATGCTAAAAAATGTAGTATAAAATGTGCACAGGGAGTAATTCACCTAGGGTGGCGAATGAGTCCCAATGAGATTTTTTTTCAAAATTTTCAAAAAAAATTAGTTGATTTCTATGCTTTTTATGTGTTGTGATCTGAAATCTAAGTGTAAATAAAAATTTTGTTTGATTTTCAATGAAACGGGATCCAAAAATGCAAGCTATATGAATTTCCACTAATGCAAAATTAGAAACTCTAGAATGAAAATCAACTAATGAAAACCTTAATGCAATGTCAAGGTAAACCAAATATAAAATGGTAATGGACTCCAAATTATAATTATGATGTTCGAAACGAAGGTTCACTAAAATGAAATGAAGAAAATTGTGGGATTTTTTAGGGTTTACAACCTAGAATGATAATCTTCACTCAATTTCATTCAAGAAAAAACTATTGAGATCTCAATGCAAAAGTGAAACATAGATTTTTGAGACCCTAATGCTACTCTTGCACTTCTAAGGTTTTTCACCTAAAAGGAGAGAGATAGGGCCAAAAATGCTAATGATCCACTCAAATTAGGATGTATGAAATGTTTTTTAATGTAAATGAACTTAACTAAATGAAATTGACTAATCTAAATGAATGAAAATGAATGTAAAAGTGCAATTAAAGTTATGCTTGAAAATACATTGTGATATGCAAGCAATGAAGAAAATGAATGAAATGTACAGAACAGAAAGAGATGGGTCAAATTAGAGTGCACCTGGGAAAAATTTGATGAATCTAGAATATCTTGGATGCTGGTTGAGATCACTGATTTTTAACAATGCGAGTCATTCACCCAGGTTGGCAAATCACTCCTCTTCCTGGTGAAAAAGTGTTGGGAGCTGGTTTTTGTTTGACGAGATCTAGAATATGAAAAAAATTAGATTTTTAGTCCTAAGGTGGGACTCATTTGCCATAGGTGGTGAATCAGTCCTCTCCCAAATTTTTGAAAAAATAGGAGACAATTTTGCAACACTAGATCTGGAAATGTCTACTTGTCAGGTTGTCGAAGTCGGTTTTGCAGAAAATGGGCAAATAACTCTCTCCAACCTTGGAATTGACTCAAGTTGACTTGAAGCACCTAGTTGACTTGTAAATCAATCTTTAATACCTAATAACATATCAAATATTCATACAAAGAGCTGCAAACAAACATGCAATAGGGGAAAAATGATTAAGGATTAGTGAATAGGGGTTTGCCTTGGTCAAACCCCACTTTTGGTAATTAAACCCTTGAAAAGATAATGAAATGAAAGAGAAAGATAAACTAATAACATGCAAGTGCTATCAACTTACTTAACCCTCGATGATGTAGGTCAAAAGTAATGTCAATGGCTGCTTCAAAGTACTTGAATAGTGCTTGAAAAGATGATGTAAAATGCTTGAGATTGCTTGAAATGTGAGATGAAATGCTTGAATGAATGAGGAGATTATGGGAGATGTAAAATTAGGTGAAAATCACTTATTTATACAATTATTATTCCTTAGTATCCGTTCATACTTCATCATAGGCCGACATCAAGTGATTTTGAATAAAATCCTAAAAGAAAATTTGAAATATTTTGAATTTAGGGCCAAGGGGGAATCATTCACCACCCATGGTGAATAGGTCCTACCTAGGACTTAAAAACATGTGCCAAGAATAATGTTCTATTTAATGTTAATTTTCAAGATAATATGCAAAAATACACTTAATTACAACTTATGAGGGCATAAATCGACCAAATGAAGCATGAGAAATGTGTAAATAGTGAAAACATGCCTAGAAAAGTGTGAAAGCTTGTTACAAGACTTTACAACACTTCAAAATAGAACTTGTTTAGTGATGAAAATGTGGTTTTAGGTAAATTGTATTAAATAGTGTCTATATGAATGTAGAAATGTCTTACAACACTTCACAACAACTTCACAAGACGTCGTTCTTTGAATTTTAGTACCTAAATAAGCATGTTCAAGCCATGTTACAACATAAAATCAAAGCAACATAGTTCCAAAACCATGAAAAAAGAACTAAAAGGCCATGAAAATGACAAGGAGGAATTTTTCTATGGCACATTTAGCCCCCATTTTAGTGAGAGGATGAACCTATTTGAAACTCACACTAAAGTAGCCATGCACATTGAGGGGAGGGTTCAAATGAAATTATGCTAGAAAGATGGGATGACAATGACCAAGAGGGATGATCAAGCCCCCAGGATGAAGATCCCATGGAAAACTAAACAAAAGAAAAAAGGAACACACAAGTGTTGAAAAGAATTGGATGAAGCTTCGATCGTCAACCCAACTAGTTGTGGAAAGAGATCTAGGATGATTGTTTAAAAAAGAGAAATGTGTACTCACTTTGGGTCCATGAAACTTCAAGCTATCCACAAGGTGAGAAGGCCCAATTGTATACTCACTCTCAGGCCACAAAACTAGTTGTCTGTGGGGTGAGGAAGCCCAAAAAGGTAAGATACATATGCTAATTGGTATGCCCTAACAAACACAAAAATGGCTATGGGGAAAAGTCATACCACTAGATGGGCTTCCCACTCAACCATGTTAAAGTTATACTACCTAATAACTTTAACAAGGCACCACAAGGAAAAATGATCATGAGAAATAAGAAACATACCACATTCATGCATGTTGTGTTATGCAAGGTGGCAAAAAGGAAATGCATTTGAAATGTAAAAATATAAAAATGAAAAATGTAATGTGTGAAAATATTTTCAAAGGTGTCTTGTCCAGTTTATGCAAGGTCAGTCACTTAGGGAACATTGTGTCTAATGTATCCAATAGAGGACCAATCAAAGAGTAGTATATTTGCAACTTAGGGGATGCAGTGCATCCCATTAGGCCACCAAGAGGAATGTAATATGCTAAGATAGATCACACTTATGAAGTACATCACACCCAATGTCATCCACAAAGTGATAAACGCATCATGTAAATGACAAGGCTACACTAGGAACCAAGAATGCAAATGAATTAATGGTAATGTATGCCCCCCACTTTAAAGGAATTGCTACACATCATTCTGTGAGCAATTACTTTAAACTAGAGAAGAAAAGAAAAAGAAAAAAGGAAAACAAGACATAAGAGACAGCTTGGAAAGCCCTATGCCAAGTCATATGTTTCAAAGTTAGGTTGCATCATGTCAAGGAAAAATGGAAAAAAAAGAAAGGGAGTTACTCCCCGGAAAGGAAAACACACCAAACACATGATGGATCTATGGATTTGGGGTCAGTATGTTCGTTGCTGCAATGTATTTATGAAAGAGTGTGGAACTATCATCATTCCCCAAAAGCACATAGAACTAGAAGAATGACACAAAGAGAGTGAAAACAATATAAATTTTGTTTTGAGTCAACATGGAAGAGACATTATCATCTCAATGTTGTGCATCATCCCCAAAAGGAAAACACAAGAAAAAAGAAAGAAAATGAAAAGGAAAATGAAAATAAAAAAAGCTTTTGGGTCAACATGAAGGAGACATTTTGGTCTCAATGCCTTGTTTCGTCCCTAAAAGGAAAAAAACAAGAAAAAACAAAGTAAAAAGGACAAGAAAAATGGTTTGGGTCAACATGGAAGAGACATAGGGCATCTCAATGCTTTGCATCATCCCTAAAAGGAGAACACAAAACAAAAGAAAAAATGACAAGGAACTTTTGGGTCAACATGGAAGAGACATAGGGCATCTCTACGCTTTGCATCATCCCTAAAAGGAAAACACAAAACAAAAGAAAAAAAGACAAGTACCTTTTGGGTCAACATGGAAGAGACATAGGGTGTCTCTATGCTTTGCGTCATCCCCAAAAGGAGAACACAAAACAAAAGCAAAAAATACAAAGACCTTTTGGGTCAATATGGAAGAGACATAGGGCATCTCTACGCTTTGCGTCATCCCCAAAAGGAAAACAAAAAAAAAAGGAGAAAAAGACAAGGACGTTTTGGGTCAACATGGAAGAGCCATAGGGCATCTCTATGCTTTGCATCATCCCCAAAAGGAAAACACAAAACAAAAAGATAAAAAGATAAAGCATGATGAATAGAAGAAGAGAGGTACAAATAGAAGAAGTGTACAAAGAGAGAGAACATCAAACACATGATACGAGGGAACACGATACACACATGAAAAGGAAAATAAAAAGAGAAACACAAAAATTCTAGTTAGGTGAATGCAAGTCAACCATCTAACAGACCATCTTCCTCAAAATCATGTTCAGTGTAATGCGAGGAAAGTTGACTATCTAAAGGAATAATTGCTAGCACTAAACTAGGACTTGTACTAGGTTCTTCCCTTGGTGGAGAGGATGTATCATTTAAGCTCATTATAGATGAAAATAAAGAGTTTAAATCGTTATGCACTTCTTCATCTATTTTTGCTATTGTTGCAGCATCATCATCATCAAGATTAATGACAACAGGAGGACGAAGGGTGATTTCTAAGGATGGATGGAGTAAAAGTTGAGGTTGTTAAAGTGGTTCAATTTGTTGTGAAGGTTGCACTATACTTTCGTGTGGCAGGCCAGGAGGAGGGTGGTCATCTATTACTTGTTTCAAAGGTAAAGGTTGATTTTAATTATCTTCTTATAAGCGAGATTGACAAGCAAGGAGATGACAACGATGCCTTCATTCCCTAGCACCGTGGTTTCGATTAATTCTGTTTTGGATTTGTTGAGTTGTAAGATCAGATTGAGTCATCATAGGTTCTTTTGCTTCCAAAGAGGGAAGAACAAAAGAAACTAAAGAGGATGGATCAACCACTTTCTCTTTCACTTTAAACACTTGTTTAAGGTGAGGAGGTTGAGCAAGGTTTGTTTCATGTTCCTTTGGTGATTTAAATGATGACAGGGATGTATTAAGGGGTGATGGTTCATGAGGTTGTATGGTTTTATCAATGTGATAATTATGTAGAAGCATGGTTTCATCTATGATAGGATGTGTGGAAGTGGAAAAGGATGTGTTACAAGGAGATAATTCAGCTATCTTTTTGGCTTTAAAATTTTGATAAGCTATGAAAAAGAATTCCCTGTGAGGGGTGATAGGTTCCATGGGTTCAGGCCAATAGGCTTCTAATGAAAATTTACCTTTAGACGACAAAGGATTAAATCCACTATGGTGTATGGTGACTATTTCATTATCATGTGGAAACTTCAAACAATAATTAATAACTGAGGGGACCACTTTCATTGACCAAAGATAAGGGAGGCCTAGCCACAAATGAAATTGATAAGATTTTGGAACAATGGTAAATGTCACATCTAAAGTCTTAGGTCCTATTTGTAGAGGTATCACGATCGATCCAATTGTAGGTCATGCAAAACTAGTATGTGTTTTAATCCATGCAGTTGGTTTATTATAACCTTGTTGATATAGTTCATGGAATACCAAAAACTCCTATGTGATCACATTCTCACAAGTGGGATCTACTAATATCCCATTAGTGGGCTTGTTATAGATTCTACCAGCTATGTAGAGAGGACCATGAGGAAGCTTTTGTAGTATGTCTTTAGAAGAAAAAATTAATATCAAGAAATATAGTGGTTTGGACCTTACGAGGGATAACATCTATCATAGCCACAAGGCTACCCATAGGAATAACTTGGGTAACAATAGGAGTTGTATCATGTCGTTCACTATTTGTATCAATAGTCATTACATTAGTGTTTGAAAGTTCACTAGCCTTGACAAATGAGGTAGTATGTTTAGGCATAGGATTGGTGAAAAATTGTAAATTCTGGTTAGGAGGTGCAACAGACTTATTGCCTTGATCATTAACACCCTTAATGGACAAATGGCCTAACTCACTGAGGTCTTGAATTAAATGTTTTATATGCTTGCAATGTTTAGTGTCATGTCCATTTTGGCAATGAAAGTAACAATAAGAGTTAGGCTTGAAATTGGGTGGTAATGGTCAGTTTGGATCAAGTGGTCTAATAGGAAACAAAGTGAGCATGCATTTTAAAATTAATTGGTTCATTGTATTATGGAGAGTATTAGGTAAAGGACTTAATTATCTCTTCGAATCCCCATAATGATAAGGCACGTTTTCCTTAACGACCATTGAATTTTGAACTTGTTGGGTTGGTTATGATTGTGGTTGAGGAGGCGGATTAAACTGTATAAATCCTCTATTAGGTTTGCATAAGTTTTCTGTGTTATTTTGATTTTGATTGGTGTGTTTGGGTTTTTCAGCTCGACTAGAAGTCGATTTTGAATCATGACTTGAAACCAAATTTTGGTAGTCACATAAGGTTGTACATAAATGCATGAATGAAGGGAATTTCATCATGGTGATTTTATCTTGAAGGTTGGTGTGCAAGTTTTCAATAAACATCTTTTGTAGATGTGCATCTGGAATCTTGACATCAATTTGAGCATATAAGCATTGGTAGCGTGAGATGAAATCTGTCACTTTTCAATCTATGTTTTGTCTACATCTCATAAGGTCTGCCATTGTCTTTTTAGGTGTCATGTGAACTTGGAAGTGACTAATGAAAGCATCCACCAATTCATTGAATGGACGGATGGAATGATTGGGAAAGTTGGAAAACCATTCTAATGCAGTATCTTTCAAGGTCCTTAGAAAAAGTTTTGCTAAAATTTTATCATCAAGGATAAAGTCACTGCACAAAGCTATATAAGCATTAACATGGTTGATAGGATATCCTTTTCCTCTATATTTCTCAAACCGAGGAATTCCTATCCCTTGTGGCATCAGGGTATGTAATATTTCTAAGGATAAGGGGTTGTGGCAGACATGATATGTGGGTGGAGCAGTTTGACCTTGACTAATGATGGAAAGTTGATGTTTCATAGATGAAACAATGGTAAGGAGTTTTGTAAGAATCGGATTGGGGTATGTGGGTTGAGGTGGAAGGGAAAATGGTTGGTGATGGAGTTTAAGTGATGTTAGGGGAAGTGAAAGGAATGAGAAGGGGTGTGAAATTCGTGGAAGGTACTTATGATGCCACAAAAGGAGTAGGAATGCTAGGTGGAATCAAAAGAGAAGTAGCTTGATGCATAGTTGTATGGACTTGTGGATTGGTATAAGTTGGTCTGGATGCTATGGTTGAAGGGGGAGGAACTTGAGGTGCTCCTTGGCTTATAGGAATGTTTGCGGATTGGGTATTAGAAGAGGCATGTTTATTGCAAATCTCAAAAATTCTCTTCATCACTTGCAAGCCATCATCAATTTCAATCAAACAATGAAGATTGTTAATGGAAGGTATGGAAGTGGTGGAAAGGTTTTCAAGTGATAAGTCTTGTTGTAAATGTGAAAAGTCCTCATGAATATTAATGACCTTTTCTTGCAGTAGGGAATTTTTTTGGCTATCAAAATTCATCAGATGGAAAGTTGAAGGAATTGAAGTGGTATTTTTCAGGGCCTAATGAACCATTTTCTATACTATGAGTAGGAGCTCATGAGATCCCAAGGTCCACAACAAAAGTGCTAACATGGCATGCCATGAGTCTATAACTTCTTCTCACCAAAGTATTATCAATAGGGCACCAAAGACTCATACAAGTACTATAAAGGATGGGTGAATGAAAAAACAAGCTAATCTAAGTGCTCTAAAATGCAAATAATGTTAGAATCCAAGATCACCTGCATGCAAGATGGATACCTGTCACATGCAAAAGATATGAAGAACCGAAAAAGTTGTTCTCTGTAAAACCTCTCAGTAAAAATGCATTAAGAGAATCAATTATTACAATGTGATCAATCCTTATGAAGGAGATCACGAAACCCTAAAAGGGAAACCCTAAATGAAACCCTAGTGTGCACACTTAATAATTAATAATTAATTATTAATGTGCCTAAGTTTAGCTTAAGTAATAAAGAGGAATAAGTGGCTTAATTAATTAATCAATGTGATGTAATTAATTAAGCATGATAACTTATTACTCTAACACCCCCCCTTAACATGAACTTAGGAAGAAGCTAAAACACTAGAATAGGATGCATGAAAGAAAAGATGGGTCCCGGCAACGAGGCCTGATTAGGTACCCATTTACAAATGCAAGAATGGAGTGCAGGAAAAGGAACCAAGAACATCTGAAAGTGCACAAGAAAGCACCTACAACTGAAAAAGTGGTGTGCAAAATAAAGCACACATACATGAGACTGGAATCATCTGGATTCACTGTTGTCGTGGAGGGACACTCACCGGACAAAGGTGTGATGGCAAAACAAAGGCACCACACAACCCCCCATGGCACTTTATAATACAGTGCGAGTACAAAATATGGCACAAAGTGATGTGCAAGAAACCCAATACAACACAAAAAAGGAGTAGAGAAGGAAAAACCCAGTGGGACAAAACCCCCCTACAATGGGATTACATGCTGCAAAGAAGCACTGGAAGAACTCTGTAGAGTAACACTGGAACTTGATATAGGCAAGCAAGGAAATATGCTTCTGTATACTACTGAAACCGGATGAGAGTCACTGATTGACTCAAGGAATCATGATTAAAGCAACAGAAGACCCGATGCCACGAAACACTGGAAAAATCCAAACTGGAACAACTCTGGAATCTATGATGTAGCAGGTGATTATTAAATGATGCATTACTGAAAACGAAGTGCAAAGATGCAAGATGCACTCTCCCAACTGCCAAAACATCCAAGTAATCGCCAAACAACCCATCGGGCCAAATCTGGACTAATTGATAAACCTAGGATAGATACAAAAAAAGTGCATGGACAGCAACCTAGAGCTCCTCAATACCTTTCTGACGCTTCAAATGAGGCGAAAAATGAAGATCGTGGCAAAAAGTTATGAGCTTGGAAGCATAAAAAGTATATCTGACTTCAAATAGAAATAAATGCATAAAAACAGCAAAATACTGTAAAATAAACTGCACCAAATGAAAGTCCTCGGAACCAGCTTTCCGGCGATATCTCGTTTGCCCGATTTTGATACCGTATGCCCAAGTTATGGCCAAAAGAAAAAAACTGCTCTTTTAGGAAAAACTAGGGTTAGGAGGGGGCAAAGAGGCCGTACGGCCGATGACGTCATGCTGACGTCACCCGTTCACGAGCTTAAATTTGACGGCCGTCTGGCCGTCGCCGCAAAAAATAGTCTCCTGCAAAAAAAAATTTCGGCCGCCAGAAAATTTTGCAAATCGCCGGTACATTCTGCAGTTCCCAGAATATTCCCCGCCGGCCATTTGAATGCATGGCCCCCGGTCCTCCATATGACTGGGGGTTCTGGCAGATAAGCCGCGGCTGGCTGGGGCTGAATGCCGGCGGCGAGGCTTCGGTCATAGGACCGCCGGTGGGCCCGGTGGTGAGTGTGCCGGCGGAGCAGCGGCGGAGGACATTGGAGGGCGGATACCATGTTAGAATCCAAGATCACCTGCATGCAAGATGGATACATCACATGCAAAAGATATGAAGAACCGAAAAAGCTGTTCTCTGTAAAACCTCTTAGTAAAAATGCATTAAGAGAATCAATTATTACAATGTGATCAATCCTTATGAAGGAGATCAAGAAACCCGAAACCCTAAATGAAACCCTAGTGTGCACACTTAATAATTAATAATTAATTATTAATGTGCCTAAGTTTAGCTTAAGTAATAAAGAGGAATAAGTGGCTTAATTAATTAATCAATGTGATGTAATTAATTAAGCATGATAACTTATTACTCTAACAAATAATAGATATTTTTCTAATTGTAATAGAGATCCAACTACAAAAAATAGAAATGCAAACAAATGGCAGAAATGTTGTCTAAAAAGTGTAGAGGGACTGATTCGCCCTAGGTGGCGAATGAGTCCCAATATAAAGTTTTTTAATTGTTTTAATAAATTTAAAAATGATTTAAATGCTCTACAGTATGCAATCAAAGATGCATAATGCAGATTTTGACTTGTTTCAATGACATGTAATGCAAAAATGAAAGCTCAATGAAGTTTTTACTAATGCAAAATTAAAAGTCCTAGAATGCAATACCCAATTAATGTCCTCATTGAATGCTAATGAAAATGGAAACTAAGATGCAATATGTGAATGCAATCAAACATCCAAAGTGTTCAAAATTCAGGTTCACTGAAATGAAACATAGATTTTTGGGACCAGATGAACTACTCTTGCACTTCTAGGGTTTTTCACCTAAAAGGAGAGAGATAGGGCAAAAAATGCTAATGATTCACTCAAATCAGGATTTATGCAATGTTGTTTACTGTAAATGAACTTAACTAAATGCAATTGAATAATGTAAATGAATGAAAATGAATGTAAAAGTGCAATTAAAGTTGTGTTTGAAAATACATTGTGATATGCAAACAATGAAGAAAATGAATGAAATGTGCATAACAAAAAGAGATGGGTCAAATAAGAGTGCACGTAGGAAAAATATGATGAATCTGGAATTTCTTGGATGCTGCTTGAGATCACTGATTTTTCACAGTGGGACTCATTCCCCCACCGTGGCGAATCAGTCCTCCTCTTGGTGAAAAAGTGTCGGGAGCTAGTTTCTATCTGTCAATATCCAGAATCTGACAAAATTCAGATTCTCACTTCTAAGGTGGGACTCATTTTCCATAGGTGGAAAATCAATCCTCTCCCAATTTTTTTAAAAATCAGGAGACGACTCTTTAACACCAGATCTGGAAATGTCTACTTGTCAGGTTGTCGAAGTCAATTCTATAGAAAAAATGGACAAATAACTCTCTCCAAGCTTATAATTGACTCAAGTTGACTTGAACCATGTAGTTGACTTGTAAATCAATCTTCAACACCTAACAACTTGTCAAATCTACATACAAAGAGCTGCAAACAAACATGAAATAGGGGGAAAATGGTTAAGGGTTAGTGAATATGGGTTTTCCTCAGTCAAACCCCACTTTTGGTAATTAAACCCTTGGAAATATAATGAAATTAAAGAGAAAGATAAACTAATAACATGAAAGTTCTATCAAATTATCTAACCCTTGATGATGTAAGTCGAAAGTAATGTCAATGGCTGCTTCAAAGTGCTTGAATAGTTCTTGAAAAGATGATGTAAAATGTTTGAGATTGCTTGAAATGTGAAATGGAATTCTTGAATGAATGAGGAGATTATAAGAGATGTAAAATGAGGTGAAAATAATTTATTTATAAAATTCATATGCCTTAGTATCCGTTCATACCTCATCATAGGCTGACATCAAGTGATTTTGAATAAAATATTGAAAGAAAATTTGAAATATTTTGAATTTGGGGCCAATGGGGACTCATTCGCCACCCATGGAAAATGGGTCTCACCTAGGACCTAAAAACATGTGTCGGGAAAAATGTTGTATTTAAGGTTATTTTTTGGGATAATATGCAAAAATACACTTAATTGCAACTTATGAGGGCATAAAGGGACCAAATAAAGCATGAGAACAGTGTAAATAGTGAAAAAATGCCTAAAAAGGTGTAAAAGCTTGTTACAAGACTTTACAACACGTCAAAATAGGACTTGTTTAGTGATGAAAAGGTGGTTTTTAGGTAAATTGTATTAAATAGAGTCTAGATGAATGTAGAAATGTCTTACAACACTTCACAACACCTTCACAAGATGTTGTTCTTTGAATTTTAGTACCTAAATAAGCATGCTCAAGCCATGTTGCAACATAAAATCAAAGCAACATAGCTCCAACACCATGAAACAAGACCTAAAAGGCCATGAAAATGACAAGGGGGCATTTTTCTATGGCACAAAAAGAGAAAGAGATCTTGCAAGAGGGTTCTCCTAGGGGATGAATGTAAGCTAATAAAGTGTTCACCACCAAGTTTACACTTGGAAAGATAAATTAAATGCAAGATGCAACACTAAACCCTAATTCAATGCAATGACCTACAAAATGACCTAGAAATGCAAATGAAACAAAATAGAATGCTATAGAATGAAATGTGTGCACTTAGGAATCTAAAGTTGCCTAGAAGGAGGTATGAAACACTAAATTTTTTTTCCTTTAATGATGAGTGGGAATCATTCTCCAAGCTAGGAAAATCAATCCAAAAATTGGGTTTCTATGTGGGAACAAGAATCTTCCAAATGGGTATCTGAATCTGTAAATATCTAAATTTTGACTAAAATTGGGACTCATTCGCCAAAAATGATGAATTAGTCTAGTTAGGGTTTTCTAAGGCTTCAAAGTCTGATTTCCTCTTCTCTATTTTCTTTTTCCTTCCTGATTGATATCTAGATCCAAAACCCTAATTTGCAACTTATAGGTGTTCTCCAATATTCTCCAATGCTTAATGAAATTTTTGACAACTTCGAATGAATTGACAACTTTTCTCCAATCTTGCTCATTAGGAAATTTGCAACCTAGAGCTATAAATCACACTCAAAGGGGAGGGAAAAATGTTGTTTTGTAAGTGGATAGGGGTTTTCCTTTTTCAAACCCCATTTTGGTAATCAAACCTTGAAATAAAATGAAATAGAAATAGAGAATGATGAATTAACAATATATGATGTTGCAACTCACCAAAACCTATCAATGAAGTGCTACAAACATGTATGAGATGGCTCCAATGTATCTAGATCTTAACTCTTGCTTGGATAGGATGGATCTTGAACTAAACACTTGCTTGAATAATAAAACCCTACATCATAATTGTTATCTCAAAAGCTAACATGATGCATGAAGTCCATGACATGACACTTGATGCTTGAATGTTTCTCTAAAATACTTGATAATCTTCCCTTGAAGACTCTTGAATTATCTTGTGAATGCTTGAATTCTCTTTTGAACTCAAATTTTCTATGAGAATGCTCATTCAACTTGCTAGGTGTAAAATGTGTGAAAGAAACTTGTATTTATACTTAATTATGCAACAATTCCCAAAATCACAACACTACAAGTTGACATTAGATCTGGGAGGATAAAATCCCACCAAAAATTTGAATTAATTTTGATTTTGAGCCACATGGGAATCATTCACCTAAGGTGGCGAATGAGTCCCATCAGGCATGATGTATAGGACCAAATTTTAAAATGCTTTGAAATGTGTGAAACCAAGTTCGAGACCCAAAAATATAGGTGGGAGTCATTTTCCCAAGGTGGAAAATGAGTCCTAGATCACAAAATTTGGGGCCATTCAACCTAAAACACCTAAATTATGATTAGGTAATGATTTGTGTTAGGATTATCCTAAAAAAGATGCATTAAATGGGGCTTGTGGATGCAAAATAGGGCCAATTAAAGCATAAAGAAGCCCATTTTCTTATGAAAACCATAGAAAGGTGTGAAAGTGTGTTACAACACTTTACAACACTCCAAGTAAGGAAGGATTAAAGTTAAAAAGAGGTTTATTAGGTTTAGTTAATTAATAAAACCTTAGAATAGTGTGAAAGTGAGTTACAACACTTTAGCAAGGTACCATTTAAACTCATTCATTAACAAGGTCCCAAGATCTAATGTGAATCTGTCAACACATTACAACACTAAATCAATGCATCATTAACCTCAATTCAGTAAGGAGGGGCCAAACAAGTATGAAAATGTACCGACAACATTTTTTGAAACTACACAAAGAAAATGAGACCTAGATTACATGAAGATAAAATACACCAATTGTAGTAGCTACATGAGCCTCTTAAATCTCTTTATAAATTTTTACAACTATCCAAAACTGAGATGATCTTCTATTCATTTTTACATTGAAAACTAATCAAATTACCACCTAAACTTGAAAGCTTGACAAAAGAACAGATTGATAAACCTAAAACATATTGTGCTTATCATAGATTCTTTGGAAACCACACTAATTATTGTTGACCATTAATGAAAATATTGAGGAAATTTAAACCCTTTAAAATACATCTTGACCTAAGGCATGTCCTTTTGCTCCTTGCCATGTAATAGTTGTAGGATCCTAACATTCTCACTATTACATGTTATACATTCATTGCAAATCATTCTCTTTATCACAACAAACTCATTCTCATCACTTATCTTGGCTCATCATTGTCCTACACTTAGTGGGGGAAAGGGGTTAGTTATCCTTTCCCTAGTTCGACACTTGCTATTGTCCCTTTGGCTAGTTGTTCACTTTCCATATATCCCGACTGAGATTGGGATGTAGATGACCTACTATAGGTTGATTCCCATGTGCCTCACTAGTCTTTTTGTTTTTTTTTTTTTCATGTTTCTTTATGTGATTGCATGTGCATAATGTGATCCTTCATGCACTATTATATTTTATGCATCTCTCTTTTTGTGCATTCCTCTATATTTATCTAAATTATTCTATATGGCATAAACATTTTATCTTTTTAATTTTTCTTGTGTTTTACTTTTGGGGATGACGCAAGGCATTAAGACATTTAGGTCTCTTCCATGTTGACCTAAAGGATTTTTCTTTTTTTTCAATCTTTTTATGTCATTCTTCCAATTGTATGAGTATTTGGGGAATGATGAAAGTTCCACGATCTATGAGAACATTGTAGCAAAGACATACTAACCTCAGATCCATAGATCCCTTATGTATTTCTATGGGCAACCCCTCCTTCCTTTTTCATGATGTAACTCTATTTTGGGAACATATGACTTGGCATAGGGATTTTTATGTAGGCTCTCATGTCTTGGGATGGAACATTTTCTACTTTAAATAATTTTCTCATAATAATTATGTTAGCAACTACTTTAAAGTGGGAGCATACATCAATGACATATTTTGACATTTTGTATATTTCATGGTGTGATGTTCTTTTTCTTATGATACATACTTTTCTCGATGGTGTCATTTCATTTGATGTCCTCCAAGAGCATGATATGTCTAAGCGTATGGATTTACCTTGGTGGCATGATGCTAAGTGAGGCATCCCATAAGTGGTAATAAGATATTCTTGAATTGTCTTGTCTTGGAGATATTAGGCATGATGTTCTCTAAGAAGAATACCTTACATGAAGCAATATCCCCTTAAACAAAAAATTAAAACCTATAGACAAAATATTCATAAGCATTTAGCATTGTGGTGCCTTATTGAAGTTGTTAGGAGGATAACTTTGGTGTGGTATGGGAGACTAATATGATTCTCTCATTCGCCACCATTTTTGGATACTCACCTAGTGGATGGCCTGAGGTTTCACTACCCTAGAGTGAGCATGTGTGTGTCATTGCATAGTGGACATCATGTTTTGCTTGTGAATGTTCTTGGAAAAACAACTGCCTTCCACATTGCATTGGGATGGTCAAAGCTTGATCATTTATTCTTTTGATAGTGTATGCTTGTGTAGATTTTTCATTGTTGCATAAATAAGTTTCTTGAATGTCAACTTTAGTGTGAGTTTCACATGGGAGAAAACTCTCACTAACGTGAGGGAAAAATGTAGTGTAGAAAAGTGTAACCTTTTTTCACAGTAGTTAATAAATGATAAGATAAACTTAATGGTGCCTTATTTAGGGTATTGTAAATTTTTTATTTACACTGACATTAATCTAAGGCTTTCTTAATTAGTTCAGGTAAAGTTGAGCTTAATTGTCCCTTATAATTCAAATCCAAGCCTAATTTATTGCATTTTAGGAGGGATAAAACCTAACACTGTTAAATGAAATTACAAAACACTTAACTTTGTAAGGAATGTGTCCTAGGTTAGTGACCTAGGAACCATTCGCCACCTGGTGAATGGGTCCTCACTAGGTCCTAGGACCCCCTATTAGCATGTTATTTCATAGTCCTGAAAACATGTCCTAGTTGAGTATGTTGAGACCCATTCGACCTATGGTGAATGGGTCCTCCTTAACTTAGGCGACTCCCCTTGGGATATTTTTTGGTGCTATTTTAATAAATTCAAATCCTAGATCTGATGTCAACTTTTGTTATTTGAATTTTGGGATTTAATCTTAAGTTAAGTATAAATATAAGGTCATTTCACATAGTTTCACCTAATAAAATTCAAGCTATCATAAGAGCACTTTCACAAGAGCATTATAAAGCATTTAAGAGCATTCAAGAACATTTAATTTTATTGCAGCAATCAAAGACACATTCATCATGTCAAACGCATAAGGCATCATGCATGTTGTTGAGCTAATATGTTGATGTAGCATTGAAGATCCAATATAAGCATATTCAAGGTGTTGTTTCTAATCAAGTGTTATTATCAATACCTACATTCTATTAGGCCACTACATTCTATATTATAGATTCTTTATCTAATATGTCGTCCAAGGTCTCATTGTTTCATGTTTCATTTTTCATGTTTTTGGAACCTATTAAAATGGGGGAATGATAATGATGTATTCACACCCACTTTCAAAGATGTTCCACTCAAGGATAACCCTATAGATATCAATGCAAAAGATAAAGCAATCTTGCAATAGGTTTTTCATAGGGGTTGAATGTGATCTAATGAGGGGTTCACCACCAAGTTAGGGCTTGGAAAAGATAATGACATGCAAGATGAAATACAAAACCTATTTTGATGTAGTGCTTTAGTAAATGACTTTGAAATATAAGGAAAGCATAATAGAAAATTGTAAAATAGAAATTTGTGCACATGGAAACTTGTTGGAGATGGAATGGAGCTCTAAATTCCTAAAAAACTTAATTTTTTGGCCTAGTGGGACTCATTCTCCATTATGGGTGAATCAATCCCAGATGTGGGTCTCTGCACATCATCAAGTTTCATCCAAATGGGTATCCAAATATGGAAATATATTTGAAAAAATCCTAGAGTGGGATTCATTTTCCACTTGTGGAAAATAAGCCCAATTTGGATTTTCTAGAAATTCAAAGTCTAGATATGCTCTTCTTAGTCTGCACAATTTGTTCCTCCAGGTTCCCTATCTTGAAACTCTAATTTTGGGGTTGTATATGACCTTTTAGTGAATATTTTGACATTGAAAATGGGGAAACAACTCCAACAAGCATGTAACCTAATCTTTAATGATATTCAATTCTTCAAAGAACCTAGATCTACAATCACACAAAGAGAGAGAGAGAGAGAGAGAGAGAGAGAGAAAAACTTTTTGATTGTTAGGGAATAGGGGTTTTCCTTGGTCAAACCTCTTTTAGGTAATTAAACTAAATGATGAAATAAGATAATGAAGCATGACCATGAAGTAATGTAATTAGAACCTTTCCATGATGATGGATCTTGAATTTTTGCAACAATTGATGAATAATCTTACCCTTGAATGCCTTAGAAATGATTTTGAAATCTATCTTGATGAGCTTGTGAAGACTTGAAATACTTAAATCTTGAATGCTTGACTTGATGACATGAAGGTATGATGAAATGATGATTTGAGACCTTGTTTATATAGGAAATGCACTCAAATGATTGTTAATTTGATCGCCAAGGCCAACATTGGAGAAATTGAAATTAAAAACTCACTTTTCCCACTTAGAGCCTCAAAAATAGGCCAAATGGGAATCATTCACCCAAGGTGGTCAATGGGTCCCACAACGGCTATTTTTGGTTCTAAAGTGTCGGGGAGTCAATAAATTTAGCTTATATTTTGATCTTGTCACGTTTTTTATTAAAATATTCATTGGGATGCACAATATGGGGTTGTATGGGGCCTATTAATGATGATATAAAGGTTATAAATGCAATAGGGTCCAAAATCCAATGTGATAGTGTAAATAAATGTAGTTTACAACACTAAATTAAGGAAAAATTGGGTCTATTTAGCTTAGAAGGGCCCATAATTCCATGCGCATGTGTAAAGGACATTACAACACTAAATTAGATCCACTTTAGTTTACAAGCCTCCTAGATTTAATGTGAATATGTAAATAAATACATTTTACAAGATTAAATTAAGGTAGAGTTAAGTTAATTCAGCTTAAAAAGGGCCCAAGACCTAATGTGGATGTGTAAAACACCTCACAACACTAGATTAAGGAAACATTAATTCCAATTTATCATTAATTATTCCAAAATCAAGCAAGGGAAAGGAATACTTTTTGTTGTTACATCTAGCTCCCACTTTAGTGAGAGGAGGAACTTGCTTCAAATTCACACTAAAGTAGACATGCAAGAGGGGTCCATGTGTACCAATGCAGATGGTCTAGGATGACTAAGGCCAAGGAGGTAGTCAAGCCCCCAAGATACAAGATCCTATGTCAAATTGACATAAGAAGAAAAGGACACTCACATGGTGTATAGTATGTAGCATCAAGATACATGATCATGCAATATCAATAACTAGAAGAAAGGAAAAACAAGTAAAAATAAAATGAGGTGGATCAAGCCTCGTCTATTTTCCCAACACAATGTGGATCAGATCTAATATGTTTGGACGAAAATAAATTCATACTCATTGGAGGCAACAAAACTCTTGGCTATTAGCTAGGTGAGTAGTCCAAAAAGGTGAGAAAAATACACTCATAGCTGGTATGCACTCACACACACGCAAGTGGCTATGGGGAAAGTCATGCCTCGGTCAAGTTTTCTACTTAAACCATATCAAAGTTATACCTCTTGATAAATTTAATAAGGAACCACACAAAAATTTATCTTCGAGCCTCATGAGACAAGCAAAAATTTGTATGCTAGGAGCTCATGAACAAACAAGATGGCTCCAAAGGTATGCAAAGTGTGTTATGCAAGGTGGCCATATAAAAATTGTTATAAATGCGGAATAGTGTATGTTCAAAGGGATTTTGCTTAGTTAATGTAAGGTCTCTTCTTAGGGAATATTGTTCCTAATGTCTCCAAGAGAGGAAAATCAAAGAAATATCACACTCTTGGAGGAAATCAAGCCCAATGATACCACCAAGAATAGGATGAATCGCAAGAAAAAATAAAATCAGACAGTGAAACATGAGTGTCAATGTATACCCCCACTTTAAAGCGGTTGCTAACACCATTTATGTGAATTAAATTACATCATGAATAAGTATATTGCATGCAAGTCAATATTAAGGCATGTCATCCACATCTCAAGCTTGCTCTTTTATATACATGAAAGGTGAGTAACTAGCCAAAAGAGACTACGACAGATTATATACAAGGAAAAGGCTACCTAACCCCTTCCTCCCTCATAGTGCAGGACAAGGATGAGCCAAAATATGTATCAATTGGAGGAAATAGGTGCCTCAACACAAGGAAGAGCACCAAGATCCTTAAAATGTTGAAATTTGTTGCTTAAAGCCTTACATTCATTAGTAGAATAACCATGAACTTTGTGATATGCAAAAAATGAGCTCTTGTAATAAAATGGCTTTTATGTTCTTGGAGGGAGAGATATCAAGTGATCCTGGAGGAGTCTCAACAAGATATTCTCTTGATCAATAGTAGAGTATGATCCTTTGTTTGCACAAGATGTCATACACACACTAAATGATAAGGATTTGGATGAAAATGGAGATAAAGCTGGTAAACCTAGATCTTTCTTGAAAGAGTATGGTCAGTCAGTTTTCTTTGTGTGTTCATTGTATCCATGTGTAGGAGGGATATTGTATCCAATACCATATCAATGTTTTAATTCAGATGAAGGGCATTTATGTTTCTAATAAGGATTGATTTCTTCGTGAGAAAACAAATCCTTCTTAAAACTATGCATCGTCCCCTTATGAGGGATGGGAGTTAAATAGCCCCCATCACTATCATGGGGTAATGTGGTTGATGTATAACCAAGTTGACCATATGAAACACAACGATATTTTGGTTTAGGTTGTGAGATTTTACACTCTCCCATAAAGGAAGGTGTGAAACCCCAATTGTTACTAGAACTTGTATCTGAAAATGAATCATTTGTATATGACTGTCTCAATTTTGAGTGTGAGATTTTGGATAACTTATTGAAATGAAGTGTAAAATATAATGATCCCTAATTAACACTAAAGAGTTTTGTTGTATGTATGGTATTAGTATCAACTTGTATAGGTTCAACTTTTGATCTTGGAATGAAAGTATTAGGGGAGTTGGAAGTGTTGTGATCATATGATTCATAGCTTCATTCATCTACATCAGCCATGTATATCTTGTTATTATATTCAAATTTCATTGTACGGTGGAGAGTAGAAGGGACGCCTTTCATAGTGTGTCATAGAAAAAGGGACCCTTTGCTTGACATGGGATTAATTCATGATAAAATGGACTTAAAGAGGTCTTAATCTAGTGTTGTGAGGAATTTTATGCATCCACACTAGGTCATGGATCCTTGCAAATCAAACAAAATGATTTTAACAATGGATCATTGTGAATCAATTCCATCCAGGTGGGACCCATTCGCCATGTGTGGTGAATGAATCCTATCTAGCCCCATTTTGACTCGTGAGTGGGAAAAACTAAAATTTAAAGTTTAATTTCACTACATGTCAGCCTGTGATGAGGTATAATCAGGATACTAAGGCAAAATTTTCTATAAATAAGTTTTTTTATCCTCATTTTACATCTAACAACTCATTTTTACATCTCTCCTTATCAATTCATCTTCTATCTCCTCATCCAAGTCAAGCAAGTTAGGGTAACTTGTTCATTAGAAGTCTTCAAGTTACCTTTCTAAAGCATTCAAGGGTTGAATCTTCATACATTGTTGCAGACTTTCAAGATCAAATCATCATGAAAAGGTAAAAATCTCCATTGTTGCATGTTTCATTACTTTATTCCATCACTTTGGTTTAATTACCTAAATGGAGTTTGACCAAGGCAAACCCACATGCCCTAACATTCAACATCTCTCTCTTTTGTCTCATTTGTATGCAAATTTAGGTCTCTTAGAAGCATAGAAATAATCGAAGATCAATATTCAAGGTTGTTAAAGCTCTCTCTTCATTCAACAAGTCAAAATATTTAACAAAAAGTCAATTTTAGATTTGGATCCAATAGTTTAAGGAGAAGACACCTATAGAACATCAAAGTGCAAATCAGAAGCTTTAGAACCCACTTTTGAAAATATAGAAATTAAAAAGTGGAATCATTCACCATGTGTGATGAATGAGTCCCACCACAGGGTCAATTTTGAGTTTTCTGCATTTTTTAGTACCCTTTTGTCAGAAACGGGTTCCGACATAATTTACTAGAACTGGGAATGATTTGTCCAGAATGGGAAATGAGTCAAAAGAAATTTCTAGCCCTCGTCAAGATTCTACGTGCACACTTTCAGTCAGATTCATCTCTATTGCATTTTTCCATTCATTTGTAGGTGATTTTTCAATACACAGTGTGTTTTCAAACAAGTCATATTTCTTAGGTTTTGCATGTTTAATCAGTCAATTAGTTCATATAACTACATTTATATCATCTCTTTTAGCTTATATAACATCACACACATCTTAATTTGAATGAACCTCTTTGATTTTAGGTGTGGGATCTATCTCTTTCCATTAGGTGAAAGATCCTAATTGAGTAAAAGAGATAAAGCATTCCTAATCCCTAAAATCTATGGTTCATTTTGGTGAAATTTAATGTTTAATTTGACTACATGTCATCCTATGATGAGGTATAATCATGATACTAAGGCACAATTTTCTATAAATAAGTGTTTTTATCCTCATTGTACATCTAATAACTCTTTTTTACATCTCTCATCATTAATTCATCTTCTATCTCCTCATCCAAGTCACATAAGTTAGCGTTTCTTCATTAGAAGTCTTCAAGTTATCTTTCTAAATCATTCAAGGGCTGAATCTTCCTAAATTATTGCAAACTTTGAGGATCAAATCATCATGACAAGGTAAACATATCCATTGTTGCTTGTTTCATTACTTTATTTCATCACTTTGGTTTAATTACCTAACTGGGGTTTGACCAAGGAAAACTTCCATGCCCTAACACTACACATATATCTCTTTTGTCTTGTTTCTATACAGATTTAGTTCTTTTGGAAGCATAGAAATCATTGAAGATCAAGTTGCAAGGTTGTTAAATCTCTCTCTTTATTCAACAATTCAAAAGAATTAACAAAAAGTAAATTTTAGATCCGGATCCAACAATTTTAGGAGCAGACACCTGTAGAACATCAAAGTGCATATCAGAAGCTTCAGAAACCACTTTTGAAAATCTATAAATTTAAAAGTTGACTCATTCGCCATGGTTGGTGAATGAGTCCCACCATAGGGTTAATTTTGAGTTTTCTACATTTTTTAGTACCCTTTTGTCATAAACGGGTTTCGACATAGTTTACCAGAATTGGGACTAATTCACCCAGGATGGTGAATGAGCCCCATCAAGCCTAAATTTAAACATCAAGAGCATTTCAAAAGAAATTTCTAGTCCTCATCAAGATTCCAGGTTCACACTTTCAGTCTAATTCATCTTTGTTGCATTTTTCCATTCATTTGTAGGTGATTTTGCAATACATAATGTGTTTTGAAACAAGTTATATTTCTTAGGTTTTGCATGTTTAATCAATCAATTAGTTCATATAACTACATTTAGATAATCTCATTTAGCCTATAGAACATCACACACATCTTAATTTGAATGAATCTCTTAGATCTTGGGTGTGGGATCTATCTCTTTCTATTAGGTGAAAGATCCTAATTGAGTAAAAGAGACAAAGCATTCCTTGTCCCTAAAATTTATTGTTAATTTTGGTGAGCCTACATTTTGAGTGCTTCATTAACTGATTTGGAGTCCTTTCATCATAAGAGATGTAGCTTGAATTATGATTTGCATCATTCATTTGCATGCTAGGTGTTAAATTTTGCATTCATAAAAAGTGCATAATAGGTTGCATTGTTGCATCTTTAATCATTGAAAATTTCTAAAATTTTGTATCTTAGCATTCTAAAAACATTAAAATTAGACAAAAAAAATTGAAAATTTTGAAAAAAGTCCATACTGGGACTCATTCGCCACCCTCGGCGAATTAGTCCCTTTTGACCCCTAAAACAACATTGTCTTGAACTCACAAATTTATTTTTAGGATTTTGTTTCATACCTTCACTTGTATATATTAGTTAGTTACATTTTTGTAGCTTTCATTTCACTAGATCTCAATTAAAATAGCTTATTTCATGCACTATTCCATTTTGCATTTTACCTTTTTTATGACATTTTCTGATTGATGCATAGTGTAATCAGAACATTACGTTGTTTCATATCTAAAAATTTCATTTCCTTTTATTTAATTTCTCATGTTAGTATGTGTTCTCTTAAAGCATTCAATGTTTCAAGCATAGCAAGTGTCTTGTATGATTCTATTTTTCATGAACATAATTTAGGATAGCAAAGTAAAACATTTGATAAGCATTTTGCATACCCTCCTAGTACTTATTGGATTTGCAAGAATATAATAACGCAAGAGGATGCAAGTGTAGATAATCATGACACACCTTGTTCTTCTCCCAATACCTAACCTATTAGTGATGAAGGTATTTTGGTGAAAGGAGCTACAAGCACTGTGAGTATTGATTGTCCCTCTCCTCTTCAAGCTTTGAAAGACATTAGAAAACTAGAAGATGAAATCCTTCATACCACCTTACCTAATCTCCATCACCAAGACAATCAAACTTTTCCATCTCCTAATATCCCTCCTCGATGTCAAGAGGATAGGTTGGTATTAGAAGAAATCCCCATTAAGTGTCATGAGAATCTTGACCCTCCCTTACCTAATGCTCCTGCCCTTTGGGATAATCTATTTGAAAATCATAGTGGTTCTTCTCTTGATGCCTCCTCCACTTATGATGAAGATTTTTAGCAAATTTTAATCTTAGATGAGCATATTACAAGCTCTCCTTGTAGGGTAGATAATATGGAACAAGATAATGAGACCTTAATGACAATGGACATTCATTTAACATCCTCTCTTAATCATCATTCCTCCTCTCATAATCCCATTCTTGATCATTCCCTTATTGGAAATGAAGTTATTGTGAAAGAACCAAGCCCTCTTTTTCAAGCACATATGGCTTGTTGTTCTCCTAAAATCTCTCCTCCTAGGGAGAATATAATGGCCTTGGATTATGAAAAACAAGAAGTTCTTGATTGTCCTTACATAGAGATATCTCATGACAAGTATACTAAGGATATGAATGCACAAGTGTCCATTAGATACCCTTCAATCAATGGACCTCATACATACCCTGTGGGACATCCTAACAACCCTCTAATTCTCTATCCCCTTGCACACAAACAACAATCTCCAAATAAACCTCAACTCATCCTTTACCCACCTAATAATAATGTAGCATAGTAACTGAGTTACAATACCATTGCTCATACATATAACACTCACAATAATATGCAATTGCCACAACCAACCCCAACCCCTTTACCTTTACTGAATCTGCCTAGTGCTCCTTGTTACATCCCGCACACAAAGGCGTATGATCTTGTTCAAAAGTTAAAGAATACTCCTGCAAAAATTTCCCTTTGGGATTTACTTCAAAAATCACCAAGTTACAACACTATTCTTCAAATAGCCTTACAAAAAATTGTAGTTCCTCCTAATAAAACTCCAAATGACGTGGTAGCTTTAAACTATAAAACACATCTCAACATTACTTTCCATCAACATGAGCTCCCCTCTTTGGAGGTACATAAAAAAAATGAAGCTTTCATGATCATCGCTCAATACAAAAAAGCAGGCATAAAGAAAACTCTTATAGACAATGGTTCTACTCTTAATGTGTGTAGTGTGAGTCTTTTGGATAGGCTTGGTATTCATAGATCCACCATTCGACTTGACTCTCTATCTATTAAGGGATTTGACAATGTTGCAAAGACATCACTTGGGGTAATCATTACACCTCTTACAGTTGGAGTGGTCACCTTAAATACACCAATCTATGTCATGCCTTATGAAATCTCATGTAATCTTATCTTAGGAAAATAGTGGATTCATGCCATGAATGGTGTGCCCTCCACTCTTCATCACAAAATGAAATACATTTACAGTGAAAAAGTATACACCCGTGATGTTGACCCTGAACCTTATAGTTTCTTACAACTTGCCAAAACCAAAGAGAACCCCTTGAACACATTAACATGAACAATACAAGTGGAACCTATAGAACAAAATAACAACAAAATTTAACATCACATGACATTATTTGAAGATGATTGGGGTTCCTTGGATTTTTAGCATGAATTCATGTGCGAATACAAAATTATCCATAAAAATTCAAAAATGGAAAATGACACAACAACCATATCAACACCAACTTTGGAAGACCCTTCGAAAGCATCCACCTCAACCACTTTGGAAAAAGAAGAAAACTACAAAAAAATCTTTGATGAACACAATAACGAATAGCCACCCGATCCAAAAGCCATGAAAAATCATTATGGAAAAGGTTTTGAGTTTATGAAACAACTTGAATATAGTGGAAAAGGATGTGGTACTAATGAACAAGGTATCCACAACCCTATAGATCCTCTCACACAAAAAATAACTCATGGTCTTGGCTAATGTCCCATAATTGAGATAGCTAAACCTCCACCCTCCATCAATAATATCACAAAACACCTTAGTACGCCATCCTTAACATATACTGGTCTTGATCATCATCCTTCATCCAGTATGCAACACATAACTACACCTTCATTTAATTTCAATGTCATCTCACAAAATGTTCATGATTTGAATTCTTTAGATTTTATACCTTCCTCTAATGGAAAGAATAAAATCTCGCAATCTAGTGACACTTGTGAGGGTATGACATATACTACTGAGAAAGATGTATCTTTGAAACACACCACAAGACCACTTTCTCCCATTGATCAAGAAGGTATCTTATCAAGACTCCTCCAAGATCGCTTGCTCACCCTTCCTCTTAGAACTCGCAAGAAATTTTACTATAAGACTTTCTTTTGTGCATATCATCGAGTTCACGGTCACACCACTAATGAATTTCATGCTTTGAGTCATAAAATACAACATTTTCAGGAGTTTGGTATGCTTCCCTATGTGGGGGGTACTAATTCCTCTAATTGCTATTGATTTTCACTCTAGCATACATTTCATCAATCCTTTTGGCTCACCTTTGTTCTACACTAAGTGGGGGAAAAGGATTTGATAGCCTTGTCCTCGTATGTCACTTATGGTTGCCTCCTTGGGCTAGTTTTTAACCTTTCATGAAAACATAAGAGCAATCTTGGGATGTGGATGACATGCCTTAAGATTTTCTCACATATGACATACTCCTCTCTCTCATCACGTAGCTTCATGGAAACATATGACTTGTCATAAGGATTTCTAAGGAAGCTCTCATGTCTTCTTCTTCATTTCTACCTTAAAGCAGTTGCTTGTAGCATGGGTGCTTGCAACTACTTTAAAGTGGGGGCATAAATTACCACTCATATTTCATTGTGTAATTTTTTTCTTCTTGCGATGTGTTCTTTTCATGGTGGAGTCATTGGGCTTGATTCCCTCCAAGAGCATGATACTTCTTTTGACACATCCTCTCTTGGACACGTTAAGCACAATGTCACCTAAGATGATACCTTGCATGAACAAAGAAAAATCCCTTTGAACAATCCTTACAATATTCTGCAGTAACAATATCTATGAGTGCCAATCATACAAAGTTTTTCTTACCTTATAGAGTTCAAACCATCACTTTTCCTTGTGGCGCCTTGTTAAAGTTATCAACAGGTATAACTTTAATATGGTTGAGCCCACCTAGCAGCATGACTTTCCCCATAGTTCCCTTTGTGCTTGTGAGTGCATACCAACTAGCATATGTATCTTACCTTTTTGGGCCTTCTCACCCCATGGAAAAATAGTTTTATGGCCCCAGAGTGAGTATACCTTTGGCCTTTCTCACTCATTGGACAACCAAGAAGTCCCATCGGTCTAGAGTGAGTACACTGTTTCCACCCTGTCTTTCATTTTCTTCATTCTTTTCATTACACGATTTTGTATCTTGATGGCTTGACTTAGGATCTTCGATCCTCGAGGCTTAGCCACCTCCTTTGATATTTTCCATTCTTTTTCATCTACATCCATGCATGAGGATCTCTCTTGAATGGCTACTTTAGTGTGAGTTTGAAACAAGCTCATCCTCTCACTAAAGTGGGGGCTAAATGTGTCATAGAAAAAAGGGCCCTTTGCTTGACATTGGATTAATTCATGATAAAATGGACTTAAAGCGGTCTTAATCTAGTGTTGTGAGGCATTTTATGCATCCACGCTAGGTCTTGGACCCTTGCAAATCAAACAAAATACTTTTAACAGTGTCTTGTAAAGGACTTTCACACTTTTCTAGACTTAATTAACCTATTTATCCATAATTCAACATTATAAAATGTGTTTAATAACATTATTACATCAATCTAGAAGATTCTTAACTTAAAATTAATGTTAAACTAGTGTTGTAATGTGTCTTGCACATTCACATTTGTTTTTGTTCCCTTCTAGGCTATTTGGACCTAATTTTAGTGTTGTAAAGTGTACTTTCACATTCAGATTAATTTATGTGTCCCAAGCCATATTTAACATTTACATCATCACTAATAGGTCCCTAATGATGCATATTATGCATCCTGAGGCTTTAATTGATTAAATACCTGACAAA
Organism: Sequoia sempervirens; assembly: GCA_007258455.2. Lineage (NCBI taxonomy): Eukaryota > Viridiplantae > Streptophyta > Pinopsida > Cupressales > Cupressaceae > Sequoia > Sequoia sempervirens. The sequence goes on from VDFB02000003.1 coordinate 679,917,803, forward strand.
GTTGCAATTTAAACCTTTTTCCTTATCCCCTAGCTTCTGAGCTATTGAAATGGCCCCTACGGGACCCACCATGCATGGTGAATCAATCCCATCTAGGTGGGACCCATTCGCCATGTGTAGTGAATGAGTCCTATTTGGTCCCATTTTAACCCGTGAGCAGGAAAAAGTAAAATTTAAAGATTAATTTCACTACATGTCAACCTATGATGAGGTATAATCAGAATAATAAGGCACAATTGTCTATAAATAAGTGTTTTTATCCTCATTTTACATCTAACAACTCATGTTTACATCTCTCATTATTAATTCATCTTCTATCTCCTCATCCAAGTCAAGCAAGTTAGGGTTTCTTCATTAGAAGTCTTCAAGTTAGCTTTCTAAAGCATTCAAGGGTTGAATCTTCCTACATTGTTAGACTTTCAAGATCAAATATTCATGAAAAGGTAAACATATCCATTGTTTCATGTTTCATTACTTTATTTCATCACTTTGGTTTAATTACCTAAATGGGGTTTGACTAAGGAAAACCCCCATGCCCTAACATTCAACATATCTCTCTTTTGTCTTGTTTGTATGTAGATTTAGGTTTCTTGGAAGCATATAAATCATTGACGATCAAGTTGCAAGGTTTTTAAAGCTCTCTCTTAATTCAAAAGTCAAAAGAATTAACAAAAAGTCAATTTTAGATATGGATCTTATAGTTTTAGGAGTAGACACTTATAGAACATCAAAGTGTAGATCAGAAGCTTTGGAACACACTTTTGAAAATCTAGAAATTCAAAAGTGGACACATTCACCATGGGTGGTGAATGAGTTCCACCATAGGGCCAGTTTTGAGTTTTCTGCATTTTTTAGTACCCTTTTGTCAAAAACGAGTTCCGACACAGTTTACCAAAATTGGGACTGATTTGTTGGGAATGGTGAATGAGTCCCACCAGGCCTAAATTTCAGCATCAGTAGCATTTCAAAAGAAATTTCTAGTCCTTTTCAATATTCCAGGTGCACATTTTTAGTCTAATTAATCTCTATTGCATTTTTCCATTCATTTGTAGGTGATTTTTCAATACACAATGTGTTTTCAAACCTGTCATATTTCTTAGGTTTTGCATGTTTAATCAATCAATTAGTTCATATAACTACATTTAGATCATCTAATTTAGCTTATATAACATCACACACATCTTAATTTGAATGAACCTCTTAGATTTTGGGTGTGGGATCTATCTCTTTCCATTAGGTGAAAGATCCTAATTGATTAAAAAAGACAAAGCATTCCTAGTCCCTAAAATCTATGGTTCACATAGCATGAATCCATGGTCTCCCTAGGATAAGATTGTATGAAAGAGGTCCTTGCATGATATGGATAGGGGTAGGAAACACTATAGGTCCAACTTGAATAGGTAATGTGATCATCCCTAGTGGTTTCCTATTAACATTTTCAAGGTCATGAATATGAACATCATTAAGTTGAGTGAGCCTTTTTTCCATGACAATTTTATCTAGGAGGTCAATGTTACAAACATTAATTTATGCTCCATTGTCTATGAGAGTGTTCCTAACTATGATTTCATTAATGATCACCTTTATCAGCAAGTCTTCATTCTTGTTTTGAATCTCAAGTGAGGGTAATTCATGTTTATGAAATGTGATTTCTAACTATGTGACTTGCATGGAATGAAAGGAGGATGTGACATTGTTCAATTTCATAGAATCTTGGATCTCCTCCTACTTTATTTATAATATTTCTTGAAATAGGCACTTGTATGTAGGTGATAGTTGAATAAGTTGTCATATGGATATATTAGCAGGAGTCTTCTCAAGATCTTCAACTATATTATGAAAATGTGAATGAGAAGCACTAGGGAAAAATAATTGAGGTGATGGTAATGAAATGGGAGTGGTTTGTGGTTGTCTACATGTTTCAGCAACTAAGTTATAACATAGTTGTTGCAAAACATTGTTAAATTACATCCTAGATTTCAATAAATCTCTTATTTTCTTATGCAATTCAGTAATGGGAGGTGACTTAGGAAGCTCGCTAATTAAAGGAGATCCAATTGGTGTCATCATAGCCTCAAAAATATTTTTCTTATCTGCATGATCTCTTAATGAAGAGGATTCTAATGTCACTTCATCATCTTCATCTAAGGAAGCCCCATTACATGTGTCAATGTTTAATTTTTCTTGCACCATGATATCCTCCCTAGGTGGAGAGCTTTTAAGAGAACTACAAACTAAATGTTCATGAAATTCAAAGGTTGGTTCTTCTAAAATTACTTCATCACAAGTAGGGGAATGATCAATGGTTGAATTTTCTTGTTCATCAATGATGTCATTATCTTGTTCCATAAGATTCTCATGACTTTCATTAGTTGTGTTTTGTAACATCAAAGTATCTCCTTAACTACTGGGGGAGATACTAAGAGTCTAAGAACAAGTGTGTTCATCAAGATTGTCCAAATTTTCACTCCTTTGTCCCATAAGGTCTTCCAAAAAAAGATAGGTGGGTGAAGGAGCATAAAGAGGGTTGTCATAGATTTTAAAGGTTTGCTTATCTAACACCAACATATCCTCATCATTATCACAAGAGGAGAAGATGTTGGAAGATGAATGTAGGTAGGTTTCAATCATCTCTTTTTGTCTTATGTTATCATCATGATTAATTATTGCTATGTCCTCTTGTTTAATATTTTTTTTCCTAATAGGCGATGTAAGAGGAAAGAAACAACTCGGGTTCTCAAAACTCTCATCAATTAGTTCTTCTAATGCTACAATATCTTCTTCACAAGTAGGAGAGGACTTATGAGAAGAACAAATGTGATTGTTATGATTACCCAAGGTTTATTTCCCTGGATTGACCTCACTCTTAGAACAGATACTAGGATAGGGGTCAATGGCAAACAAAAAGAGAGGGGAAAGGACCTAATATTCATATGCACTTATTGAAAGTTTCTTACAACATTCAATAGGATCATAAAATAGAACACAAAGTATTATAACCATAGATTTTTGCAATGAAAATATATGTAATGTAATTATTGTCCTACAAGCTTGAAATGAAAAAATGCTAAACAAAACATGCAAAATACTAATGCAATTTTTTAGATTTTGAAGATGATAATTGACTGATTATGCTATGTAACAATGCAAATTTGAAATTAAGCAATTCATGAAATGAGCCGAATTAAGCTAGATATAATGAAATGCATGTAATGGGAACTCAACCAACTGAAATAGATAGTTAATGGAATCCAATAGAAGTGTAAGAACAATTTTTTTAATGTTGTAAAAGGTTCTTTTAGATCTGTTCTAGGAGTGATTCTCCTAGGGTGGCGAATGATTCCTAGTAAGGATTTTTTTCAAAATTTTCAAGAATATTTAATGAATTTTTATGTTCTTTATGTTGTATGATCTGTAACCTAAGTGAAAATGTTGTTTTTAGATGTTTTTGAATTATTTGAGATACAAAAATGCAACCTATATGCACTTTCACTAATGCAAAAATTTGAAACCCTAGAATGTCAATTAACTAATTCAAGGAAATGTTAATGCAAGCTAATTCTAGGATGATGATGGACTCAAAATCAGAAAATGAAATGTTCTAAATGTAGGGTCACAAAAATGGAACCTATGAAAGTGTGGTGGGAATGAATGATGATGTATTCACACCCACTTCTAAAGATGTTCCACTGAAGGATAACCCTAGAGATCTCAATAAAAAAAGAGAAAGAGATATTGCAATAGGGTTGTCATAGGGGTTGAATGTGATCTAATGAGGGTTTCACCACCAAGCTAGGGCTTGAAAAAGATAATGACATGCAAGATGAAATGCAAAACCTAGTTTGATGCAATGCTTCACTAAATTACTTAAAAATGTGAAAAAAGCATAATAGAAAACTATAAAATAGAAAGTGTGCACATGGAAACTTTTTGGAGATGGAATGGAGCTATGAAATCCTTAAAAACCTACTTTTTTGGCCTAGTGGGACTCATTCACCTTTCTAGGTGAATTAGTCCTAGATCTAGGTCTTTGCACACGATCAAGTTTTAGCCAAATGGGTATCCAAATCTATAAAGATATCTAAAAAAATCCCACAATGGGACTCATTCAACACTTGTGGTGAATGAGTCCAATTTGGATTTTGTAGAAACTCAAATTTTGAATCTGCTCTTCTCAATCTACTCAATCTATTTCTCTAGGTTCCTAGATCTGAACCTCTAATTTTGGGGTTGTATATGACCTTTTAGTGAAAATTTTGACCTTGTAAATGGCCAAACAACTCCAAAAATTATGTAACCTAAGCTTTGATTATCTTCAAGTCTTCAAAGAACCTAGATCTACAATCACACAAAGAGAGAGAAAAACACATTGATTGTTAGGAAATAGGGGTTTTCCTTGGTCAAACCCCTTTTAGGTAATTAAACCAAATGATGAAATGAGATAATGAAGTATGGACATGAAGTAATGTAATTAGAACCTTACCATGATGATGGATCTTGAATTGCTACAATAATTGATTTAGAATCTTTCCCTTGAATGCCTTAGAAATGATCTTGAAATCTATCTTAATTACCTTGTGAAGACTTGAAATGCTTGACTTGATGACATGGAGGTGTGATGAAATGATGGTTTGAGAGATTTTTTATATAGGAAATGCATTCAAATGACCATTAATTTAATCCCCAAGGCTGACATAGGATAAATTTAAATTAAAAACATGCTTTTCTTGCTCAAAAGCTCAAAAATAGTCCAAATGGGACTCATTCGCCATCTTGGGTGAATCATTCCCAACTGGATGGGACTCATTCACCATCTTGGGTGAATGAGTCCCAACTAGATGGGACTCACTCACCCAAGGTGTCTAATGGGTCCAACAAGGGTTATTTTTGGACCCTATGTTTTATCTTGGCGGGTTTTTGATTAAAATATACCTTGGAATGCACAATATGGGGTCATAATGGCCTATTAATGATGATATTAAGGATATAAATGCAATAGGGTCCAAAATATAATGTGGAAGTGTAAATAAATACACTTTAAACACTAAATTAAGGAAAATTTAGGTCTATTTAGCTTAGAAGGTCCCCAAATCCCATGTGAATGTGTAAAACACATTACAAAACTAGATTATGTCCACTTTAGTTTACAAGAATCCCAAATTTAATGTGAATATGTAAATAAATACATCTTACAACATTAAATTAAGGTAGAGTTAAGTTAATTTAGCTTAAAAAGGGACCAAGACCTAACGTGGATGTGTAAAACACCTCACAACACTAGATTAAGGTGACATTAATTATTCCCCAATCAAGCAAGGGAAAGGCATACTTTTTTTGTTGTTCTACTTTCATTTTTCCATCAAAAGGTTTAATTCCCAAAATGAGGTTTGACCAAAGTAAACCCTTATTCACTAACAAATCAACATTTTTTTCTTCATTGATGTGTGGTTGCAGGTTTGGATTGAAGATACATTGGAGAAGAAAAGTTACAAAAGTTGTCAAAGTTGCAAAGTAGTAAAAGTTTTCATCCTTCTTTTAAGATCACATAAACTAAGCTACATAATTTATTTCCAACTTTTAGGAGCTGAACACCTAGGATATAGGAGTGTATACATTGAAGATCAAAACCTAGAAATCAATTTTCCAGAATCCTAGTGAGGACTCATTCACCATTGGTGTGAATGTGTCCTTAGTGAGGCCCAAAAAACCACTTTTTGCAATAGCTACACATCATTTCATCATCTTAAAATCTACCTTTTTACTATTAAAATAGTTAGGCTTGTTCTCTGATTGTTAATTACAGATTGTATACCTCATGATTGAGTGAAACAACATAGAGAAACTTAGGTGTTCCCATTTGGTTAATCCTATTTGTGGTACACCTTCTCTTTCATTGTTTCAATCCTAAATCAAATAGTCCAACAACTTTTTTCTATTAGTGGTTATTGGATCTTTATTTTCCTTTTAGTCTTCTACAAAGTTTGGATCAATCTAATACAAGTGCTTAAAATCATTAAATCCTATCACTGCCACCCTCATCTGTGTCATCAAATTTCTCTATCTAGTCAATGCATCAAAAACCTTCTTTTAATTTTAGTTTTCATGTTTAGAAGAAAGGTATATATTTTCATGAATTTCACCCACATCATATGCCTTTCATTCAACTTTCCTTCACTATTTAAGAATTGGAGAGCTTGGTGGCGAGGGTATATCACAAATTCCTTGGAGAATAGATAGTTTCTCCACTTCTTTAGAGCTTTGCATAAAACTCCTTGTCATAAACTAAATATATTTTTCAAGAACTATTTAACTTCTTGCTAAAATATACAATTGGCGTCCCTTCCTAACTTAGGAATACCCCAATAGCATTATCACTAGCATCAAAATCTACTTGAAAGACTTTTTTGAAATATAGTTCAAGGATAGTAGGGGCTACTCCATTACCTTCTACTTCAATAACTCAAAGCACTTCTATGCTTTGGATGTCCAATTAAACTATTTTTTTGGTTTCCTCTCATGGTCTCAATCATTGGTGGGGAAATAGTACTAAAGTGTTTGATGAACTTTTGGCTAAACTCTCCATGCCATGGAAATATCTTATGTCCCCAATATTTGCTTGTGTTGACCACTCCAAAATTGCTCTTACCTTCTTTAGGACCATATTCAATCCTTTGATAAAGATGAAAAACCCCAAATAAACCAACTCAATCTTCATGAAACTACATTTCCTAACATTTATCAACAACTTCTCTTCTACCAATCATTGGAACAATTGTCTAATGCAAGAATGTTCTTCCTATTTTTTATAAAAATAAAAATATCATCTAGGTAAACAATGAGGAAGCTACCTAGAAAATCCTTCAATACCACTTTCATCAACCACATGAATATGGTTGGTGCATTAGTTAGTCCAAAGGGCATGAAAATCCACTCATACAATCCTTCATTGGTCTTGAATGCATTATTTCATTCATCAATCTTGGTGAAGTACCTCTCTCCTATTAGGTAGTCCATGATGACATCCATCCTTGGAAAAGGAAATTGATTCTTAATAGTGATCTTGTTGATGGATCTAGAATTTATACACATCCTCCTTTATCCATACTTATTTGGCACCAAGAAAGTAGGTACTGCACAAGGTCTCAAGATTTCCTAAATTAATCCATTCTTGACTAACTCTTGCACATTCCTACTAATCTCCACGTTTTCCATCAATTTCATCCAATTTTTTTCTTTGTTAAGAAAAATTTCTTCAAGTATGAAGTCTATGTGGTGACTAATGCTCTAGATTGGTGGGAGTCCTTTTGGAACATTCTCTAACACACTATATGAATCTTGTTTTCGTAATACTAAGATCTCCTCTTGTAATACTTCTCCTCCTTTTCCAATACCACTCCCAATGTCTTCACTACTACATTTATTTGATATCAATGAAAAACATGTGTTCTCATGTCTCGGTCCTTCTAGAAACCTCCTCCCATCCATCGAACAAATCTTGGAATTGTCCCATACGTCATTATTTCGTTCTTGCTCAAGGGGAATCAAAACATGCTTCTTCCCATTCAAGGTCAATGTGTACATGTTTTTTCTTCCATCATGTATGGCCCTCCTATCATTTTGACTCTTTCTATATCTTCAACTTCTTAATACTCAAAGTATTCTTTCATCTGATTTAGTCAGTCCATCAACTCCTTCAAATTTAGTCTACTAAAATAAGAAGGAATCTCTATTCTTCATCGCTTATTGATCTCAATAATAGATTTCATCATCCTAATTTGGTGTAACTTCTCTTCTCCACTCTTCGGGTATGTGTAGGATCATGATGGGCCAAAAAGTGGTGATATGATGGGTATGTGTAGGGTATGTTGCTGATGACATTTTTTTTTACCCAAAATTGATGAAACGAAAAGGGTTTTTAAAGGAGATTCTAGCAACTTTCCACCAAAATAAATTATGCTTTAGTTTAAATTTAATAAATAATTATTATTCATTTTCTATTTGAATTACGACTAAAGTCCTGATTGATAGGTTGATTGAAAAAATCTACAAATTTCAAATGGTATCACATTTTTTGAATCCAAAACATGTGTCACATTCTATGCTTCACATACTATAGGATTAAAAAAAGAAAAAATGAATTTTATGAAGTTTTGACCAAGTTAAGGTGGTCAGACATACAAATTTTTATATTTTTTAAAAGTTGTAATTAAAAATTCATAATTAATTATTTACTTGGAAATAAATTACAAAAAATATGCATCACATTGGGACATGATTCCTCTACTTATATCTAAAATATTATAAAAATATATTATCATTTTATTGTGGTTATGGTGGTCAGATAGACACCTACTTCTTATTTTTTCCCTGAAATTTAAGTGCTACTGCATTGAAATTTCCAATTTTCACCAAATAGATTTTATTTTATTTTAAATAAACCTAGTAGTTTAGAAACTACATTCAATTTTCTACAAATTCTATTCTTACATATTTTTGAAATAATATAGATAACTTATTCAAAGTTTTACGTCAAATTTCCTAAATCTGATTTTTGTGAATTTTTTGCCACTTAAAAGCCTATTTTTTCAATGATGATCCTACACATACCCCTCCTCATTTTTCTTTGGATTTGGCTCCTCCTCATCACTTTCTTCTTCCACTCTATAGTTTATCCCCTTTTTTTATCTTCCTTGATAGTATCCAGCCAATTCTTCATTTCCCTAATCTTTCCTTGCATTTCCTCGATATTTCTAGCAACATTGGCAATCATAGGCATCCTCCTTGGTAGCTCATCTTCCCTTCAGATTAGCTGTGACTTCCTTAGGTTGGAAATTTGGCTATAGGGTTTTAATTTCCTTCCAATTTGATGCTCTACTATAATTGTGCTTGTAGTATACCTAAAATCAATGATTTATCCACACAAGAGTATTTTGGAATACATACTCCTAAAGGATTCAAATATTCCTCTAATACCACTTGATGTAATAAGAATGGAGGTTCCTAAATGGACTTTCCACCCTTACAACATAACTCAAAAAAACATGGATAACTTAAAGAAACATGCAACTTTATTTATTTAAAACATAAACATGCATTCTCATAGGCCTCCTCAAATGTAGATTATAATAGAATCTATTGGTCACTCCTATTAGATCATAGGCCATCACAAGCTTAATAACTACTATATGTAGAACTAGCTTTACAATCTAATGTGCTAAATTATAACTCCATTTCATACTTAGCTACCTTCCTACTGATTTTAGAGAATGATTATATACTAGATCCTATAATTAAGAATGATCCATGTTGGCTTCAAGTAGATCCCAAGTATGATGTCTAATGTAACATGTATGCCAACCTTAGCAAATTGAAGAGGTATCAAACTTGGGTACGAATGGGTGTAGACCTAATTGGAATTGGTCATGTCCCATATCCATCCTATGATGAGTCATCAAGGCTCTACAAGATACATGAAGGTTTCATAGGTTTGCTCCAATAGGTATGGGTCCTGGTAAGTTGTTGAGTTAATCTTCTAGTGGGGGGTTCTTTTTGAATGTAGTGTTGCAGGGTCCATCACCTAGGTATGTTGTCATATACTTCCCATTCTACCTTCCTTCTAATATGAAATGGAAAATTGGTTGTTTTAGTAAGGTGTGGTATGAATATTTAGGATTGTCTTATATAATTTATTGAAATATCACCAAGACAAAAAATAATTAGAGAGGAAAGTAGGCGGAACTAGGATTCCAACATAATAGATAGTGCACCAATTAGAGATTGCAAGCCCATGTTATGATAATAGGAATGAAGGGTGGTTTTAAAGGAAGGGTAAAATAATATGTCAGTTTTTTTCTTACTATAAATAGTAATTTAAAAAAATAAAATTACCATTCATTTTGAATTTGTAGTTTGACAATATCTTCAACTAGTCCAAGTAGCCTAGGAGTAGATATGTCAAGATGATAATCCTAATAGATGCCTTGACTACAAGCCTTGATAGACCATATCGTGTAGTAAGCATGAGCATAAGAGGTGAGTCAAACATTTATTTTACATGTATTTCATAGCTCATTCTTTTTAATGTTTATAAGTGATTAGTCAAATTCAAGGATATTGTTTACAAAATGGGTGCCATAGTCTAGTTTGGGCACTTGGGTCCATCCTACATGTTAGGGTTTTCACTAGGCACTAATGTCCCTCTAGCATGGAAGAATCTAATTTGGGAACCTATATTCAAGGCACCGGTATCCAAGGGATTTGACATGAAACTATTTTATCTTGACTTAGGTCAATTTGATGTTATTAAAGGAACTAATGAATGGATGTTTTGATAATTGAATTATAAAATTACAGATGTGAGAGAACTCAAGGGGTCACATTTATATTCTCTTGCATGAGCTCTCTAGGATACTATCACTAGAAAAGACAATAAACTTGAGGGGCATGGGGTTACAATGGGTTTATATCATGAAAATTGTGAGATGATACCATAACATGATATTGATGACACTCATTGAGTAATAGAATGTAAAAACTTCAATCTTCTATGTTATAATGGGGACCTCCATATGACTATGAAAATTGAGGATCTGTATAAGATTCTATGGTTTCTTGTATGGAGTGATACCATATGATTTGAGAAGGGGAAGCCACCAAATGACATCCTAGCAAACTAGATGTATTATATTGGTCATGCTATGCTAGACAATGGCAATAAATGAATGTATTTGTGATAGATTCTACATGGTGATGTAGATATCTTGCTTATATGTCATACTATGATTGACATTTTCAAACTCATAGAAAAACTTGTTAGGTAATGCACACACCTCAATTGGGGCCTCATATACACCATTTGTGTGATCAAGGGTCAGAGTACCATGTTCCCCTCCAGGAAAATCACGCTAGATAACCTCTATCATGAATTAGGTCAATACATTCATTATGAGACAGATTTTGAAGACCTACAATCTCATCCAAGTGTGGAAATTCAAGCATATCACATGTACATGACCCACAAAGTTCCTAATTGTTCTAGTATGGTAATTCCCCTAAGAATATGCCTATCCATTAAGGATGTCATGATAGCTTAATGATTCATTTTATTGGTTAGTGGTATTTGGTATATTGTGATTTATAGAGATGTTGTTGAGACCATACATGAGGTTATAGTCCTAGTCTAATTATTCTCAATAGATAGTGAGGATGTAGCAAGACTGACTTCTTGTTTGTCACTATGAGCATATTATGTTTCTTATTTATTATTATCAATTAAACTAATAGTTTTATTGACCACAAGGAGTCCCTATTTCCCAAAACAAACATATACTTAACAACTTGTAACCTTTCCAAACCTATAGACATGACATAATAGATAGATAGGGTATTTCACTTTTAGTAACTTTGATGATGAAGAGGAAGATGCATTTCCCATGTGTGGAGAAGATGTTGTGGGAGTGAGCATTATATATGACATTATGGATCACCACTTGTTTATCTCTTATATTTACTTTGGACCATTCTACTGGTGACCAAAGGCCATGTGCACAACGGGATGCAGAGTCCAAGTGAAACATCAAAAATTGTCATCCTATGTTTTGAGGGATAAAACAACCAATTTTCTCCAAGTCTCATTCAAGGAAACCTTAGAGATCCCAATCCAAGGATGGAATGAGGGAAAGGGATCTACAATAAGGTGTCATAGGGTGTGATTAAATTCTAAAATGGGTTTCACCACAAAGCTAGGGCTTGGAAAGAAAATTAATGTAAATGATACACAAGGGTGATCCCAAAAAGTTGGTTTACAATTTATGGGAGATTCTGATTTTTGGTGAAATTACATAATTTTAGAAAATATATTGATTTACGCATTAAAAATTTAGATTTAAATCATTCCAATTGAAGAGGGTTTGATAATAATTCCTTAGATCAAACCCCCTTGGATAGAACCCCGCTAGTTTTATACCATACCTATAATAGAGTCTCCTTTACAATTATCAAAATGCTGATAAAAAAATTTTGATTTACCTCTTGGGGTATCAAATTAATTCATTTAATTTTATTTTTTGAAAGTAATTAGTCCTTATTATAAGATTCCTAGAAAGCCTAATTTTAAATGAATTTAATTTAATTATTATATTTACTTTTTATTTCTTGTGAATGTAGGTTTTTCACCGAAAATCAAGCTCTCTATTATGCACATGTGGAAAAATAGAAAATTGTAATTTTTTTTTTTGAAAAATATGAGTGGACTTGATATTGAAGTCCTTGGTCCAAAAAAAAAAGAATTTTGATCCATGCAATAAATGTTGTGTTATACAGTCTGCCTATTTCTAAATTGTAATTAGTTTGATTTCAAACCTTGATTAAGGAAAAATTATTTAATAATACACTATGAAACCAATTGGAAGCACTAGATATCATAGTTACAAATATAAATTCAAAAAAATTATAATTTTATCCTTCATGGAAAAAAAATTATGTGTTAAACAGTGAGTGTCACTCCTTAAAAATGGTGTTTTTGAAAAAAACTAGTATTTGAAGGAGATGTTAAAAGAAGACAATTTGATTCCAAAATTTTTGAAAAAAATATATTTATAATCTACACACAAAATGTCACAAATAACTAGTTTGCATCATCTTCAAATTCCTCACGGTTTAGCCGCTATAGTTGCCTGAAAGTGAAGATTTAGTTAGAAAAAATAAGTTCAGTGTCCAGTTTGGCCAAAAATTGTAAGCTAGTATTATGAGATCACCCGCAAGTCTTGAGTAAATGACCTAGAAATAAACTCAAATTAGAGTAATACTAAGAAAGTGCAGAGGTGCACCTGGAAATCAAAGAGGCTTCAATGAGGGTCTAAAATTTTAAAAATTTTGACTTTTGAAGCACACTAGGACTCATATGCCAGTAGGGGTGATTTAGTCCCAGTTTATGGTTTTAAGCCAAAACCAGAATCTAGAATTGTTGAATCAGGATCTATAAAAAATTATTGAAAATGTGTATACTGGGACTCATATGACACAAGTGGTTATTTAGTCCTAGTAATAGGGTTGATCTGAGATCCTAGAATCCTCTAGTGATATGTTGTAACTTCCCTCCTATTAAATCTCTAATTTTGAAGCACTAAATTTTTCCCTGTACATGGCTTTATGTGATCTTGCAAGGTAGGTAACAACTTTTAAAGCTTGAAATTTTTTCTCCAATCCTTCTCTTCAATAGATCTTCAACCTAAATCTACAAATCCAACATCAAAGAGAGGGGAAATGTTGTTTTGTTAGTGGATAGGTGTTTTCCTTGGTCAAACCCCATTTTGGTAGTCAAACCTTGAAATGAATAGAAATAGAATGGAGGAATGATGAATGAACAAATTTGGAATGTTGCAACTCACCAAACCCTTGAACAAAAGGCTACAATCTTGTAAGTAATGGCTAGTGTGAATGTATATCTTGAATCTTTCTTGAATGATATGGATCTTGAATTGAATGCTTCCTTGGAGCATGAAATCCTACATCACAAATGTTAGCTCAAAAACAAGCATGATGCATGATTACCTTTGACATGAAGCTTGATACTTGAATAATACTCCAAAATGCTTGATAATCACTCTTGAATGCTATTGAATTAGTAGAATTATTGAATGCTTAGATCACACTTGCTCATGAAAATTACTAGGAGAAAATATGTGAAATAACCTTGAATTTATACTTGTTTATGCCAAATTTCATGAAATTATAACACTACAAGCCAACATTAGATCTAGGAGAATAAAATCCTACCAAGAATTTGAATTTAAATTAGGTCTAAGCTAAGTGTGGCTCATACGCTAGTTGGGGCATATGAGTCCCACTAGGCTAAGCTTGGAAACATTTTTTAAGAAAGGTTTAACTTTATGCTAAATTCAGTTATAGGCCTCGAATCATAGGTGTGCCCCATATGCCCAAGGTGGTGTATGAGTCCCATATCACTAAATCTAGGCCATACAATCCAAAATAACTAAATTATGATTGGTCAATTGATGTATGTCAGGATCATCCTTAGAAATATGCATTAGTTAAGGCTTGTGGATACAAAGTAGGACCAAATAAGGCATAAAGAAGCCCAATTTTAGCAGGGAGGGACAAAGAAAATGTGAAAATGTAAAGGATGGCATTTTTATACACTACACCAAGTATGAGGAGATATATTATGATGAGGGTGGTGGAGATGAGGATGGGGTGCACCAATCAACAATAGAAATAGGAGGATATAAAGGGTAGAAAGAGGAGGCCAATGAAGTCATCAAGGAGAGGCCTATAGATTTTCCTCATGTAGAATGAGCAATACCTACCATAACTGAGAGTCCAAGTGTCCAAAAGCATGGGGAGACAAGAAAATTATCTACTATCATTCCCCAAGCCTCACTAGTAACTCCAAGTATAGCCAAAATTACCAAACGCACATATCCTCACTAGAGAGGTTGTAGTATAGGTGAGCTAATATATATTTTTGTTTTTTATTTAGTAGAATAATATATGTTTTACTTTGTTTCATTTTTTTCAATCTATATTGTGATGAGATGTCTAATTCAACAAAAAAAATTATTCTTATAATTAGTACATAGGAATGGATTGAATATATGGGTCAAGCCATAATAGAGGTGGTCAATAATTTATAGCTTTAGTAGCCAGTGTGGGCCAAATTTTAGCCACAATAGACTATGGGGTGACATTTCAATATATTAAATCCTATTTTGTGACTAAGATCTATATATAAAGATATGAGATTATAGAGATATTAGGGACTAGCTCATCTTTGATAGGAAAAGAAGGATTAGCATATTCTATCATTCATACTCATGTAGCGGCCCTACAAGAAAATTTATATAGGTTGTGAGTTGAGAGAGATTGGGTACAATAATAGTTCATAGAAGCATGGATGGAGGCGGTAGAGCTTAGAGGCAAGATTAGGGGTTTATAGTCATAGAGTGGCACTAAGAGTTAGTCATGATCTATTGTTCCATGTCAACCACCACCACTTGGCTCTAAGGGATTTGAGTGTCTTAGACTTGTAAGTTAGTGACATTATATACAAATTATATTATCACAAAATACCATATTTTTGTAGGATTGGTGGAATATGTATATATATATGCATTTTGATCAACATACATTTTTTTATAAGTTGATTTACTTTTTGTATGAAATTTGTCATTTAATTGAAACATGTACTTTTTCTTAAATGTGACAAATATCTTATTATGTGTGGTAATGGCTATGTAAGGAAAATTATATGCAACTACGATTTGATTCAACACCCTAATGAGATCATTTAATAAATTCAACAGTGATATTATTGGTATATGTGTCAGTGATATAACTTTAGAAATCATGTGATTTAACTAAACAACCAAGTATAGTTGTTAATTAAATAGAATAAATGGATGTCTAGTGTACACATATTAAATTAAATACATTTATGATCTAATTAATAAACATAATTAAATAGAATAAAGATCTAACTAACATAATATATGCATTACTGAGTTGTATGATAACAAAAATTGGTTATTGTTATTAAGAAAATGTAAGGCCTCTAATTGCAAGTGACTAATACAACCTTAAATTGTTATATATTTCTCCTAAATAGATGGTTAGATATATTATGAATGATATGAAGGCGACTGTCTAACAATGACCTTATAGTTTATTTTTACTTTATGTTATATCATTGTTATTTTACTTAATGAAGATGTATGTGCATGCGAATTATGGTATGAGATTCAAACTTATAAGATGAATTTGAAATAAGATAATTGTTGTGTCGTATTGCATTGAAAGAGTAATTAGCTATGTAAATGATTCAAGAATAAAGTTACAAAGATTCGGTTTGCAATTAATGTGGTTTATTATTATATCTAACTGTGCTTAATTATGTTGTGCAAGGAAATTAAGTGAGTCGATGTGGGATTAACATTAAAGGAATCAAATATGCAAATAGGAGGTTGGATAAGTATTGGAATCGTATATCAGATACATCTTTGGGAAGTTCTAAGTGTAGCCCTATTTGACTTAGAAGGGTTTGAGGTTTGATTATTGATTGGGTGATCATGTTTGAGTAGAATCCAATTGTAGGTTATGTGATGTGAGTTTGGTTGGGGTTGGAACCCTTGGTTAGGATCAAAATTCGTATGGATTCTTTTGTGGGTTTTAAAAAGGGATTATTGAGTCAATTTCCTTGGTTTTTGAACAAGAATAGACCCCTAGGACCTATACCTATGGGTTTGGAACCTTTTTGACATGTGAACTTGTCCTTGGAGTGTGAAAAGACCCCTCAAAAGTCCACATTCATGAATGTGACGAATTCAAAAAGTGTTGGGGCTTGGGAAGAATGACTTGTCACTCTCAACTTCCCACTCCCCAAAAGTTCTTGAAATTGGCACAAGACTCACACATGTGTGAGCACTTGTGGGAAAGAGTGTAGGTTTGGAGGATCCCTATATATCTCAAGGAGATGGAAGATTTGGGTGTTACCCACTTCTCCTTTTGGAGAACTTTTGTGAAGATGGTAGGAAGAAGGAGAGGAGGAGAGGAGTCCTTTTGGAAAGATAGTGATTAGGATGGTTGGGCTGGAAAGGAAAAATGGATACAAGAGTTTAGTTATTTCATCCAAAAGAAAAGAGATAAGTCTCCCTACTTTCATTTCCCTTTGTTTATTGGCTATAATAATGTGATATAGTGTATGGACCGTGGTTGAAAAATTGAAAGTAGAGAGCCTAGATACATGAAAGTTGTGCTTTGTTGGTTTTTTCTTTTTGTGAAAATGAGAGAAGACTCCATTTATCATCATGGAGCTAAACAAATTCCTTGCTCGGGGGTATGGATAGAGTCCACGAGGCTCCATGACGCCATTATGGTAGGGTGGAGAGCAAGCCTTAATTGGTTGGGTGTCCTTCACTGTATTTTATTTAAAATCTACTTGTAACATGGAAAGTGATTGTTTTTCTTAACATGATAAGGAATGGAGGAAACAAGCCTATTTATTCTTTGATTTGCTATGTTGAAAATGGATGTAGTAGAGATGTTCAAATTCCTCTCTTGTTGTTTACTTAAAGTTATTTGATATTGGAAGAAAAATAAATACCCCTCTAATCAATCATTTGATATTATGTTTATTTGTGTGTAAAGGAGAAAGGTTGGAGCACTGTGGTTCATGTTGTGCTCAAAATAAAATTAGGCTTTGGAAGATTGATCATTTGTTTAAAAACATAAAGCTATATGAAAGTAGTTGTGTGCAATCTCTTCATTGTTTTCCCCTAATTTGTTCTCTACAAATAAGAAAATGAGAGCATGATTGAACTTGTAGATAAATAATAATAAATAAATAAATAGAAGAAAGACTTTCACTTGCTAGTTGTATGCTATTTAAAATATTTCTCATAGAAACAGGAGACATTTCTTCTAAGTTGAAATAAGGAATGAAAAGAAATTTTTTTGGATCTACCTTAAATTTGAGTAAACTAAGTTTTGTATTATCACAAGAAAAAAAATGGACATAAAGTATACTTGATCAGCTATAACACTCAAATTTATGACCATAAGATTTCTTACAAATAATAATAATAATAATAATAATAATACTAAGAGGTTTCCACAATGTGCAAATACATATCTTTTGTGTTTAACAACAAATAAAATACCCCTTTAGGCCTATGCATGTGGGCAGTAAATAGATAATGCAATAAAAATACAAAATGGAGATCTATACATGGTTTTATATGTGCATTTTGCAGTTTAAATTTAAGTTACTGCTTTGAATGTGAATTGCGTATAACAGAGACCCACACAAAGTTCTTGCCCTGAAGACCGTAGCTATGAGAGAGCTCCCAAGTGCAAGCTAGAGACATTCATAATATAGAAAAGCTTTAATTAAGTAAAACACAAGAACTTGTAACTATTACTTTGATTAAAGGGATAAAATTGACATCTATAAATCTCTGCTCATATAGTGATTGCTTCCACTGCAAGGTCATCACTCATCATATGTTGTAACAGACTTCACATTCCTCTAGTAGCTATTCAGGAGGAAGAAAATAAAGTGAAGCTTGGTAAGCATTGACCCTAGTATGCATTAGAGCAACCATTGAAACCTATCCCCAAGCGCTAGGAAACGTCATTCACCACTGGAAAATAATAGAAAGAATAGAAAAAGACTTCATAAATTATTGAAGAGGATATTATCCATTGAATCTTTCACATAAGAATATGTAAATAAGAACAGATGCCCTAAAGTGAATGCTAAGTTGATGTCATTGGTTTTGACTTGGTTTTGGCTTCCGTAGGAAATAAATGCTACTTGGTGCTAGTAGGAGGGATAATAAAGTAGGCTAGCTCAGGTTGGGTTTATGCGGGCCGTCCTAATCCGAATTCAATGTCACCCCAAGTTCGATGCACCCCTTGTCTAATAGAATTGTACTACTTTTCCTTTGGGTTCGCCCTATTCTCTAGTTGGTCTGGGAGTACACAACTTTATTTCTGACCGCATTTGGTGGTCAAAGAGAATACTAGTATTCGTTGTCTCTCTTCCTTATCTCTCAGTGGCAGGTAGGTAAGTGATCCCCAAGCAGTATCATCAATAATAACGCCAAATTTATTTTCTTCCTTAATCTGTCATGCCTCCCATAAATACCCCTATCCATGTTTTCCCCTGAATTCTCAATTATTCTAGAATACATCATAGACATATCAGAAAAAAATCTAAATACATGAATGCAATAGGATATGCTGACATCGTAACACTTTACTAATAGCTGAGGTAGATATGCTATTGCTTAAATGAAGTGACTAGTTGGTGAAAGTAGTAGACTTTTGCAGGTTACCTATTGTGTTCCAGTCTTCATTCATTTCATCTTGCTACTGGTTGGTGCATATTTAAATGGACTACTAGATCTTTATCAGGCCTACCAACTGTACTTATCTTGCACCTACCTGATACGTATCTTGTTTAAGCTATATGTTAGATAATTGTACGGAGTTGAACACGTATTTGTTGCAGCAGAACTATAGGTTCTGGAATTAGGGTCTAGAGTCCATGCCTATTTTGAGGTCTCTTTCAGAGTGCTCATTTGATTTTCCATGATGCTTCACCTGTGATATCCTTCCATTTGCAAATTGAGGAGTTGAAAATCAATATTTTTTTTTTGAGATCTTTAAAAAAAGGAGTTTTGTAGGTTCATCCTCTAGATTCGTATTTCTTGCGCATACCTATTCCCTTTTTCATTTAAGTTATGGCTGCATTTTGTTGATTGATTAATCACCGCAATTTCCCCATACTTGAGTTTTGTGCTGGATATACAATGAGATATCCTTCTTAATAAATAAATTGACAAGGTCGTAATTACCTACAAGGTGGGTTATGGCAAAACCGAGGAGTACAATCTTAATATGTAAATTTTTATCTCCATGCTAACCCCATTCACATTAGCCTGAAGGATTCATTTCTTATGTTTGAATTATTCCCCAATAAAAAAGGAAAGAGAATATATCCTACTTCCTTAATAAAGATCTTATTACTTTAAAATAATTGTATGCATAAAGCTAAAGATTAAGTATTTAGTTAAGTATCTCTACCTTTTACTTTAAAAGGAAACAAAAAGAAGAAGAGGGGAATATTCTATTATTTATTTTAGGTTCTTTTAAAGTATATAGGAAGTGATTTATTTAGTTGTAAAGTATAATTATAATTTTTATAATTCTAAATTATTTTATAAAATGTTATATAACATAAATTCAAATTATTGTAATTTTAAATTATTATGTATTTAAGTGATGAATGAATTTAAATAAACAATAATTGAACGAATAAATAAAACAATAATAATTATTTTCTATCTTTTTGTTTTTGATGAACATTAGTATCAACAATATTAAGGATCGATGCACTAAGAGTATCGATATTGTGAGATGATATAATCAAACTTAATGTAAGTAATGGTGTTAGTGAGCATGGAATTATTACTAAATGTCTTTTATACATTGTGATTATATTCAATGATTAAAAGTTGACGAAAGTAAATATGATCAATGTGGACATTATTAAAGGTAGTAGTCAGTACAGTAATATCATTAATATCAAGAGAAATATCCATAACAATAATAAATATATATAGTAACATTAAATTAAATAGAATCTTTAAAATCTCATGGTTATTTTTAATTTTTCCACTACGGGTGATATTATTATAAATAAGGGATTTGTGGGGTATTACTAGTGGTTCACTACCTTTCTAGATGTAGCCTTGATTAATTCATTAAATAAAAATATTGTGTAAAATATGAAATAGTGTTATAGACTTTTAGTGTTTAAAGCAATATTGAGTAATAAAATAGTTCGATAATAGGGTGAATATCATAGATAATCTTAAATCCCCATGCTATTAATAATATTACCATTATCACACAAGATAAGGAGAAAAAGAATAATAATAATAATATAACCCAATGCAATTGGAAGAAGCGTTAACATTGTTATCTTGGGATGAATGCTGAATAGTAAATCATTTCATTTGTGTTATTTGGGTTAGAAACATTATTATCATCAATATCATACTTACTATAGACGATCCTTAGTCAAGTAAACATGAACCTTGCTTCTTTAGTTATATAATAACACAAGTATTTCTTAGTCAATATAGTAACATCAAATAGTGATAAAATAAGTAGCTAGGTAATGCTATGATGGTGTGATGTGTAAAATGTGTCGAGTAAGTTAGCCACTTTGAAAGTGGGCATGACAATTATAGTATTAAATAACCTAATGATTGAGTTTTTTTTTTTTTTTTTAAATGGTTGCATTTTCTAGTGAAATTTTTTTGGGCATGACAGAAAATCACTCATAGTTCAATACACATAAATGTTTGTCATGAACAAAGAAACATAATATTAAATAGATAATAATATTAACCATAAAACATAAAGCTTTAGATAATACAATTCCATTTAGACATACAATGAGGAGTATTTAAGCATAAACTCTATGTAAGTGCATAGCATTAATAGGTTCTTTTAGAGGAATACTATGGATTGTAGATAGTATATATTTACCCATTCCATAAACTTCCTTGATAATGTAAGGTCCTAACCAATTTAGAATACATTTCCCTTTTCCACCCAAATTCACATTCACATTCCATTGATTTTCATAAAGCACCAAATCACCAATGGAAAATGAGCGATCAATGACATGGTCATTGTATTTACATTGAATTCTCTTTTGATAGGCTTGGATTTGTTTGAGATCATTTATATGTGGTTTATTTACCATCTCAATTTTTGAAAGTCATTTCTCTTTGTAATAATTATCATCTAAAATACCATTGAGAGAAATCCATAATGAAGGAATGTCTACCTCTAAAGGCATGATTGCATCAAGATAATACACATGATGATATTCGGTAAACCTATAATACATAGGAGAGTTGAGTTTCTTTCTAGTTTTATTAACAATCTTTTGAATGATTTTCTTAGTTATTTTATTACAATCTTTTGCTTTACCATTTGATTAAGGATAATATGTCATGGAGAAATAATGTTGGATATAAAATATTTTATGGAACTTCCTTACATATTTATTCTCAAATGATGTTCCATTATAAGAGACCAAACCTGAAGGAAGTCCAAATCGAGTTATGATATTATCAAGGTTGAAATGTTAGATAAATTCAGCTAGCATGGATTGAAGTAGAGTCTCTTCAACTAATTTTATGAATTAATCAATAGCTATTATAATGAATGTAAGTTCATGTGAAGAAGGAAGATAAATATTTCCAATAAGAACCAAGCACCATATATAAAATGTCCAAGCAGATAGTTGGGCATAGTTTTCTTAGGGAGGAGCTCTAAAAAAATTGTCATGTTGTATATATATATATGTATGTATGTATATATATGTAAGGCCCCTCCCTCTATATCAGTGTCATAGCCTTTTATTCTAAACCTATACTACTCTGCTATTTGGATTAAGAGTGCACCAAATCGAATGATGTAGCATTCGACGATGTTTGAGTGCCACTGTACTTCTAGTCATTTGATTCTAAGAGTAAATTGAATAAATCCTCATATGAATACTTTTATTAAGGTATGTGACTAAATCTACTTTGATAGTGTCATTGATATTTAATTAACACAACCATCTTGGCTATAACAATATTATTAACAAACGAATAAACTACCTCTTGTATTTAATCTAATTTAAGCATTTATCACCCAATAATTTGGCCACTTGATCAATTCTCTATGAGGAAAACTAAAGATATTTTAGTAGTTAGTATAAAAGTACCCTAAATTAATTATGCTTAAGGCAATTTTGTTATTTGTGAGATGTAGAGTACAGGTAAGTAATATTTCTTAATAAACTAGGAAGCTACTCTTATTAACTCAAAATGATAGTTGTTATAAGAGGATTAAATATTTTGGATATATATATATATATATATATATAAGGCAATCAAGCCATAATGATATTGTCGAAAATTTGGCAACAATATCATACCTATTGGATGAACCGTTTTAAATAGTACTGATAAAGTTATTATTTAGTCAATCCCTGAAAAGTATTAATACTACTGTTTATTTACCCACTTATCCTTAATGATATTATTATTAATAAATCTTAGAATAATTGATAAAGATAATAATATTATTAATTAACCTACACCTTAACATAGAAAACTTTCTTAAATATCATATAAACTTTAATAATAATATCAAGTAATAATTTGTAACTTAATGAGAATGATCATATATTTTATCTGATTTCAAAATGGACTGGAAATCTTGGGTAGTTGGTTCATTGTAATGTAGTTATGAGATTTCCATTGATGAGGTTGGTAGGGGAGTAATGAGGTACTTGGCCCTTGGAAAAACCAACAGCCAACAGAGTAAATACGACACTTTAATCCCTCAACACTGAGCAGGAGGATGGGCACAAATGCTTTTATTGAAGGTGGATGAGGAGAGGAGTTACGCCATGACAAGGTGTGAGGGGAGAAGGTGGAAGCGAGACTCTGGTCGACCATCCCTTTTAAGCTCTCTATGTAGTAGGAATGAATGTCTTCTCAGATAGTGGTGAATTGGAAGAGGGGGCTAGAGATTGCTAGAATCTACTGCATTCCATGGAACGATGTAAAACGCCTCCAAGCCTTGGCTGAATCAGGTTCTCAACACACTTGTTGGCCTTTTAGGGGATTTTTTTTTTGTTTGACTCTTATTTATCTTATTTGTAGGCTGAACAACTCAAAAGTTTTCTTCTTCTCGATGTTGTTGTGAATGGAATTCATTGTCTAGTCTTTCTTTTCTATCAGGTGTGCAATCTGTTTTCTTGATATGCCTAGTATGCTATTCCTCACTACACACGTGTTGTTGGTTTGGGTAGAGACTTACTATCAGGAATGCATCATATTAGCAAATGATCCTAGACCTGTATCCATGTCATTCAGGGTTGTAATCTATCTATTCAAAGAATACATATGTCTGTGATCTATTCACTTTTATGGTTCATCTCTTCATTCACGGGATGAATCTCCCAGAATATTGTTGAAAAGTAAAATGCACATGTTTATTTTGTTTTCCCAAGCTTGCGACTCCCTTTTGAGAATTCGCCAGCTTCATTTGTTGTTTGAGGAAGTTTTTTTTTTTTGGTGTTGGTAACAAGATGAGGCCATGTAATTTTGTCCTGTAGGCTTATTCTTAAGCAACAATTCTTTGAAATCACTGATTGAACTATTTGAGTGAAATACTCTGTTCCAACTAGTTTATATGTGAAAATCTATATGAATGTGTGTTGTGGGTCGTGTAATTTAATCATTTTGGTTGAGACTCAATACAATATTTCTGATCTGAATGTTTTACATAAATATGTAGCTGAGGTCCATTTTCGGTTGAGTCGTGAGACAAAAATTGAATACTCGAAATAGCCTACTCTCCCTGCCATGAACATTACACCAGTTATTTCAGTTTTTCAACCACGACCTTTGAGGCATTCTGTCAAATAGTTCACGTGTCTTGTCTGTGCTTCCCTTTCTGCATACATGCATATCAAGGGTAGTTATAGCTACAACATCTGCAAAAATCCTCTATTGTCCATACCCTATTTCAGAGCTCCCATTTTCAAAAAGGTACAGAGGATGCTGGAAAGGGGTTCGAAATCTAGATTTACACCTACCGATTGCATATGCTAGAAAGTTTTTTTTTAAAGCCTGTTCACAAAATCCATTTCGTGTATATCCTGTGATCATTGCATTCCATGAGACAACATTTCTTTCAGGCATTATGTCAAACAGTTTTCACACCTTTTATATGCTTTTTCATTTTGCATACATGTTTGTCAGGTCCCTTGCAATTACAACATCCTAAAATAAATAAATAAATAAATTATGTACCCTTTATATCTCGATGGATCTTCATACCTTGTCTATGAGCTACGAGGCAGCATGAGCAGAAATCGTGTTAGTAATGGTTGTGACATTTGTTGGTTACACCTGTTGGTTTCATTCCAGATGCCTCCCAACAGCGCAGAATGTGTAACACTGTTTTATTACCATTACCCATGAATTTCCCTATTAACGCTTATGTATTTTTTCTTTACTAAAAATGTTGGTGAATGTTATTCACATGGTCTTCAATTTATTAAGCCATCCCTTCATGAATATTCATCCTTGCATTTAAAAGTCTTCGTGGAAATGTTTGGTTATATTATTTTTCCCTCAATAAAGGAGAAGGGGAATATCCCCATATTCTTAAATGGGCTTCTAATTAATTAAACCAAAACTAAACATAGAGGTAAGGATTAGTTTTATTAGAGATTCTTTAAAAGAGAGGAAGACTTCTCATTATTCATTTCTTCTTCTTTTATTTTATTTTTATGAGTGAAGATATTATTATGTAATAGGTAAATGAATCAATATATAGCTAATTGTATTTAAGGGAAACCACGTGACCCTCAAGCTTTAAGATCTCCTTGTTCAAGGGAAAAAGAACTTACCCTCCCCACTTTCTAGACAAAGGTCATGTTAAATTTAAAATAGAAGTATTAAAAATAAAATAAAATAAAAGGGGTAAAGTTAAGTATTTAATTAGGCATTACTCCATTCCTTTTAAATAAAAGAAAACAAAAATTCTCTTTCTTACTTTAAGTTTTTTAAAGTAAATATATAAATATATGAATTAATTTATTTAATTATAAGAGATGATCATTATTATTATTTTGAATTATTCCTTGAGATAATAGAATAAATGTGCTTAAAGAAAATATATATATATATATATATATATATATATATATATATATATATATATATATATATATATATATATATATATATATAAGTGGGTAAACGAATTTAAATAGTTTGCATGTAAACAAGTAAATGAAACAATAATACTATATCTCACTCCTTGTGTTTACTAGAACGTTAACATCAATAATTGCCTTATTGGTAATCTTTAAGGTGTCAATCATAAACACGATAATGATGATGGTGGAAATATTAAGAGTGGCACATGTACAATGTCAAGTGATGATATGGCTAATGAATGAACCCTTATGAGTTTCAAATTGAATATTAGAATCTTAGTTCCCATGATAATTATTAATATAAATATATGATTAGCATTACTAATATTAGGGACAATATTAATGTTAATTGTCATGATAGGTTTATTTAACGACATTATTATTTGGATTAGAAGTAACGTAGTTATCAACACTCGGCCTTAGGCTTGCACAAAGAAGTGTGAACTTGTAATATGTGGTAAAACTTTCAGGGAGTTTTGTGTCATCTTTCTCTTAAAATAAAATAAAATAAAAATTGTTAGTTGTGTTTTTGTCGTGGCATAAATTTTGGGAATCACAAGGTGTTAGTGATTTGTGTTTGATGTGGATGTTAAGCCATCTTTTTAAACCTAGTGATTTTAATCTTTTGTTATCCAACCATGTGGGAGATGGTTAAAGCCTAGTTGTCGAACTACAATTCCTTTGCAAATTATATACCTAGGCAAGGCTGTTACAGACAAGCCCCCGAGGAATTAGGTCTGGCCCTAGGGTTTTCTCTCATTTTGTTACTTGAGTTAATATTAATATAAGGTATTTTTCTTAGCTTATGAATTGATTGTGTTGTCATTTTATGAATGTGTTGGTTGTACTATATAAGTCTATCTTGATGATTTAATTTCCATGTCCCCATTTGAAAACCCTCCTAGGATTGCATAAGTAATTTAGCTGTCTAACTAAATATATCAATATATAACTGGTCAAATGTTGTATGCTTCCTTGTAGTGCCTTCTTTGGTAGCAGCTTTGTGAGTTTGCAAGAATTCTTGAGGGAAATTTGATAGTTATGTTTTGTCTTTGATTGTATTTTGAGTGTTAAATCTAGGGCATTACAATACACACACACACATATACATATATATGTATTTATGTATATATGTACATATATATGTGTGTGTGTATGTATACATATATGTGTATATATATACATAAATATATATACATACATATATATATGTATATATATGTATACATATATATATATATACATATATATATACACAAATACACACATACATACATATAAGGTTGAAATTTTGAATGGGTAAAACTAAATAATATAAAGAAAATAAAATAAATAGAGGAAATAAAGAAAAAAACCTAATATTCTTGTAGAGATTTCCTCACAAATAATTGGGTGAACATAAGAGAGATTATTTATTATTTACAAGGAAAAAGTTAGGTCAACTAGTCTTGCCATAAAATTACGGTTTTAATTACAATTTAATACACCTTTTAATCCCTACAGCGATGGATAATAATTATATTGATTATTTATTTTTTAGATTAGAAAATTCAATTAATCTTAATTATTTTTAATTGTATGTTTTAAACTATAGATAAATAGATGTATTTGATTGTATAGTTGAAACTATAAAATAATTAAACTAAATTCTCATTACTCATTGATTTATAGTTCAAATTTTGAAACTTATTTATTTCCTTGAACCTTCTGAAACTTAGTGAAATATTTGTTTTAGATTATTTAATTAATCTTTTGAAGAACCTTAACTATCAATGACAAAATTGAAACATAGCTAAGATTTCTTTATGTGATGGAGAATGTTTTGTTTACTTAAATATTAAATTGGATTAATTAGATGTTAGAAATTTAACTAATTATAGATGTAAGAAATTTAACTAATTATAATCTAAATTTGTGAATAATTAGATGGGTTTTAGTTGATTTGATAGAGCATCTAAATTAACATAAATATTTAGATTAAACAATGAGAGTATCTCTCTAAGTAAATTCTCGATTCCAAAATTAATGTTAATTTTTTTTATGATTGGTTGTGTTAATTTGTCAATGTAAGTTCAATGTTTAGAGAGAAATTACTTTTGCTTAGTAATGTTATGCCTTAGTGGTGTAAATTTGGTACCACCTCATCCTTTGCACCTATTGAACTTGACGGAGGTTTTTTTCACCATGAGTAGGATCCCCATAGAGGAGACTCTCTTGTAGTCATCTATACTTAAGTAGGTTAACACATCATCATTTAGGGCATGCGAGAAGTTGATCATACTCCCACTCACACTTATCCTATTACCCCAATTTCGAGCGACATGACAAGGATAATATTATTTGA
Source organism: Sequoia sempervirens (assembly GCA_007258455.2). NCBI lineage: Eukaryota > Viridiplantae > Streptophyta > Pinopsida > Cupressales > Cupressaceae > Sequoia > Sequoia sempervirens. The sequence goes on from VDFB02000003.1 coordinate 679,945,474, forward strand.
GCAATGTCACTTGATGTGAAAATATGATACCATTTCAAGCATTGTAGGGTAGTCTAGAGTGAAATTACATTAATGTTTCAAAAAAAATATTAGTCATATTTTTTCCCTTTAGATTAAGATTAAGGAACTTGACATAATTTTATATACTATAAAACTTAATTAAAATTATACATAAAAATGTGTTCAATTATTAATTCTCACAATACCTAATAATACATTAAAGAAGATCATGAGAATATTAATAATGGTAGTTTTATTTTCTAAAGTGTATAATTAAATTATAATTCACACTTATTAATTTTTTTTTAATATTCAAATAAAAAAATTCATAATATATAGATGCTTTTTCACTAGTTATATTATATGTTACAAACCTTCTTCTATTGTCTCATTAATCTATAATTCTACAAATATTATGTTGAAATAAAAACTAAACTCTAAATTTTAGAATAGCATTAATTTAGTTATGTATACAATTTGAATTATTTTGGCTAACAACATTAAGTTTATATGATATTATTTTGTTAGTTATTTGCTATTTTTATAAGGATTCAATTAATAAGTAATAAAAATTGCAAAAATAGTATTCCATATTTATATATGATTATTCTAAATGGTAAAAAAATTATTATTAATTTTATGTTTGATTCTTACTAAAATAAAGTAAAATATTTATATTTATGAATCCAAATTTATATTTGATCATTAAATTGAATGATATTTAGAAATATAAATAATTTTTTTTTATGTCAATATAATAAACTCATTGAAACAAGCATCATAATACAATAATGAACATATTAATTATATATATAGAAAATTTAAATATCTTTTCCAACTTCTAAATATTAACTTTAAATGCTAAAATATAAAATAGAAGTGTAAAATTGAATGTTTCTAGATTCTATAAATAATATAAGAATAATTAAAAATAGTTTCTTTTGACCCCTCCTCAATGACATGAGAAACCTTCTCCTACATGATATTCTACACCATTTTTCAAAATTAAGATTTGTGAAGCCATTGAGATAGAGGAAAGAGAAATTCTATTTAGCATATAATTGAACTATTTTAACTTACAAGATTAGTTTTATATGACATTATTTTGTCAATTATTTCTCATTTACATATGAAATATGATTATAGCTAATAATACTTGTAAAAATAGTAATTTATTCGAATTAAATATTATGTTTTTTAATGATAAAAGTTAATAGTAATTTTTCATGTGATTCTTTCAAATATATGATAAATAATAATCCTATTTCTATTGATTAAAATTTACATTCAATCATTGAATTGAATGATATTTAAAACTAATCAGAAAACATCTTAATATCAATCTAATAAACTCATTTAAACAACAATATCAATATTATAGCTAACATGTTTGTTAAATATATAACAATACTCAATTTCCTTTTTCTAATATGCAAAAGGACATAAAACTTCAATTTTTAACTTTTTGATGAATATAAAAAAAAATTCAATAAAAAGAGGGTAAAAACTTTATTAAATCAGGAAAGTAGTACAAAGCCAAGAGAAACAAGCCACCCACCAAGGGCCAAAAGTAAAAACATCAAGCAACCCATAACACATATCATATCCTCCCCAACCAACTCCTCAAGATCCCTAGAAAGACCATCTGAAAGAACATTCCAATCATCCACTTTCCAAGTTCCCCTCTACTCTGAAGCCCATTTAGCCAAACCATCTACCACCTTATTCCACTCCCTAAGGATATAGTGGAAGGCAATAGAGTCCAAGGACTTCCCCAGGGAGATGATTTGTCTAACCACATCTGCCAGCTACTAGTTAAGATCCTCTAGATGTCGCTTCTCTAGCAAGTCAATTACAAACTAGGAGTTAGACTCGCAAATTATCCTTCTCCAACCAAGGGCACAAACCCTCTTCAAATTCGAGAGAATAGCCAAGGCCTCCATGAAATTATTAGAATGTATGCCATGATACTTAGAAAAAAAGAACACAACAACTCCAAAGTAGTCCCTACCAACGCCCCCAATCCCAACATGACCAGGATTACAATATAAAAGTTTAAAAAGAAACACAATGATCAATATTTCTACCTTACAAATAATATTAAACTGATGGATCATAGTTGATTTTCACCCCTCCTCAATGGCATCAAAACCTTTCTCCTGCAGTATATTCTGCTCCATTTTTCTGGATTAAGGATTCGGAAGCCATTGAGGGAGAGGTAAGAACAACTTCATCCAGTAAGTACCTTCTACCATAGCCTTCTCAATGCCCAAATAGGGTTGATAAAACACTATAACAAGCCATGCTTAACATCGAGACATTGGACTGACGAGTAATATTGATAGACGAGTGCTTGCCGCTATATAAACCATTTGAGGTAGAATATATATAGAATTTGAGGGTCGGTGAGCAATAAAAGAAATATTATTTGGAGGTAGTCAATACCTGCCATTAAATGTGATTGTGATTCTGCTTTTAGTGCCCTCTAGGTGGCAGCAATGCATAAAATCTTCTTATGTAAATATCAGATAAGAAAGAACCTTTTAATGATAAAAAGCATTTGAAATCTGCCTGTTTTCTACTCTCACAAAATGAAAATCTGTGCAGACAATATAATGAAACTATTCACAACATAAAAGTATTGCGAGAAATTGTATTTATTAAAGTGGCTTGTCTAAATGTCTGTTCCATCACCCATTTTGGTAGGTCCTTAATCATAAATTTTCATACGCATGCTCCAATAAGTTACAGTGAAGCAGATAATATTTCGAATATTGTATAATAAAGTGAGGCATTGAGAAGAGATAAATCGAGAGGTGGTCTCACTTAACGTACGGCAAATCTATTTGGGTCAGATTGTCCTCACCTTTCTTGAGAGGTCACTTACCGTTTTGAGCCTTTCTGGATTTTAAAGATTAAATGGAAACCACTTTACAGACATAAGATTCCAATTAGAGATTGAGCAATTCCCACTAACATACTATACGACCAATTAGTCACTGTCCAGTAATGGACAGTTGTGACTTCTCCCTCAAAGGCCATTAAGAGTCCTTCACCTTTTACGTGGCATATGTTCTACGCGTATTGGTAAACATCGTTTTATTTATTTACAGAGAGAATAATGTGGTTGTAGAGGCCAAAGGAACTAACTTAGAACGTTAACTGAAAATGGGTTGAGGAAATGGGGGTATGCACCTATCTTCCTTATTTCATCCGGGAAAAAAGATCTCTTAGGATAAGATTGACTTTCAATTCTGAGGTGACTCAACTTTAATGGAGATTTTGTTGTTTCTCTTGTGATTGAGGATGGGGTAAAATATCCTAAAATGCACTTTTCAAAGAAAAATGAAAAATACTAAATGAATCCAATTATGCAATATAAGACTTGAATCATCAATTTAAAGCCCAACAGAAATAGAAACAAACAATTTCTGGTAGATTTGAGATGAGTAAGAATTTATGCACCTCCCACCAAAAGCTTCTACTAAGTGTCCTCTTAGGATATATTCACCCTAGGGCGAATGATCTTGCTATAGAGATCCAAAATCTGTTTTGACAATCCTCTACTCCTAGATCTGCACTCTTGATTTCTTTTGATTTTACAGTTTGAAAAGTCAGAACTAAATTCTACAAGTGAGTTTTCGTGCCTTGACAACTCTGATGACAACTTTGTAAAATTACACTTTTGATCAATCTTCAATCCCTCTTCACCTGCAAATCAAACCCTTGAATAGAAATCCTTAGAGGACTAAAATCTAACACATCTCTCCAAAGTCTTGATCTTGCACGAAAGGACTTGATTGGATGCTGATCTTGATGCTTGAATGCTTGAATCCTATATCACATTGTTAGCTCCAAAAAAATGCATGAATGAAGATAACTTTGACATGCTACTTAAGAACTTGAATGCTGCAACAAATGACTAAGAAATCTTCTCTTAAATACATTTGAAAATAATATTTTCTCTTGTGGGATTTGGATAATCTTCTTTAGCTTGTTCTATAATTTGAAATGATAAAAGGACCTTGTATTTTTAGGTAATTTTCTAATTTCTCAAAAATTAAACATCAAAATCCAATAATTGCAAATTGAATTTGAATCATAAAAGTTCCACCAAAAACATATTATAAATTGGGGACCTAAACTTAAGGAGGACCCATTCGCCCTTGGGTGAATTGGTCCTAGGACCTAAATCTAAGACACCCCAATTCCAAGGTAGTTTAGTTAATATTTGTAACTATTTAAAACAAGTTTCCCTTTTAGAAAATGAGATCAATTAGGCTTTTAGATGCGTAATTGGGCCAATTAGAGGCTTAATTAAGTCAAATTTATTAAGGGACCCAAACATAGTGTGAAAATGTAAAAGAGTACATTTTTTGACACTATATTTAGCCCCCACTTTAGTGAGGATGATCCCTATGCTCAAACTCGCACTAAAGTAGACAATCGTGTGTCAAGAGAGGTCTAATTCTATGATTGTTGGAAAGATAAGAAAACAAAGTTCCAACAAAGGAACAAAGAGAAACATGCCTATATGTTAAATATGTAGCTGCAAGACAAGATACATAAGCATACAATACCAAAATTAATGCAAAAGTGGGGTGGATCCAACCTCAACTATTTTTCCAATAGGTAGGGATCAAGCCTTAGTTCTTTATCAAAGAAATGTTCACAAGTGGAAACCAATTGTCCACTATGTCAACAAAATACACTCACATGGGCTAGTGAAATTCATTGCTCAATAGGTGAGCCCCAAACTGTGGTTGATGGAAAACTCATGCCAGGTCTATAGGCTCCCATATATCAAACATACCAAACTTATACCTCTTGATAAAATTGATAATGTGTCATAGAAATGGTCATAAGGCTAGCAAGTTGCATTATGCTAGGCACTCATGAAAAAGGCTCCACTGGCTAGCAAGTTTTGTTATGCTTGGTGGCCATTTTAAACAATAGAATAAGATATTCAAAATGGTTTTTCTTAGCTCATGAAAGGTCTCACCTTAGGGAACATCATGTCCAATGTTGGCCATAGAGGACTAGTCGAGGATAAAAGATTCACAACTTAGGGAATGCAAGTCATAGCATCACCACTAACATGAATGTCATATTCCAAGAAAGTTCACACCCTTGAGGAACATCAAACCCATTGTCACCACTAACAAGACACATCACATCAAGTAAGATCACACTTTGAAGAAAACAATAAGTGGGGACGTGTATGCCCTCAATATGCAATCCTAGGATAACACATAAAAGATCTATGGATTTTGGTTTAACATTATGTCTTTACTATACTAATATAATCGAGCTTGGAATAGTCATCACTCTCCAAATAACTCATAGAACAACGCATTGATATATGGTGATTGATCATGCAAATACTATACACTTGTAATGTATCCTCACCAGGGTTCGAGGGTGTAGCCCACAAATTTTTTTTTCCTATCAACACATCAAGGTTTTTCTGTTGACATGTCAAATGAAGAAATGACTTTGTACAACCCTAATTTTGGAAGCTTCCAAAAATATTGTTACAAGTGGTTGGGATGTAAGTTGCGGTGTGTGTAATTCAAGAGATTTTCATCTATTTTACACTAGCTAATAAAATCATTGGGTGGCTGAGTTTCTATGGATGTAGCCTATATTGGGTGAACTACATTAAACTTTTGTGTTGATCTCTTTTGTGTTATTCTTCTTTGTTATTTCTGGGTTATTAAATTTGTATATAATTGTTAATGTTTATTACTTCGATCTGCCTGAATCCTAACACAATGAGAACAAAGGATGAATGACACATAGAGAGAGAAAACAAAGGAAATGTTTAGGGTTAACATAGAAGAGACTTAACTGTCTCAATTCCTTGTGTCATCCCCAAAAGGAAAACATAGGAGAAAATAAAATATAAAGGTGTATGAAATATAGAAGAATGATATTAAATATTTTCTTCTTTTGTATCCTTGCACCAACTGAGTGAAAAGGGCCATCCAAAATAGACTCACAAACATATAAAGATATGCCAAACAACACTATATAGTTGATCACATTATGCACATGCAATCATAAAGAACATGAAAAGAAGATAAATAGAATACTAGTATAGCACATATGAGTCAACCTATACCAGGTCGTCCACATCCCAATATTGTTCATCATATGTGAAACGAGGACAACTAGCCAAAGGGACAACAAAAAGTGTTGTACTAGGAGCATCACTAAGTTCATCCAAGTTAATCACAACTGGAGGCCTAATGACAATGTCTATAAAAGTTTCATGTGTTTTTTGTTGTTACAAAGGTGGAGAATCACCATGCTTTGTTTCAACTAATGTTTGATCTTGATTTTTATATTCTATTATCTTCTACTAACTTACGAGCAATACCACAACATCTATACCTATGCTCTTTATAATTTCTATTTCTTCTTGTGTGATTTTGAAGTTGTACTTGTGTAGGAGGAAGTTTTTCAACCTTTGGCTTCTTTTCTTCTCGTAAGATAAGAATGAAAAGAAACATGGGGTTTTTTTCAACACCTTTCTCTTTAGCATTATACACATGTTTTATCATAGGAGGGACAATAGAACTTATTTGGTTATCTCTTGGTAATTTATAGGAAATAGGCAAATGATTTATCATGGGTTGGTCTTGGTTACTTGGAAGGGATTTTGGTTCAATCATGGTTTCATCAATGATAGGAGGCTCAATTATGGGTTGAGTCATGTTACTAAGGGATAATTCTACTATGCACTTTGCCTTAAACTTTTGATAAGATTTGAAAAATAAGTACTCACAAGGCTTAATAGGTTCTATAGGTTTAGGCCAAAAGAAAACCAATGAGAAATTTCGATGGGAAGATATAGGTTTAAAACTACTATGATTCACAATAAAGATATCATTTCCAAATGCAAACTTTAAGCATTTATGCACTACCGACAGGATGACATCCATGGAGCATGGCCATGGATAAGAAAGCTTTAAACATAATTTGTTTGATGAGAGGATGATAGAGAATGATACATTCAATTGTTTTAGTCCAACTTTTAAAGGAAGAGTGATCAAACCTATCATAGGGAAAGCAAAAGCATTATGTGTTTTGATCAATGCTTTTGGTTGTTCATAAGAATATTGATAAAGTTCATGCACAAATAAGAGTTCCTTGGTGATCACATTCTCTAGATACATGAGATAAATTAATATCCAATTAGTAGGCTTGTCATTGATTTTTTTTGTGATTTAAAGAGGACCATTGAGTGCATTTCTAGTTATGTCATTTTGTGAGAAAGGAATATCAAGGGGGATTTTGGATTGGCCCTTACGAGGTTGAAGATCAATGAAAGCAACTATATCTTTTAAGTCTTATTCATTATCACTCATATTGTTATTATTTGTATCTTGAAGCTTTTCAACATTCATTACATCATTCTTAGTATTAGTAGCTTTCACAAAAGAGATATTATGATTTGGAATGGGCTTGGTAAATATTTACAATTTTTGGTTGGGTGGGGCAATAGACTTATTTTCTTGATCATTAACACCACCGATTTGGATGTGATTAGAATCAATAAGGTCTTGCACAATATGTTTAAGACACTTACACTATTTTGTCTCATGTCCGTTTTACCAATGATAATGGAAAAAGGAATTTAAGTTAAAGTTTTGAGGTAAGGGATTAATTGTATCAATGGCTCTAAAAGTAGGTAGGGTAACTAAGTTCTTAGTTATAAGTTGCAACATAATAGAGTGAAGGGTATCATGTAACAAGGTAAATTGTCTACTACTTTCCCTAAATGAAAACTAGACACCCTAAATGACACTCAATTTAGTGCAAAACATGCAAATGAATGTAAGATATAAACCCAGGATGAAAGAGGACTCCCAAAATCAGGTTCACCAAAATGAAATAAATGAAAATATGGATTTTGGGAAAATGTGTTATGAAAGTGGGGTTCAACATAAGGTCTTATTTCCCTAATTTCATTCAAGGAAATGAGATCCAAAACATAAAGTGACTAACAACCCTTAGGTGAGTAAATTCAAGGTATGGATCAACCAATTTCCTATCTATGTACGAATGGGGGTATAAGCTAAAAAACACTTTTGAGAGAAAGATCAAAACAATCAAACAACTCCAAAAAGAAATATCTAAAGTGAAAATCTAGAACAATAATTAAGTCTGATAGAAAAATAACCAAATGGAAGATCTAGAAAGGGGAAATTGATGTGTACCTTTCACCAAAAGTCACCTTTTGAAGCTTGAGGACTCATTCACCCTATAGAAAATGGGTCTTGGCAAGCATTTTTGGAAAATGATTTTTGGATTTTGTTCTATTATGTTTGCACACTTAGATTCTAGGTATTCACTATTCGATAGCCAAAAATAAATTTAGTAGAGGACTTTCTATGATATGACAATTTTTCTTGCAACGTTGACAAATTTGTAGCTTTCTTCAATTTTTCTCTTCAATGGATCTACAACCTAAAATCTATGATCACACATTGAAAGAAAGAAAAATGTTGTTTGTGTAGTACTAGAAAAATTATCATTTCTCCTTACTTAATTTGGGAATAATTTTTATTTAATTAACCTAATTTTTCCTAGGTTTAATGTTGGAATGTGTTGTAACACATTCACATTGATCTTGCAACCCATTTTAATAAAATGAACTTAATGTATACCTTATTTATGTGTTGTAAAGTGTTGTAACACACTTTGAAATTTATCTAGGGTCCTCTTAATTAATTATGGTTAGTTAGAGTTAATTGTCCCCTTTAATTCAAATTTAAACCTTATTTGTGACACCTCCCAAAGATCTATCCTGACACCCATAATTCAAATTTCAGAACATTTAATTGGGAAAAATCAAGGTCCTAGAAATTGGTGCTAGGAAACATTTAGCCTAGGTGGAAAATGGGTCATTCATCTATAGGAACCCCATTTATTACCATAATTCAAATGTGTTTCTAGTGGTCTTTCATTTCTCGAAGGTGAGGTCCTAGAAAAAAGTGCTAGGACCCAGTCGCCCTAGGTGGCGAATGGGTCCTCCCTTAATGAGGACACCCTTTTTGATTTTTTGTAATGGGAATTTAACAATGTTTATCTCCTAATCTGGTTTTAGCTTGAATTGTTTTAATTTCAGGGTTAATCACTTAATTTAGTATAAATAAAGGGTTAATTCACATTGTTTTCATCTAGCAAGTTTATGAAGCATCCTAGAAAATTTACAAGGGCATTATAGAGAACTTCAAGAGAATTTCAAAGGTAGTTCAAAGCATATTATCAAGTTTTTATTGCAGCAATTCAAGATCATTCCATCATGTCTAGGGTTTAGTGCATTCATGCATGTTAAGATTGTGAATGTAGCATTGAAGATCTATTGCAAGCATTGTTCACATCTATTCAAGGATCAAGATATGCTTTCTTCATAGCCACTACATGTTAGTTTGCAAATTTTCATTAAAAGACAACATCCAAGATTTACAGGGTGATGATCAACTGGTGAAGAAATTTGGAGCAAAATTGTCAAAGTTGTCAAGTTGCAAGATTGACCTTCAAAGTGCAAGAATAGAGAATTGAAGCTCTAGAATTAAGTATAATATTTTGTGATCTAACAAATGAGAATATAAAAGCGCAAACATCAAGCAAAATAATCCAAATCTCACTTTCAGAAACTCTAACAGGGACTCATTCTCCTCTAAAGGAGAATGAGTCCTTTGTGCCCTAAAAATAGGCTTCTTGCAACAAGCTACACACCTATTTGAGCTCTAAAAACTCCCCTCATAGTTACTATAATAGTTAGGATTGATTTTTTATTATTATTTCCATCATATCTTCACATTATTGCATGTTTTATAGTGGAAAGTAGTGGTTCATTATTTTGATCAGTTCATTTTGATGCAAAACCACTTTTTCTCTATATAAAACATTTTGGTGAACCCAACATATTGAACATTGCAATTTTTTTATTTTTTAAGTCTTTGCATCATAGGTTATATCTTACATTCATTTTTTATATCATTTTATTTGAATTAAGATATCATTTAGGGTTTCTTGAATTGCATTTATAATTGCATCTCATTTAGGGTTTAGATTTGCATCGTTTGGCATCTCTTTATATCTTAAAAATTTAAAAACAATCATTCATTGTGCATCTCATTTAGACCTCATTTATTTGTATTTAAAAATAAAAAGAAAATTGCATTTCAACATAGGTCCTTGCATTCATCTTTTCATTGCATTTTTTTAAAATATGAAACTAAAACTCAGTGCCTTAGACCTTGAACTGAAAGACATTATTGAAAGCTCGCAAATCATTAAAAAAATAGTTTTAAAATACATCAATAGGAAAAATTCACCCTTACTAGTGAATGATTCCTTGATTAGGTCAATGATGAACATTCTTGCATCTAAAAAAGCATTAAAAATCACCCTAAAATGTATATAAACATCTCAAAAAAACTTAAAACAAGGACCCATTTTCCCTTACTAGTGAATGAGTCCCTATTAGCTATTGATTAGCATTTTCTAGACATTAAAATCTCATTTTTAGGCTTATGTTTGGTGTTGTTACTTTCCTATTTTAGTTTCCTAATTTGTTGTTTCATCAAATTCATTGCATTTCCTCTTTTTATTCCATTGTTAAAATCTAAATTGCATCTACCAAATTTCATTTTATTGTCTAATTAGCAAGCTACCATGTTTAAATTTGAAATTCTAAGAATGGACAATTGTTTAAGCAATGTGTGAAAGTCCTTGTTCTCTTTCGTTGATGTTTCAAGTTGTGCTTTTAGAAATGACCCTAATGAAATTGAACTCCCTCGTGCTCACACAACTCCTAATGAATGTCCTCCTTGTGATCTTGAAATCATTTGAAAAGATGATGACATCATGAACAACTTCATAGATGATTTCCTTAACAACCTTGAGAATAATGCATCCTTTTATCCATCCAGTAAACAACCAACACAACTTTAGATGTTTGGTCTTTCACATCTTGAAATTGAGTCACAAGTTATGCCTAAGTTCCCTACCATAGGTGAACCTAGTTTGTCTAAACAAGTAAACATCCAACCATCCTATGTTAACAAAGCAACCAACACATCAATTAAACTTGAAGAGACATACAAAAAATGATTTATGATCTTAAGAAAACTAGGATGTGATACAACAAGTGAACATGAAATTCATCAACTCCTAGAGAAAATATCAACTGAAGATACAAAAGGATTAGGATATCAAGTTCCCCCTCCCGACACAAGTTTCCTCCTTCCTAAAGAACAACCAATACCTTGTAACATTGGTAGGATTGTCTTAGATCCTCCTTCTAACATAAGTGTTCTCCTTCCTAAAGAGAAACCAATGCATCCTAATTACAATGATAAAGAAGATAAGATCATCTCAGGTCTTCCTACCCTATATCCACCAAGGGAAATTGGTGAATCTGGCAAGTGAAAAAAGGCCTTAGGAGTTAAAGAAACTAAAATTCCCTTGTCCACCACCTGAAATTGAAAGAAAATTACAACTACTTCTAAAAAAATAAATTATAACATTAGCACTCATGAAATAAAAAATAATATTATATCCTAATGGTGCAAATGTTCCACATTACCAACACCATAGAACTCTTGGAAATAGTACTGATGAGTGTCATGCAATCAAATTCATTCTAACAAACTTTCACTTTGATGGTGATAATTGTTATCGAGTAATTGTGTAGCATGCCATTCCATTCCTTACCATGTAATGGTTGTAGAGTCATAACATTCTAACTATTATGTATTATACATTTATTGCAAATCACTTTCTTTGATGCAAGGATCTCATTCCCATCACCTACATTAGTTCATTTTTTCCTCCCACTAAGTGGGGGCAAAAATTTGATAGCCTTTCTCCTAGTTCAACACTTTCTCTTGTCCCTTTGGCTAGTTGTCTTCCTTTTCTTTATACTGATCAAGATTGGGATGCAGATGACTTGCTTTAGGTTGACTCACATATTCCTTACTAGTATTTTTCTTTTTCATGTTTTCTTTATATGATTGGATGTGTGTAATGTGATCCCCCTTGTTGTTTTCTTTGATGTACCTCTCTCTTTTTTGTGCATTTCTCTATATGTACCTTTCATTCTTCTATATGTCGCAATAATTTTTTGTTTTTCTTGTGTTTCCCTTTTGGGGATGATGCAAGGCATTGAGAAATTCATGTCTCTTCCATGTTGACCCTAAAGCTATTCTTTTATCCCTTTCATTTGTCTTGTGTTTTCCTTTTGGGGATGACGCAAGGTGTCCAAAAATTTGTGTCTCTTCCTTGTTGACCCAAAAGATTTTCTTTTATCCTTTCCCTTTGTCTTATGTTTTTATTTTTAGGATGACACAAGGCTTTGAGACATTTAGGTCTCTTCCATGTTGACCTGAAAGGTTTCTTCTTTTTTTTTCTCTCTCTTCGTGTCATTCTTCTAGTTCTATAAGTATTTTGGGAATGGTGACAGTTCCATACTCTATGACAACATTGTATCAAAAACATACTGACCCCAAATGCATAGATCCCTTATGTATTTGTGAGGGAAACCTTTCCTTCCTATTTCATGATGCAACTTATTTTAGAAACATATGACTTGGCATAGGGTTTTTCAAGGAAATCTCTCATGTCTTAGGAAAAATGTTTGACTAATTTAAAGAAATTGGTCATAGTGATGGTGTAGCAACTACTTTAAAATTGAGGCATACATTGATGACATATTTCAATAAAATTTTATGACATGATTTTTTTTCTTGTGATGTGTACTCTTCTTGGTGGTGTCATTCGGTTTGATGTCATCCAAAAGTGTACAATCTACCGTGATTCCATGATGTGAACGAGGCATCCCATGAGTGACGATATGGCACCCTTGAATTGTCCTCTCTTGGAGACATTAGGAAAAATGCTCCCAAAGAAGAAGACCTTACATGAATAAAGAAAAAATCCTCTTAAATTTTTTTTACATATTACAAAATCATTTACAAAAGCATTACATTGTGGTGCCTTATCAAATTTTTCAAGAGGATAACTTCAGTATGGTATGAGAGGCTAATATGATTCTCTAATTTTCCACTTCATTGGGATAGTTCACGTAGTGGACAGACTGAGGTTTCACTACCCCAGAGTGGGTAGTATATGATATGGAAAAATATCCTTATTCTACATCGCTTTTGAATGGTTGTGATTGATCCTTTTGTTTTTTCTTTATTGGCCTTTTAGAGGGTATGGTTATGTATCTTTATTATTGTTGCATACTAATGTTTCGTGTGAGTTTGTCATGGGGGGAAAACTCTCACTAAAGTGGGGGAAAAATGTAGTAACAAAAAAGTATCATTTTTCCTTACTTGATTTGAGAATAATCATCATTGAATTAACCTAATTTTTTATAGGTTTAATGTTGTAATCTGTTGTAACACATTCACATTGATCTTGGGCCCCCTTTTAATAAAATGAACTTAATGTGTACCTTATTTAAGTGTTGTAAATTGTTGTAACACACTTTCACATTTATCTAGGGTACTCTTAGTTAATTATGGTTAGTTAGAGCTAATTAGCCCCTTTAATTCAAATTTTAGCCTTATTTGTGACACCTCCCAAAGATCTATCCTGACACCCATAATTCAAATTTCATAACATTTAATTGGGAAAAAACAAGGTCATAGAAATTGGTGCTAGGACCCATTTTCCCTGGGTGGTGAATGGTTCCTGCCTTTCTAGGACCCCATTTATTAGCATATTACAAATGGCTTTTTAGTGGTCTTTCATTCCCCAAAGGTGAGGTCTTGCAAAATAGTGTTAGGACCCATTCACCCTAGGTGGCGAATGGGTCCTCCCTTAATGAGGACCCCCTTTTTGAATTTCATTTTGGTGAGAATTTAACAATGTTTATCTCTAGATCTGGTGTCAACATGAATTGTTTAATTTTTAGGGTTAATCACTTAATTTAGTATAAATAAGGGGTTAATTGACATTGTTTTCATCTAGCAAGTTTATGAAGCATCCTAGCAACTTTACAAGAGCATTACAGAGCACTTCAAGAGAATTTCAAAGGAATTTCAATGCATATTATCAAGTTTTTATTGCAGCAACTCAAGATCATTCCATCATGTCTAGGGTTTAGTGCATTTATGCATGTTGTTGAGCTAAGTTTGTGAGTGTAGCATTGAAGATCTATTGCAAGCATTGTTCACATCTATTCAAGGATCAAGATCTACATTCTTCATGACCATTACATGCTAGTTTGTAGATTTTCATTACAAGACAACATCCAATATGTATAGGTTGAAGATCAAGAGGAGAAGAAATTTGGAGCCATATTGTCAAAGTTGTCAAGTTGCAAGATTGACCTTCAAAGTGCAAGAATAAAAATTGAAGCTACAAAATTAAGTATAGGTTTTTGTGAGCTGACAATCAAGAATATGAAAAGGTAGACATCAAGGAAAATAGCCCATATCTTATTTTAGAAACCCTAACAAGGAGCCATTTTCCACTAAAGACGAATGAGTCCTTTGTGCCCTAAAATTAGGGTTCTTGTAGCAAGGTACACACCTCTTTGAGCTCCAAAAACACCCCTCATAGTTCCTATAATTGTTAATATTGTTTTTGTATTAGTATTTGCATCATATCTTGCACACAATGGCATGTTTATAGTGGAAATTAGTGGCTCATCATTTTTATCAATTCATTTTGATGCAAAAACACCTTTTCTCTATATCAAATAGTTTGTTAGGGAATGGGGGTTTTCCTTGGTCAAACCCCATTTTGGAAATTAAACCTTCAAATAAAATAGAAAAGAATGAAGGAATTATGAATGAACAACACTATGTAACAACTCACCAAACCTTATTTGAACCTTGAAATTCAAATCTTCAAACTAGCATGAAGTGGCCTCAATGGATGTAGACTTTATCATGAAACTTGTCTTGAAACAATGCCCTTGATTGTTATATCACCATGTTAGCTCAAACAACATGCTTGATGCAATAAATATCTGACATGATGATAAGAATCTTAATTTCTATAATAATGTTCAATAATCTACCCTTGAATGTCTTGAAAATTCTCTTGAATTTCTATTGTAAAATTACTCTTAGCTTGCTTGAAATATTCTAGGATCTTAAGTGAAAACATAGTGAAATGACATCTTAACATTAATTCCTAAGTTTAAAATATCACAAGATGACACTGAATTGTGCATTGAAATCATTAAAATACTACCCAAAACATAGTTTAAAGGGGATTCCTAGGTCTAATTTAGGACCCATTCGTCCTATGCAAAATTTGTCCTAGGCCACTTAACTATGACACACATTGCTCAATGTTAAATATAGTTTAAATTAGGGTCTTATCTAGATATAAATTAGTACACTTTTGCCCTATGGTGAATGGATCTTAGATCACTTACCTAAGACTCACATTTTCGAAACTTAAGTCTCATGTAATAGAATTTATGAATGCCAGGTTTATTCCTCATAAATTGCATTTAATTAGGCTTGGATTTGAATTAAAGGGGCCAATAAAGGAAAATTTAACTTCAATCAATTAATGAAGCCCTAGATTAATGTGAAATTGTAAAGGAACACCTTACAACACCAAAAATAAGGCACAAGTAAGTCCATTTTAATTAAGAAGTCCTTAAACTTAATGTGGATATGAAAAACATATTACAACACTAAATTAAGGTATAATTTAGCTCATTAATTATTAATTATTCCCAAATTAATTGTGAAAAAGGGATACTTTTTCCTATGCTATAACATTGAAGTCCACATAAGACGTTGAAGCATAAAACAACTAAAAATAACAACATAAAGAACACATAATTCAACACCAGGCATATGTTTAAACCTGACACGAGAAAAACAATGGTGAGAATAGTTTCTTGGATCTAATATCCAAATTAAGCCTTACAATCTAGAAATATACAAGTGAATTTTCCACACTGAAGTAGGCACCAACCTACTGCAAATACCAATCCCTTGATGAAATAATACAATAGGTAGAACAAGCCTGTCCTACCTTAATATGATTACAAATATTGCACATCTGAAATATAACTTTGGTATGTGTCAGAGTCAATTTTGAAACTCTTCCTCACTGAGAATGATCTTCTTGTATTGAAACTCTCTCTTTTCTTCATATTTCTTTACTAAAAATCACCTCATTCAATCACAAATAATACATCTAAAATTACTTAACATTTACAATGCATTGAAACATTTGAGATATATTCATGATATTAAATTAACATTCTACCATTTCATCCATGTATCCATAAAGAGCAAAGATGAACTAAGGTGAACATAAATTGAAATTACATGAAACATGTAACATAATGGTCCAAAGACAAATTATTTCTTTCCAAAGAACTTGATTTCGTGTGCTATCACATGAACCTTAAGAAAGTCTTATCCTAAAACCACATACAATATTTGAATTATGTACACTACCAACCATTATCACACATGCCTTGAACTTTGAATAGGTTAATGAAACTTCTAGCACTACAAGATTAATGCACATTGAAAATATCCTTAGAAAACTTAGGAAACTGATAAAACAAGTGTAGACATACCCTCTTTCCAAACTATAGAGCAACACTGCATTTCAGAAAATAAATATCAAGTACATTTGTAATGCCAATGAAATCTCTATACCCAAAAGATATCATTACATAGACTTCCAAACCACCACACTCATATTGAATGCATGTTGTGGATGGTATAATAAGCATACAATGCACACAAACTAAAGAAAGGTAGTTGCATTGTCAATAAAAATTGATTTATGTTACTTGATATAGTATATGAATGATGAAACAACTAACACAACTGATAAACAACATGCTTCAGGATACACAACACTTTAAGTCAAGTGACAATTCTAGTACTTAGGCTACACTCTCTTTCATCTTTGACAACCTCCTCATCTAACAACCTTGACACCTTTTTGCAACAACTTCCAACAACCTTTGACTGTACATAGTTGAGGATTAATTGTGATATCTCTAGTACAATCTATTTAGATGAAATCCCACTATACAATGCTCAAAAATAGCTCTAATATTTAGTACAATTTTTTCAAGAAATGGTTGAGGATGGTAAAATATTGTTGTGGAAAGTGGTCATCCTAGAGAATTTTACAAATTCCCTTTCTAAGAAAGTGATCATAAAGAATTTTAGTTGGTATAGGGAAGCCATGGGCCTCATATCTTCACCATTTTGATTTGATATTGTAATTTTTAAATTTTTCCTCCCTTATTCTCTTCCAAGTTTTTTGATATGTTTGAGAATCTTGGGATAAGGTGTCTCAAATTAGAAATCCAATTTTTTTATCTTGATAATTTTATGTATTTCTATTTTATCTTTTTTCCTTTTTTCACTTATTGGGAATGTTGAAATCTTTTCTTGTAGTTGATTAATTTTAAGTTATGTTGGATTTCTTTCTCACATGAGGATGTATCAATCCTACTTAATTTTTTTTCTTATTTTAACACATGTGTCAACATATTGGAATGTGTGTAAGAGTTTATTGACAAATTGGACAACCATGTTTGAGTAGTGAAATATTATATGGTCTAACACTATGAGAAATTATAATAAATATACAAGTATTATTCTAGGGAACATTAGTCCAAGGGAGGGATTCATATTTTATTTTTGCCAATTTGGTTTCCCTACTCTCCTTCTAAATTTTTTTCAAAATAATGCCATGCTTTCGTCGTATAATATTTCTATAAATTCCAGCCTAATCTAGGAGTTTAGACAAGCTACATTTTAGGCTATAGTAGTATAAAGTCCTACAAAAATTCAATGAGTTAAGTTATATTTATGAAACTCTTTTCGATGTAGGGGCATCTTGGGATGCATTTTGTGTCATGTTGCAAAGTTTTTATTTTTGGGTTGATTGGGTTTGTTTTGGGTCAATAAGGTCAATTTTGACCATTTCAGGTCATTTGGGGTCATATTGGATTTGTTTTTGGTGATTATGTGCAAAGTTGTCAAAAAATGCAAAACTTGTAAAAAAGTTGCAAAAAGACTTGTCAATGTTGTCAATGAAATTTTATAAAGTTGGTCAATGGTAGTTAGGTGCTATTTTGGAAGGTTGTGGGAGGTTTTATTCTAATAAATATGGCATGTAAACTCAAGCACCAAGGTTAGAGGAGAGATGGAATGAAAGATGAGTAGTTTTGGAAACATTTTCTTGTGTTTTCCATGGTGGAATAGATTATAAATTAGATTGGACAGCCTTGTAATACATAGTACACCCCTACAACTTACTGGAAAATTTTGATAATTTTTTTTATCTTTCTAATACTTTTGGTTTGAGTGAATTTCATCATGTTTTGCAAAATTTATGATCAAATTAGTGATTGCCATGTACAAATGTTCACTATTTTGCAGCGAAAAAAATGTTTATATGGTTTTGTACAACCTAGTACAATTAATGACAAGCATGTGGATGATGAAACTATTAAATAAAAAACTTTTGGTTTTTGTTTGGAGTCGTTTCATTAGATTTTACATAAGTTATTGCATTTTTGGTGATGACAACCTTACACCCTAACTAGGGTTTCCAGAAACACTAAAAAATTCATATCTTTGTTTTCCAATTTCAATAAGTCATTAAAATTGGTGGAACTTATTTTTTTTAGGATATATAAAAACCATTTTGGGCTCAATCCTTTAAATTTTTTTATGTTTGAGGAATCTATGATAGTGTTCTCTCAAATTTGTATGTAAACAACCTTAAAACCTTGGTGACTTGAGGGTTTCATAAGATCTATACATTGTGTGAACATGATTGGTTGGGAATAGATATAACATGTAAGAAGATTGAAATATCAAGGAACTCATGCATCATGTTGTTTTTCCCTTGTTGAATGCACATTAGGTTTCCATGGATATGTTTCTAATGTGATCTAGAATGCATCTAATCATTGTTTGAAATGAATTATCTTATGAAAGTTGTCAAGTGAATCAAGAGTGATTTTTTTCTCTACATCATTTTTGGTATCAGAGCTAGGAGATTGTAGGGCTAATGGTATTGATGATTTGAACAGTTGTGAGTTACGGTGCTGGATAGGAAGATTGGAAATATTATTAGTGAGGTAAATATTTGATGCTTTGCTAAATTTTATTTGGTCTGAAGAAAATAATTTTAGGATATTTGAAGGCTTTGAGAAGAAGAAAGGTGAATGAGACTTGCTTGAAAAAGTAGAAACAACACATTGAGAATGGAAGTGTTGAGGAGAATAATTCATGGAGACTTGAAGAGTAAGAATTTGTCAAGAGAGAAAAAGGAGATGAGAAGAGAGAAGTGAGATGAAGAAGAAAGATGAGAAGGTTGAAAAAATAAATATTCAACAAGACATAACAGAGATGAGACAAGCTTTGGAACAAATGCAAAAACTTGAAGAAATAACAAGTGTGCACAGTTGGAACATCGCCATTAACAAAATTTTCATGTGGTCAATAAAGGAAATTGCGAAAAGAAGAAAGAGGCAATAATTGAGAAGAAACATAAAAATATTAATCAATATGATGGACGAGCCAATGCCATCTAAGGAAGAGGAAAAATATGAAGAAAATGAATCAATTGAGACTCAAAATTTTATTTCTAACAATATTTGTGAGTATGTGTTTATAGGTGCAGCAGATGAAGTGGTTGAAGCAATGAACCAGTGGAATGATATATTGACTGAGGAAATACAAATGATTGAAAAAGAAGCAAACAAAAGGATTCAAAAGAAGAAGATAATAAAAGATATTTTGCAGCAAACTATAAAGAAGCAACAGAAGCATGGTGGAAAGAAAATAAAAAATTGTGAATCTTACAACTAAAAAAGGTGAAGGTAGAAGAAATCATTTTTCAAATTTTATTTATGATTAAAAAAGTAGAAGAAATATTTGAGCCGGAGCATCAAATTTCTCTCCCCTAGGGAGTATGATGTAGGGGTGTCTTGGGATGCATTTTGTGTCATGTTGCAAAGTTTTGATTTTTTGGTTTATTGAGTTTGTTTTTGGTCAATAAGGTCCATTTTTTTCATTTATGTTTTCTTAGGGTGATATTGGATTAGTTTTGGGTGGTTAGGTGCAAAGTTGTCAAAAAATCTAAAAGTTGTCAAAAGTTGCAAAAAAACTTGTCAATACTATCAATGCAATTTTGCAAAGATGGTTAATGGGAGTTGGGTGTTAGTTTGGATGGTTGTGGGAGGTTTTATTATGATAAATATTTCATGTAAACTTGAGCATGAAGGTTAGAGGGGAGATTGAATGAAAGATGAACATTTTTGGAAGCATTTTCTTGTATTTTCCATAGTGGATCAACTGTAAATTGGATTGTACGGGATTGTAAAACATAGCACAACCATAAAATTTATTGGAAAAGTTGTATAATGATTTTATAAAAATAATTCTTTTGGTTTGAGTTAATTTCATTAGGTTTTGCAAAAGTTATGATTAAATTAGTGATTGCCATGTACAAATTTTCATTGTTTTGCAACAAGAAAACATGTTTTTATGGTTTTCAATAACCTAGTATGGTCGAGGGAAAGCACGTGGAGTTGATTAATTAATATTTTCATAAGTTATTACATTTTTGGTGATGAAAACCCTGTACCCTAACTACGGTTTCTAGAAACATGAATAAATTCATATATTTGTTTTCTACTATCAAAAAATCATGAAAATTGTAGAAAGTTTTTTTTTAAGGATATATAAAAACCATTTTGGGCTCAAGTATTTAAAATTTTGCAAGTCTTTTAAAATAAATGACAGTGTGATCTCATTTGTATGTAAACAACCTTCAAACCCTAGTGTCTTGAGGGTTTAATAAGATCTATATTTTGTGTGAATATGATTGGTTAGAAATCAATAGAACATGTTGTAAGAAGACTGAAATATCAAGGAACTCATGCACCATGATGGTTTCCCCTTGCTCAATGAACATTAGGCTACCATGGCTATGTTTTCAATGTGATCTAAAGTGTCTAATCATTTTTGAAATGAACCAGTTTATGAAAGTTGTCAAGTGAATCATGAGTAGTTATTTTCTACATGTTACTTTTGAAGGAAATCAATATTTAGATCTCTTGAGTGTTGATTTGTCCTATTTTAATGGTTTCACCATGATTAGCTTGTGTTATGTTTAGATTTCATTTTTAGCTATCTTGATTTTCATATTTTACTTATTGAATTTTGTGTAGTTGGTTGCTTAAAGTTAGCAACATATATTTAATTTTCATTATACCCTATTTTTTCATACCATATGAAAAATACATATGCTTTGGTAAATAATGTGAGAATTCATACCCTCATTCCATCAAATAAATATTAAAGAGGATGTGACATAGACTTAAAAAATTATTATTTATAAATAAGGAATACCTAAGAGAAGGGAATGGTGATGTTACAACTATTGAAGATATAATCCTTTATAAGCTTCAAGTAGATGATGAAAAAGAGCTAAATGTGTATAATTATATGGTAATATAAGAGACTCTTTAGTATTTAAATTCAATGAAGATCTAGTAAAAAAGGTTCTACAAGATATATGATACAACTAGTGACTATGCTCCAAGTTGATATTAATATTATGCTACAATTAGACATGATGTAATAAAACAATAAGTACCACTATGAAGTTCCATGGAAGGTTCAAATAGACATTTAAAAATAGTTGCTTGAATTGAAGGACACTGATGGGTGTAATTTAATAGTGAGTAATATTTTATGAAAAGGGACAAATAATAGAAAGATATACTACATTGTTCATAGTGTATACAAATTTGATTCTAGAGAATAATTTTTCATTTTATGACTAAGAGCTACTGCATTTAATATTAAATTAATATGTGGAGGAGAAGCTATAAGAAAAGAAGATGTAGATGAAATTGAGGGAAAAGAAGCATAGATATTTAAAACCTTATCATGAGATAATAATTCATCATAGAAATATTGTTTTAGCAATAGCAAGTGAGAAATTAGTTGATATTATGGAAGGAATGAATGTTCATTATAAGAAATGGAAATGTTTACAAAGTGAGAACATTATGTAGAATTATTTAATAAGAAACATTTAATTTCATGAAAATTGTGAGTTATATAATATTTATAATAAATAGCCACAAATTTGTAACTATTTATTGTGTTTTGGTAAATTAAATTATATTCACCTCTTAGATGCCACTAACAAGTATAAAATTTTCATAAAGAAGTATGATAATTTGGTCTTGTAATGATGAACACCATATTGTACACATTAAGAGGATTTTTATAAGAAAAAGAAAATAATATTTCATGCATGGAAATAAAGAATATGAGTGGCTTGTGCTAGAGGCACAAAAGAGGAAAATTATTGAAGAGCTCAACTAATATTTTACATGTAGCATCATAGCTTAGTGGTTATGGTCATGCATTTTTTGTAGTGAATAAAGACTCACTATTTTATAACCCCAAAAATTTGATGAAATGGAATCATCTAAATTATAGGAATCCATAAAATTTCCTCCCACATCAACGTTGAAGCTTCAACTTTTTTTTTTCTATTGGAGTTAATAGTTATTTTTTTCTACTAGGAATTGTACTCATGCTAGCGAGAAGGGGCATATAAGGAGTTCAGAACATTGAATTTGACCCAAGGCACTCCACCACCAATGCAATTAATTTTATCCCCAAAAAAGAATATTTATGCACTAGATATGAGAGGGAGCTTATTGTTTTGATAATCTTGCATTTAATAAAACCATTCCTTGCCCTAAAACAACATCTCAAGCTCAAATTTCAAATGATTTAATGGGAAGAAGAGAGGTCATGTGATGAATGAGAAAGTAAAAGAAGAAGGGGAGAGAGAGAGGGAGAGAGAGAGAGAGAGAGAGAGAGAGTAGGGGGAACTAAATTAACATAAGAGCACTCAAATAGACACTACCACGAAGGAGATGTAGACATTTTAGATATATCCTAGTGAATTAATAACAAGAAAACTTAAAATAGTGCAAATCATTGTTAAAGAGATGCATGTAAGGATTAACATCTTAACTTGTATGAAACTAAATAATTTAATTACCTGCAAGTCGTATTACTATTTATCTTAATGAAAAATAGACAAATCCTTTACTTATCAAGGCTGAATGTAAAGTTTTATTATTTATACATGAATTGAGTTCCTACTTGCACATTTTAGTTTTCTTGTGTTAATACAAATTTCATTGCTTGTGTTGTAAAAAATATAAATGTGGATATCCATTTGCATTTTGAGTAGTGATAGCCAAGTGATGTGGGTTGAGTTGGGTAACTTGTAACAGTTAGAGTAGATTGGTATTTTGTGTGAGTAATAATTTGCAACAACTATATCATCAGGTATGGCTTTAAAAAAATTAGTGTTCAATCGTCATAACTAAATTTGTAGTGAAGAAAATTGATTATTCATTCAAAATGATTGTAAGTGGTTGTATTCCTTTGAGCTCAAAATGAGTGTCACAAAGATGTGTTACCATTAGTTATCGCTTTAATGGTGGGATTAGCATGTCACAATAATTATTGCCTACCATATTTATCATAAAATAAGGACAACACAACTCAACCCAATGTTTTGAAAAAATCTTTGTAAATGAATATCTTTGGGTATGTGCAGGATCATGATGGGCCAAAAAGTGGCGATATGATGGGTATGTGTAGGGTATGTGGCTGATGACTTTTTTTTAACCCAAAATTGATGAAACAAAAAGGGTTTTTAAAAGATATTCTTTGATTCCCACCAATATAAATTATGCTTTACTTTGAATTTAATAAATAATTATTATTCATTTTCTATTTGAATTACGACTAAAGTCTTGATTGTAGGCTAGTTGAAAAACATCTATAGCTTTCAAATAGTATCACATTTTTTAAATCCAAAACATGCATCACATCATGACATGAGTCCTCTATTTATATCTAAAATATTATTAAAAAATATTATCATTTTATTGTGGTTAGGGTGGTCAGACAGACACCTACTTCTTATTTTTTGCCTGAAATTTAAGTGTTACTGCATTGAAATTTCAAATTTTCATCAAATAGATTTAAAAAAAATATAAACCTAGTAGTTTAGAAACTACATTCAATTTTCTATAGATTCTATTCTTACATATTTTTGAAATAATATAGACAACTTATTAAAAAATTTACATCAAGTTTCCTAACTTTGATTTTTTTAAATTTTTTGCTACTTAAGGGCTTGTTTTTTCCATGATGATCCTACACATACCCCTTTATCAATTAAAATAAGACCTACATAAAAAAAACACTTTATATTTTTTAATCTTGATAAATAAGAATTATCCTCAACCATTATTAGCCGATAGGCTATTTTTTTGAAATTTCTACAAAGATTTTTATCAGCCCAGTCGTGAATAGAATTTCTCAGTGACAGAAATTTCCTGGTCAGCAACGAGTTTCCTGGGGTTGTTTATGATGACATGGATTTTTCTAATTACATGGTTTGGTGGTGGTGGAGTTGGTTGCCTCAATACATAGAAGAAAAATGGTAAGTGTTTGCTCGCATGAGGGGTAATGTATCCTAGTGTTGTTGTACGATGGCATAGGAGGAAGTAAATTCAATATTAAATGTTGTAGTGTGGGAAAGTATACTCTGAAATGTGTGAGAAAATATTTTAATTAAGTTTCATTGTCGAAAGAGCCATTGTGGCATTGGTTTCATAGTAGAGACTCCATTTTATAGCAGACTCGAGGGTTTTAATACTGTTGTGCTCGGGAATCTGTAAGTCATTTTACATGGATATTTTGCATAAACAATTAATTTATTGCTCATGTATGTTTGTATCTTTGGTTTTATACCCATTTTGGAGACTTCAAAGAGATTATGGCTTTGTATGGATGGAATTTTTTTAGTTAAATCTTCTTTCTTTCGCTAAAATATATGGTTAGGGTTAGTAATTTTTCTGCCCTTTTTTTATTGTTTGTAGTTATCTTTGTGCATCTTTGGTATTATGCCTATTAACATAGGAGGAATTGTAGATTAACATAATTGGATATATATATATATATATATATATATATATATATATATATATATATATATATATATATATATATATATATATATATATGCAGAGGGTTAGTATGAAAGCTTAAAGATATTCAAGATAAAGTTAGTTTAATGGCTG
Organism: Sequoia sempervirens; assembly: GCA_007258455.2. Classification (NCBI taxonomy): domain Eukaryota; kingdom Viridiplantae; phylum Streptophyta; class Pinopsida; order Cupressales; family Cupressaceae; genus Sequoia; species Sequoia sempervirens. Next base: position 679,970,651 of record VDFB02000003.1, read on the forward strand.
TTAAGTGTTATTCAAATAGCTCTTTTAAAATTTCTCTATTTGTCTATAATATTTAGTGCCAAGTAATGTAGCTTGAATTTTCAATTAATTCTATGGAATTATACCCATTTTGCATAGCTTAATACTACCCATTGGCTTTACAAGTTCTATTTAATGTGGGTTTTCTACCAAAGAATGTAGGTTTTCAATCATCTGTCATTTACCTGCAATTCTTAAGTGTTTTTCTAATAGTTCTTTTACAATTTCTCTATTTTGTCTATAATATTTAGTGCCAAATAATGTATCTTGAATTTAGAATTGACAAGCCAACTGTTACATATATTTCTTGTGTCGTATCAATATGATTTATGATATTCTTTTTTCCAGTTCCTCAAAGGAAACTATTCGTTATCATAATTTCCCTCTTCTATTCTCCACATTTTAGTAAAAAATGGTCATCGAATTGACAAGCCAATTGTTACATACACTTCCAACTATTACATAATGAATAGTTTTCTCCACGGAACCATTTTGCTTCTGTGTATCGAGGCAACCAACTCCACCACTGAAAACCCATGTAATTGGCAAGCTCCATCACTATCATAAATAGCCTCGTACAGTTTGTTGCAGGGAGCTTCAAATAGATGAGAAAAAATATCATAAAACATATTGATACAAGATTTGAGCTATGTTCTTTGGTAATAAATTTTGAAGAAAAATAGAGACCAAGACCATTGTGGCTTGTTTGACAATGCAACAACAATTTATATATAGCAATGTATATCTAAATAGATGTGTATGCTATCTTTATTTGTATTTATGTAGACTTTGATTTTAAAAGAGTAAAAAATAGCATATATACGTATTATTTAGCTTATGAGAAAATTGCTACAATACAACCATAACATTCAATGATGTAGCATTGAGATATTGTTAATAACAAAGCATTTAATGGTGCAGTATGTGGAACATATCCATAACAAAGTTGTAAAATTGTTTGCACATTTCTAGTGCAATTTTCCTATCGAAACTTAATACAATGAGAAGAACCAAATATAGTGCACAATACTATTGTTCAACCTAGGAACAATGTAATTTTTTGAGGCTTCAAACATTGAATATTGCATTTACTTGCTCCCACCATCTTGATTTCCATTGTACAACACTACGAGCAACCATTGACCATTCTTCTTTTGTATTTGAAGGTGGCCAAGAGCCCTTTCTTCCATATATATTTTAATAAGCTACCTGATGTTTAAAACAAGTTGCTGACTTGTAGAAAATTTTCCCTCTACTTATTGTTCCTTCTTGCTGCTGTGCACCTTTGACATTATTCCATTTTTTATGGAATTCCTTAATTGGCATGCCAATGACTACATAGTCAAGAATAAATATAATATACACATGTATTTAGATATAATAGTGTATATATAAATAGATATATACATGTGTACATATGGATATATATAGCTTGTTATATGTACATGTTTTTTAAATGTGAAGAAAAAGGGGAAATTCAATGCATATATGTACTTAATCATTTTTATTCGTATTGTTGTATATCCTATTATTTGGATAAGAAAGGATGAAGGGACTAGCTAGCAACATATACAAATATCTGCATATCGGTATATGTAGAAATATAGTAAAAAATGCATGCATACATATATAAGCAACCTCATAGATAAGCAGATACATATAAGGATATATACATTTGCATTTATCATTTTTATTCTTGTTGTTGTAACTCCTACTATTTGGACAGTATTAAAAGTGGAATGGTTATTACCCATTTTCATTTAATCAAATTAGTAAAATGGTTGGGAGATTATTGATATTTCTAAGTTGTCTACCAGTTTCCATTGGACGTTGCAATACATTAATATTTTATTTTTATTGTGAAATAGAGCTCTCAATCAGTCAACTCAAATTGCAACATTTTTTCCCTATAAAAGTTCCCACAACTATGTCTACAAAATCAGGTTTTGTGGATGAGTCTCCAGAGTCCCGCAAGATTGATTTGGTGACATCCCCCACAAGTTCCGCTACAGAGTCCAGCTCTGAGGGTGCTAGCCGCCTGCCTCCAGATCTTGATTCCATAAGTTTATATTTCCTTTTTCTTATACCTATTGCAAATTTTTTGTTACTTTCTCCTTTCTCTCAGTATGTATAGGATCATCATGGAAAAAATAGGCCCTTAAGTGGCAACAAATTTAGAAAAATCAGTGTTAGGCAACTTGACATAAAATTTTGAATAAGTTATCTATATTATTTCAAAAATATGTAAGAATAGAATCTGTAGAAAATTCAATATAGTTTCTAAACTACTAAGTTTATTTAAAAATAAATAAAATCTATTTGGTGAAAATTTGTAATTTCAATGCAGTAGTACTTAAATTTCAGGGAAAAAATAAGTAGGTGTATGTCTAAGCACCCTAACCATAATAAAATGATAATATTTTTTTATAAGATTTTATATATAAGTAGAGGAGTCATGTCCGGATGTGATGCATATTTTTTTGTAATTTGTTTCCAAGTAAATAATTAATTATAAATTTTTTATTACAAATTTTTAAAAATATAAAAAATTGTATGTCTGACCAACTTAACTTGGTCAAAACTTCATGAAATTTATTTTTTCTTTTTTTAATCCTATAGTATGTGAAGCATAGAATGTGACGCATGTTTCAGATTCAAAAAATGTGATACCATTTGAAAGTTATAGATTTTTTCAATCAACCTATTGATTAGGATTTTAGTCGTAATTCTAATAGAAAATAAATAATAATTATTTATTAAATCCAAATTAAAGCATAATTTATATTGGTGGAAAACTAAGAATCTCCTCTAAAAATCCTTTTCATTTCATCAATTTTGGGTAAAAAGAAAGTCGTTAGCCACATACCCTAAAAATACCCATAATATTGCCACTTTTTGGCCCATCATGATCCTGCACATACCCCTCTTTTGTATTCATCCTAAACATTGCCTTTCGGTTTCTTTAATTTTATGATTCTCAAATATAGAAATGCACACCACATACCCTTTCCTATTTATGTTTCCACTTTTCTTGGCTTTTAGGTGTATACACACATGGTTGACCCTGGTAAAGCATATAGATGTGGAAGTAGATACACATTGATCTTTTCCAACACATAAAAACATCACTTTGCAGCCTCTATTTTAATTACTCCTTTTATCCATTTGGTGTGATCAAGTACATTTTCCTCGATTGAACTTGTCTTTGTAGGATGTAAAGAAACAACCAACTTTGACTACAATTTCAATTCATTCCATCAATGCTAGAGATTTCGTTCCCTCTTTGGTCCCTCAACTCTTGTCCTTTAAAAAATTTGGCAGTGATGAAGGGCAGGTTGAATGATACAAGGTTGTCTTATCTTATGCACGCCAAATCTATAGTTTTTAAGAAAATATCATATGTGGGAACAATTGTATGTGTATGTGTGTACAACATGAGATTCAAAAGGGTGAAATTTTTTAAATAAAGAAAATCAATTTAATAGAAAAAAAAAATTAGGGTATATAGGCATGCAAAAAATGCAAAATTAATGATAGATACACAGCTTTGGACTAATTAAATGCATTGAATACTATATTCTTGTAATTATCGGATACAAGAAACATGCAACTGTAATGTTCAAAACATGTTATTGCTCTCATAAGCATCCATACATATAGATTTATATGCACATAGATGGACATACATATGTCTACAGTTATACTTGTGTGTGTGTGTGTGTTTGTATATGTATGTATATATATACATATGTAAAATATATGTATATATGTATGTGTATATATATATGTATATATGATGCAGGAGCATCCATGGTCAAAGGGATATCCTCATCAATTTTAATTTTAATTTTCCTATGGTTTGATAATTATTTAGTTGGAGAAATAAATTAAAATATTAGGCCAAAAATTGTAATAAATAATTGGTCTTTTATTTTAATATTGCTAAATTTTGGAGTGGAGATTGTCTAGGTGGCAGTGTTGAACTTGAGCTTTAAAAAGGCAATTTTGGAATGTATTTTTTTGGGGAGTTACAAATTTTTTTAAAAATCAATTAAATCCTCATAAATTTTAATAACGGAGATCTTGCATGCCCAAGTTGAGTTAGCAATTACTTTTCTAATTGGGTCCCTATTTTCTAGGAGTTGGAATCTTGCATGTTGTTGCATGTCTAAAGTCATATCTATGAGACCCAGTTTTAGTAAAATGAGCATAACTTTCTCATATAGTAATAAAGTGAAGAATTTCAAAATGATTTGGAAAGCTGAAAGGAAGGGGCACCAAACCCAGAAATTGTTCGAGGAGTTTCAGAAAAAAGACAGATCGTTGATAGGAAGAAAGTGACGGATTTTCTTGGTGGTTTTGTGGAGGTTGTTTTGAGAAACTAATGGCAGTTTCTTCTCACACAACTTCTATGTATTGATGCTGCTCATTTAGAGAAGGGGGATTGGAGAGTTGGTGGTTGCATATCTAGATGTTGCTAGAATGATATTGAAAGTTTAAGTTGCAGAATTTTTTTGTATGTGTGAAGCCCATGTTGTATGTGAGCATATGAGCTCATGATTGTGTAATTCAAATTCAGATTTGAAATCAATATATATGTTGCATATTTCTCTTCCATATTTGTTGTTAATGTTTATTTGCAGCCTTCGTGCATAGTGGTTAATGTGCGTGGCTTTAGATTTGAAAGGGGAGAGTTTCCCTCCCTGCTTCAGTGGTATCAGAGCAGAAGTTCCTGAGTCTATAACAGAGCGCCGAACGTGAGGCAGTTGCAGCATGACCTGTGAGTGTGGGTGGAAGCTAACAGATCACCGAATGTGAGGCAGTTTACATGTGAAGAACCTGAGGGTTTTAAAAAAAATTGTGTTGTTGAGGATTTGAGAAGCCTAGAAAATGGAAAGGAGAAAGGGAATTATCATTAGATGGATTGTAAGGATTCCCAGACTAGAGGTAATAAAAAGGAGAATCAGAGAAAGAGAAATTATAAGGTTGCAACAACAAATAAATGAATTGAAGGATGAGATTGAAAGGAGGAAACAAGAGGAGAGAAGATTTGAAGATAAGTTTTATCTTTCTAATGATGTTTTGACTGTACGAAAGAAAGAAGAAGTAATAGAATGTCATGCATGCGACATTGAGGAGGAAGAAGACTATGAGCATGAAGAGATTGATGAACTTGAAGAGGAATGTTTATTGGAAGACATGGAGGATGAGACTACAACAATTGTAGCAGTAGAAGAGAGTTCTTTAAAGAAAACCTATGAAGTTGAGAAGGATGATTTACTCATTCAAATTGAAAGAGAATGGGATCAAATTATTGCAAGGGAATAAAAAGTTTCATCAATGGAAGATACCAAGGTAAAATTTAATTTTGATAAATGTTGTTATGAAGATGAATGTGTGGATAATGAAGTTGCAATAGAAGAGTGTCCTTTGAAGGACATAAAAGAAAGTGAAGGGGATGATTTATTGATGCAAATGATAGCAGTTGAAAAAGAATGGAATGAATTGATCTCAAGTGAGACGAAGGCTTCAGGTAAAAGTGAAGTAAAATCAGATTTTGGTGTTTACTTTGATGACAATAAGAATGTAGAAATAGAGGATTTTATTGCAGCAATAAATCAATTTGATGAAATTAAATTGGGGGAGTGTAAAGTGAAGGTAAATGCAAATTTTTCTGGTAAATCTTTGTTAAAGAATAGTGCACATGAAGATGTTTTGGTTTGTGAATATGATTCCTTGTTAGGAGGAATAGAAAATGAGTCTCTTGATAATGGTACTAATGCTGTTTTGGGTAAAAGAAATCAGATTGCAGCGATGTGTTGTACAAAAGACATTGAAATAATAAAATTTCATGAAGACGACATGGTGGAAAGAGTGGGAGAAATTAAACCAACAATAGAGGGTAGAGGAGTAAAGATGAAAGAGGATAATGTTGTGAAGTTGCAAAAATTGGTGAACAAAGAAATAACAGTGGAAAAAGAAGAGAGGTGGATCCAAGACAAGCACAGTTTCTATAAATATTTCTGGTCATGAAATATTTCTTTTCTACCGTAGGTGTCTGATGCAGGAGCATCCATGGTCAAAGGGATATCCTCATCAATTTTAATTTTAATTTTCCTATGGTTTGATAATTATTTTGTTGGAGAAATAAATTAAAATATTAGGCCAAAAATTGTAATAAATAATTGGTCTTTTATTTTAATATTGCTAAATTTTGGAGTGGAGATTGTCTAGGTTGCAGTGTTGAACTTGAGCTTTAAAAAGGAAATTTTGGAATGGATTTTTTTGGGGAGTTACAATTTTTTTAAAAAATCAATTAAATCCTCATAAATTTTAATAACGGAGATCTTGCATGCCCAAGTTGAGTTAGCAGTTACTTTTCTAATTGGGTCCCTATTTTCTAGGAGTTGGAATCTTGCATGTTGTTGCATGTCTAAAGTCGTATCTATGAGACCCAGTTTTTGTAAAATGGGCATAACTTTTTCATATGGTAACGAAATGAAGAATTTCAAAATAATTTGGAAAGCTGAAAAGAAGGGGCACCAAACCCAAAAATTGTTGGAGGAGTTTCAGAAAAAAGACAGACCGTTGATAGACAGAAAGTGACAGGTTTTCTTGGTGGTTTTGTGGAGGTTGTTTTGAGAAACTAATGGCGGTTTCTTCTCACACAACTTCTATGTATTGATGCTGCTCATTTGGAGAAGGGGGATTGGAGAGTTGGTGGTTGCATATCCAGATGTTGCTGGAATGATATTGAAAGTTTAAGTTGCAGATTTTTTTTGTATGTGTGAAGCCCATGTTGTATGTGAGCATATGAGCTCATGATTGTGTAATTCAAATTCAGATTTGAAATCAATATATATGTTGCATATTTCTCTTCCATATTTGTTGTTAATGTTTATTTGCAGCCTTCTTGCATAGTGGTTAATGCGTGTGGCTTTAGATTTGAAAGGGGAGAGTTTCCCTCCCTGCTTCAATATATGTATGTATATATGTATCTATGTATATAAGTATGTATCTATGTATATATATATACACACAAACAAGATGTGTGTTCTAGCTTTGATTTTATTTTCATATGCATCATTTTAGTAGTTACAACTATATATTTAGAATACTACATGTGTTTGGGTGTCATATACATAAACAACAAACCAATTTAAAATGTTCAAAAGGAAGTTTTGTAGATTAACATTGATATGTGCATATTTGCATGGTGAATTGAAAACAAATTGTATTTCTAAGAATAGAGAACCAAGTAAACAATAACAAAAATTTCTTCCATGTATTAAGTTGAGAAGGATGCAAAGCAAATAGATAACTTCAATGCTCCAACTAGTTCGAGCTACACTATTTGGTACTGAATATTATAGACAAATTGGGGAATTGTAAAAAGTTATTAGAAAAACACTTAAGAATTGCAAGAAAATGGAAGATGATCCAAAACCCACATTAAATATAACTTCAAAATATGGAGAATAGAAGAGGTGAACTATGATAATCTGTAAACACATTGTTCACAAAAAACATATAGCATGTTCTATTCACACAAAACACAAAACTAAACATACCTTCATAGCTACTACACTAATTAAATATCTTCAATACCTTTGTGTTTTAATACTAACCCTCTACAAATATATATTTATATATATGTGTGATTGCTCCTATGTTAATGTGTATTAAAAAATATACATATGTAGGGGGAATTGTATGGGTATGTTTATGTACTATAACATTCAAAAATATATATTATTCACAAAAAGCACATAACATGTCCCATCCACACAAAATGCAAAACTAGACATAGTTGTACACCTACTAAACTAATTTTATTTTGAATATCTTTATGCTTCCATACTAACCCTGTGCATATATATATATATATATATATATATATATATATATATATATATATATATATATATATATATATGCAACTTCTCCTATTAACAAGTATCGATACAAGGGTAAGTGCACCAAGATGGTTCCCAAAAAAGGGGCTTATGTTGCCACTTTTTTTTCTGAAATTAGGAAATGCTGACCTTGGATGTGAAATTGAGGATAGTTACACTCAAAATTTTGAGATGGAACAAAAACAAGGATCGAAGTGATCCGAGTATACTTTCTAAAATATAAATTTATTTTGAGAATGGTTGAGATTAAGGGGCTAAAAAGAGGGATATACATAAATTGGTGTTGTTTTTGTTAGAAAAACATAACATAGCAACTCTTGTACGACCTGAGCACGGTGAACTTTTTTGTAGTATTTTTAAAATCACTATGGTCAGAAGTTAGCTAATAGCATCTAGTTGGTGCACAATTTTTTTGATAATTTTTTAATGAAAATTTGATTTTTTACTAATTTTCTAAGTGGGCACTTCCTAAAAAGTAGAATTTTGGCCGTGCTCCCCCTACAAATTTTTTAAAATAATTAATTTTTTTGTCTTTTTTTAAAAAATTTGTAGAATGGAGTCTAGTTTCTAAAAATGTAATTTATTTGAAATTTTGATGAACGGTTAATTTATAACAAAAAAAACACTAAACACTACTTTTTGGCAAAAAATAGACATGCAAAAAAAATATTATGGATGAAAGGCTTAACATTGTTAAAAAGTGAAAAAAATTACATTGTTGGATAGCTAAGAGAGAAACTAAAATTACCCATGTTTTTGATTTTGTCAATATTGAATTAGATGCAATCTTGATGGTGAGCACGGACCCGATTATGTGAAAAATTGTAGAATTTGCAAAACCACATCTTTGGCCTTGTTGGAAATGCCCTCCAAGCCTTTTGGTTGGTATTCCAAGGAAAATAATTTCACTTTTTTCTTTGTTTTTAACTCGAAATAACACGCTTGCGTTATAATGTGAGCGCATTTTTTTTTTTAAATTCATAAGTGGCCAGAAAATTGGTACCCAACTTCATGCACCCGCCCACAAGACAAGTAGTATACATAATAGCTGGCTTGTCAATTCAAATTCAATCTACGTTTTTTTCTATTGAATATTATAGACAAATAGAGAAATTGTATAAAAGGTATACTTCCTCCTATTGTGTTCATTTCCATCATGCAACAACGTAAGCAATCATTTGCCACTTTCCTTCCACCTATTAAGGTAGCCCAGCCCTCCAGCATAGCCATTCCACGTGGTCAACAAACTCCACCTCCATGGACTATCATGATGAACAACCCTAGGAAACTCACTGCCGACCTTACAGACATATTCATTGCTGATGACGTGGAATTTTTTGCACACCTAGGCTAACAAAAATTGTGGTAGGAAACTTTGAATAGACAAGACAAAGATAATTTGATGGGTAAGGAAAAATTAGGGTATATATGCACAAAAAAAATGCAAATCACAACATAGTTGCACAACTTTGGACTAGTTGTGTGCATCCACTATTGTATTCTTGTAAACATGACATCTAACAATAGTCAAAATAGTTAACACAAAAATTTGTAGAATACTTGTATATATATTTTTATATATTCCATTGTTCAAACTATGTTATTCCTCTTGTTATCATCCATAGATATACATTTATATACACATGGATACACATATATTTTGTTATATGTTTATGTGTAATTACTACTTTAAATATATCTATGGTTATACATGTATATTCATATATGCTAATATGGTTGAGCTTGTATGTATATTCCTAGGCCATCCCAATACTTTCAAGTTCAATAGTCCAATCAATTTTTGAATTAAAAAAGGCTAAAAACAACAATGAGACCATTTGTACTATAGCCAGCACAAAGAGAAAATTTGTGCAAAGTGTTGTACAAAATACTTGCAATAAAGGCTAACTGCAGCAAGCACACCTATAGCTCAGCCTACTATCAATCTTCCCTCGTATCTCCCATTGGGAATTGTAAATCCCATTCCTTTTTCCTCAAATTGTCTTCTTTACCCATACTACCAAAGTGTGCATGGTAGTTTGGACAAAAACATACCGATATCAACATCACAAGATATGTTCAATATACAATCTCATATCAATCCCCCCATTGCACCAGTGTACCGACAACACCTCAAAGAAATATTCAATGATTGCTACCTTTCTTCGATGAAACAGTTCTGGTAACTAATAGATGCATAATTGTTGAACCTTGTTGTTTTTCAGATATGCAAAGAAAGATACATTGGGATGCACACTTGTGTATCCAGTTCAACAACCATGTGTGCTAGATGTTATTCTAAAAAATGGTTCCCACCACTTTCACTTTGCAAATGGCATGGACCCAGGCCCACAACCATTCTTGCAAAAAAAGTTAACACAGGTTGAAGAAATGCTTATTGCTAGGATGGCTCTAGTTTTAAAAGTGTTGCATGTTAGAGGAGGGTAGTTTAAATACAGTGGTCACATGATAAGCTTTCCTCAAGATATCTCAAGCATTGTGATGTAACTCCTCAAAAAATTCTCTAGTTTTCATGTTAATCTTTCAAATACTTGGCTCGGACACTCATTTTAGCCTAGGGTTATGTTCCTTATCACTATTTTAGGGTTTTGTGTTTCCTAAATCCCTCACAATTAACCTATGAGCTCAGAAAACTCTTGACCATTCTAATTTTTCATTGACTTTATGTTTGCAATATCCAGTCATTTAAGTTTCCTCTTGTTCCATTCAAGTCATTGTGTTCATGAACCCCCTGAGTTTAGGATTGTTGGTCACTTCGATTGTTTTTCATTGTTTAAAAATTTTCTATGGTTGGGCTTTATTTTCTATTTAATGATTTAAGTTTTAAATTCCCATTCCTAAGGGTCAAGTTCTTTACCAGTGTACTTCTTTCCAGTGGGGCATCCAAAAAAATAGAATTTTTTTGAATTTTGATTGCGGTAAGATTATTCTTTGAACCAATGCAACAAGTACATTGCTTCGAAGAGGGGGAAAATGTAGACATGCAAAATTAACATTATGCATTCAATCAGGTTCATTCATCAAGGTTCCACATTAGGTCCATTCATCAATTAATCAAGTTCACCTTCATTCATTTATCAGGTAATCTCATTAATTTCCATCTCCTAAGGTCATTAATTTAAAATTAGATAAACATTATCATCAACCTTTTAATCAAACAAATGAAACATTCATTTAATTAAATCATAATGCACATTTCATCCTTTTCTGATTTAAATAAATCAAATATTTAAGTCATAAAAGTCAAACTCACCTAATCATCATTAATCTAATCGAACAATGATTAAATGCTAATCCTAACCACTTGGATTCTCTAGATTATGCCACTTGCACAAATAAATCAATTTATTGATTTATTAAAATCATCATTTTGACTCAACATGGCATTTATGGGGAATATTCCCTCAAGTTTGAAAAATATGACAAGTTGATTTGTCCCTCCAACATTGCATTTATTGCTCATTTTCATGTCCCCCTCTCAAAATTTATGGCACAAATTTGAATTTGAAACTCCCTCTCATGGGAAGATTTCCCAAATCTTGCACATCCCTCAACCAATGGAAACTTGACAAGTGGCCTTCTTTAATTAGCTTACATTTAGTCCCACATTCACCCATTTGGCCAATCTCTCATCAAGAAAATCTACAAATAAAGGCCTTAATCTCCATCAATCTATCCACATTTTACATGCAAAGTTACCCTCTTGGTTTGAGAACTAAATTTTCTCTTCATCTCCATTGCATCTCATCATTTTAGCTTTTGAGCAAGGATTGGGAAAGGGTCATTTGCACATTTGACACCAATCCACTATGGAATAGGTACTTGTTAATTGTTTTAATGATGCTTTTACTCTTCTCTTATCATTTGTTGCATTTTCAACCATTTACAAGGTATTTCATACGATCATTTTGATGGATTTGTGAAATACTAACCCCTACATGAAGTTTAGTATTTGCAGATTTTAATGGATGCTTCAAGTTCCTATGAGCCTAGAGGTGGTCCCATTTTTAAATTATCTTTTGTGGCATGTATAGAATTAGGTTTCACATTGGTCGTCTGATTGTCAAGAGTTGATCACCATCATTCACTGTGCCCTCGTGTTGATTTATTCCTTATTATTTTATTTGCATGGGCTGGTAGGCTTCAACCAAGCATCTGGTGTTGGTGGGCCCGATCTCCTTGGTGAAGATAGCTGGCACCATTTCAAGAGGATCAACGAGTGACATTGGGTAACGTGGGCACATCCTAGTTGCTCCTTGCCTACTCATGTTGATTCATTTCATATCATTTAAAGATACACGGGCTAGCAAGAAATGGCCATGTGACACATCTAGCTATGGGACCAATGTTTCCAAAATTCCAACAGACCTAGCTTCAACGAAGATCAATGAAGGACATGAAAACACATGTCTTCATCAAGATCGTTCCCCATGCACCCATCTGTATTGTGCATTGAGCAGAGATGATCACACAGGCTACTAGGTGGGGCAACATATATCACTTTTTGGGGACCAATCAAGTTTTGAAGATGGTGACCACTTCATAAGGGAGGAAGATCAACAATTGATAGTAGTTGACGTGGTTTAATCCTGACTGCTCCCCGCCATCCTATGAAGTCCCCACTTATGTCCCATATTTTGCAACATGTGAGTAGGCATGTGCTGCATGGATTGTTTCAAAGGATAAGATTGATCCATATGGAGATAAGGTGATGGTAAAATATTGGTCGAGGCTACTCTAAGATAAAAATAGCACGATAAATTAGAATTGATTCTTCAACATGCATAAGAAATTTGGTAAATATTTTTGTGGCCCTCAAACCTGTCAAATGTTGGTACACGTGGGAAGGTGAAATTAAAGTAAGGCAAGGTACAAGTTGATATTCTGAAGATAAATCATGATTGCTCCCCACTGTCATACTATGATCAATTACAAGAAAATTAATTCCCACAGGCAAGTGGATAAATATGACACGACAGGTTTGGTTAGATATTAAGCGCGTGGTTAGTATGAAAACTAAGTGGATGATTATCTCACTTGAGTTTTCTAATTATGGATAAGTATCAAACACACTTTTAATCTTGTCATAATTAATCATCCTGATCGATTATCCATCGATTCACTTCAAGGTATGATCGATAGCTGAGATTCAAAATCAAGGTAATTGATAGTTGGAATCCTCAGACAAGATTTCTTAGAAAATTAATGCAGACACTCTCCTATTGTTCTATTTAATGTTGATCACTTGGTTGATTATTCTCAAAATTTGATTGTTCATGAAAATTAGGAGTCTGAAAGTAAGTTTGAATTTGAGCTGGTTATTTCTAAGTTGGGTGGTGATAAGTTGTTAAGGAAGGAAATGGGTAAGGTAATTGTGAATATCAGCTTGGTTCATAGGTCTAAGAGACTCAAATCTCTTGATTTTGAGGATGATTCTCCCTGAAGTGAATGGGATATGCTTGAAATACCTGTAACTCCAAAGAAGAAAGTAAAATTGTCAATAAGTCTACACGGGGTGTTCTCAAATGTTCCTATCATCTAAGAGGCTGAATTGTCTCAAAGAAATTAGCCAAAGGAAAGGAGAAGAAAATTGATAGGACAAAGAGGGAAGTTGCAAGAAGTAATAGGTATCACCGAGCTTATATGGAACGTCATCATTATCCCATTGAAGTCTTCGATAATTCTTCTGATAGTGCAGACAAGACTGATGTAGGTTACCACCAGTATCTCATGGCCATGACTAATTTGGTTGATTCTTAGGATGAGGTGGTGATGGTTACCCTAATTTCAATAAAGACCCCGAGCGAGCATACCTAATTTTCTACTGACAAGGAAAAGTAGCCCCCCGTTCCTTCTCTAAGTTGATGCTCAGTTTTTGGTCCTTTGTGTTAACTTGCTTTCCTTGCCTAGTGTGTTGTGATATGGGTCTTTGTTTATTTATTCCTTTAATGCTAAAGATGACACTTCTCGGTTCAGTGTAAAAATTGAATATTTTTGGTGCTGCAACAATGATGCTTTTTCAAGAATAGTGCATCTTCCCCGACTAATGGTTTTTTGGAGTTTTTCTTTTGCTATTCCTTGACTTAAAAATGATTGTTTTACAACTGATTAGGGAATATTCTCACTTTGTGGTGAAAGTCTTTTTAGAATGAAGGTGAAATGTAAGTGTAATTCAACTCGATGCTTGTTTCTCCCTTGTCTTATAAAAGGGATTTCAAGGCTGAATTACAAGAGAGGTTAGTAGGTAGTTTACCCTGGAGAGGTGATGTATAGAAAATAATGGACATTGAACTTTCTAGTAATAGTTTTTAAGGATAAAGCCAGTCAATATTATATGGTTTTATCATAACAAGGACAATACATATATTTGAATAGTATAATTTTTTTACATATTACTCTCCTACATAATGGTTATACAAACTATGAATAATATAATCAATGGTTATCTTATTGATCTCATATGGTTTCCAATGGATGTGTTGTTCTATTCTTTCTTATCATTTCAATGAATGTATGTAAATGCTTGAATAAAAAAATTAATTCTAAAATAGTTCATGTAGAAGGATGGTAGTAAGAAGTCAATTGTGAAAACAATAAGTGGGAATAATGTAATGCAATATTTTCAAGGCTTTCAGTATTGTCAAATATTTAAAATTGTTATCTATTCATATGGGTATTTAGTTTGACTTTGTCCCAAGAATATAACACTGGTTTAGTAAAGTAATTATATTGGAATGTGTGGTAATCAATTCAACAACTATTTGCAAACATACAATCAACTTGTAAGACTCTTTTTGGGTGTGTGTGAAATCATAATAAATTATATTTTCTCTTGTTTAAGTTAGTCGTTTCCTTGAAGGTTAGCCAGATCTTAAGGCATGGTGTATATTAAACACTTAAGGAGATTCATTTGTTTATTCTGTGTTTAATACCTAGACACATCGGTATCTATAAACACAAATGTTTAGGATTAGCCTCTTAGGTCTAACATAGCTGGAAGTGAAGAAGTGAAAGCCTAAAAACCCTAACTTAAATATTGGCCAATCCTTACCCTTATTGATAATTGAATTCTTGCAAGTTCATAGGTATGTGGTAAGAATAAGTCTGGTTCTAAAATAGAAACCAACAGAAATGGTGACTCCATTGGGGAACTATTGTTAGAAACCTTTGCAGTAGGTCATTTTTCCTTGATATAGTCATGAAGGTTCTAAATTAAAGTTCTCACTAAAAAGTGGGTGGCGACTCTGAGGAATTCTATACTAGTGAAAATTGTTTGAGGAAAAGCAAACTTAAAGTAAAATTAGTTGGTGAAAGAAACATCATATTTATTGAAGTTTGGTCCTCTACAAAGGAGGTGGTGACTCTATGCAAATAACCTGACAAAGCATAATTTAAAATATCTACAAATATATTCAAGTATTTTCCCCTCTTTTGATTTGCGGGAAGAAATAAATTTCTATGAAAACCATTTTTAAGAGATGTGGAAGAAATAATTTGTTTCGTATTAAGTGAATTGATCACTAGAGAAGGGAATAGTGGTAATTGTTTAACATACTATTAAGGTGAAACTTGTATTATCTAAGATGAGATGGAAGAAGTATGCTTATTTTTGAAATTTTCCTTTTAAAAGAACCTTAAGGAATGAGTATATTTGAGATGTGCATCTTTATAATCATGATCAGGTAGTTTCTCATTTACCATAGGGTTAATGTTTAAAGATTAAATAAAGATACAAGATAAATGTATCATTCCCTTATATTTCTTGGGAGAATGTCAAATAAAAGTAGGCCGAATGTGCAACTCTTATCTTTCCCTCAAAGGAAATTCTCTATGGAGAGATATAAGAAATTAATTTTTGGAGGAATTAAAGGTTTCCCTAATAAGATTCTTGATGATATTAGGAAACTTTTACCAAAATTTATAGGGAAAAATTCTGAGCTAGCTTCCAAACACCTAAATGCATTCATAGATTTGATGGGCAATTTTGAGATAAATCATGAGGATGTTGTCATGAAGTTGTTTGCTTAGTCATTAAAAGAGGATGTCAGAGATTGGTACTCATATTTACCAATATGTTCTATAGCTTCATGGTACCTATTCTTTTAAAATAGCATTTGTGGAGCAATTTGGTGAAAGGATTAGTCCAAATGAGATACGAAAAAGATTTAGGGAAATCCAACAAGATGAAGAAGATTTGGTTCCTTCTTTTAATCTCAGATTCATGAAACTAGTAAAATATATTCCTAAGTATTTAAGACCTAGTGATGCAAAATGTTTAATTGTATATCTAAGTGATTTTGACAATAAAATGAGTGATTTTATAAGGGATAAGGAGCCTCCAACATTAGTATAGGAATATCATATTTCTATGGATATTGAAAACAATATGAAGTATTCAATGATGAAAGGATATATGGTTGCAAGTGTTTGTTGTCTGAATACACATCATAAATATGAGATAAATAAGGATGAAATGGATGAGAAATGTGATGAAATTTCTGATATCTCATTTTTTCGATTCTCACAACATATTGATCATGAACCAACTCAAAAAAAAATCAACAGTGTTTAGATGATGGTGATTAGGAACTATTACTTCAAAGGTTGTCTAGCTTAAAGAGGTATAAAGAGGAATCACCATATGAGATGTTAGCAATATTTTTGGATGCCTTGTTATAAATTCCTAAGAGACCATCACTTGGAGATTCAATACGTATAGACATATTTTGTGACATTTATGAGCCAGGGCTTAGTACTTTTTGCAAGGATTTGAAACCTCAAGATTTTGATTAGATAATATATTGGATCAGAAATGCTGAGGAAGCCAAACATGACTATGAGGAATAAAGGGGGTTTCAAAATAGAAAAGGTGCTAACCTTATTGAAAAAGATCAAGAGTTTTCCCAAAGAATGGATAACGATATTTCTGAGAAGGAATGTTTGCATAATAGTATGGATGATTATATTGTCACACTTGCAAATACTGTTGATATATTTTTAAAAGTTGATAATCAAAGTAGTAAATATGAGAATCGTGGTTGCTTTCATGAGAAATTTAAAGCTTTTTATGAGGAAAGCTTAAGGGTTCCATTTGAGGCTAAAGAATATGATTGTGTCAATAATCATGATTTTTTTCCTTCACTGGTAGATAAATAGATTGCATGTGATAAAATCTTGCAAATCAATTTAACTACTTTAAAATTGGATCACCCTGATGATATGTTTGGTGATGATTTTGAAGAAAAAAATGTCTATACTTAGGATCCAAAGTATGAGTTTAATGATGGAATTGGTAGTGCTAGTCAGCATGCTCTTGTTTATGTTTGTTTACATGAAGCAAAAGCAAGATGTGTAGATTTTATGGCAGAAATGGACATTATTTTGTTTGATGAAAGTCCTGTTGAAGAAGGATGTGAACAAATCTATTTGGTGGAACAAAAGCTATGTTCAAGTTTCTAGCAGTCCTTCACATATGAGTCAATGAACCTATCATTTAAATGTGCATTTGAATACCCTACTACTGATCATATCCACTCTTAATTAGTTGATCCATCCTTTGAAACATTTTGTTTCAAGTTGAAAACTCATGAATGGAAAAAAGAAAAAGAAAAAGTATTAATGTGATCCTAAAACAGAAAATATTTTTGATGCTTGGGATGATATGAATGATTCCCTCTATGGGAAGGATCTTTCTTTAAGAAAAAGTAAAAGTACTGTGGAATCTAGGAAATTTATTTTTTAGGAAGATGAAACATTGGGTAGCATAAGTGGTTTATATTGCTCTAATAAATATGAACATAAGCTTAAGAATGAGCCCGTTTATGAGTGTTTCTTGTTCAGTAGACAAAATAAATATGATATTTTCCCTTGTATTGATAATGAGCAAAAAAATTTATGAATGTTTAATATTTCTTTTCCTATTAGATGAGCATTTGGTGGAGTATAGTTGCAAGTTAAGTCAGATAACGTAGTCCATTAGCCATTTGTTTCAATTAATGATTGACCATAGTTCACAACTATACATAAAAAGGAGTAATATTGATAAGTTCAAAATGGATAGGTCTAGTGACAGAGGCATGATTAAGGGATGGGAAATTCATGAAAATATTTTCAGCCTTAGCCTAATACAAATAGTAGAAAATAAAGTTTTTGACAAAGGCATGTATTAGACCAATGTTTAGTTGTTAGGGGCCACTAAGAAAAGTTGAAACCTAGTTAAATTGCAAGGTGCATATTAATAAATTGTACTATAGATGAAGGTTTCAGACAAGTAGGGATTGAGTGAATCGGTTTGCGTCTTTATGGCCTATGTAAAAATTGTATATATGTTGTTGGTTGTCCTAGTTTTTTTTTTCTATGTTTGGTCTGTTTCACCTATAATTCTAGGATCTCACCATTCCTGCAAGAGGCATGTGTCCCCAACTGGAGCCACTAATGGAATCCCTCAAAAAATTATTAGGTTTTCATAGTAATCTTTCAAATATTTGGCTTGGACCCTCGTTTTAGCCTAGGGTTATGCTCCTTAACATTGTTTTAGGGTTTTTTGTTGCCTAAATCCCTGAAAATTAACCTATGAGTTCAAAAAACCCTTGGTCATTTTAATTTTGCATTGACTTGATGTTCTCGGTATCTGGTCATTTAATTTTCCTCTTATGTCATTCTAGTCTTTGTGTTCATCGACCCCCTAAGTTTAGGAGTGTCAGTCACCTTGATCATTTTTTATTGTTCAAAATTTTTCTATGGTCAGGGTTGATTTTCTTTTTAATGATTTAAGTCTTGAATTCCCATTTCTAAGGGTCAAGATCCCATGAGCTTAGAGGTGGCCTCTTTTTTAAATTAAATTTTATGCATGTGCAAAATTAGGTTTCACGCTAGCTATCTAATCATCAAGGGTTGATCACCACCATTCCCCTTTCCCCTATGCTAATTTATTCCTTATTATTTATGCACATGGGCTGGTAGACTTCAGCCATGCATCTGGTGCTTTGGTGGGCCCGATCTTCTTAGTGAAGATAGTTAGTTCCATTTCAAGAGGATCAACGAATGACATTGGGTAACATGGCCACATTTTGATCACTCCTCGCGCAACTTTGTTGATTCATTTCATATTATTTTAAGATACACAGGCTAGCAGGTAATGACCACGAGTCACATCTGGTGGTGAGACTAATGTTTCCAAAAGGCCAATGGACCTATCTTTGATAAAGATAAAAATAGGATACCACAACATGTGTCTTTATTTAGACCATTCCCTACACACCTTTTTGTATTCTTCATTAAGGAGAGATGATCACACGAGCTAGCAGGTAGGGTGAGATCTGTCACTTTAGTGGGACCAACCAAGTTTTAAAGACAATGACTGCTTCATAACGGAGGAAGATCGACAGTCAATGGAAGGTGACATGGTTCAATCTTGACTACTCCCCACCATCTCATGAGGGCCTGACTCATGTACCATATTTTTCAATGGGTAAGTGGGCATGTGCTGCATGGATTGTTTCAAAGGCTTAGATTGATCCATGTGGAGATAAGGTGCTAGTAAAATATTTTCCAAGACTACTCTAAGATAAAAATGACACTAAAGTAGAACTAATTCTTGGGCACACATAAGAAATTTGGGAAATATTTTTTGTGGTCGTTAAATCTATCAGGTGTTGGTACACATGGGAACGTGAAAATAAAGTAAGGAAAGGTACGGGCTGATATTCTGAAGATAAATAATGATCGCTCCCCGCCGTCTTGCTATGATCAATTACAACAAAATTAAATCCGACAAGTGAGCAAGTAAATATGACATGATAGCTTTGGTTAGATATTAAGCATGTGGTTAATATGCAAACTAAGTGGGTGATTATCTCACTTGATTTTTCTAATTATGGAGAAGTATCAAACACATTCTTTTAATCTTGTCATAATTAATCATCCTGATTGATTATCTGTTGATTCACTTCAAGGTATGATAGATGGTTGAGGTTCAAACTCAGGGTAATTGATGGTCGACATCATTAAACAAGCTTTCTTGAAAAATTAATGCATAAACTCTCATGTTGTTCTATTTAATGTTCATCACTTGGTTGATTATTCTCACCATTTGATTGTTCATGAGAATTAGGATTCTGAAAGTAAGTGTGAATTTGAGCTAGTTATTTCTGAGTTGGGTGGTTTATTTTATTTTCAAGAAATTTGATAAGTTGTTAAGTAAATGGGTAAGGTAAGTGTGAATATCAGTCTGGTTCACAGGTCTAAGAGACTCAACCATCTTAATTCTCAAAAATATTATCCCTGAAGTGAATAGGATATGTTTGAAATCCCTATGAATCCAAAGAAGAATAAAAAAGTTGTCAAGATGTCTACATAGGGTGTTCTAAAACATGCCTATCATCCAAGAGGCCGAATTGTCTCAGAGGAATTAGCCAAAGGAAAGGAGAAGAAAATTGACAGGAAAGAGAGGGATGCTGGAAAAAGGAATATGTATCACCAGGCTTATATGGGACATCAACATTCTCGCATTGAAGTCTCAGATGATTTTTCTAATAGTTGAGATGAGACTGATTTAGGTTACCGCCAATATCTCATGGACATGACTGATTCATTTGATTCTAAGGATGAGGCAGTGATGGCTACTTCGCTTTGAATAAGGACCCCCAGAATGCATACCTACTTTGCTACTGACAAGGCAAAGTATCACCCTGTTCCTTCCATGAGCTGACACTCATTTTTTTAGTCCTTTGTGTTAACTTTCTTTCTTTGGTTGGTGTGTTGTGATATGGGTATTTGTTTATTTATTCCTTTGATGCTTATGGTGACAGTTCTTAGTTTGGTATGAACATTGCATGTTTTTTGGTGCTACGACAAAGACACTTTTTGAATATTGGTGGGTCTTCCCTAACTAACATTTTTTTGGAGTTTTCCTTTTTCTCTCCCCTAACTTACAAACGATTGTTTTGCAACTGCTTGGGGAATATTCTCACTTTCTGGTGAAATTTATTTTTGAATGAAAGAGAAATGTAAGTGTAATTCAGCCTAATGGTTGTTGCTCCCTTGTCTTATAAAAGGGATTTCAAGGCTAAAGTACAACAGAGGTTAGTAGGTAGTTTACCCTAGAGAGGTTATACACATAAAAGAATAGACACTAAACTTTCTAGTAATAGGTTTTTAGGATAAATTCAATCAATATGTATATGGTTTTATGATAACAAGGATAATACATATAGTAGAATAGTATAAAGTTATTACATATTACTCTCCTATGTATAGGTTATATATACTATGAATAATATAATCAGTGGTTATATTATTTATCTCTATTGGTTTCCAATCGATGTGTTGTTCTATTCTTGGTTATCATTTCAATGAATGTATGTAAATGCTTGAATATAATAGTAAGTCTGAAATAGTTCATGTACAAGGATGCTAGTAAGAAGTGAATTATGAAAACAATAAGTGGGAATATTGTAATGCAATATTTTCAAGGCTTTGGGTATTGTCAAATATTTAAAATTGTTATCTAGTCATATGGGTATTTAGTTTGACTCCATCCCAACAATATAGCACTGGTTTAGTAAAGTAATTATATTGGAATGTGTGGTGATCAATTCAACGACTAATCATAAACATAAAATCAACTTACTTATAAAACATTTTCTAGGTGTGTGTGAAATCTTAATGAATTATATTTTCTCTTGTTTAAGTTAGCCATTTCCTTGAAGGTAAGCCAAATCTTAAGGCATGGTGTTTATTAAACAATTAAGGAGATTCATTTGTTTATTTTATGTTTGATACTTAGACACATCGGTATCTATAAACACAATGTTTAGGATTACCCTCCTAGGTCTAACATAGCTCAAAGTGAAGAAGTGAAGGCATAAAACCCTTTAGCTTAAGTGTTCGCCAATCCTTACCCTTATTGATAAATGGATTCTGGAAAGTTCATAGGTATGTGGTAAGAATAAGTTTGGTTCTAAAAAAATAACCAATAGATTAAATAAAAAATTCCATGCCGATTACAAGACCTTGAGGTTGTGATCATATGACAGACCACCATTGAAGGTACAAACTATGACTGCTATGTTAATAAACATCATGTGATAGATGCATTGAAATATAAAATTCAATATGAAAAATACTACAATGATGTTGAGATTGATGTTGAGGATCTTAATATGTTACCTAATATTGTTGTTAATGTCTCCAATTTCTTGCATAGAATAGAGTAAGTTTTCAATGAAGAGTTAATGCCATCAACCACCACAATAAATGTTGTTGAACATGAAAATGGCTCTTCAACCTTTTCATAATTTATCCCTTTCTTGCCAAATGCTACACAAGAGCTCCAAGCCATCAAGCAGGTATTACCAATTAAGAAAAAGGAGTAGAATATCTTGTGTTGGCCTAAAATTAGCTCTTCTCCTGTTAATGAATACACCACTGAAGGTTTATTTACAATGGCTTTTCCAACATTGTTCCCCACTAGAGTAGCACTTCCCCTCCAATGAAGGAATATTCAAATTTAGTTGCATCAATATGGCCTTCACTTAATGAGATATTTTGACCATAGATTTGGAAAACATGTCATATTTAGGTATTTCCTCTACAACTTGATAATGAGACATCACAGTCAACAAACTATTTCTATCTTCATCACAATGGATTTGGAAGACAAAATCTTGAAGTCTGTCTACATTGCATGAATGACCTCAAGCTACTCTTGATGACCAAATAGTAGTGCAGCTAATTTATTTTTCTATTTTGTTGTGTGGGACTCGATCCTTTTGGAACTATTTTCGGGCCCGACTATATGCAATGATTGAACAACTTGGGATACCCAACCTTTTTCACTTTGAGTTATTCAGACACAAAATGGTCTAATCTACAAAATAATTTCTCTTATGTGGCTCATTTGATGATGGAGCCCTCAACAAAGACCTTGATAGACAATGTTATTCAAAATCCACATATAACATCTTTACATCTACATCATAGATTCTCAATTTTTCGTGAAGAAGTGATTCAAAAGCTTTTGCACTCAAAAGATTATTGGTATAGATCTGAATGGTAGCATTGTGGCTCTACACATGTGCATGGTATTTTATGGCTTCCACAAGCCCCAAACATGGACACACTTGATTGGTCAAATCACCATGATGTTACCATGGCAAGGAACTTTTTTGATAGATATGTTTCAGCTTGGAATCCACATTTCCCTACACAAATATTTCTCATCTAATGTATCACTATTCTAAAGAAAATTAGTGCTTATTTTCCATGAGCCAGACTTTTTCCAGTGATCCAATCATATATTATGAATATTTTTTAAATATAGTTCAGAGGCACACACAATGCTTTGAATATACTTGTTTAAGGAAAAGAGGAGAGCAATTACAATGCCACTATAAAGCACCTTGGTAGCAAAAACTTACCTCTACATTGACATCCGATGTTGAGTCTAACAAATATTACAAGTCAACAAGAAATGATGATCACCTAAATATTCATATCTCGCTCATGCTTGCAATCTAGCATGCCAATGTTGCCTGCCTACAAGTTGTTTCTAGGAAGATTGTATTAAATTATATCTCCAAATATACAACTAAATCTAAGAAGAAATAAGAAAATTACCTTTATAAGTTGAAAATACTTGCAAATACAAATATAGTTGAGGATAGATCATTTCTTTCATATCAAAAATTCATGATGAACATCCTTGTGGAGTGTGATGTATCTCTACATAGGAGATGTGCCATGTGTTATAGAAATTTCCCCTTATCACTTCAAGTCAACAATATGTTCACTTGAATGTTGGAAAAATGGCATAGTTCTATATAAATATATATGATGCTAATGAAGGACTTCCAACAAATTATATTAATTTCTATATTTAAAGGCCTCTAGAGCTAGGTCTTGTATCCCTAATTGACTTGATCTGCTTATACACACATTTATATCAGCACAAAAAGGACAAATGGAAATCGAGACACCAGCCCACAATTATGCTTGTGTACCCCTTGTTCAAGACTATTCCCCTTGAAGATACATAAATATTTGACACATTTTTTTGGACTAAACTTATGTTATGTGCTGATGCAAGTTGGGTCCACAAAAAGCTCAAAAAATGGAAGTGTTTTTGCTATTTTTCAAAATTTGTCACACTTGGAATGAAAATTTGAGGCACTAACACAATGAATCTTAAAAAAAGTCAGTAATATGAAATTTAGCATTTTTAATGTAGTTTCCAAATATGTAATTTATTCAAATACCTAGATGATAGAAATTAAATTTTTGTAGGGATATATAAAAACCACTTTTTAAAAGTCTTTTTTTCTTACCATACCATGCATGTGTACGAACACCACTTTTTGACTCAAATAAAAGTATTTTTCTAATTCCTTTTGGGTAAAGAGAGCTAGCAACATGAAGATTGATGAGGATTTTATTTTTTAATTTTTAATTGAATTTTTATTGTCCTTAATTGATGTTTTTAAACATCAACATGTACAGATAGCATAATTGGGCCTAAACTAAACATTTTTTGAATTTTTTTTTATTGTGTAGAGAATTGTTTGAATATTGGTGCCATATAATTTTTTTTGCAACAAAATTAACCAAAAAAAGCATGGTATTTCAATTTTAAGGACTAGTTTGCTTATAAATTAATAAAAAAATAACAAATATGGGCATGTGCAGGATCATCATGGGCCAAAAAGTAGCAATATGATGTGTATGTGTAGGGTATGTGGGTGATCACTTTCTTTTTACCCAAAATTGATGAAACGAAAAGGGTTTTTAAAGGATATTCTTAGCTTTGTACCAATATAAATTATTCTTTACTATGAATTTAATAATTAATTCTTATTCATTTTCTATTTGAATTATGACTAAAGTCCTGATTGATAGGCTGATTGAAAAACATCTATATCTTTCAAATAGTATCATATTTTTTGAATTCAAAACATGTGTCACATTCTATACTTCACATACTATAGGATTAAAAAAAAGAAAATTGAATTTCATGAGTTTTTGACCAAGTTAAGGTGGTCAGACATACGATTTTTTATATTTTTTAAAAGTTGTAATAAAAAATAAAAATTAATTATTTACTTGGAAAAAAATTACAAAAAAATATGCATCACATCTGGACATGAGTCCTCTACTTATATCTAAAATCTTATAAAAATATATTATCATATGATTGTGGTTAGGGTGGTTAGACAGACACCTACTTCTTATTTTTTCCCTGAAATTTAAGTACTACTACATTGAAATTTCAAATTTTCACCAAATAGATTTAAAATATAAAAAAAACAAACCTATTAGTTTAGAAACTAAATTCAATTTTCTATAGATTCTATTCTTACATATTTTTGAAATAATATAGATAACTTATTCAAATTTTTACGTCAAGTTTACTAACTCTGATGTTTCTAAATTTTATTGCCACTTAACCGCCTATTTTTTCCATGATGATCTTGCACATACCCATATAATCCAATCTTAATAAAAAATATATATTTGGAAACTAGACATCATGTTCTCTAATGGGTTTTAATTTCATAGATTGATTTAGAAAAAAATCCATCAACCATATTGCCAAAGTTGGACATTCTTCTTCAATTTGGCTTAGTTTTTTAGTTGTAGGTCATAGGCTAAGGGTCGGGTTACCATGCCTTTTCTTATCCTAAATCCAAATGAAAAAACATCCCTTTTGAGTTTCAAACCTTTTGGAACAAGTACCCACTTCAAAATGGGTACTTATTTTAAAAAATGAATGTGTATTTGTTTTAAAGCTAAAAAAATGAGACTTCCCCTAAATGTGGACCCCACTTCTTGCACTTACTCTTATACATACCTTTCTAAAACATACACATAGATATAGGTCTTTCCAAATAAGACATAATACAAAATTGGAAAGTTTTTAAAATAGTTGGTTATCATCCTTGGCATGTTAATAGAATTCCAGTTGCATCCACAATTGAAGAACAACATGGTATTGATAGTGATGATTTAGACCATCAACCTTCTATGGATGAATATGAATGGGATTTTTTGTATTGGCTTGGTGCTACTACTAACTTTAGTATAAATAAGCTCCAACTGTTGGGTATGCAAGACTTTGATATGATCCATTCATGGAATACAAACAATGTGCCTGAACAACTTCATAATATTGCTTTGCAGTTCATTCCATCGGCCAAGGCATAGCGTGAGTAGGCTACAATACAATCCTTTCCTATAAATACATCAATCCATTAGCTTTCACCAAAATAACAACTAGCTCTTCAAATCATCCAATCCCATCACATGTAGCCTAACCCCAAAGTCCCTTTCTGCATGATCATTCAAGGAATAGCTGGCACTGGTAAATATTTTTTGACAAATTGTATAAGACAACAAATAGAGGCCTCTACTACTTGATGCAATAGCTCGATACTCACATTGGCCCCTACAGGTGTTATTGCCTACAACATATGCACCTCTACAATCCATACAACCTCTACATTCCCATAAAGGATATGAATCCTTTGCAAGGCCAACCATTGACAATATTCCAAGAAAAATTTAAATATATCCAATACATTTTGATAGATGAAATGATTTTTATAGGCCCAAAGTTGCTACTCAAATAGATAGCTGATTGCGCCAAGCATTCCCCGATAACTAAAGGCAACCATTTGGTGGTGTTTCTATCATCCTTATTGGTGATCTTGCCCAATTTCCACCAGTCATGGATAATCCTATTTATGCTTCATGCTCATCAACTATAGACTTATGGCATACTTTCATGGTCTCAGTAACATTGGACACTATTTTCTGCCAACAAGGAGATAGTCCTGCCTAACAAGTTTTTTAGGAAATCCTTCTCCATTTAATAAATCTTGAGGCTCTCCATGATGACTAGGAAGAGCTTATGAAACAAACAAATAAAATTATCTCACCCACAGAAAGAGAACAATTTTATATTGCAAACACATTTGTTTTCCACAAATGACTTAGTCGCATTCCACAATAAAATAATGATAAAAAAATTAAACCTACCCAGAGCCATCCATTAGCACTACTCAAGTAACATAGAAAAAGACATTTTATTACGGAGATGATGACCAAATTCTCCCAAAACTATTGCTTTGTGTTGGTGAATAGGTGATGCTAAAAACAAATTTGTGGATTCAAACCGGCCTAGTCAATGGATCCCTTGGTCTTGTTATAGCTATTGTGTATAATGCACATTACAAATTGCCAGATCCACCTGACCATGTTGTTGTCCTCTTCCAAAATTACATTGGCCCACCATGGGACCCACAAAACCCAAGAGACATCCCCATCCTAGCTATAACCCAATGCAGTCGGACACATTCCACTCACCATGGCATGGCCAATCACAATACATAAAGAACAATGCTTAACATTAGATAGAGGGAAAATAAACATAGGAAACAAAGAAAGGAAGGGGCTAAATTTTATAGCTATCTATCATGTTAAATCAATTGAATGATTTTGCATTGATCCAACACTCTCATTTGAGAGATATTCCAAACTATGTAATAACAAATACACTGCTCAACATCATAGCAAAGAGGCCCAGTTGGAACAACTCCATCCCCTACCAAATGCTTTTGTTCCTTCCTCGTGTTTTGGATTATGAAAAAGGTTTCAAAAAAATTCTTTTCACATTGGCTCCACACCATATACCTTCCTCTTTTGAAGGATTTTAAGTTAAATTTTATAGAAACATACCAAGTAATAACCTATGCAAAATGGGTATAATTCCAAAGATGCATAGAGATACCAAGGAACAATAAGCAGAGGGAAAAACTTGTATAAGTCAGTGACATGTTTTGATCATTTGAGTCTATTAAAATATATATTCAACTATTCTAGAAACATTTTCAAGAATATTGTGTTGTATTTGATTGATTAGTTTTAAATTATGCACCTATGCTCTATTTTCCATTTTTTGTGCCTATATACTCTATGTTTCTTTGCTACATTAAATTGCCCCTATTTATTCAATGCTTTCCATCGTCTTTATCCTTGCACATTAAAGATAATTTTCTTGTTTTTTACAGTCTTTTGTACATTCAAAAATACAATTTCTGTTAAATTCACTTGCAAATATGCACCCATAAATATTAATCTGCCCACTTCTCCTTTCAACATTTCATTGTTTCATTCTTTTTGTATATGACATTTAGAATAATAAACTCTTCTTTATATTCCTCCTATCCATGTTTGTCTAGGTGTCTATAAATTCCATGATGTCAATTCTTTATCAGGATATCTATTTTTATAAAATTACCACAACAAAGAATACACTACAATATGAGATATCATATATGAAAACACTAGAATATGAAAGATGATATATGAAAACACCCAATTTTACCCAAATTTGTTATTGTGTGATATATGATGAGACTCCATGAAATTACTCATGGGTGTTTCATACTTTTATTACTTGGGGGTTTAGCTGGATCCCACAAGGCTTCATAATGCCAATATGGTAGGGAGGATAATGAGCATGGGTTTTGTGATTTTTCCTTTTACGCCAAATTTTTTTGTTGGATAGATAGATATGTAAACAAATCCTTCCATATAGTTGGCTTCTAGAAACATACTCTGCTTTGTCCATTGCATTTCTACATTTGTGTACAACTATCCTTTCAACTTATCTGATTCAATATTTATATAGAGTTATTTACTAGGATACGAATTTCCTCTAAAATTATCACAATATTTGTAATATGTCATTCTAAATGTATTTTTATAAAATATATCATTACAATCTAAGCAATGATATATTAAAATATCAATTTTTTGTAATTTTAACATTGTATGATATATACAATACTCCATCAAATTCCCCATCAGTCTTTTCTACTTTTCTTGCTTGTCAATTCTGCTTAAGCCCATAAGTCTTTATGATTTTCACTTAGGCTTCACATTGCATACAATTCTCTTTCAACCAATTTTAACATGCAGTATTCTAAACATATAGTTGCAGCTATTAAAAATTGATACATATGCACATACAAACAACATTAACTATCAAAGATGCACATAGATACCAACCAACAATAAGTAGAGGCTGAAATTTCTATAAGTCAGTAACATTTTTTTAACATTCCTGTATATTAAACTATATATGCACATACTCTCGAAAAGGGTATGTGCAAGATCATCATGAAAAAATAGGCCCTTAAGTGGCAAAAAAAATAGAAAAATCAAGGTTAGGCAACTTGACATAAAAATTTGAATAAGTTATCTATATTATTTTAAAAATATGTAAGAATAGAATCTATAAAAAATTGAATGTAGTTTCTAAACTACTTGGTTTTACAAAAAATAAAAAAAATCTATTTGGTGAAAATTTGAAATTTCAATACAGTAGTACTTAAATTTTAGGGAAAAATAAGAAGTAGGTGTCTGTCTGACCACCCTAACAACAATAAAATGATAATATTTTTTTATAAGATTTTAGATATCAGTAGAGGACTCATGTCCCGATGTGATGCATATTTTTTTGTAATTTTTTTTCATGTAAATAATTAATTATGATCTTTTTATTACAACTTTTAAAAATGTAAAAAACTCATATGTCTGACCACCTTAACTTGGTCAAAACTTCATGAAATTCATTTTTTATTTTTTTAATCCTATAGTATGCCAAGCATAGAATGTGACGCATGTTTTGGATTCAACAAATGTGATACTGTTTGAAAGCTATATATTTTTTTCAATCAGTCTAACAATTAGGACTTTAGTCATAATTTGAATAGAAAATGAATAACAATTACTTATTAAATTTAAAGTAATGCATAATTTATATTAGTAGAAAGCCGAGATTCTCCTTTAAAAACCCTTTTCGTTTCATCAATTTTGGGTAAAAAAAAGTCATCAGCCACATACCCATCATATTGCCACTTTTTGGCCCATCATGATCCTACACATACCCAAACATTTTCAAAAAAATTATGTTGCATTTGACTAATAAGTTTAAAATTTTGCAACTATGTTTTTTTTTTCCATCTTTTCTACCTATATACCTCAAGTTTTGTCATTTTTCCTTCATGCTTTGCCTGAACATATTCTTATGTGTTCTTGTTATCTTTTCAATTAGTTTTATTTGATTCAAATAGCTAGAAAATGTTGATCTACGTAATTCTCTTTTGAGCATTTCACTATTTCACTCTCCATGTATATTACATTTAGAAATATATTGTCTTGTCTAAATTGCATTTTTGTCTAATATATGATAAGCCTCCATACAATTTGTGACAAGTTGCTCAGACCTATTTACAAGCATGGTGGAGTTGGTTGCCTCAATCAACAAAAACAAAATGTCAAGTATTTGCTCGTGTGAAGGTTAATGCATCTTGGCATTGTTGTACAATGAAACGAGGGGAAGTAAATGCAATATTCACTCTTGCAGTGTGAGGATGTATATTGTTTTGGTTGCATTGTGAAATGAGCCACTGTGGTCTTAGTTTGATAGTAGACTATTGAAAAATCCTGCCATCCACCTCTATTAGATAGCAGATTGGAGGGTTTTACAAGTGTTGTGCTCTTTAATCTACAACATTTGGCCTCTTGTTGTTGTTGCAAGTTGTTTTGCAATGTTTTTTTTCCATTCCATACACATCTAACTAGACACATATATTTTGATATATTCAAATAAAATGTTGCTTTGCAGTAATATCATGTTGGGCTTAATGCAAACATAGATGGAAAAGGAGATATGAAGCCCATCTGTGGGACAACTCGTACCTAAAAGATGACCATAGCTGTAAGCATAAACAAGGTTTGTTTTATAAATTTATATTTTACTAAGGTTTACATTCAAACATTTTCTTCCTACATGGCTATATAGGTTCCATATATTTGTTGCTATATATATACATGCATGCACGAATTATTACATGCACTTGATTACAATAATCATATTCTATTGTATGCATTACATTTGTCCATGTTCCTACAATTATATTTTCAGCTTATGGGAAAAATTATCTATAGGAAGCTCTTTATCAACATAACCATCTTTTTAAAGTTGTTATAGGAAAAAAATACAGCAATATAAGAAATCATATATGAAATTACCCTAATTTTCCCTACTTTTCCATTGTGTGATATATGATATGAATCCATTAAATTTCTAATGGGTCTTCCATAGTTTTCTTGCTTGGGGGTTTGGCTAGAGCCCATGAGGGTTCATGATGCCAATATGGTAGGGAGGAGAATGAGCATGGGTTTTGTGGTTTTTCTTTACAACATCATATATTGATTGCTATAAATAAACAACATACTGTATTCTATCGATTCCATTTCTCCATACTTATATAGCTATCTTTTCAGCTTGCCAAATCAATTATTTAAACCCAATTCTTTATGGAAATACCTATTTTCTTTAGGTTATGACAACAATTATATGATGTTATCCTAAATGTTTTTATGTAAAGAAAACCTTGCCCATTTATTTAAACTTATACATAGATAGAAAAATTTGAAACATATTGATACAAGTTTCAAACTACATCCTTTGGTAATAAACATTCAAGAAAAATAGAGAAATTGTATAGGAGGTATTCAAATAACACTTATTTGATACTAAATATTATAGATAAAAATGACATTAAATAGAAATTTAAAATATGGAGTATAGAAGAGGAAAACTACGATAATGAATAGTTTGTTATGGGGAACTGAAAAAGGGAATATCATGAAGAACAATTTGTTATCTGAAACTTCAAATAGATGAGAAAAAAAAGAATATCATGTGAAACATATTAATACAAGACATATAACATGTTCCATCCAAACAAAATAACCATGGAAATTAATAGTTTGTTATAGGAGCTTCAAATAGATGAGGAGAAAAGAATATCATGAAACATATTGGTACAAGACAAGCAATCTACATAACAATTGTAAGAGGTATTAGAATAACACTTAAGATTATCACACGTAAATGATAGATGAATGGAAACCTTTGGCCTACTTTCTATTTTTTTAGTCTATGTATGTTTTCCTACCTCTCTTAAGGTTCTATTTAATGTGGTTTTTTTATCATCTATCATTTACGTGGGATTCTTAAGTGTTTTTCTAACAACTCTTTTACAATTTCTTGAATGACAGATGATCAAAAGCCCTTATTAAATAGAAATTTAGCATATGGAGAATAGATGGTGTAAACTATGACTATGATTAGTTTGTTATATAGAGCTTCTACTTTACAAAATGTGTATAGCACCAAAGATGCATAGAGATAATAAGGAACAATAACCAAAGGCTGAAAAACATACATAGACCAAAAAAAATTGAAAGCAGTCCAAAGGTATAGGTCAATGTCATGTTTGTAGTTTATACCAATCTACAAAATTTTAGAATTTTGAAAGTTAAAAATAATTTTTGTCATAAGGACAATAGAATAGGAAACTCCTAAAATGTCATGCCAAGCAAAAAAATACATGGGGACATAATCCTTAATGAAATGCACAAAAAAAATTACCTGGGTTAAGATATGAAGAATACAAGACCTAAACTATTGCAATGAACAACTTGTTATAGGGAGCTTCAAAAATATGAGAGAAAGAGAATATCATGTAACATATTGCTTTTTGTGAATAGTGTATTTTTTGAATGTTATACTACATAAACATACACATACAATTGCCCCTACATATGTATATTTTTTAAATGCACATTAACATATGAGAAATTGCATATATATATATATATATATATATATATATAGGGTTAGTATGAAAACATAAAGGTATTGAAGATAAAATTAGTGTAGTAGTTGTGAAGGTATGTTCAATTTTTCATTTTGTGTGAACATAACATGTTATATGTTCTTTGTGAACAATATGTTTACAGATTATCATAGTTCACCTCTTTTATTCTCCCCACATTAAATAGAACTTAAGAGCATGGATAATAGAAGAGGTGAACTGTAATAATGAATAGTCTATTATGGGAAAGTGGATATCGATACAAAACAAGCAATCTATTCAACATTTGGCTTGTCAATTCAAAATTCAAGCTACATTATTTAGCACTAAATATAATAGAAAAAATAGAGAAATTGTAAAAAAACTATTAGAAAAACACTTAAGAATCATAGGTAATGACAGATAATTGAAAACCCACACTAAACATATTGATAACAAGACAAGTAGTCTATGTACTTTGGTAGTAAACCCACATTAAACAGAACTCGTAAAGCCAATGGGTAGCAATAACTTGTGCAAGATGGGTATAATTCTATAGACTTAATTGAAAAATCAAGCTACATTACTTGGCACTAAATATTATAAACAAATAGAGAAATTGTAAAAGAGCTATTAGAATAACACTTAACAACCACTAAACTAATTTTATCCAGAATATCTTTATGGTTTCATACTAACCATCTACATATATATATATGCAATTACTCTTATGTTAATATGAAATTGCTCCTATGTTAGTGGGTATAATGCGAAAGATGCACATAGATAACTACAAACAATAAACGACGGGTGAAAAAATTACTAACCCTAACCATATTTTTTGATGAAAGAAAGAAGATTTAACTACAATTTATCCATCCATACAAAGCCATAATCTCTTTGAAGTCTCCAAAATGGGTACAACACCAAATATACAAACATATAACAAGAAACAATAAGCAGAGAGCAAAGGAAATGAACAATAAATTAATCATTCTAACACCTCATACAATTTCTCTACTTGTCTTCAATATTTATTTCCAAAGAACGTAGCTTGAATCTTGTATAAATATGTTTCATCATCTATTTGAACTTGAGATCCATCCACAAAGCTCAATTCAATAGACTATAGAAGAGTGTATAATAAATAAAAAGGTGCAACTAACTTCACAAACATATATATCGATATAGATTTTGTTTTGTAAGTGCTTATATTTGCATTGCATGTCGGTACTGATCATTGATTTCTAGCATTGAGAAATTCTATTCACAGATGGGCTGACCAAAACCTTGACATAAAGTGTTTGGGTTAAGATATGGAGAATACAAGAGCTAAACTATGACAATGAACAACTTGTTACATTGAGCTTCAAACAGATGAAAAAAAGAGAATACCATGAAACATATTAATACAACACAAGCAATCTATGTAACAGTTGGCATTTACCTGTGATTTTTAAGTGTTTTTCTAATAGAAATCTTTTACAATTTCTCTATTTTTCCTATAACATTTATTGCCAAATAATTTAGCTTGAATTTTGATTTGACAAGCCAGCTATTACATAGATTGTTTCCATTGTATCAATATGTTTTATGATATTCTTTTTTCCAATTCCATAAAGCAAACTATTCATTATGTAATAGTTGTCAATCTATGTAGTAGTTGGCTTATCAACTTGAAGACCATTTTTACTATATGCTTCCTTAGATTGCAATTATATTTTTTTATATAAATACATATAGAATTGCATAATATAAATGTTGTTATAACTTTAGGGAAAATTTCCATCTTGATAAACACATGTATGTAAATAATCTTTTAGATAAGCGGAAAAGATAACTATACACACATGCAAAAATGTAATGGGTAGAGTAGAATATCTTTTTTGAAGTCAAATGTATGATTGTTTTCCCACAAAAAAAATTGCCATTTAATATTTCTCCTTTTATAGTCATTGTATATTGTGGTTTATGTGATTGTGGAGGGAAACCACACACCGTTGTCATGTGCTTGTGAGAGGACAAATAATTTGTTGATTGCATCACATTGTTTATCCCTACAAGCACATGACAATGGTGTATGTTGCTCCATTCAACTAAACCATTTACAATGTCTTGGATGACTTGGTTTTCATTTTTTACATGACTTCATTTTTTGCATTTCTTGTTATTGGTTGTTATATGTGCCCATGTTTCACAAACACATTTATGCATATACATCTTAGCCATGCAATCCAAATATAAGGACTTGCAAAACAAAATCTATACAGATATATATGTTTGTGAAGTTAGATACACCTTTTTAGTTATTATACACTCTTTTATATATTCCATCTATCCATGTTTCTGTAGCCATCTTCAAATCCCATGATGCCAATTCTTTATCAAGATACTTGTTTTTGTCAAGCTGTCACAGTAAGAAAAGGACTACAATATTAGAGATCTTGTTTGACAACACTCATTTTTCCCCAACTTTATTATTGTGTGATATATGTTAAGAGTCCATGAGATTTTCCATGGACCTTACCTGCCTTTCTTGCTCAGAGGTTTGGCTAGATCCCATGAGGCTTCATGATGCCAATATGGTAGGGAGGAGAGTGAGTGTGGGTTTAGTACTTTTTCCTTCCATCATCGTATATTTGTTGCTACTTATATACATGGACACACAAATTCTCACATGCACTTGTCTACCAAAAACATACTCTATTCTATCCATTGCATTTGTCATTGTTTGCACAACTCTCTTTTCAACTTCTCCAATAGATTACTTATACACAATTATTTGTCAGGATGCCAAGTATTCAAAATGTTCCATTTTATCTCTTTCTATTTTCAAAAGATAATGCTAACCTTTTTTATTGTATATCTATATTATTTCCTTTATAATGATGCATAGAAACAATATACATTCAAGAAAATTAGTGTATTGTAAATTGTCTATTTCAAATTCTTTCATGGTCCAACAACTTGATCCAATCTTGCTCACCCTTGTTAAATATCATCAATAGTACATGTAAGTACAAAACTTTTCCATTATCAATAAATAGATTCGGTGAACCAATTGTAAATATTATTAATTATTTTTAGTTTCACATTATCTATATTGATTTTACACATATACTTACTTTTTATGCTTCCTCTTTTATTTTGCTTGCCTATCCACTAACATACCATTGTCTTGTATTTGCAGGAACTAGGCTAAAGCATGCAAAAGCATTCAAAAATCAGGATACCTAATTTTTTAAAAGTTACCACAACAAAGAAAACACTACAATATGAGAGATCATATATGAAAACACCAAATTTTCCCCAACTTTGTTATTGTGTGATGTATGATGGAACTCCATGAAATTTCCAGTGGACATCTCATACTTTTCTTGCTCAAGGATTTGGCTAGATTCTACGAGGCTCCATGATACCAATATGGTAGGAAGGATAACGAGCATGGGTTTTGTGCTTTTTCTTTTTCTTTTAACACCATATATTTTTTGTTACATAGATACATGTGTACACAAATCTTTATATACACTTGGCTTCCAGAAACATAGTCTATAATAACATGTTTCTAATATCATAGCAAGTGGTGGGGAAGCACTTGAGACTTTGGTCATGTCACCTCAAAACAATGCATACCTTTTAATTCAATTATTCTATAATTGCAAAATATGTGTATTGTTTCATCACATTCTTCTTTCCATGAGGTTAGTTTATTTGTTTTGGATCAAAGATGGTGTGAGTGAGTCTTCGATTGGACTATGAACATCTTTACTCTCTGAGTGATATTTTCCCCTATATAATCCTTTTGTTGCTGATCAAATGATATAAAATTTATCAATATAATATTTTCACTTTCTTCCTCAATAAATTCATTTACATATTTGTTTCTATTTGGACAACAATTCAAGTTGTTATTCTATTTGGTCATCCATTAATTATTATTTTTTATCTAAGTCCTTTTTATTTTGTTCTCAACTAATAAATTTGGATGTGGAAATGCAAAGATCAATTTTTCATTTTATGCAAATGGTTCTTAATCTCACATGCATTGCATGTGAGATAAGAACAGACAAGTGGACTATAACATGAGGTTTAAATTGCTTTACAATGCTCAAATTAAATGAAGACATATAAAATAATCTCTAGGCCAAAATTAAGTGATTTATAATATGTTCAAGTTAGGTGATTCAAATTGATATCTTTCAATGCACAAATAGGTTGGCTTTAACTTTAATAGATATGTATCAATCTGCTTGATCTATCCATCTAATTATCCATAATAATATATAAATTAATTTTCCAACATCTCTCTTCATTACAATCTACTCCACCTATTTTATCCTAGATAAAGTCCAAAATCATAAGCTTCACCTTCTACTATGAACTAGCCTCACGTTATTTCATATTGGCTTATTAACACGTTTTCCCTTTCTCAACTCAATCAAACAATTGCAAATATTACTGATTATTTATATTTCACATTGCATTCCGAAAAAATGTTTGTTTCTTACTTCCCATTGAATAGCCATTTGCAGTGAACCTTTATCGACTAATTGTTGCATGCCTGTGCATGCGACTGCTAGTTATATAGTAATTAGAAATGATTACCTGAACTCTTCAAATAAATGACAACACTTAAAAGAAGTTTAAATTTACAAACCTTTAAAATAAATTCTCTACTTAACTTAAGTATCACTTAGAAAAACAAATTTTATGCATTTATTCTCTTTCTTTCATTTTTCCTTTTTTAAGACATGGGAAGAAATACTTTCACGTCACTTTTAAAAGTTAAAGCAGTCTTTGATAATTTAAAAATCCCCTTTATTAAAAAGCACTTGGCATTATTTTTTTCACTCGTAAAAAAAAAATCAAACCTTATTAAAAAAAATAAAAAAATCACAGTGCACATCGATCTCCTTTTAAACTTTTAAACAGCACCTCTTTCAAAGAAACCAACACCGTTTCCTTCGCCGTGAAATTTTAATAGGACTGTTTCCTTCGCCACGCCCTGCAAACGGAACCATAGCTTTCAAACTGCTAGTGGAACCACAACTTTTGAGACTGGCTGCTATTCTCTTATTTCACCGCCATCCGTCTCTACATCAGATGAGTGTGCAACTTCAAGCTCCTGCAACAACTCATCTAGTGGTTTGCTATACACAAATCATTTACACAACAATAGATATTTTTCTTTTAGTTCTGATATTTGATTAAGGTAATAGAATCATAGGACAAATATCAAACAAGCAAGAATGGTGGTCAAGCATACTCCACAGTAAGCAGAAATTGCATAAACTATTATCTGCCTTCTTTGTGTGGAAACCATTAAAGGAAATAAAAACACAAGTGAGATAAAGTGCTATTATCTCCCCTCAGAAGGTTCCCAAAATCACAGAAAACACAGATTTTGGGAGCCTTTGAGGGAGAGGTAATAGCATTTCTCTCATACTTTTCCTCCTCCCAAGCACTAGATCTCAATAGCTAAAAGCACTAGATCTCAATAGCTAAAAGCTTTTAATTAGACAAGTTGGCTCTTCTGTGATATGTTGTTTGGCTAGAGGAATATATAGGTAGGAGTTGCAATGTATCTCAATAAAATATATATAAAGTGTTTTCATATGGAGACGAAGTTTCCTTATCTTCAAATTAAAGTAGAAGACAGGTTTATCTAGAAAGATTCTCGAATAGATATCAATGACATCTTTTGTAGTGTCGAGTCATATAATTTAAAGCCAAATTCGCTGAACAGTTTTGTGATGTAAGTGAAAGGGAAGTTTCTTTGCCTTAAAGAAATATTTCATAGATTGCCATAAGAGATAAGGTTTACTATTTTAGATTTGACTTAAAAGAAACTAAACAACCTATGATTTTTCACAGGTCATATGAATCCTAAACATCACCACGTCTTATTAAACCATTTGCTTGTAGAAAAGAAAATACTACCTTTACTCAGCCATTAAAGATTATGTGATCTATTAAAGTGTTTGTATTTAATGAAAAATTGTGGAACTAGCAATTCTTTGTGTGGAGGTATTCCATTACGATGGACGAAATTGATTTTCCCTTTCATATTGGGATAGGATGTAAGAAACAAAAATATATAGTATAGTATTGCTTGATAATGACGTGTGCAAATTCATCATAAAATTCTCCGTGTCATCGTTATGTTTGGTTGAATCGTAAGTTACCACTGTAATGTAATACATCGAAATTGAACGCAATGTCTCATAGTTTTAGTTCCATTCCATAAAATGAGAAGATGCCGTCCCATGTTTTGACATTCAAATGATAAACTGTTATAATTATTTAGAATCAAAATAATGTAGTTTAGTATATTGAATAGCCATTCAATTTTGATTTTTTTTTTATTGGAAAATTTTATCATTCGCTTTAATATGAGAGAATAAATCTTTGGGTTTAAATCTGTATGGTCGAGGGCCAAATATTTAGGCCAAAATCTCATCAGATGAGAGACAAGGATTAACAAATATCCATTCTGTCAAATTTGTTTGAGGCACAATCCATTATGGTGTTGGGGCCTTGCACTAAACAAGGCTTGATCCTTACTGAGAAACTCAAAAACATGCAACTTCACCAATAGACCAAGGTGTTGAAGAATTAATGGAACCCTTAGAACAAGAATTTACTATAAAATTTTAAAATAACCCTCCAACAATTGAGAGCTATAAATTCAATTTTTATTATCTCTCTATAAGAACCTACAACAATGGAGGTCAATAAAAAGCACAAATGAACAATACCAAATATGTATAAAGTTGACTAACTATATTACCAAATAGGTGTTTATATAAAGGAAGGAGGAATGCACTTGACCTCCATGAAATGAGGATATGACTCCTCACCCATGGAGTTGTGGTGAGTTGCCTACCATGAAAGTACCATGAGGTGTTGAAAGCGAGTTGATACCTCTAAAACATCCAAACTAACTTGATATACCATAAAGGAAAGTCTCAAAGGCCTAAGTAGCCTTATGGGCTAAGTGTATGTAAAATATACACTAACACCCCCTTATTCATAACTTAGGTGGGTAAAAAATAAATTGATCCTGGCTACAAGGCCCAATGAGGTACCCAAGTACAATGGAATCTCTCTTAAATGGAGAAATATACAAACCCTAGTGGGAAAAACAATACTCTAAATAGAGATAAGAAGAGAAGAAGGCTAGAAAGCCCCTCCCCCAAAGATGATGTCATTGTTGATGTAGGTCACATGCAAAGAAGAGCTCAAAGATGAATGAACATGCTCTTAGTAAATGGTTTGATGAAAATGTCAAGAACCTAGTCCCAAGACTAGTAAAAACCTAAGTAAACAATCTTCCCACAAATAAGCTCTCAAATATAATGCATATGAATCTCTATGTGTTTGATTCGTTGATATTGAACTGAATTCTTGCATATTTGAATGGTGCTAAAGATTATCACAATAAATGATTGTGGGGTTCTTGAAAGGAATGCCAAACTCAAAAAGAATGTCTTGAAGCCATATAGCCTTAGTAGTTGAGTTAAC
The DNA here is from genome assembly GCA_007258455.2 of Sequoia sempervirens. NCBI lineage: Eukaryota > Viridiplantae > Streptophyta > Pinopsida > Cupressales > Cupressaceae > Sequoia > Sequoia sempervirens. Next base: position 680,010,837 of record VDFB02000003.1, read on the forward strand.
AACCTCCTTCAACTCTACCTTTGTAGATGATATAGCAATAGCATTGTGCTTCTTTCTAGACCAACTAATAGGACCTAAATACAGTGAAAGATTGTAACCTAAAGTGAACATGTGATGATTAGTATCACCATCCTAGTCTAAATCTTGAAAACCAACCAAGTCAACAACTAAACCAACTCTTCAATGAATCATAAACCCAAGAGTAAAATCAAGGTAATGGGGGATCCTCTTAGTTGCTTTCCAATGCAGCTTATAAGGTTCTTGTATAAATCTTGAAACCATGGCAACTGCATATAAACTATCTGGCCTAGTATGAGTCAAGTATATAAGACTATGAACAAGTTATTGATATAAGTGGCATCAACCAATGATGTAGTATAGGAAGACCCATTCTTGACTCCAAATAGAAAGGGAGTTAAAGAAGATTTAAAGGTAGTCATGTGAAACTGTGCAAGTCAATAGTATACGTAAGTTGTACAAGTGTGATCCCTAAATTAGATTGTAAAATCTCAATGTCAAGGAAGTATTCCAATCAAACCAACTCTATCATATCAAATCTATCCTAAAGTGACGACTTCACTGCTGCAATGGTAGATAAGGTACCCTCAATCATCAAAAGATCATTAATATATAGAACTAGAATCAAAAGAGAATCATTCAGCCACAATAGATACACATTAGGATCTAAATGACATCAATTAAAACTTGAAGATAGGAGGTAGGAATCGATGTTGACATGCCAATCCCTAGGGGCTTGTTTCATTCCGTAGAGATATTGCCTAAGTCTACAAACAAAGGTTGAATCCTGAACATACCCTTGTGGTTGTTCGATGTAGATTTTCTCCTCAATGACTATAGTTAGTGTGAGTAGAATTGAAGTCATCTTAGTGATGGGTGTAAAGGTTTATGTATAATCAATTCTTGTAACTTGTGAAATACCTTTGGAAGCCAATTGTGCTTTATGTTTAGCAATTGACCCATCTCCTAAGAATTTAGTTAGATATATTCATCTACATCAAACTCTCTTCTTCCCTTAGGAAGAGAAGTCAAATCCCAAGTTTGATTTCTAATTAAGAAATCATATTTCTCATCCATAGAAATATTCCACTCAGGAATGCCTAATGCCTCTCTAAATGTTTTTGTATTAGAAGCTAAAGCAAAGAAGGCATGTGGCCCCACTCAAAATTTGTTTGAATTTTTCTATCATCTACTAGATGATGTACACATGCATTTTCCTTGTGAAGTGATTGTACTTGAAACCTAGGAAATAGGGTTCCACCATTTGGGAGATGGAACTAGGGTTGAGGGCCTCCTATTTAACTTAGTGTCACACAAGGAAACCCTAGAGATCTCAATCCAAGTATGGAATAAGGGAAATAGATCTACTAAAGGTTGTCCTAGGGTGTGATTAAAGACTTAAAGGGGATTCACCAACAAGCTAGGAATTTGAAAGACTAAGAAAGTAAAAGATATGCAAAACCTAACTATATGACACATAATATGAAACTAAAATATAGAATAACAAAATGAGAATGAATAGAGGTGCACCTAGAAGAAAGATGAGGTCAAAACAAGCTCTAAAACCTTGAAATTCTATTTTTTGATGCTCATTGGGAATCATACACCAGTCTGGGTGATTTAGTCCTAGACTAGGGTTTCTTTTCCAAAACTAGAAACTCACAGTACTTGATCTGGATTTGTTGAAATCTAGAAATAGGAAGTATCAAGAATCATATGCCATAAGTGGCAATTTAGTCCCACTATTAGGGTTTGGCTAGAATTTTGATATTCTCTAGTGATTCTTGTAGCTTCCTTCCTGCTAAATATTCAAATGTAAAACCCAATATTCTGGCATGTAGGAGACTTTCCCTAATGATGACAACCTTGTGACAACTTGAAAAATTTCATCAATCTTACAACTTAGTCTTTAAAGATCCTTCTAGCTCCAAAACACCTAGATTTGCAATCACACATCAAAGGGAAGAAAAAATTGTTAATTGTTAGGGAGTAGGTGATGCAGGAGAATCCAGTGGTGTGAGGGCAATATTGCATCACCCAAAAAGATGCTTTCCATTTATGTTCCTGTTGTTTTCTTTTTGTACATGTTTTTACATTTTTGGATACCCTTTTCATCGAATAAGAGTTTCCAACTTTCAGAATTGCTTTTCTACTTTTTTTTCCTAAACTGCTATTTTTAGCAGGTGTTAATTTTAAGGCGTGAGAAGACAAAAGTTTATGGGAATGTTCTTGATGGAAAAATAAGCACTTTGGCGAAAGAATCAGGTCAAAATCATTCATGGTTTTAAAGTTATTCAAGTTCCAATTTCTACTTTTTGCCCTGAAAAAACCTTATGAGTCTAGTTTGAGTCTAGTTATTCACTCTAAGACCTTTCCTGTGATGCAAACGGTTTGAAAAACGGAGTCCTGGATCAAAAGTTATCGCTTTCAGAAGTTGGCCGATTTTTGAAAAATTGCCAATTTTTGAATTAGGGCTTAGTTTTTGAATTTCAAATTGTAACTTTTGGTGCCAAATCGCCAAAAATCTTATCTCGAATGTTGTTTATGGTTCCAAACCGAAATGGGTCTATTTATGGGCTAGTTTCTAATTTTTGAGTAACTTTTTGGGGAAAAGAGTTTGCATGCTCCGAAAGGGGAATCTGGGTAATTTTCTGTAAATCTGTAATTTGCATGTAATATAGAGCTTGGGGATTTGAGATCCTCTGCATGTAAGAGTTCCATATTTTTGAATAAAATATTATTCTCTATTTTTTGAGTGTTATTCTGTGTCTTGGGTTTGCTCCCTCGTCAGTAGGAGTTTGCCTAAGTCAAACCCCATTTAGGTAATTAAACCTTATGATGAAACAATGAACCAAAGAAACATGAAATGAAACATGAAACATGAAACATGAAGCATGAACAATGATACCTTGAATGATGTCTTGAAATGTAGATTTGCAACTTAACATGAAGTGGCTATGTAGAACATAGATCTTGATCTTGAATACTACATCACAACACTAGCTCAACAACATGCTTGATGCATTATGCATTTGACATGATGATGGATCTTGAATTGCTACCACAAATGATGAAGAAATCTTCCCTTGAATGCCTTAGAAATGATCTTGAATACTCTGTGATTCCCTTGTTAAGTCTTAGGATACTTGACTCTTGATTATTAGATAATATTATGAACTCTTAGGTGAAATAATGATTTAAAACTCTATTTATATAGGAATTCCATCTAACTTATTGTTTATTAGATCCCAAATGCCAACATTCATGAAATTTGAATTCAAAACCTTGATTTCTTGCTCAAAACAATAAAAAGGAGCCAAATGGGACTCATACACCACTTGTCGCATATAGGTCCCATTTGGGTGGGACTCATACACTGAAAGTGGCGTATGGGTCCCACTAGGCCTTTTAGGCAGAGGAAATGTTGGGAAGTTAGGACATTAAGTGTATTTGTTGATTATGTCAAGATCTTAGTTGAAATAAGCCATGAGATATTTGGATTTTGTGGTTGCCTTGTTGATATATGGTTGTCATTGATGTCACCACTATTAGCATTAAGTCATTAGTTGTATATGTCAAGGATATTGAGAAAATTGTAATGAAATGAGTTGCAAGTTGTCAATGGTGAAGTGAAGTTCAGTCTGTCAGTGAGTTCAGTACATTGATGATCAGAGGTTGTGGACTAAAGGGTTTGTTGTGTAGTATATCTAGTTTATCCACATTGAATTTCAGAGATCTGTATGAAGATTTGATTGAGTTATGAAGATTTGTATTTAGTCTTTTTGTTGCTTCAGTTGGTGTTCGTGAATGAAGATAATGTGATTCTAGTTAACTCAGTTACTGTGGATGCTTCTCTGGTGATTTATGATGTTTTTGGATGTTTCCAAATCATGCTCTATCTTTGTTACACATCCACATTGATCGTTGTGCTCGTGATTGGTGATTCTCTCTTGCGTGTTCATGTTTTTTATGTTCTTGGCTGACAAGGTGATTATAACATGTTGTGGATCCTCGGGCCAAAATTGATTGGAGTGTTTTCATGTTGGAGATGTTTTTGGGTCTTCACTATGTTGTGGCTAACCTTAGTTTATTTACATTAATAATTGTTATTGATTTGGGCCGATGGTTTGTATTCATTTTATTATTTTGCTGAAGCCGACATCTAAAGATGTAATTTCTTGTTGCTGATATATATAAGCGATTGTTTATTTCATTTGAAGTATACCGAATGTGTGTGTATGTGTGAATAATTTTCTAAATCATTCAAAGGTAGAGCAGAGTGTGAAGAAAAGTGAAGAAGAGTGAAGAAGTGTGCATGTGCTTAACTAAAACTATGATCAGGCATAAGCAGATGCTATTCTTTTAGTTCAAATCCCTGTGGATGTAATCTAAATCTTTTTGTAAGATGGTGTCTCTTCCTTTGGGCTATGAGCCTTGTTGTAATTGAGCAGTGAGTTCTAGGTAGTGTTCCTAAATGCATGTGCATTCTCCATTTCATTCTTTATAATTTTAATAGGGTATAATCTTGTGTTTCTGATGTGTTGATGATTTATGCTTTCATTGTTAATAATCATATCTAAGAATAAGGTTAATAAAGTTAACAAGTTTTGATTTTCTATGAAAATTGATTCACCCCCCCCCTCTCAGATGTCTACTCTTGTGTTGCCAACAATTGGCATCAGAGCTTAGTTCCTCGGAAGAAATTTAACAACTTGGGGAATATCTTGGAAAGTGTTTCAATGGATTTTGATAGTCTTCAACAACAACTTTTGGTGGCCCTGGATGATTTTGATCAGTCAAAATATGAAGTTTGAGAATTGCAAGCAATTCTCATGAATGCTGAGAAATTAATTCAATCATTGAAAGAAAAAATCAATAAGTCTAGGGAGAAGTGAAGGAACTCTATGATCAGATCAAGTAGGAAGATAGTAAATGCATTGAAGATGAACAATTGAGACAAGCCCTAAAGGAAAATACAGAAGAATGAATTTTTTTTCTAGAGATAATGCAGTCCTAAATCATGAGATGGAATCTAGTATGATGAGGATGACCAAGGAGATTGAAGACGGGAAGAAGAATGAAGAGAAGCTTGCTCAATCCTTGAAAGAGAAATCTGAAGAATGCAACTGAATTACTAATGGATTCAATCAGTTGGGGCTTGAATTGGAACTAAATGGGTCTTTAGAAACAAAATGAATGAGCAAGGTGAAGTGGTTAGAAACAAAGCAATATTGGTATGTAAAGGATATTCTCAAATGGAAGGAATTGAATTTGAAGAAAAAATTTCCCCTGTTGCTAGAATTGAAGTTGTGAGATTATTTATTGCTTATTCTGCTTAAAAAAACTACAAGGTTTATCAGATGGATGTCAAGTCAGCATTTCTAAATGGTGAATTGGAAGAAGAGGTGTATGTTGAGCAGCCTGATGGATTTCAGTTGAGTGATAAGGGAGATATGGTTTGTTAGTTGAAGAAAGCTTTGCATGGACTTAAGCAAGCCCCTAGAGCATGGTATGCCATTTTAGACAAGTACTTGAGGAAGCTTGGATTTAACAAAGGTACTGTTGATAGTAATCTGTATTTCAAGATTGATAATGATAAAGATTTAATTGTTGAAGTATTTGTTGATGATATCATTTTTGAAGGAGATGATGGTTTGTGCACGAAGTTTGCTAATGAGATGCAAAGTGAGTTTGAGATGTCTATGATTGGAGAGATGAAATTATTTTTGGGATTGCAAATTACTCAATTAGAAAAGGGGATCTTTATATCTTAGTCCAAGTATGTGAAAGAATTGCTAAAGAAATTTGGTATGGAAGATTCAAAGCCAGTCGGTACACCCATGGTGACCAGATGTAAGTTGACAAGAGATGATGATTCTTTGAAGGAAAATTAGACTAGATATAGATCAATGATTGATGGATTGCTTTACTTGACTCAATCTAGGCATGATATCATGAATATTGTATGTATTGTTGCATGATTTGAAGCTGATCCTAAGGAATCTCATTTGACTGTTGTGAAGAGGATTTTTAGATACTTGAAGGGAATAATTGATTTTTTCCTATGGTATCCTAAAGATGATGATATTACTTTGAGTTCCTTTATTGATATGATTGGGAAAGAGATGTGAATGATACAAAAAGTACTAGTGGTGGTGCATTTTTCTTGGGCAAGAAGTTGATTTCATGGTTAAGTAAAAAGAAGAATGCCATTTCTTTATCTAGTGTAGAGGCATAATACATTGTTGCTGCTAACAATTGTACTCAAGTATTGTGGATGAAGTAGATGCTAAAGGATATAAAAGTTGTGTATGATTAGCCCATTACTATATTCTATGATAATTCAAGTGCAATAAACATTTCTAAGAAATTTGTGTTGGATTCAAAGGCCAAGCATATATCTATCAAGTTTCACTTTTTGATAGATAATGTATGTGAGAAGGAAGTCAGATTGGAGTATGTGCCTACTAAGGAGTAGATTGTAAACATCTTTACCAAGTTGTTGCCTAAGGATACTTTTTTATATCTTAGAGGGAAGTTAGGGGTGATTACCCCTCCTAATAAGAACTAAGATGTATTACTTTGCATCAGTCTGTGCATTTCATAGTCATATCTTGATCTAGATTGATGTTGTGGTGGTTGCTACTCAGGGGGAGTATCTAGATGATTCAGATATTTAGATATGTGGTTTAGATTTTGTGTGGCGAAAAGAGATCTTTGTCATTAATTTCAAAGGGGGAGAAGATCATGTGAAAAACTATGGATTATCTGGGAGAAGAGTTATATGGGGAGAAGAGTCATGAGAAAGATTTGAGGAGAAAAGAGATAGAACCTAGATGGGGGAGTAAGTGTTAAGAGATAGTTGCGTTGATGGTTTTTTTACATCATTTGTTTCCATCAATGCCAAAGGGGGAGATTGTTGGATGTTATGGTTGTGTTGTTGATATGTGGTTGTCATTGATTTCAACACTATTAGCATTAAGTCATTAGAAGTTGTATATGTAGAGGACATTAAGAAAATTGTAATGAAATGAGTTGGAGGATGTCAGTGGTGAAGTGAATTTCAGTCTGTCGATGAGTTCAGTACGTTGGTGATCAGAAGTTGTGGACTAAAGGTTTTGTTTTTTAGTATATCTAGTTTATCCATGTTGAATTTTAGAGATCTGCATGAAGATTTGATCGAGTTATGAAGATTTGTATTCTAACAGTTTTTCTATTGCTTCAGTTGGTGTTCCTGAATGAAGATAATGTGATTCATGTTAGCTTTGTTTCTGCAGATGCTTCTCTAGTGATTCATGATATTTTTGGATGTTTCTAGATCATTCTCTATCTATGTTGCACGTCTACATTGATCTTTGTGCTCATGATTGGCAATTCTCTTGTGTGTTCATATTTTTAATGTTCTTGGCCGACAAGGTGATTATAACATTTTATGGATCCTCGAGCCAAAATTTTTTGGAGTGTTTTCGTGTTGGAGATGTGTTTTTAGGTCTTCACTATGTTTTGGTTGACCTTTGTTGATTCACATTGCTAATTGTTATTGATTTAGGCCGATAGTTTCTATTCATTTTATTATTTTGTTTAAGTCGACATGTAACAGTGCAATTTCTTGTTGTAGATATATATAAGTGGATTTTTATTTCATTTCAAGAATTATGAATGTGTGTGTGCATGAATAATGTTCTAAATCATTCGAAGCTAGAGCAAAGTGAAGAAGAGTGAAGAAGTGTTCATGTGCTTAACTGAAACTATGATTATGCATTAGAAAATGCTATTCTTTTAGTTCAAATCCCTATGGATGTAATCTGAATCTTTCTATAAGATAGTGTGTTTTCCTTTGGGCTGTGAGCCTTGTTGTAATTAAGCAGTGAGCTCTAGGAAGTGTGCCTGAATGCATGCAAATTCTCCATTTCATTCTTTATACTTTTAATAGGGTATAATCTTGTGGACTTACCTTCACCGTGGTTTTTCCCATAATAGGGTTTCCATATAAAAAATCTTGGTGTTATGCACGTTTCTAATGTGTTGATGATTTATGCTTTCATGGTTAATAATCAAATATGAGAATAAGGTTAATAAAGTTAACAAGTTTTGATTTTATGTGACAACTGATTCACCGGGCCCCTCTTAGTTGTCTGCTCTTGTGTTGCCAACAAAGATGCATTATAAGTTTCTTATGTGCCTATTAATTATTATATGAAGGTCATAAATTCAAGAGGGACCAAAACTTAATGTGAAGGTGTAAATAAATACACTTTACAACACTAAATTGAGGAAAAATTAGGTCTATTTAGCTTAAAAGGGCCCTAAACCTAATGTGAATGTGTAAAACACATTACAACAATAGATCAAGATGACATGAGATTCATTTTAATGTTAATCATTCTCAAACCAAGTGTGAAAATGTAAAAGACGATATTTTTCTACACTACATTTATCCCCCACTTTAGTGAGATGAGGAACTTGCTTCAAACTCACACTAAATTAGACATTGAAGACAGGTCTAAGAGTACCAATGTGCATGGTCTAGGATAACAAAGATCAAGAGGTTTGTCAATCCCCCAAGATCCAAGATCCTACATCAAACCAACATAAGCATAGAGGGACACACACACAAGGTGTACAATATGTAGCATCAAGATACAAAAACATGCAATGTCACAAACATAAAGATGAAAGAAAAAGAAAGGAAAGGTTGATCAATCTTTGACCATTTTTCCTACACATTTTGAATTTGATCTAAGTGTTTTTGTTTACAAATGCATGCTCACTCTAAGGAAATGTAACTTTAGTTTGTCCACTAGGTGAGTATCCAAAAAGGGTGGCTTACAAGTGGAACTATCCACTATGCAAACCAAATGTCCACTCACAAGGGCTAGTAGAACCTCAGGCCATCCACTAGGTGATCCCCCAGAGATGTGAGATACATACGCAAATGGTCAGTATGCACTCAAACACACAAGCAAGTGGCTATGGGAAAGTCATGCTTGAGTTTGTCTCCCAAACATACAACCAAACAAAAGCTATACCTCCTGATAACTTTGATAAGGTGCCACACAACAATCAACTTTGAGCTTCATGAGGAAATTAAAGCTTCATATTCTTGAAACTCATGAACAAAGAAGATGGCTCCACAAGCAAGCAAAGTGTGTCATGCAAGGTGGCCATATAATAGTTATTGTAAATGAAAAATAGCGTAGCGAATGTTCAAAGGGATTTGTGTTAGTTCATGCAAGGTCTGTTCTTAGGGAACATTGCGCCTAATGTCTCCAAGAGAGTACAAATCAAAGAAATATCACACTCAAAGGAAATCAAACCCAATGACACCACCAAGAAAAGGATGCATCACACAATGAAACATGATTTTTGATGTATTCCCCAACTTTAAAGTGGTTAATAACACCAATGCTATGAGAAATTTCTTTAAAGTAGAAGAAGACATGAGAGCTTATTTGGAAATCCCTATGCAAAGTCATATGTTTTTGAATAAAGCTACATCACAAATAAGGGGTTTCCCCCAAAATACAACTACTAAAGATAACTTAGTGCATTACATGCGATCCAACCTAAGGCATGTCACCCACATCCCAATCTTTCTCTTCTAAATACATGGAAGCTGGTAAACTAGCCAAAAGAGACAATGACAAGTGCCATATGAGGACAAGGCTAACCTAACCCCTTTCCACTACTTAGTGCAAGACAAGGATGAGCTGAGAATTAATGATGACATGCTTCTCCTTGCAAAAAGGAAATGACTTTCAATGAATGTAAAATGTGCAATAGTGAGTATATGCTATGATCCTATAAATACTACATGGAAAGGAGTAGCAACTAAGGTTATTGATTATGATGAGTAAACAAAGTATCAACCATAATGAAACCTAGGAAATGAGTAAGTGCACAAAAGTGGTTTACAATTCAAGTGAGGAAGAAAAACTAGCAACAAATGACCCCATGCAAAAAAAAAAAAGTTTTAGGGGTTTGAATGAACATCTAGGTTCGAGTGAACCCATAAGGGGTTTGCTCAAACTAGGGTTCGAGCAAACACATTAAATACTAGCCCCACATTTCCCACCCAAAAAAATAAATAAAATGAAAAAGGAAAGGGGGTTTGCTCGAACCCCCCTTTTCCCTCATTCTCCCCCTCAGGAACTTTGAAAGTCCAGATTTATGTGCTTCGAAGCTCGGTTGAGGATGAAAATGGAGGAGACTTCACAAACCCAACTAGAATTAGGTAGTCCTCAAAATCAGCTATCCAACAAATATAATTTTAATATGTTTTGGTTTTATTATGTATTTATTTTTTTAGTTTTATTAAACATAGATTTTTCATCGAAAATCAAGCTCTTTGTTCTACACATGTGGAAAAATAGTATATTATCAAAAACAAATTGAAAAATATGAGTGCACTAGATATTGAAGTCCTTGATCCAACAAAATAAAATAAAATTTTGATAGGTACAAAAAAAGTTGTGTTATATGGCCGCGCTATGTTTGAATTGTAATTGGTTTGACTTTGAAACTTGATTAAAGAAAAAATATTCAATAAAAAATTATCTAACCAAGTGGAAGCACTAGATATCAGAGTTACAAATCTAAATTCGAAAGAAATAGAATTTTATCCTTCATGGAAAAAAGGTTATGCCTTATGCGGTGAGTGTCACTTTTTCAAAATGTTTTTTTCAGAAAAAATAAAATACTAGTTTTTGAGGGAGATGGAAAAAGAAGTGCAATCTGATTCCAAAATTTTTGAAAAAAATATATTTAGAATCTATAGACAAAATTTCACAAAACTCTAGTTTGCATCATCTGCAAATTCCTCATGGTTGAGCCACCAGAAGTGCCCAAAAGTGAAGATTTAGTTAAAAAAATATATTTTAGTGTCTAGTTTGGCCAAAAATTGTAAACCACTACTATAGGATCACACAAAAAGGGTTCCACCTTTTTGGAGATGGAACTAGGGCTAAGGGCCTCCTATTTCACTTATTCTCACTAAAGGAAACCCTATATATCTCAATCCAAGGATGGAATAAGGGAAAGAGATCTACTAAAGGTTGTTGTAGGATGTGATTAAAGACTAAAAGGGGGTTCACCACCAAGCTAGGGCTTGGAAAGAGTAAGAATGTAAAAGATATGCAAAAACTAACTATATGACATAGAATATGAAATTGAAATACAAAATAACAAACTAAGAATGAACAAAGGTGCACCTAGAAGAAAGATTGAAGTCAGTATAAGCTCCAAAACCCAAAAATTCCATTGTTTGTTGTTCACTGGGACTCATATGTCAGTCTGGGTGATTTAGTCCTAGACTAGGGTTTATGTGCCAAAACTAGAATCTTGCAGTTCTTTATTTGGATCTCCTAAAATTAGGAAAAAGACAGTACTAGGACTCATATGCCACAAGTGGTGATTTACTCCCAGTATTAGGGTTTGGCTGAAATTGTGGTATTCTTTGGTGATTTCCTGTAGCTTCCTTCCTACCAAATCTTCAGATCTAAAACCTTGTATTTTATCTTGTAGAAGACTTTATTTGAAGATGAAAACCATGTGAAAACTTGATAACTTTCCTCAATCTTGCAACTTAGTCATTAAAGACCCTTCAGAATCCAAAAAACCTATATCTGCAATCACACATCAAAGAGAAGAAAAACTTGTTGATTGTTAGGGAATAGGAGTTTGTGTAGGTCAAACCCTATTTAGGTAATTAAGCCTTATGATGAAACAATGAAATATTAGCATGAATGAAGCATAGATAATTTGATACATTGAATGATGTCTTGAAATGTAGATCTGTAACTTAACATGGAGTGGCCATGAAGAATGTATATCTTGATCTTCAATTGGATATGAAAAAATGCTTAGCTTGGTTCTTGAATACTACATCACAACACTAGCTCAACAACATGCTTGGTGCATTATTCCTTTGATGTGATGGTGGACCATGAATTGCTGCCACAAATGATGAAGAAATCTACCCTTGGATGCCTTAGAAATGATCTTGAATACACTATGATGCTCTTGTACAGTCTTAGGATGCTTGATTTTTGATTGCTTAGTTGATATTATGAATTCTTAGGTGAAATAATTATTTCAAACTTTTTTTATATAGGCATTCCATTTAAAGTAATTTTTATTAGATCCCAAATGCCAAAATTCATGAAATTTGAATTCAAAACCTTGATTTCCCATAAAAAAAAACCATCAAAAGAGGCCAAATGGGACTCATATGCCACTTATGGCATATAGGTACCATTTAGGTGGGACATATATGCTCAAAGTGGCATATGGGTCCGACCAAGGCTTTTTAGGCATAAGAAATGTTGAGAAGTTAGGACATTAAGTGTATTTGTTGATTATGTCAAGATATCAGTTGAAATAAGCCTTCAGATGAATAATAAAGGGTCTTAGGGGCCTATTAATTATGATATAAATTTCATAAATTTAATAGGGACCAAAACATAATATGGTGTAAATAAATACACTTTACAACACTAAATTGATTAAAAATTAGGTCTATTTAGCTCAAAAGGGTCGTAAACCTAATGTGAATTTTTAAATCAGATTACAACACTAGATCAAGGTGACATTAGGTTCATTTTAATGTTAATCATTCCCAAAAAAATTGTGAAAAATGTAAAGAAAAAAATTTTTCTACACTATAGTACACATTCAATATGTGGGTGAGTCTTGTGCAGAAATATCAACTTTGAATGCAATCCTTGAACTAGTTGAAGATGAACCCTCATCACTGTCATCACTATTAGAACTAGAAGAAGAATAATATACTACACTAGGAATATATTTTGAATGATCTAAATCATGAAAGGGACAATAAAGATCCGGTGAATACATAATATGTTGAGAAATGTCAAGTAATATTTCAATATGAGTTTATTTAAACTTAATACTTTTCTTCTTAAACAACTCATGTATAGGAGGTTGGAGTAGGTTATAACCTTTTACATCATCTAGATAATAAAAAATATGCAAGGCTTAGATTGTTGATCAATAGCCTTAATATTCTCTTTTAAAATGTGTGCCATGGCAAGAGACTCAAAGACCTTGAATTGGTCAATTGTTGGTTTCCTTCAATTCCATGCTTGCAAGGGAGTGATACCTTTCAAGAATTTATGAGGAACTCTATTATGAATATAACATTCACAATTGACTGCTTCTACCCAGTACTTTGTTGTTAGACCATTAAATTGAATTGTACAATTAGCCATCTCTTTTAAAGATCTATTTTTACATTGAAAAACACCATTTTTTCAAGGGGTATAAGGAAGTATGTACTACAAATATATCCCCTCCACTATGCAAAAATATAGAAAAAATGGTTTTTTACATACTCACCCCCATTAACTATTTGGAGAACTTTAATGACTTTCCCTGACTCTTTCTTGATAAGGGGTTTGAAGTCTTGAAAAATTCAAATACCTTTTTTTTTCCTAAGGAAGTAGACCAATGTAAATCATGAGAATTCATTGATAATAGTGAGAAAATATTCATCCTTTATAAAAGATGGATGGATAAAAGTTCCCAAAACATCATTGTGAATAAGTTCTAGGACTTGTGTTGTCCTCCATGATTTTCCTTTGTCAAATTTTTCTTCAGGATGTTTGCCAATTGTAGAACCTTCACAATGTCCTTTAGAAAATTTAACCTTTGGTAATCCCTTGACCATATTATGTTCACATAGCTATTCAAGATAGTGATAGTTAAGATTGCCAAATCACTCATGCCATAATTTCCTAACTTTATCTAAATGAGTTACCAATTCTTTTGGAGAGATATTTGTGGAAAAAATGGAGAAGGTATATAATTTGGATTCACGATCTTCCTCCTCTATTGATACCAACTTGTTGCTTTGCAATTCTCTTATCTCAATTGAATTTGGAAAGAATTGTACTCTCATGCACTTCCCTAAATGAGTAAATTGATATATTGAGAAAATTTTAGTTGAGAGTGAAGTCCCTCTTGAACACTTAGAACATCTGAAAATGTTTGTCCTTCAACTTCAAAAGACCCTCTCCCTTTGACCAATCTTGGAGTATCATAACTTAATGTGATTGTGGATATATTAGATTACTCTAAGGATGAAAAAATAACTTGTGAAGATCCTATATGGTGTGTAACACTAGAATCTATTATCCACGAGGGGGGTGAAGATGAATATGTTCTAGAACTCAAGCTTTTCCTTTTGATTTCTTTTTTTCCTTAGTATTGTCTTGGTTTGATGAAGATTCTTTGAAAAAATCAGGTAGCCCTATATAATTATTTTTGAAAAATATTTGAGATATGCTCAATTTATTTCCTCATGCATTTATTTTCATCATGTCTAGATTTTTTACAAAAGGAACATATAAATTTCTCAATAATTATTTTACTTTCTTGAGAAAGTTATCAATTTTGGAGTTGTCAAATTTTTGTCTTTTCTTAACTTCCTTGCCATGTTTAGTGTTCTTTTTCTTTTCTTTTCAAGCTTTTTTCCTTTTATTCCATGCAATTAGGGATTGAGGTTTAGTGTACTTCAAAGTTCTAAATTGAATTAACTTTCTTGCTCCTTTATGAGATGATATATAAAGTTATCAAGTTTGGGAATTGACCATGAGGCTCCAAGAGCCCATTTGGTAGAGTAGAAAGTTGAGAGAAACACAAAAAATTCAAGACCTATCTTGGAAATTATAGAGAGGAATATTTGATCCTCTTTCTTTTTAATTTGAAAATATTTTATCTGCAACATTAAATATTCAAATTTAGCAAATAAGTCATCTAAAGAGGAAAAAGTCTTAGGATTAGTACCTATGAGTTGATTTTCCAACCCGTGGCTTTTAATTTCATAAATTTTCCCTAACACCTTTTTTAGACCTTGTTAATCTTGGTTGGGTATTTTCAAATTCTCAACATAGAAAAATAAATCATGAGACAAATTTAAACATAGAAAGCCAAATGCTTGGTTACACTTATTGAAATAATTTTCTTTCTATTTAACTGCATTGTGTTCTTTTTTTTTTTGTTTAAATATGCTAAATAAACCTTTGTTTTTAAGTACAAGAATTACTTTCAACTTATGAACATGGTAGTTGAAAGGTGTTATGGGATATATAGTAATGTTATACTAGATGTTGTTAGATGGGTATGTGTAGGATCATCATGGAAAAAATAGGCCCTTAAGTGACAAAAAAATCAGAAAAATCAAAGTTAGGCAACTTGACGTAAAAAATTGAATAAGTTATCTATATTATTTAAAAAATATGTAAGAATAGAATCTGTAGAAAATTGAATGTAGTTTCTAAACTACTAGGTTTATTTAAAAAAAAAAAAATTCTTCGTGAAAATTTGAAATTTCAATGCAATAGTACTTAATTTTCAAGGAAAAATTAAGAAGTAGGTGTCTGTCTAACCACCTTAACCACAATAAAATGATAATATTTTTTTATAATATTTTAGATATAAGTAAGGGAATCATGTCCCGATGTGATGCATATTTTTTTGTATTTTTTTTCGAAGTAAATAATTAATTATGATTTTTATTATTACAACTTTTAAAAAATATAAAAACTTGTATGTCTAACCACCGTAACTTTATCAAAACTACATGAAATTATTATTTTTTAATCCTATAGTATGCAAAGCATAGAATGTGATGCATGTTTCAGATTCAAAAAATGTGATACTATTTGAAAGCTATAAATTTTTTTCAATCAACCTATAAATTAGGACTTTAGTCGTAATTCAAATAGAAAATGAATAATAATTATTTATTAAATTCAAAGTAAAGAATAATTTATATTGTTGGAAAGTTGAGAATCTCCTTTAAAAACCCTTTCCGTTTCATCAATTTTGGCTAAAAAAAAAGTCGTCAGGCACATATCCTACATATACCCATCATATCGCCACTTTTTGGCCCATCATGATCCTGCACATACCCAGACTTAGATAATTGTGATGTAGAACTAGGGAATGAAGAACTTAGAAGTGTGTATATAATTGAAGAAACAACACAACACACAAAAGGACTTCTCAAGGAAGTGTGAAAAATACCACACACAACAACCCCACTGATTATTTCCTTTCCCATGAATTTGGAACTTTATAGAGGGAGTGCAATATTATCCTCATTGGATTCAAGGATAAAAAAATACACTTTTACAAAAACTGACACTCAAATCCAAGTTGCCTTGAAAAAGTTATTAAGATTTGAAGTTTTCCAACCTTATAGAAAAAACTTTCCTTCTTACAGATAAAATTTAGATTGCTTCAAGAAAAAAATATTTTTACCTAATATTTAGAGAAGGAAAAAAACTCAAGGAGAAAATTAGTCCCTCTTTCGCTAGACAAGACCAAGGGCTATAATTCACATCTGATTAGGGGTTATAAGTCCCATCTAACAAGGGGCTAGGTGTCTAGGTGGGTTCCCCCCTTTCACTAAGATCAACACCATTGTTCACCACGACATCAACATTCTTTTCCAAATCCATAGTGAACAGTACCTTCAACTTGCATTACAAATTTGACATACATATCCTATTGCCTCTATGTTGCACTACGTTTGAAGGAATGGGAAAGTGCACAGGGGGTTGTGTTACACCTTCACACCTCCTCCACTGATGCACAAAAAAATATTATATGTCACAACATTCAACTAAGTGTGAGAAGGAAATATTAAATTCATTGAGCCAGCTTCTTATGCTTATTGATTATGAGGTCATGTCAGTGTATAAGCCAAATAGATGAACCAATCCTAGAGATTTCCCACTTTTGCATAGACCCTTCTATCCTCAAGCAACCTTTGTGGTTGAATTTCATTCTAATGATTAGCAATGAAGGAAAGATTTATGCACAAGTTATGGATGAGCAACCATTAAAGATGAAACACAGGCACCTC
Source organism: Sequoia sempervirens (assembly GCA_007258455.2). Lineage (NCBI taxonomy): Eukaryota > Viridiplantae > Streptophyta > Pinopsida > Cupressales > Cupressaceae > Sequoia > Sequoia sempervirens. Next base: position 680,027,746 of record VDFB02000003.1, read on the forward strand.
AAAACACTAGAGTGTGGTGTCTAGGGTGTTTCACTAAGATTTATCACATACAAATTATTAATAGAGAGAGCATTGAAAAAAAATAATAATTGATTAAGTTCACCTTTCAACCTAGAATGACCTCCTCCCAATTTGATACCATATAAGAACCTACAATAATGGAGGTCAACAACAAGTACAAATGAAAAATACCAAATATGTATAAAGTCAATCAATTGTATTTCCAAAATAGTATGTATATATAAGTAGAAGAAAGGCACCGAACCTCCATGAAATATGAACAAAACTCCTCACAAAGCTATTAGAAGATGATTGGGGTTCCTTAGATTTCACATTGTTCATGGAAGAATACAAGATCATAAACAAAAACTTTGAAAAAGGAAAAGAAACACAAAATTTAGAAGACCCTTCAAAACAATCCACCTCAAACAGTTTAGAAGAAGAAGCAAATAACATGCAACAAACTTAAATGAAACTGTCAACAACCACCAAATCCAAAAGAAATGAAAAAGATTTATGGAAAAGGTTATGAATTGATGAAACAACTTGGATATACTGGAAAAGGATGTGGTTCTAGAGAAAAAGGTAGCCATGTCCCTATAGAGCCTAACACACAAGAAAATAATAGTGGTCTTGGTTATTGCACCTCGAAATAAACAAGCAAGCCTTCACTTAATCTCAAAACTCTTATACAAGATTCTTCTAAGCTGATTTTAACATTAGTGCATCCCAAACTAATAGACACTAGTGCTCTTGATTATTATCCTTTGAAAGAAATGAAAAAAAGAAGAAGAAATCTTCACTTAATATCAATGTAATCACACAAAACACTAATGATTCAAATTTGATAGATTTTACACCCTTCTATAAACAAGAGTACAAAATATTACAATAGATAGTCTTATGTAAGTATGACATCTTATACTAAGAAAGAGATACCTTTCTCACAAAATAAAGGAACATTTTCTACTATTGATCAAGAGAGTATCTTGTTGAGAATCCACCAAGATTGTTTGATATCCCTCCCTCCAAGAACATGAAAGATATTTTACTACAAGAATTCATTTTGTGCATATCATAGAGTTTATGGTCATTATACTAATGAATGTAAGAGTTTAAGTGATAGAATTCAACATATTAAGAAGTGTGGTTCACTTAATTATGTTGGGGAACCTAGTTCCTCTAATTGATATTGATTTTAACTCTAGCATGTTTCTCATCAATCATTTCAGCTCATCCTTGTCCTGCACGAAATGGGGCCAGGGGGTTAGGTAGCCTTGTCATTGTCTCTTTTGGCTAGTTGACCACCTTTCATGTATATATAAAAGCATGTTGGATCTAAGTTGTGTTCATGATTTTTCCTTGATGACAAAATAACTTTCTTGGTTCTCATGGTCTGATAGTTTCAGATTTAGTCTATTAGGATCTTTATGCTTTGATAAGATACATATTTGATTACTCTTGGCTATTACATATGGTTAATCATTATGATTCAAGTTCATGTTGATTCTCATTAAAATTCTAGTTTAGTGCTATCAATTTTATTCTTTTACAAATGATTATGATTATATCGCACTGACAATGTTGATAATGTTTGGTTCAAGTTATTCAGATGGTATTCATGGTGTCAGATTTTTCTTCAGCTTCATAATTAATGAAATTGTCACATTCACATGCTCAGGTATATTACTTCAAGGTAGGTACAAATTATGGTAATGTCTATGGCAATATGGTTTCAGTTGGTATAAATTATTGTTGATAAACATGGCACATCTCTTTGGTTCAGTGCTTCTATATATTGCTCCATCTCAGGCAGTTTGGTTATTGTTTCATTTGCTCCATGATGCTTGGATTAGTGACTTCATTTCTCTCATGGTTCTAAAGCAATCTTGAACTTACATTTGTTTTTTGGAGGCATTGAATTTACCTTGGTTCTGAAATTTCATTTATTTGATGGTATTTGTTGGTTCACATGGCATATATTTTTAACATTAGACTTAGAGTATCCAATGCTTAAGCCTACACTTCATGGTCGACATTCAATGGAAAATACTTGTCTTTATTATTTGAGCCCTTCTCTTTTTGCATGAGATATTAATTTATCATTGGGCATGTTAATGGTTGTGGGGTCGACATCTATATGGATTCAACACCATAGGGTTTCCCATATTTTATTTGTGGTGGTTGTCGAAGTTGTTTTCTTTGAACACATTGACATTGTGTTGATCATATGTCACATAATTAAAATTGACTTCAATAAGTCACATGTGGTAACATCATTTGTGTCAGCCTATTTGGTAAATTGGTTTGACAATAGATTTTATATTCATTATGATGTTTATCTATTTCATTGCGGACTTCAAATCTCATCATGTTTTTGAAAGTCATCGAATGACTTGGCATTTGAAAGGTTAGGGCAAAGGATGTTTAATGATATTATTTTTGGCTGAGTATAGAACCCTAGCTGCTGCCATAGTAATTTGCTACTCTATTGTAAATAACACATGGCCAACTCCAGAGGCATTGAGGTTTTGATGGTAGGTTGTTCTATGAAATATGAGCAAATGCAAGCTCGACATTGGTGAAAGGAAGTCGTGGGAGTTGCAAATTTGTCTTGTATTTATTTGTTTTTCATGTTGCATGAACATGTATCAAATCCATCATTTGATGTTTATGGCAGTTATTGTTTTTGCTTGAATCAGGAATAAGAAAAATGGGCTCTCGTTTATCTTAGTAAAAAATGCATGTTTAGATTTCAGTTATTCTTGGCTGCATCATGGGAATTTTGAAAAATTGATTTATTAATTAGTATTTGGTGGAGATATGGGTTCGATTATGTGATAAATATTCTTTTAATATGACATAGAAGTGAAGGTTTATTGTCATTGTATTTGATTTATAAAAGGGCTTTCTACATTTCAATTACTGATGAAGTAAAGGATGCCTTGATAGATTACTATTCTTGCAATGAGGGTTTGTGACTTTCGGTTGATGGGTAGACATACATTTTGAGAATTCTGTCAGTATCATTGTGGATTTAAATGGATTTATTGATATGTTACAAAAATGATGGTTATCTGCATAAGGTTTTTTAAAATAGATTCTTTTGGGTCTTTTCTCAAAATGGAAATGAAATTACTTTTTCATATTTCTCTATTTTCAGATCTGGGTTTTGAAAAATTCTTGTTGTTTGAGAAGGGAACATTACTTGATTTATTCTTGTCAGAGTTTGGAATGGCCTTCTATATAGGCGTTACACAAGATTATTCTCCATCTGCTGATCATCATTCTACTGACTCATTTTCTAAAAAAAAAAAAATAGTATGGTGGTTTCAGATTCCTTTGAAAAAGAATTCTACGAAGACCTTTTTATTGGCAGACATATATGTGAAAATAGATATAATTATAGTTTTTTTTATCACTGTGAAAATATAGGTGTGATTATGTGATGTTATTACATGTTGTATCAAAAATGAAATGTTGAAAAAGATCTATTATTAATATTTGAAAACATGTTGAAGAGCACTGATGTAAACCTTATTTATTTAATATTTTAAGGATTCATTGTGTTGAATCTTTAGGGTATTAGATAGAGAGGTATGAGTGAGCTTATCTGAGAAACAAAGAGATCCTCTATGTTATTGTAATTTTGAAATCTGAGTAAGGGGTTGGTGCTCCTTGAGTTGGTGCTCAGAAATTAGCTTGTAAGGCATTGTTAATAGTGGTTTTTGAAGATTAATCTAGTAAGGCAGTTTAGGAGTGGTTTTTGTACCCTAGGAGGGTTTTCCTCTTGGAGAATCCTGTCTTATGGTCTCTTTGTTTTGATTTCAGAATGCTTTTTTATTGTGATAATTTTGTGAGTGATAGGTTTTATCAGTCTGAACATTTTTGAATGTTAGTTCCTTCATCTCTACAAATATTTATTTTAAATGTCTTGCACAAGTCATTGTTGAAGAGTCTAATTGAAAAGGAAGCATAAAAGTACTCGTTTGATTAATAGCTCAAGAATTGTTATAATTTGGTAAAGGTGTTTGTTGTCTCAATACCTTTCTTGTGTCATTTTGTTGCACTATTGTTGCAGTGTCTTATAAAGATGCATTCAAATCAGTTGTTTAAGAAGAAAATCAATAATGTTGACCTTCATTTGTACAGTCTTATGATTTGCACCTACATTTTCATCATTCTTTGATTATTAATCAATTTCAATCACAATTGTTTTGGGAAATGCAAGATATCTCACTCAAATCATATTTGCATAAGTTGTCTAATGGAATGAGTTAATGTTGTCATATCTTTATTTACCCCTTTTCATGAATGCTCTCAAGGTGATCACTTTTCTCTATTGTCATTAAAAGGAAAATCATATTTAAAAGTCTTTGTCTAAGTTTTGAAAAAGGTTCAAAAACTGATTCACCCCTTCTCAGTGTCTGTCGATAACTCCAACAATTGGTATCAGAGCATAGGGTCCTCTGATAGGTCTAAACCACCTAGGATTGTTCCTAGTTTATTGGAGTACTTAAGTTAATATGGGAAAGAATAGAAGGAATAAGGGAAAAGGATGTTCATAGCAAAATGTTGATCATCAATGTTCAACCTGAATCTAGTATAAGGAATAATGAGGAAGAGTTCATAAACAATAACTCTGAAATGGTAGAGTATCCTAGATCTGGAACACCTCAGTTCAAAGGTACAAAATTTATTGTGTGAAAACATATGATGGAAACGTACTTACTTTCTTTAGGTCCTGATGTGTGGGCAACAGTTGAAAAGTGCTACACTACTTTTGCAACATCTTCTTCCACACTTGAGGAGAGGAAATATATTGAATTCAATACCAGAGCTATAAATGTTATTTTTAATAACTTTCCAAATAAAGTCATTACAAAAGTTATTCATTACAGTAGTGCTAAGGAAGTTTGGGAGAAGTTGATTGACCTGAATCATAACGGTGAGATACAAGAGGAGATATCTTTGGGTACTGAAATAAGTTGTGAAACATCTGAGAGTGAAGAAGGTGTAAACCTTCATAGTCTCGAAAGGAAGTCCAAGGAGATAATTAATGAATATTTAAATGATCAAGAAACTTGTGTAGAAGTAGATCAATATTTGGATGAAGTTGACTCTGAACAGGGATATGATGAACTAGAAAGTGAGGTTGATTTGGAAGGTGAAATCCTATGTGCCTTAGATACAATTAAGAAGGTTAGAAAAGAAAACCATTTTTAAACAAGACAACTTCAACAAGAAGAGTGTTTGGATGTCAAGTTAAAAGACAAGGATGAATTGTGTAATAAACTAGAAAATGAGATTGCTTCTTTAAAGAAATGTTTAGATAATGATTCCTTATTAAAAGAACTAACTCTTAAGGATGATATGATTATAAGCCAGAAAATTGAAATTGAAGAATGTAAGAGGATAGCAGATGTTGTAAGGGCTGATTTGGAGATTAAAAAGATTGTTTGTCTAAAATTTGAAGAAGAATTAATTTCTTTAAGAAAAGAGCTTGAATGTGTCAAGGTTCAATCTGGTAAAATTCAAAAATTTGATCATAGTACTAATATATTGAATGAGATGTTGGGCAGGAAAAAGCACTCTAAAGATCCTACAGGAGTGGGATATGAGGTTGGACAAAGCTCTCCAGATGAATCTCAACATGAAACAGTGTTTACTACTTCAGATGGAAATAATTTTACAGCCAAGCAAACACCAAGAATGAAGATTGATCTTGGTTACAGTATTGCTGCACCAAAGGATAACATTGACACTAGAATACAATCTAAACGTATTCATAGAGAAAGGAAAAATGTCTTTAGATCTTCACATCCATGGCATGATCATTCATTCATGTATAATCATTCTTTTCAAGGATATTGTTATGTTTGTAATGACTATGGTCATAAGGAAATTGATTGCATAAGATGGTCAAATAAGAATCATTCTAATGTCTCTAGAAAAGAGGATGTGGTGTGTTACAACTGTAATAATTTTGGTCACTTAAGAAGAGACTGTGGAATAAATGCAAGTGATAATAATGTAGGGAACAATGCTAGAATTGTCTATTGGAAGTCTTCTATTTTTTAGAACAATCACAAAGTCATTTGTTTCAGATATAATAACATTGGGAATAAAGTACAACAATGCAGATTTAATAGAAAGACAAGTACTTTAAGCAAACAAGTGAAAACATCTTCATTGGAATGGTGAAGAAATAGCAATCAAGATGAAAAGAAGAGCAATAAAGATGTTTCTGAGAAAACTCCTTGTGCACTCCTTGCACAAGTGTTGCCTTCCAGGTCTTGAGAAGAAGCAAATACTCAGGGGGAGTCTATTATGGTAATACATTTTACCCCTATGGAGTATAGAATGAGGTATGACAACATGCATTTGCCATTGGTGGTATACAAAGTAAAGAAATGGTTTGTAAATGCCAATATTTCATTATGCTTATTCTGATTGAATAGAGTGATTTATTTTTGTTGACATGAAAGAGATACAAGCTATATATGTTTACTGAGACTGCTTGAATGTTTATTACTGAAAGTTGTTATTTATGGTGTGGTCATAAGTTTTGAGGATAGTGATTCATGGGCATGAAAGATTGAGTGATTCAAATTTATGTGCAATTTTTTTAAAGGAGTTGCTTCAAAAAGTGGTTATACAACTAGATGAAATGAAGGTTTAGTTTGAACATAAATATGTTTAGCTTGAATGGATTTTCTATGTATAAATTTTTAGCATGTTGTGAGGTCTTGAGAGATCTCTAGGCTGAGATGATCTTTGTGTATTCCTTTTGGAGCCAAAAAGTATGAAGGTCCACTATGAGGTAGAAGTTGATATTGAGGATTAATGCAGCCTTAAGAAGTATTTTTTCCTCTTATTTGTATCTATGAACAAAATATTAAAAATGTTCTACAACAAATTATCCCATGCGAGAAACCCTAAATATTCTTTTATGATTGAAAGTGTGATATTGGGAAGTTGAGCTGCTCATTCGTGATATTTATTTCTATACCTGGCAGAGTGATATATGAACATTATATTGTATGAAGTCTTTGAATGCAAATGATCAACTCCAGTCATGTTTCTATCAGAGGAATTGCAGAGTTAAGGTGTTGAGAGGTTTGGTTATAATATTATGTGCTCTATATAATGTCTAAAAGCATGAACACCTGAGTGGAGAAGAGTGTTTTCTTTTTGAGTTTTACTGAAATGATCTTGCAAGGAGATGTGTTGTTCAAGGAATAGTTGTGAAAAAATTTGGTATCTCCCTTATATACTTTGGTATCAAAAAGATGAAGTTGTTATCATGATTGAGATAGTACACAAGAACAGAGATATGCCTTGATGGCTCTTCAGGTTTTTAATTTTCATGAGAATTTTTTTTAGTAACTATTTGTTATTGATCACATTTGAGTCTTTGCTCATCTGCAATATGGTTTACAAATGGAGTGGTGAATTTCTAGTATGCTTGCAATGGATTGAAAGTATTTTTCAATGACCCATTTGGATTATTTAACAGTGCTATTGTTGCTTCAGAAAAGGAGTAATGATATCAGTTTTGATATATCTGTGTATGCAACTTCTTTATCAAGGGAATTTGTTTCTATATGTTCTATTTTCAGATCTCTTATATTTTCATTTGCTGCACTATTACTCTATTTGCATTTGATTCTCATGGTATTTGGTTGGCTATTTGGTTGGATTCTCAGTTGTGTTTCATGCCATTGCACAATTTTCTCTTTTATTCTTTGTAATTGAGGAAAAAAGGGGGAAAGTCATTTGTGTTTTTCCATCAAGGAAAAAGGGGAGTTTGTTGGATCTCAGTTGTTTTCATGGTTTTTCCTTGATGAAAAAATCACTTTCTTAGTTCTCATGGTTTGACAATTTCAGATTTAGCATATCAGGATCTTTATGCTTTGATAAGATACATATTTGATTACTCTTGGCTATTACAGATGGTTAATCATTATGATTCAGTGTGATGAATGATATTCTTTTGCAAATGATTATGATTATATCAAACTTACAGTGTTAATAAGGTTTGGTTTAGGTTATTCAGATGGTATTCATGATGCCGGGTTTTTCTTCAGCTTCATAATTAATGAAATTGTCACCTTCACATGCTCAGGTATATTACTTCAAGGCAAGTACAAATGATGGTAATTTCTATGGAAATATGGTTTCAGTTGGTATGACTTATTCTTGATAAACATGGCACATCTCTTTGGTTTAGTGCTTCTTTATATTGCTCCATCTTAGGCAGTTTGGTTATTATTTCATTTGCTCCATGACACTTGGATTAGTGACTTCATTTCTCTCATGCTTATAAAGCAATCCTGAACTTACATTTGTTTTTTGGAGGTATTGAATTTACCTTGGTTTTGACATCTCGTTTGTTTGATGGTATTTGTTGATTCACATGGCATATATTTTTAACATTATACTTAGAGTCTCCAATGCTTAAGCCTAGACTTCATGGTCAACATTCAAAGGAAAATACTTGTCTTTATTATTCGATCCCTTCTCTTTTTGCATGAGATATTAATTTATCATTGGGCATGCTAATGCTTGTGGGGTCGATATCTATATCAATTCAACACCATCAGGTTTCCCAGCTTTCATTTGTCGTGGTTGTCAAAGTTGTTCTATTTCAACACATTGACATTATGTCAATCATATGTCACATAATTAAAATTGACTTCAATAAGTCACATGTGGTAACATCATTTTTGTCGGCCTATTTGGTAAATTGGTTTGACAATAGATTTTATATTCATTATGATGTTTATCTATTTCATTGCGGACTTCAAATCTCATCATGTTTTTGAAAGTCATCGAATGACTTGGCATTTGAAAGGTTAGGGAAAAGTATGTTTAATGATATTATTTTTGGTTGAGTATAGAACCCTAGCCGCCACCATAGTAATTTTCTACTCTACTCAAAATAACACATGGCCAACTCCAGAGGCGTTGAGGTTTTGATGGCAGGTTGGTCTATGAAATATGAGCAAATGCAAGCTCTACATTGGTGAAAGGAAGTCGTGGGAGTTGCAAATTTTTCTTGTATTTATTTGTTTTTCATGTTGCTTGAAAAAGTATCACATCCATCATTTTATGTTTATGGCAGTTATTGTTTTTGCTCGAATCAAGAATAAGAAAAAATGGGCTCTCATTTATCTCAGTTAGAAATGCATGTCTAGATTTTAGTTATTCTTGGCTGCATTATGGGCATTTTGAAAAATTGATTTATTGATTAGTATTTGGTGGAGATATGGGGTCAATTCTATGATAAATATTCTTTCAATCTGACTTAGCAGTGAAGGTTTATTGTCATTGTATTTGATTTCAAAAATGACTTTCTTCATTTTAGTTATTGATGAATTAAATGATGCCCTGATGGATTACTATGATTGCAATGAGGGTTTGTGACTTTTGATTGATGGCTAGTCATGCATTTTAAGAATTATGTTAGTATCATTATCGATTTAAATGGATTTATTGATGCATTATAGAAATGATGGTTCTTTGCATAAGGTTTTTGAAAATAGATTCTTTGGGGTCTTTTCTCAAAAATGGAAATGATATTACTTGTTCATATTTCTCTATTTTCAAATATGGGTTTTCACAAATTCTTGTTGTTTGAAAAGGGAACACTACTTGATTTATTCTTGTTAGATTTTAGAACGACCTTCTATATAGGCATTACACAAGATTATTCTTCATCTGCTGATCATTATTCTATTGGCTCATTTTCCAAAAAAAAAATAGTATGGGGGTTTTAGATTCCTTTAAAAATGAATTCTATGAAGACCTTTTTGTTGGCAAACATATATGTGAAAATATATATAAATGGAGTTTTTTTTATCACTGTGAAAATACGAGTGTGATTATATGATGTTATTACATGTTGTTGTATCAAAAATGAAATTTTAAAAAAGATTTGTTATTAAAAATTGAAAACATGTTGCAGAGCATTGATGTAAACCTTATTTATTTAATATTTTTAGGATTTATTGTGTTGAATCTTTAGGGTATTAGATAGATAGGTATGAGTGAGCTTATCTAAGAAATAGAGAGATCCTTTGTGTTATTTTAATTTTGAAATCTGAGTAAGGGGTTGGTGCTCCTTGAGTTGGTGCTCAGAAATTAGCTTGTAAGGTATTGTTAACAGTGGTTTTTGAAGATTGAGCCAGTAAGGCAGTTTAGAAGTGGTTTTTCTACCCCAGGAGGGTTTTCCACTCAGAAAATCCTTTATCTTATGGTCTCTTTATTTTGATTTCATAATACTTCTTGATTGTGATAATTTTGTGAGTGATAGTTTTTATCAGTCTGAACATTTTTGAATGTTAGTTCCTTCATCTCTGCAAATATTTGTTTGAAATGTCTTGGACAAGTCATTGTTGAAGAGTCTAAATCAAAAGGAAGCATAAAAGTACTCATTTGATTAATAGCTCAAGAATTGTTATAATTTTCTAAAGGTGTTTGTTGTCTGAATACCTTTCTTGTATCATTCTGTTGCACTATTGTTGCAGTGTCTTATAAAGATGCATTCAAATCAGTTGTTTAAGAAGTGAATTAATAATGTTGACCTTCATTTGTACAGTCTGATGAGTTGCTCCTACATTGTCATCATGCTTTGATTGTTAATCAATGTCAGTCACAATTGTTTTGGGAAATCCAAGATATCTCACTCAAATCATATATGCATAAGTTGTCTAATGGACTGAGTTAATATTGTCATATCTTTATTTACCCCTTTTCATGAATGCTTTCAAGGTGATCACTTTTCTCAGTTGTCATTAAAAAGGAAATCATATTTAAAAGTCTTTGTCAAAGTTTTGAAAAAGGTTCAAAGACTAATTCACCCCCCCTCTCAGTGTCTTTCGATAACTCTAACAAAGCAAGCTTGGGATGTGGATGACATACCATAAGTTGGTTTAGATGTGAGGTATGAAGTTATACATTTTAGGGGAAACCCCTTCAATTTTCATGACATAGCTTATTGGAAACATATGACTTGGCATAATGCTTTCCAAACTTGTTCTCATGCCTTCTTCTCCTTTAAATTATTTACTCATAGTGGTGGTGTTAGAAATTTCTTTAAAGTGGGGGCATACATCGACATTCAAGTTTCACTATGTGATTTTATTTATTTTTGTGATATGTCCTTTTATTGGTCATGTCATTGGCCTTGATATCCTCTGAGAGCATGATATTTATTTAACTTGTCATCTCTTGGAGACATTAAGCATGATGTTCCCTAAGAAGAGACCTTACACATGAACTAAGAAAAATCCCTTTGAATGTACCATATAATATTTTGGATTTACAACATCTATTAAATGGCCACCTTGCATAACAAAGTTTGATTTCCTATAGAGCCATCATGTTTGTTCATGAGTTTCAAGCATACAAAATCTTTCTTTCCTCATAAAGCTTGAACTTCATTATTGTGTGGCACCTTGTCAAATTTTTCAGGAGGTATAGTTTTGGTATAGTTTGTGTATGATCAGAAGCCTAAACATGGGCATGAATTTCACATTATATGGTGAGAATCCAACACAAAGGTATGACTTTCTCACTAAGCAACTCTTTTGGATACTCACCTAGAAGATAGCCTTAAGTTCTATTGCCTCAAAGTGAGCATGCATTTTTTGGAAAAATAGCTTAGATCTAATCCACACCATATTGGATAAACAGTCAAGTGTTGATCCACCTGTATTTATTTTTGCCTATTTTTGGTTTTCTTTATTTTACTTCTTAACATTGCATGTTTATGTATCTTGATGCTACATATAATAAACCTTATGTCTGTCCTTTTTGTGCTTATGTCGGTTTGACATAGGATCTTGGATCTTGGGGGATTGAACATCTCCTCAATCTTTGTTATCCTAGACCATCCACATAGGTACACTTGGACCCCTCTTGTATATCTATTTTAGTGTGAGTTTGTAAGCAAGTTCCTCTATTCACTAAAGTGGGGGCTAAATGTGGAAGTGAAAAAACTATCCCTCTACAATTTTTTCACTTGATTTAGGAATGGTTAACATTAAAATGAACCTATTGTCACCTAGATCTACTATTGTAGTGTTTTTTACACATTCACATTTTTTTTTGGCCTTAATTTAATGTTGTAAAATGTATTTATTTACACCTTCACATTGAGTTTTGGGCCCTCTTACATTTATGGCCTTCATATCATCATTAATAGGAACCTAAGACCCTAAATTATGCATCTTGAGGTTTATTTCAATTGAAAACCCAATAAGATCAACAAATATACTTAATTTCTTAACTCCTCAACATTTCCTCGACTTGTAAATTCTTGGTGGGACTTGAGTGGAACCTTGGCATATGAGTCCCATCTAGATGGGACCTATACACCACAAGTGGCATATGAGTCCCATTTAGCCCCTATTTAGGGTTTTGAGTGACAAATAATGGTTTTAAATTCAAATTTCATGAATTCCAGCTTTTGGGATCTAATATACAATACATTTGATGGATTTCCCATATAAACAATGTCTTAAATAATTATTTCATATAATCCTTCATGATATCATCTTAAGCTATCAAGAGTTAATCATTTCAATACTTCACAAGAAGATCAAGAGAGTTGACAAGAGCATATCTAAGGAATTTAAGGGCAATTCTTCATCATTTGTTGTAGCAATTCAAGATTCATTATCATGTCAAGACCATAATTCATCAAGTATGTTGTTGAGCTATTTTTTTGATGTAGCATTAAAGATCCATTTGCAAGCATCATTTTATATCCAAGTCAGCGGGTAAGTGCACCAAGATGGTTCCCAGAAAGGGGGCTTAAGTGGCCACTTTTTTTCTGAAATCAGGAAATGCTGACCTTGGACGTGAAATTGAGGATAGTTACACTCAAAATTTTGAGATGGAACAAAAACAAGAATCGAAGTTCTCCGAGTCTACTTTCTAAACTACTAATTTATTTTAAAAATGGTTGACATTAAGGGGTTCAAAAGAGGGATGTACAAAAATTGGTGTTGTTTTTGTCAGAAAAAACATAACATAGCAACTCTTGTACGACATGAGCATGGTGAACTTTTTTGTAGTATTTTTAAAATCACTATGGTAAAAAGTTAGCTAATAGCATCTAGTTAGTGCACAATTTTTTTGATAATTTTTTAATGAATATTTGATTTTTTACTAATTTTCTAAGTGGGCACATCCTGAAAAGCAAAATTTTAGTCATGCTTCCCCTACAAATTTTTGAAAATAATTGATTTTTTTTCTTTTTATTAAAAAAAAATTGTAGAATGGAGTCTAGTTTCTAAAAATGTAATTTATTTTAAATTTTGATGAATGGTTAATTTAAAAAAAAAAACACTAAACACTACTTTTTGGCAAAAAACAGACATACAAACAAAATAAATTATGGATGAAAGGCTTAACATTGTTGAAAAGTGAAAAAAATTACATTGTTGGATAGCTAAGAGAGAACCTAACATTACCCATGTTTTTTATTTTGTCAATATTGAACTAGATGCAATCTTGATGGTGAGCACAGACCCAATTATGTGAAAAATTATAGAATTTGCAAAAACACGTCTCTGACCTTGTTGGGAATTCCCTCCAAGCCTTTTGGTTGGTATTCCAAGGAAAATAATTTCAATTTTTTCTTTGTTTTTAAAGCGAAATAATGTGTGTGCATTATAACGTGCTCGAGTTATAACACAAGCACATTTAAAAAAAAAAATTCATAAGTGGCTAGAAAATTGGTACCCAACTTCATGCACCCACCCCAACATCAAGATCTACATTCTACATGGCCACTTCATGTTTGATTATTTATTTACATCTTAAGAAATCATTCAAGGTATCATCGTTCATGCTTCTTATTTCATGTTTCATGTTCATATTTCATTGTTCCATCAGAAGGTTTAATTACCTAAACGGGGTTTGAACAAGGCAAACCCCCATTTCCTAAAAATCAACAAGTTTTTTTCTCACTGCATGTGTTATTGCAGATCTACGTGTCTTGGAGCTTGAAGATCCATTGAAGACTAGGTTGCAAGGTTGAGGAAAGTCATTAAGTTGTCACATGGTTGTCATCCTCATGAAAAGTCACCTACAGGTTGCAATTAGGGTTTCAAATCTAGAAAGAAAGCATGGAAGGAAGAGAAAATATAGGGGAGAAGATTTAGGTCTTGAACCTTTGAAAAAGAAGAGTTCCTGATTGATATGGGGGTGATCCCACAATAGTGGTTTACAATTTTTGGCCAAACTGGACACTAGATATTCACTTTTGGGAACCTATAGCGGCTAAACTGTGAGGAATTTGAAGATGATTGAAACTAGAGTTTGAGGAAATTTTTTCCATAGATTCTAAATATATTTTTTTAAAAAATTTTGGAATAAGATTGCACTTCTTTTTCTATCTCCCTTGAAAAAAAATTTTCTTCAGAAAACAACATTTTTAGAAAGTGATGCTCACCATATAACACATAACCTTTTTTCCATGAAGAGGAAAATTCTAATTCTTTCAAATTTAGATTTGTAACTCCAATATTTAGTGCTTCCACTTGGTTAGATAGTGTTTTATTGAATATTTTTTCCTTAATAAAGTTTTGAAGTGAAACCAATTACAATTCAGACCTAGGCAGACCGTATAACGCTTAACTTTTTTTTGTATGTATCAAAATTCAATTTTTTATTTTTTGTTGGATCAAGGACTTCAATATCTTGCACTCATATTTTTCAAAAAAAAAATTGATAATATTATATTTTTCCACATGTGCATAAGAGAGAGCTTGATTTTGGGTGAAAAAGCTACATTCACAATAAATAAAAAATAAATATAATAATAAAATTAAATTTATTTAAAATTATACTTTTTGGGAAGCTTATGAATTCATTTGATCCCCCAAAAGGTAAATCAAAAGTGGTTTTTTATTAGCATTTTGATAGGTGTAAAGGAGACTCCGTTATAGGCATGGTTTAAAACTAGGGGTTCTATCCAAGAGGGTTTGAACTAAGGTAGTTTGATCAAACCCTCTTCAATTGGAATGCTTTAAATGAAAACTTTTAACGTTTAAATTATTATATTTTCTAAAAATATGTGATTTAAGAAAATATTAGAATCTCCCAAAAATTATAAACCAACATTGCGGGATCACCCATGCGACTTGTGGCATATGAGTCATAGTATAGCACATTTTCCATGTTTTAGTTAATTCAAATCAACCATTGTGAGATTCCAATTTTGGGAAAGAAACCTTAGTCTAGGACTAAATCACCCAAATTTGTAAATGAGTCCCAATGGGCATTAAACAATAATATTTAAAGGTTTTGAAGTTTTTTTTACCTCATCCTTCTTCTAGGTGCACCTCTGTACTTTCTTGGTATTTTATTATCCATTTAAGTTTCATTTCCTAGGTCATTTAGTCAGGTTCTACATGATACTTTACATTTATTATCTTTCCAATCCCTAGCTTAGTGGTGAGCCCCCTTTATACCCTTAATCACACCCTAGGACATCCCTATTGTATATATCTTTCCACTTTACATCCTTGGATTGAGATCTCTAAGGTTTCCTTGAATGAAAAATGAGTATGAAGTAGGAACCCTACTCTTGTGCTCCATCTCCTCAAAGGTAGGGCACCCTATTTCCTTTGTTTCACTATATATAGTGGTATAAATGAAATTTGTGAAGAAAATGGTAATCCTTGTGAGACCATATTGGAAAGGTGAAAGATTTGGCTTTGTTTAACTAAGAAAATGGATCTAGGTCCTAAATCATACTCTTCCTAATTTGGATTGAAGGATTAGAAATAATATCAAATCCACTTGACTATAAAACCTAATAAGAAGAGTCAAAATGGAAAGTAAATGTTCTAAACATTGTGAATAAATGTGTGTATTGATATGATAAGTGATTTAAATATTGTTAATTGAATTATTTTGAGTTACCTATGTAAACTATGAAAATTTAGTGCTTTATTATGAATTCTGGGAAATCTAATGCAATAGGATAAAAATAGAATCTAGAATTATACAAGGAAGACATAGAGGAACTTGCAATTAAATTTTGAGCTTGAAATAGATGGTCTAGGGCACAATGTGCCCTCTACTATCCTCCTTCATTACCAAATCTAAAAGTACAAGCTTGAGGTCACTAGTCTGTAGCTTCTATCCTTTCAGGATCACTGTATGAACTTCATTTGTTGATGAGAAAATCTAGCTTTTGTGGATTGAAAAGTCGTAATGTTTTAATGGATGAATAAAAAATAGCCTTAAAAGTTTCTCCAATTCACTTCAGATCTATAACACACACACATGAAAAGAGGGGAAGGTTTGTGACATACAAGAGTTTTCCTAATACTGGATAGCATATATGTCTTCTCAAACACACAATTTCTATGAATCTATTATGCCCAAAAATGAAGAAAAATAAGTAATAAATAGTTGGGTGAGTTGTTAGTTAACTTCCCTCTGAATTTTAATGAGGTACAATTCCCTTTTATGATCGAAATTTTTAATTGTTTGAATGTTAAAGATGGAGTATAGGGTATGTGCAGGATCATGATGGCCCAAAAAGTGGCAATATGATGGGTATGTGGCTGATGACTATTTTTTTACCCAAAATTGATGAAACAAAAAGGGTTTTTAAAGGATATTCTCATCTTTCCACCAACATAAATTATTCTTTACTTTGAATTTAATAAGTAATTATTATTCAATTTCTATTCAAATTACGACTATAGTCCTGATTGATTGGCTAATTGAAAATAATCTATAGCTTTCAAATGGTATCACATTTTTTCAATCCAAAACATGCATCACATTCTATACTTCGCATACTATAGGATTAAAAAAAGAAAAATTTAATTTCATGAATATTTGACCAAGTTAAGGTGGTCAGACATATGAGTTTTTATATTTTTTAAAAAGTTGTAATAAAAAATTCATAATTAATTGTTTACATGGAAAAAAATTATAAAAATATATGCATCACATCGGGGCATGAGTCCTCTACTTATATCTAAAATCTTATAAAAAAATATTATCATTTTATTGTGGTTAGGGTGGTCAGATAGACACCTACTTATTTTTGCCCTGAAATTTAAGTACCACTGCATTGAAATTTCAATTTTTTGCCAAATATATATTTTTTGTTTTTTTAAAAAACCTAGTAGTATAGAAACTACATTTAATTTTCTAAAAACTCCATTGTTACATATTTTTGAAATAATATAGATAACGTATTCAAATTTTTATGTCAAGTTGCCTAACTATGATTTTTCTAAATTTTTTGCCACTTAAGGGCCTTTTTTTTCCATTATGATCCTGCACATACCCTATACTTTTAAGTAGAAATTAGAAAAAAAAAGATAATATTTATGCATAGTCATAACATAAATGTGATCATAAGATTAACTATAAAATTATTTTGAACTATTTTTCATAACATAGTTTATGAAATTGAATGATTTTCATAGAAATATCATAAACACTTCAACATAAATATTGAAATACAAGTGATATATAGGAAACTTCAAATTTAACTTTCACCACTCCCCAAAAGATAACTTAATGCCACACAAATGAATATTACATTTACAAAGGAATGATATATCCAAATATTTACCCAAGTTCATAGACTTAGAATTAAACATAAAAGAATCATATTCAACTTTACATTCACATAGAAAAAATTAAATTCAATTAGTAACTAGCAAAGCTTTTATTGTTCCTTCTTTTGATGAAGTCTCACTATTAAACTACAATGTAATGGGGATCAAAATTTTGGACCCTTCTATCATCCTTCAATTACATATTTAAAGCCTTTAAAATGTGTTTACCAAAGATTATTGAAATCGATTCTTTAAAAGAATCATTACAATTTTAAATTTATAAATTTTACAACTCAGAGAAATGTGACTATCATTGAGGTAGCTAGTTTTACGGGACCACATTTTCTCTATATGATGGATCCTTCTCAATGGCTACCACACATGCTTTGTAATCCTTGAGTTCCTAAGTTAAAAATGCGATATTATTGTTCTAAGGAATGCAAACATTCTTGGTCCTAAGTTTCTAGAGAGCTTTAGTACTATGAAGGGTGTCAATTTTTCTAGTGAGATTGGCTAGACAATTCTCATACTAGGACAATAATCAACTCATTATAAATAATTTCATCAAAACATCCTTACTGAAGGCTTATTCACCTGACAATGTATTATCAAATTTCTTGAAATGTTCCTTTAACTCATTAATTGTATCCACACCATCATTTTCTTTCTTCATAAGTTGACAAGGGATATCTATTTTTTTTATGAAATAAATATTTACACAGTTGCATTCTTTTAGAAACTTACTCTGTTCTTGTATTTTTTCTTTCAAGAAAGTATTTTTTAATTCAATTCTCCTTCTTCAAATTATGTATCTTGGGCCATCTGTAGATTGGATGATCTAATATGCTACAATTTTATCTAAACCCATTTTCAAATTTTCTTTAAGGTCTTGTTTAGCTTGTAACCAAAGGGACCCTTCTTGTTTACAATTTTCTACCTTTGTTTTGATAGCATTCTTCACCAAAGATAAATCATCATAGAATTTTTTTATTTTTTTAATCAGAGGATGACCTTTAGCTCTTAAATATTTTACCCATTCTTGAGTGATTTTTTCATAATGGTTGTCTCTTTATACTCAGTTAATCATTTATTTTCCCATAATAGAATTGATATCAAAATAGGAACTTATCTAGCTAACAAGTTGGAGGGGAGGATCTATCAATGATTTGAGATATTTTGTGAGTAATTCTACTAGCTTCTTCAATTCATCTCTATCTTGTTAATCTATTTCAGTCCTTTCAACTAACCTTATGGCAGTCATCTAGAAATTGAGAATATCACAATCTCTACTTGGAGGCCCCAAATCCATTTTTTTCATATTTTCCATAGGAGATATTTGCAACAATTGTACTACAATATTATAATCTGGCAGATTGACTAGTACTATATTCCTCTTTTTAGATAATTTACTCTCCAACCATGAAAGGGAGGGGGTATTTCCCATGGCTTGAGATAAAGAATCTTGTTATGAAAAATGGAGTGATCTCATTAAGGTTGGAGCCTTTGTTACGCATTTCAAGTTAAAGGGAAAGGAAGGAGGAGATTTACTCTACTCTACAATTTTGTTCGCCACAACCCAAGAGGGGCTTGGCTATGATTTTGAGGGATTACTTTCAATCATTTCAATTTCTTTTTCTTGTTCATTAAATCCATTCTTTTCTTTCTCTTTTTACTTCCTTTCTTTCTCCTCCATTTGACTATATTTGAGTGGTCCATCACCACATTTTTTCTTAGGGCTCATTCTACCTTCTTCAGGATCTTCTCCATCTTCACTTTCCCCTAGTATAGTTGTGTTGTATTGGAAGTGACATTGTGGTTGATGCATAAGTCCCTACTTGACAAGGGTTATTCTATCCTGATGTCCTTTGTTGTCCTTTAGGCTATACCTTATAAGCTTCACACACTTTCTTTGCAAGCCATATCTAAGTGCTTTTAGGACTATGATTTTTCTAGTCTCAAGGTTCTTAGGTTCTCCGAAACCAATCAATTGCAACCATGGGTTATTTTTGTATATGAATTGTGTAAATTGGGTCTACCAAGTTAGACTCACTAGGTTTAACATCACTAATATCTCAGCCCAATTTGAAGGCAACAATTTGTGTCAAATTCATTCTTATCCAAATCTTCTTGCTAACTTCATAGTCATTAAGGTAGTTAGACACATACTCTTCCATATGAGGAGTGTGATGAAATCTATATCCAAGCTATGGATGTTGTATTTAACAATATCCTTGTAGTGTAGGAAAAACTATCCATTTTTCACACTTAATTTGGGAATAATCAATATTAAAATGAGCTTAATGTTGGCTTAATTTAGTGTTGTAATATACTTTTCATATTCACATTATGTTTAGGTCCCTTTTTAATAAAATGGACTTAATTGTGCCTTTTTTTTATGTTGTAAGGTGTATCTTTACAATTTCACACTAATGTAGGGCTTTATTAATTGATTGAGGTTAATTTTCCTTAATTTTCCCTTTTAATTCAAATCCAAGCCTAATTAAATGGAAATTATGAGGGATAAAATATGACATTCATAAATTCCATTGTAAAAAACTTAAATTTGGAAGATGTGTATCCTAGGTAAGTTACCTAGGACCCATTCAACATAGAGTGAATGGGTCATCACTTAGGTATAGGACACTATTTTTACATAATGTTTAACATTGCTCGATTTGTGTCATAGGTAAGTGGCCTAGGACCCATTCACCCTATGGAAAATGGGTCGTCACTTAGACATAGGACCCTTCTTTGAAATATGTTTTTGGTTGTATTTTAACATTTTCAAATATATATTTCAATGCCGCCTTGTGAAATTTGAATTAAAGATAAATTACCATAAATACAAGGCAATTTTATCAAATTAACACTAGATTTTCAAGAGAGCAATTGAGAGATCAATTACAAGAGTCAAGATTTTTGTCAAGACTGTTCAAGGGAAGATTTATTCACCATTTTTTCCAACAATAAAGATACAAGAATTATGTTAAATTTATGTGGAGTAACACATGTTTTTAGATCTAAATTATTGATGTAGGTTTCATGATTCAATCAAGCATTAAAAGTATCATTTCAAGAAAAGATTCAAATTCAAGATCCACCTACATTGAAGCCATTTCATGCAAGTTGCTGGCCTCCAATTATCAAGGTTCATACAAGGTTTTGGTGAGTCATGACATTACTTTGTTCATTCATCATTCCTCCATGCTATTTTATTTCATTTAAAGGTTTAATTACCAGAATGGGGTTTCACCAAGGAAAACTCCCATTCACATAACAAAAAAAAAAATTCACCTCTCTTTGGTTTGTTGCAGATTTGTAGGTTAAAGAAAAGTTGAAGATCTCAAAACTTGCAAAGTTGGAAATTTGTCAAAGTTGTCACCTTTATTGCAATTTTATAGAACTGACCTACAAAATTTATTTTTGGCTTTTAGACCATGAGATTTTGGAATGTGGGAGTGTATAAATAGGAGCAAAGGACTTCGAACAAATTTTCCAGTAGACTTAGCGAGGACCCTTTCACCATAGTGTGAATGAGTCCTCAGTAAGGTCTGAAAAATAATCTTTTGTGATAGGTACACATCATTCTCACCTTTCCAGATCTGCATTTGGATAGTTATATCTATTAGTTTTTAGATCTATCCTTTATAGCATACATTTTGAATGAAACTAGTGAAATAGGTGCATAATACCCCTTTTATTATCAACTCATATTGACACAAAACAAAAACACCTCCCTATATTTTCCTTTGTTTCATTTTGGTGAACCTGAGTTTGATCATTGTATTTTATAATTTTAGGAGTCATCCTTCATCCTATATTTAGATCTTGCATTCATTTGAATCTCTTTACATTGAATTAGGTCTCATTTATAGTGTCTATTTTTCATTCAACTTTTTATTCCATTTAAAGGTTTTAGGATTGCATATTTTGCATTCTTTAAATCTGAAAATACAAAAAAAATTCAATCATCTTGCATATAATTTACATTATATTAACTTGCATTAGAAAATTGAAACAAAAATTGCATATTAAACTAGATTTTTTAGTTTGTCATTTTGTTATAATTTGTACTTGCATTCCACATTGAATTCATCAAAAATTGAAATTGAAACTTGTTGTAACAAACTAGAATCTAAAAAAACACTAAAAAGCACTCACAAATCTATAAATCTTTGTTACAAAAACGTCATCTAGGACCCATTCGCCCTAGGGTGAATGAGTCCCTGATCAAGTAATATTCTAATTTTTTGGGCATTAAAATATTCATTTCTACAATTTTGTTTGCTGCTTTCAAATTTTTGTTATTGTTTCTAAAATTTGTGTTTCATCAATTTGATCATATCTAGCTTAATTTGATAAATTTGGTGCATTTTTTTATTTCAAAATTGCATTTACAAGACTTCATTTCTTAGGTTTTTGCATAGTGTACTAAAAAAATTACCTTGTTTAAGTCTGAAAATCTATAAAATGGATAAGTGTTTTAGCAATGTGTAGAAGTCTCTATTCTCTTTGGTTGATGTTTCAAGTTGTGTTTTTGGCAATGATCCTAATGAAATTGAACCTAATCATGCTCAACCAAATCCTAATGAGTGTCCTCTTGAATTTGACATCATTGGAGAAAATGATCATAGCATGAAAAAAATCAAAAATGCTTTCCTTAACAATCTTGAGAATAATGCATCCTTTTATCCTTCCATGAAACAACCAACACAACTTGAGATGTTTTGTCTTTTACCTCCTAAAATTTAGTCATAAACTAACCCTAAATTTCCAACAATGAGTGATCCTAGTTCCTCTAATCAAGTGCATACCCATCCATCTTATGTTAACAATGTGACCAACACTCCTATCAATCTAGAAGAAACTTATGGCCAAGGATTTAAGACTTAACCAACCAAGGATGTGACATAACTAATGAGCATGAAATTCATAAACTTTTAGATCAACTTCCTATTGAAGAAACCAAATTATTAGGATATTAAGATCCTCCTCCTAACTTAAGTGTCCTCCTTCCTAAGTAACAACCAATTCCTCTTAAGGATGATATGATCATCTTAGGTGTTCCTCAATATTTATGTCAACAAATTGGTGAATCAAGCAATCAACAAAAGCCTTAAAAATTCAAGAAACTAAAATTTCCATGTCCCATGACTGAAAATGAAATAATATTACACACACTTCTAAATGAAGAACTCATAACATTACCACCCATTAGAGAAAATCCAAATTTGAATCCTAAGAACACAAACAAGTCTAATTGTCAATATCATAGAACTCTTGGACATAGTACTAATGGGTGTCATGCTTTAGAAATAACATAGTTTGAGAAGTTTGGTATCAAAAAAATAATCTCTTAAAGCATGCACTTTTCTCCTTGTCATGTAATAGTTGTACTATTCTAGTATGCTTAGCATTACTTTCTTTATATTCAATGAAAATTATTCTTTATCACAAGGAGCTCATTCTCATCACCCATCTTGGCTCATCCTTATCCTGTACTTAGTGGGGGAAAGGGGTTAGATAGCCTCATCCCAATTTTGGTACTTGTTGTTGTCCCTTTGGCTAGTTGCCCACCTTCTACATTTATTGATTGAGATTGGGATGTGGATGACCTGCTATAGGTTGACTTGCATTTGCCTTTCTATTCTTTTGTGTTTTTTCCTTTTTCATTCTTATCTATATGATTGCATGTGTGTAATCTGATCCCTCCTACTATTTTTTTTGGTTTATCTCTCTTTTTATGCATTCCTCTATTTGTATATACATTCTTCTCTATGTCATAAACATTTTACTTTTCTCATTTTTATCTTGTGTTTTCGTTTTGGGGATGACACAAGGCATTGAGACATTTAGGTCTCTTCCATGTTAACCTGAAAGTATTTTTCTTTGTTTTTGTTTTCTTTGCATCTTTATTACAGTTCTATGAGTATTTGGGAATGATGGCATTTTTGAGATCTGTAACAACATTATAGAAAAGATATACTGATCCTGAATCCATAGATCCCTTATGTATTTTTAGTGGGAACCCCTCCCTCCTTTTTCATGGTGTAGCTTTGTTTTGGAAAAATATGAATTGGAATAGGGATTTCTAAGGAAGCTCTCATGTATTAGCATTGAACATTGGCTAATTTTGAAGAAATTGCTCAAAATAATGGTGTTAGAAACCACTTTAAAGTGGGGGCATACATTGATAATACCTTCCAACATTTTTCATGTTTCATTGTGTGATTTTCTTTTTTCTTGTGATCTATCCTTTTCTCAGTGGTGTCATTATTTTTAATTTCCTCCAAGAGTGTGATATTTCTCAGCATATGAATTTCCTCTTAGTGGTGATGTGACACACTGCATTCCCTAAGTTGTGAAAATTTTGCTCTTGAATTTTCCTCTCTTAGAGACATTAGGAATGATGTTCCCTAAGAAGACAATACACAAACTAAGAAAAGTCCCTTTGAACAAAAAATTATATATATATATATAATGTTCATAAGTGTTTGGTATAACAGATCTTGCTAACCTTGTGACGTTTGAACCCTAACTTCAAGGACACCTAGTATAACACACCTCGCTTGCCTATGGAGCCTTGCCTTGTTCATAGGACCTTAGAATAATGCAACTTGTTAAGCCCTATTTAGGTTGAAACCTTGTCTTATGGTACCTTATTGAACTTATCAAAGGGATAGCTTTGTTATGGTTAGTACGATGAGAGCAGACACAAAGGCATTAATTTTTCATTGTATGGTGAGATCCTGTTGAACTAGCACGACTTTCTCACTAATCCACTTTATTGGAAGACTCACCTAGTGGATAGCATGAAGTTCTGCTACCTTGGAGTGAGCACAAAATCGATAGTTTAGATGTGTCCCACATCATGTTGGACAGTCTAAGCTTGATCTTCCTAGTCTTTGATGTTGTATGATTGTGTATCTATGTCATTGTTGTATAAATAAGTGTCTTGAATGTATGCTTTAATTTTAGTTTGACATGGGGTAATCCTCTCACTAAAGTGGGGAAAAAATGTAGTGTTGGAAAAGTGTCCCTTTTTCACACTTCATTTGGAAGTAATTAATATTAAAATGAACATAATGTTTCCTTAATTCAGTGTTGTAATATGTTTTTCATATTCACATTAAGTTTAGGGCCCTTTTAAATTAAATGGTCTTAATTGTGCCTTATTTTTGATATTGTAAGGTGTATCTTTACACTTTCACATTAATCTAGGGTTTTATTAATTGATTGAGCTTAATTTTCTTCAATTGGATCCTTTAAGTCAAATAAAAGCCTAATTAAATATAGATTATGAGGGATAAAACATGACATTCATAAATTCCATTACACAAAACTTAACTTTGGAAGATGTGTGCTCTAGGTAAGTGACCTAGGACCCATTTTCTATAGGGAGAATGGGTCCTCACTTAGTGCTATGACCATGTTTTTACATAATGTTTAACATTTCCTGATGTGTGTCCTAGGTAAGTGGCCTAGGACCCATTCAACCTATGGTGAATGGGTCCTCACCTAGACTGAGGACCCCTCTTTCAAATATGTTTTTGGTGGTATTTTAATTGTTTAAAATTTATATTTCAAAAATAGCTTGTGATATTTGATTTTCAGGAATTAACCTTAAGATAGGTATAGATATAAGGTCATTTCACTAAGTTTCATCTAAGATTTCTGAGTGTTAAAGTACTAATAGAATGTTTATGAGATCAAAAGCATTCAACAAAAATTTCAAGGCATTTAAGGGAATATTATTGAAGAATATTGAAGATTATTGCATCAATCAAGCTTCCTTTTATCATGGCAAAGATGTATTGCATCATGCATGTTTCAGCTAATATGGTGATGTAGTGTTCAAGATCAATTGAAACATATTCAAAGTAATTATCTCTAATCAAGTCTCAAGATCAAGATCTATGTTCATTGAAGCCGCTTCATGCTAGTTTGTAGATTTGTTTTCCAAGGTTTCAAATAAGTTTTGGTGAGTTGTTACATAGTGTTCATTCATCATTCCTTCCTTCATGTTTCATTTCATTTCAAGGTTTAATTATCAAAATTATGTTTGACCAATGCAAACCCCCATTGACCTAATAATAAAAAAAAATTTCCCATTAATGTGTGATTACAAATTTTAGGTTGAAGATCATTTAAAGAGAAAAATTGAATAAAATTGCAAACTTGTCAAAGTTGCAAGAAAAGTTGTCAATTCATGGAAACTCTTCTACATGATTTAATTATGGCTTTTTGATAGTGAAAATATTGAATCTAGGAGTGTAGACCTACCAAAAGAGAACCCATAAAGCGCTTTTGAAGAGCCCTAGCCAGCATGCATTTCCCATAGGGAAAATGAGTCTGTAGTGACATTAGGAAAGGCATCTTTGGTGACAAGTACACACCATTCTCACCTTTCTAGATGTACATTTTGATAGTTAGTTCTATTAGTTTTTAGATATGTCCTTTATAGCATACATTTTGAATGAAACTAGGGAAATAGGTGCATCATACCCCCTTTGTTATTTGTAGCATAAAAAAAGTAATCCTTTTTAATGCTTAATTTGACATTAATTGATATAAAAGTAACTTAATTATTCCTTCATTTAGTGTTGTAATATGTTTTATACATTCACACTAAATCTAGGTCCCTTTTAACTAAAATATACCTAGTTTTTATTGTATTTAGGTTGTTGTAAAGTGTTGAATTAAAATTTCACACTAATCTAGGGTTTCATTAATTAATTGTGGTTAATTGAGCTTAATTAGCCCCTTTAATTCAAATTTAAGCCTTATTAATTACAGTTTTTGAAGGATCTATCCCAACACCCAATAATGCTATTGCATGAAATTTAATTTGGAAAATTTAAGGTCCTAGAAAATTGTGCTAGGACCCATTCACCTTTAGTGGCTAATGGGTCCTCTCCACTTAGGACACCCCTTTCTTGGCATTTTTGAAATGGGTTTTTGATGTTATTTCATCCGCTCGAAGTATGGTCCTAGAAAGTTGTGCTAGGACCCATTCTCCTTTAGTGGTGAATGAGTCCTCCTCATGTAGGAAAAATCTTTTTGAATTTAATTGTGGTGGTATTATAATTATTTTCAACCCTAGATCTAGTGTCAGCTTGAATTATTTGAATTTTGAGGTTAATGCACATAGTTTCACCTAGAAAGTTTTCATAAGAGATCCTAGAACTTCATAAGAAATAAAGATAACTTAGAAAAGGGTTTACAAGAGAATTTGAAAGGCATTCAAAGGTTGATTAGTGGATTTTTATGACATAAATTCAAGATCATATCATCATGTCAATGGCATAGTGCATTCAAGTATGTTGTTGAGATAAGATTGTTGATGTAACATTAAGGATTTAATGGCAAGAATTGTTTCACACCTAATTTGAGATCAAGATTTACATTCTTCATGGCCACTTCATGTTAGTTTGTAGATTTACGTTCCAAGACAACTTCCAAGTTATCATCATTTGAAGTTTCATGTTTCATGTCCTTATTTCATTATTTCATCACTTGGTTTAATTACCTAAAAGGGGTTTGACTAAGGAAAACCCCTATTCACTAATAATCAACAAGGTTTTCTCCTCTTGAATATGTGTTTATATATTTATAGGTTGAAGATCAAGTGGAGAGCAAGATTGGAGCAAAATTATCAAAGTTTTCAAAGTTGCAAAGTTGCCATTCATATTGCAAGAACATAAAAACAAGACTACATAATTTGTTTCAGTTTTTTGCAAGTTGATCATCAAGTATCTAAGAGTGCAGACATCAAGGAAAAAAAACCTATTTCTCATATTCAGAAACCCTAACATGGATCAATTCACCAATAAAGGTGAATGAGTCATTTGTGACCTAAAAACAACCTTCTTCCAATAAGGTACACATGATTCTAGCCTCTCAAAACTTTCCTCTTTTTTGCTATAATAGTTAGGATTGAATTTTTATTGTTATTTGAATCATATCTTGCATATAGTGAGAAGTTTTCGCTCATCATAATGTTCATTCATTTTGGTAAAACCCCATCTTTTTTATTAATTTTTTTTGTGTTCCTGACCTATTGAATATTGTAATTTTCTAATCTTGGAGTCTTTCTTATCATCCTAGGTTAGATCTTGTATTCATTTTCTTTCATTTTCATTGAATTAGATATCATCTGTGGTTTCTTACTTTGCATTTAAACATGCATCTCTTCTAGGGTTTAGAATTGCATTTTTTTGAATTCTCTAAATTGCAAAAATATAAAAATAAATTAGTCATTTTCAATATCATTTAGATTTCATAAATTTAAATTGAAAAATTAAAACAATACTACATTTAAAATTAGATCTTTTCATTCATCATTTTATTACATTTTGACATTGCATTTCCAAAAAATATGAAATTGAAAGTTACTATATTAGACCTAAAACTGAAAGACAATGCAGACTACTTAAAAGTCATTCAAAAATAGTTACAAAACCATAATCAAGGACCCATTCACTTTGAATAGTGAATCAGTCCCTGATCAAGCTTGAATTAAACTTTATGGCATTTGAAAAGCATTTAAAACACATGCTAATTAGTCAACACATTTTAAAAATCATTATCTAGGACCCATTCACCCTTACTAGAGAATGAGTCCCTACGTGGTTCCGATCTGCATTGTTTGGGATTTGAAATCTCTATTTTAGGCTTTTGTTTGTTGTTGTTACTTTCATGTTATAGGATTTTATTTGTTGTTTCATCAAATTTAGTGAATCTGGCTTATTTTCTTCATTTACTGCATTGTCAAAATTCAAATTTGCGTTTACAACATTTCATTTTCAGTTTATTCCATTGTGTTATTAGAAAATTGCATTGTTTAGAATTAGAAAATTACATCACATTCTATATCATTGGATTGCATTTTAAGTCTCTTTCCATTTTTATCTCATATACATTACTTTTCAAAAAAATTAGTATCTATCTTTTCCAAGTTTGCAAAGAAAGAGTTAGTCAATAAGCATGTTAACCATTCATACAATACATATCCTAGTTATGCGAATCTCTTAGTGCAAGAGAGGTAAAATGTTGGTGCTTACCTTAAACCTACACCCCCTTACATCTCTCCCATTTGTGGGAAAGATGTGATAGAAGAAGATGAAAGCATAGA
The DNA here is from genome assembly GCA_007258455.2 of Sequoia sempervirens. Lineage (NCBI taxonomy): Eukaryota > Viridiplantae > Streptophyta > Pinopsida > Cupressales > Cupressaceae > Sequoia > Sequoia sempervirens. The sequence continues at coordinate 680,056,486 of VDFB02000003.1, forward strand.
AAATCATGATAGTCATAGCTACTCTTCTCCTTCTACCTCTCCTACATGTGACGAAGGTATTTCAATATAAGAAGATGCACTCATTGAGAATCATGACAATGTTGAAATCTCCTCTTCTATAAACTCTCATAGATTGGAGGATATTATAGAACAAGAGAATGAGATCATAGAAAAATTTCTAAACATCACCCTATCTAATATCCATTCATCTCGTGATTGTAATAATATTTTAGTGAAAGAAGATGCAATTGTAAGGAATCATGACAATTATATTGTGAGCAAGGATGATAGGTTGGAGTTAGATGATCGAATCTTTAAGATCTATGGTAACTCTCTTTATTTTTATTCCCTTGCTTATCCTATTTCGGAAGACATTTTAGGACAAGGGAATGAAATTATGGACAATCTTGACACTTAAATCTATTCTTCTCCTACTATCTCTCCTAGTTGTGAAGAAGATACTTTGATGTTAGAAAATTTAATAGATTAAAGTCATGAAAATATTAGTTTCCTCTCTTCCCCTAGGAAAAATGTTATTGAAAAATAGAATGACATCACGAAAAAAAATAAAACCCAACCATTAAGGAGTCCCCTACATAGGATGAAGTTACTTTAGAGGAACCAAACATTGAATTTCATGAACATATAGTATGTTGATCTCCTAAAAATATCTTACTAGGGAAGATATCATGGCACAGGGAAATGAAAACATTGAAACATCTCTTTCAAACAATAGTAATGTAGCTTCCTTAGGCGGTGGTGAAAAAATGACACTAGACTCCCCTTCATTAAAAATACATCAAACCGAAACCACTGAGGTGATGAATGCACAATTGTCTATTAGATCCCCCTTGATTATTGTACCTCCTAAATACCCTATGGGACATCCTAAGAATCCTCTAATTATTTACCCACCCTCACAATGACCACAAACTCAAAACAAACTCATCCTTATCGTCGAACCACCCAAGAATAATATTTTGCAACATTCAAATTACAACATCATTGCTGATACATATTACACAAGGAATAACTCACAACCAAGAAAAAGAACTCAAACATCTCTCTCATTTCCTAACCCTATCTTGCTTGATCCTCCTCATTTTCCTCTAAATAGTGGAAAGGAATATAATATTGTTGAACAACTTAAGAAAAATCCCACTAAGATATCCCTATGGGATCTTATTCAAACCTCACCTAGCTACCATAGCATGCTTCAAATACCCTTACAACTAGTTACAGTTCCTCCTAACACTAGTTCAAGGAATGAATCATATGAACTTAGATATTGTTTTAAATGAGAGTGAATTACCTCTCTTAGAAATCTAGAAGAGACATGAAGCCTTAAATATAATAGTCCATTTTAATCAAATCAACATAAAACACACCCTTGTTGAAAATGGTTTGGCCCTGAATGTGTGTAGTGTGAGCCTTTTGGAAAGGATTGACATGAGTAAAAGTGACATTAAACCTGATTCTTTATCTATATGTGAATTTGATAATATAGGAGAGAAACTACTCGTAGTCATCACATTACCTATTCAAGTTGAAAAAGTAACATTACAAACTCTGTGCATGTTATTCCTAAGGATCTTTCCTATAATATCCTCCTAGGAAGACCATGGATTCATGAAATGAATGGAGTTCCTTCTAATTTTCATCGTGTAATGAAGTATGTCTATAACAACAAGGATTACATGCTAAAAGATAATCCTAATCCTGAAAGTTGCTTGGTTGCTAAGAGAGAAGGATGGGATCCTTTGGAAGCACTAGAATTAGCTACAAAGGAAGAACACAAGAAGAAAATTGATGAAGTCACTAAGCTACTGGAAGACGATTGGAGTTCCTTAGATTTCACAACTACATTCATGGGTGAATACAATACCACAAAAAAAGAGTCTGTAAAGGGAAAATTAAAAGTAATAATGTCAACACAACATTAAAAGGCATCCACATTAACCACTTTATAAGATCAAGAAAATTACACAACAAACTTTGACATAATTGATTATGAACAATCACTGAATCCTAAGGAAATGAAAAAGATTTATGAAATAGGTTATGAACTTATGAGGCAACTTGGTTATAGTGGAAAAGGATGTGGTGCTAGAGAATAAGGTATCCATGTCCCTATAAAGCCTAACAAATAAGAAACAACTCATGGTCTTGTTTATTGTCCTTTGGTAGAAATAAATGCATAAAAAAAGCCTTCACTTAATATCAAAAACCTTACAAAAGATTCTTCCAAGACAAGTTTAACTTTGGTGCATCCTGAAGTAATAGATACTACATGTGGATATATATAATTCAATATACATATAATTGATACTTTTTTTTCTCATTATAATCAATAACATTAGTCGATGCTTCTTGCTATGTAATAGTTGTAGGATCATAGGATACTCACTATTACATGTTTTAAATTCATTGAAAATAATTTCCTTATCGCAAGGAGTTCCATATCATCATCCATCCTCACCTTACTCTTGTCTTGCACTTAGTGGGGGTAGGGGTTGAGTAGCTTTTTCCTTGTATGTCACTTATTGCTGCCTCTTTTGGCTAGTTGACCACATTCTATGTATATATAAGAGCAAGCTTGGGATGTGGATGACCTCCCTTAAGTTGGATTTCAAGTGACATACTTTCCTTTCTTGGTTTAGCATTGTATTTTTTGGGGCAACTCCATCCTTACTACTTCATGATGTAGCTTTGTAAACAAATATTTTGGCTTCCAAGGTCTTTCTTGTAGTTCTAGGGTTTTTCACCTAAAAGGATAAGGATGGGACAAAATGCAATGTAAACACTCAAGGATTGACATGATGTGGGTGAAATATGCCTAAATGAGATAAATTAAATCCAAAGAATTGAAAAATACTATTGATTATGTATGAAAAATTAAGAAATATGAAGTGTCTGAAAACACAGTGTTGTATGCAAAAGACCTAAAATGATGAATAAAAATGAAAATAAAACAAAATAGAAAGTTACAAGACTAAATGTGTGCACATGTGAACCTGATGGAGATTGTAAAAGACTCTGAAAAACTAGAAATGTTGACTTTTTGACTGACTAGGACTCATTCACCACCTCGGGTGAATTAGTCCCAAACTAGGGTTTCTACCTAGAATCTTGTTTTTGCCAAAGGGGTACTAGAATCTACACTTTGATCTAATAGACACCTCTAGTGGGACTCATTCACCATCCATGGTGAGTTATTCCTTTTTCTATTTTCTGAAAGTTCATGTTTCAGATCTACACTTTGTCACCTGCACAACACATCTTGATGGAATCTCAGATCCGGATCTCCAAAAAAAACTATAAAATAGCTTAAAATTTGTTTTCTAATAAGTGTTTTTCCTTGGTAAAACCCCTAATTTGGTAGTTAAACCTTGAATGCATAAAATATGAATAAAACCCTAGCCCTAAGCGTGTCTAAGACTAGGAAAATCTAAAGTAAGACAAAACCCTATTCTAATGTGCAAGAATAAGATAATTAAATGGAACTTGAATGATGCAAGGCTTCAATCCAAGAAACCCTACAACATTTCAAATGAATGTAAATGATATGTGAACCTTAAATCTTAAGATAAAGAGAAAATGGAATCACTTTGAAAAAAAGTCTTAAGGTGTGATCTAATGGCTAGTTGCATCTCCTCAACCCATATTTCTCCATGATTCTCCATAGGCATCCATAACCAACTCTTTCCAATATTGGATATTGAATGAGAAGTGAGTTTGAATACTTGCAAAAACCCTATCTCACTGTCCAAAAGCTTCAACTTTGTTGTAGAAATGCTAATGAAACTTCGTGTGGAAGATTCTCAATACTTGACTTTTGAATTTTCTTTGTAAAAATAACTAGGAGATGTGAAGAATGATCTAAAAACAAATATTTATAAGAAAAAATACCTAATTGCTCCTTATTAAGACCTAAGAGGCTAACATCCACTGAAAATTTGAATTAAGTCGATGATTTTCCCACTTGAAATTGAAAATTCCCCCAAAAGGGACTCATTTGCCACCCTTGGTGAATGGGTCCCACCAAAGGGAACACATTTTCCCAAGGTAGCTAATGGGTCCCACATTTAGAGGTGGGTTTTTGAGATATGAATGTTTTAAGCACTATTTGTCAAGATTTCTATGATTTTTTAGTGAAATGGGCCTTTAGATAAAAAATAATGAACATTAGGGGCTTATAAATGTAGTTTTTAAGAGGTGATTAGTGCAAGGGTGCCTAAAATAGGACTAAATTAGGCCACATATTGTACTTTCTACAAAGGAGTACAATTTTCATGTCAACAATTAGCCCCCACTTTAACAACCATATGACTCTACATGCATATGTATGTTGGTGTAATTAATATTTAATTGCACTTGCATAAGTTTACTTTGGTAATATTTTAATTCCTAGGTTAATTATTGTCATCCTTATCTTGTTGAGCTATCTTGTTGCTCAAGATAAGGCTAGGGTTATGCATACATTGCTTTTATAAAGAAAATCATCTCGTGTAATTATTAAATTCCTAAATAATATTATTTGCACATCTTTTTGCAATAGCTTGGCTTTTTCTGATTTTCTCTTATGTGGAAGGTTTTTTGGTTTTCTTGTTCAATATTGGTTTCTAACATGGTATCAGCGCCTTGATATGCAACCACTTCTCATATTTTTGGAGAGATCAATTGCAAAGTTCATTCAGGGTTCGTTGAGGATTTCATGCCTTCAGCTTATCTTCTTAAGATTGTCTCTTTATTTGGGTTTTATTGAATGGTCACTTTCAGTGCATGTTGGAGGAAATCTAAGCTCATTTTCAAATCTGGAACTATTGAAAAATTCAAGATCGACTTTTATTTAGCATAAATCCAACATTTTATGCCAAAGTTATGAGGGTTTGAAGATTTGTCAGATCTAGGAGTTGTGAAGCTTTTGGTGCATTTTCAGGAAGATTAGACCTTGCCATTAGTTCCAAAGAGCCCAAGAGACAAAAATTGACATATAACTTCACTTATTTTGGCATCAAGAGCTTCTAAGGTAATTTTTTTTTTGTTCTAGAAGCTGTATGGTCTGTGTACGACCCCTGTGCATGCAATTCAAGAGAAAAAAAATCATGTTTTTTTATATTTTTTTTCTTGCATGCAAAAATTTTTTTGAAAAATTAAAAAAAAAACAAAACAAAAAAATCAAAAACAAATCAAAAAACAAAAAGGTTTTTTGAAAATTTAAAAGGGGAGTACCCCTGCGCAGGCTACTGCGTAGGGACATACCTACCCAGGCTACTACGTAGGTACAGACCTACGCAGCTTGCACAGGGGTACCTACACCTCTTAGAGGGTTGGGAAGTGGCCCACATGCCCCCCCACCAATTATATTTTTTTGAATTTCTTTTAAAGAAAAGAAATCATATGTAAGTTTTTTAATGTTTTTTCTTAAATAAGGAAAATGGGGAAAATGCACCGACAGCCATTTGGCCATCAATTTTAGACTCGCAGTTTTGCTGCAACGGCTGTTTGGCCATTAAATTTAATGTCACACTAGTTTTTTTCCCCCTTTGGAGTTGTTTTCTTCGAGAGGCTATAACTTTTTCCCACGATGTCGAAATTGGGCAAATGAGATATCATCAAAAAGCTAGTTCCAGGCACTATCCTGTGGTGCAGTTTAATTTTTAGTATTTTTTTGTTTAGCTGCATTTATTACTATTTGAAGTCAAATGTTAATTTATGGCTTTCGAGATCATAACTTTTTACCACGATCTCCAATTTTTGACATCTTTTTGCAGCATTGGAAAGGTTTTGAGGAGCTCTACGATGTTGTCCATGTAATTTTTTCTTTATCTATCTCAAGTTGATTGTTATTCTAGATTTTTCCTGATGGGTGTTTTGCAGATTACTTGGATGTTTTGACAGTTGGAAGGGTGAAACTTGAATCTTTGTACTTCATTTTAGTATCACATCATTTTATTTTTTTTATGCATATTTACCATTCTCTTCTTTTGTAATCATTGGCTATTGCAAGAAATGAACTAATATAAAGTTCCATCAGGGAGATTTCTTGCATAATAATCTAATTAGAGTGTGCATGCACTTTGATCTTCATCTTGTTTTGATGGCAACTCGCATGGGTTGTATCTAGTTTCTTAGTTTCTTTTGGCCACATCTTGTCTTAGCTTGACACATATCATATTCATATCAGTTCACACTTCACATTGAGAACCTATGGTTATTGATCTGCATAGGTTCAAATCCATCTCAGTTTGAGGGCCATGTTTTTATGGTTAATGTTCCAGAGTCTTTATGGTACTTGTTCCCATGGAATATTTTTAGTCTCAGTTTGGCATCAACATCAAGATACACAGTTTCTAGATTTTGTCATCATTTTATCTACTATTGCTTCATAGATTCTAGGGTTGTTCCAATTTGTGAGTTTTCTAGTTTTTCATGGCATCGGTTCTGTTGTTGCATTATTATGATTCCACCTAAGTCCTTTAGTGAATCTCATTTGGTTTCTTGTAAACAGAAGTATCTTTCCTTGCTTGTTAGATTGCGGTTCCAGTGTTACTCCATAGTGTTCTTCCAGTGCTTCTTTGCAACATTCATCTCATTGTAGGGGGGGTTTTGTCCCACTGGATTTTCCTTCTCTACCTCTTTATTGCATTTGTACATGGGTACCTGATCAGGCCTTATTGCTGGGACCCATTCATGTTTTCTTACATTTATCTTATTTTTAGATGCATGCTTTTTTAGTCTCACTAAGTTGCACTTATGGGGGGGTGTTGGTGTAATTAATATTTAATTACACTTTCATAAGTTTACTTAGGTAATATTTTAATTCCTAGTTTAATTATTGTCATCCTTATATTTTTGAGCTATCTTGTTGCTCAAGATAAGATTAGGGTTATGCATACATTTCTTTTATAAAGAAAACCATCTCATGTAATTATTGAATTCCTAAATAATATTATTTGCACATCTTTTTGTAATAGCTTTGCTTCTTCTTTTTTTCTCTTCTATGGAAGGTTTTTTGGTTTGCATGCCTGATCTTGGTTTCTAACAATGTAAGCTAAAGGATGCCAAATAGTATACTTTATTACACAAAAGGATACTTATTCAAAAGATGGGAGAATGAAGCCCCCAGGGTAGTTATCTACAAAACCACAACATTATGAATTGCATCCTGCAACATGAATTTGTTAGTTGTCCCAAATATCCTTTTATCTAACTTCTATAGATCAAATTAGAGAGTAGATGTATGCACCCCTTGATTCCGCTTGCTTTACGGAGGTGGAATCAAGGTATCAATCTAGACTCATTGAATAAGGAACATCATACCATAGGAAATTTCCAAGTACTATGCCATAGAACAATAGATAATTAATGATGTCGAGTGCAGAATCACAATTCCAATGCATCAAACAACGTCGAAAATGGAGTTCCCTAGCTCCTGTTATGTTGTTTTGAAGAAAAAGTACTTTATTAACTATTAAGATAGAAAATAACCCTATTTTGATGGATAAGAGTAAAAGGAATGAAAATAGTTAAAAGAGAGGAAAGTAGAGTAATTTGTCACTTACTATTGCATTTTACTATCTTGTAGTGTGAAAGTGACGAGTGAGATGAGAAGATATTGAGTAGATGGGATTACAGGCCTTCACAACTAGATGTGCTTTGAGACCAGGTGGCATGTGGTGAGCTGTATCATGAGGTGAGTCGATTCTACAACCTTTGCTTAGTGATTTTGTAATGATTTAGTGATTTTAATGCAGTTATAGGTTAATTTAGGATCTTGGATTTTTTTTTGCAAAGTGTCCCCTTCTTTGCAAAGTCCCATTTGTTCACAAAGTATCCCTTTTGTTTGCAAAGTGTCTCGTTTCTTTGCAAAGTGTCCCATTTCTTCACGAAGTGTCCCAAAAGGGTTTTCAAGTGTCTAGAGCCTTTAGAAAAGCACACTAGAAGGACTTTACCATAGTTGCATGATGAATAATTGAAAAGTTAAAGATATTAGATGAATTTTTAGAGCATATTGTTGTCATTTTGATAGGTACCCGCCTAGTTGTGATAGAGGCTATGGGGAGATAGTTAAGATTTTTTTGAGACTTAGCCCCAACACTATTAGTAGAGGAGAAATAGCACCTTCAGGGTAGAGGAATGTATTGGGCATATCTTATGCCTCCCATGAGGTACCATAGTGCCATGCTGATGGCTCTGTGCAAGCGATGGGATTCTGATACATGTGCATTTCACCTCCTGACTAAGGAGATGATCATTACCTTAGAGGATGTACACTAGATTCTTTGAGTTCCTATTTAGGGAGAACAAGTGTGATTCCAAGGAGATCGGTCATTTCACAAGAGGAAGGTCAACATGCAATACTACCTTGGTAGACCAGTTCATGATGAGCACGTGAGGGTGGAAATTGAGCTACCGATGCTACTATATTCATTAGCCCCAATATTGAGATAGATTATGATGCACACAGTGGCACTAGTACTCAATCTAGATGGACAAGCGACACAACTTGATGGAGGATTAGTTCACTTGATTTGTAGGATGATAGAGTAGAAGACAGTCTATGCTTGGGGAGGTTGTATCCTAGCACATTTGTATTATGATTTGGGTCAAATTTATTTTTAGGAGATAGACAATATGGTGCATTGCACTCTTTTTTAGGTTTTGTACCTTGAGCATATTACATGCACTAGGCTTATTGGTTTCCCATGTGCTATAGCCATATGGTACCCATGAGCCTTCAGCTATCCTTTATGATGCTTATGGTAGTATTGAGATTTGAATTTTTGGAGAGTGAGATTGGACCAACTAGAGGAGTATGAGATCATTTGGAAACATTATCTACTAACACTACATATGCCAGATCCCATAGCGAATTTGAGGAGGATGTAGGTAGATAGATTGTTGGTTGGTCAGCATGAGTATGCAGTACGTCCTTTCTATTATGGTCAAGTCATGCAATAGTTTGGGCAGGTTCAAACAGCACTAAGGGTGTGCCATTTTATCAAGAGATTAGTGTGGAGTTCCCAAAGGCTAGGTGATACCATACAAATCACTATAGACCATGTTTTCCAAAGTTACTCTAATGATTCAGATCACAATCCACCACCAATCTTTGACACTGATGAAATCGACAGCAAAAATGATCATGGGGATTAGTTGTTAGTGGCATGACAAACTCCTATATTTTTTATGGATGTCCTTGTAGGTGTTGTAGGGCCAGTGCTAGATGAGGGAGATGAAGAAGAGGATAGGGTCGAGGAGGTATGATATAGGACTGCCGATATATTCACTGATGTTATAGATGATAAGTATGATGAGAATGTTGATCTTAACTATGATGGCCAGGATGGAGGATGAGGTGCAAGAGCCACCCCTGAGTGAGAGTGATGAGACAATACCTAGATATCGACATGAGTGGGGAGATCCCTCTCCCATCTGTATGACAAGATCTCGAGTAGTGGCTGCAGCAAGCACTCACAGTCATGGATAGGCTAGCATATACTCCATGCCCTCTACACAAGATGATATTGATATTGTTCAGCCTACTGGAGATATAGGTGATGGGGTAAGTGCAAGAAGTTGAGTCCACTTCTAGTGGAAGTGTCATTTTTTAGCTTTAAAATAGGTATTCATCCAGTTTTTAGATTAGGTAGCCATTTTAAAGTGGCTACTCATTCCAAAAGGTTTGAAAATCATAATTCATGTTTCTCATTTGTATTTAGGCTTATAAAAGGCATGCTAACCCAACCCTTAGCCTTAGACCTAGAAGTACAAGGTCATGACAATTTCAAGAGAAAAAACTATGTCAAAATGGTTGACGGGGATTATTTTAGAATTATTTTATGAAATTAAAACCCATTTTAGATGGAATTGTCTAGATTCTTAATATGTAATTTTTTCCAATTGGATTATTTTTTCTATTTCTCAATTAATTTCTGATGAAACAGGTCCATAAACTTGAATTATCAAGGTTTTTTAGTATTTTTATAGCCTTTTATTAAAATAATTTTTGAATAAGAAATTTTATAAAAACATACTTAAAAAAATTATTTTAAATTTGAAAAAAAAATCAAAAAATGATAAGTTTAGTTCATCTTATGTGTGACGTACATGGTGATTTTTCAAAACACCAAATATGACCAATAAAAAATTAACCAAAAAATATATATTCAATAAAAAATTACAAAAAAATATGGAAAGCCTGCTTAAGTGAGTTATAAATATTTTCCCAAAAATATTTAGAAAAATATGATTATTTAGTTCAAAATATGGATGACATACACGTGCATGGTAGAGTAAAAAAAAGTGACTTTTAAATAGTGGTTTTTAGAAATGCCTATTAAAAATTAATTTGTATCATTTGGGTATTAAAATAAATTCCATAATTGGAAACTAGACTTTGAGTACTACATTTTATGATTAGTGCCTTTTTCAGGATTCCATCTATAAGTACTTCAAATTTTAAGGTCAAATGCGACAAATTCTAAAAATCAATGAAAACACTTCCACTTTTTGGCCAAAAAGGGGACTTAAATTCTTTCCAACACCAGATCATATTTGATTTTATGAATGTACTTTAGTGCCTATGCTTTATATTTGTATATCATGATGATTTTTACTAATTACGTATTGTTTCTACCTTGCAAGAGTGACAAGAGATAGGTGAGAGTTCTATTGTCAGGTGGTTGCAAAGATAGTGCTTGCATCCATTGAAAAGGATGAGATGGACCTTGATTACATGCCCCCACTGATTGTGGAGGAGGAGCTAAAGTCATTCAGACCATTCGTGAGGCTACGAGTAGTGTATGAGAGTGTGAGGAGACAACTCCGTCGATCTAAGACTATAGGAAAACCATCTTAGAATCTAGTAAAGGTTGAGAGACATTAGGTAGAGGTATCATGGCTACAAGCAGAGAGGGATCAAATAGTGGAGGAGCATCATGCGGCCCTTGGGTTTATATAGGGCTTAGAGTTTTCACTTAGGGTCGACAGATCACTGTCACGATCACATACGACCATCACCCGATGTCCTAATACTGGATCATGAGGACTAGAGCCCGAGGGATCTAGTTCCCACAGATCTCAGTGATATTGTATATTGTGATGACATGTACATAAAATTTTGGATATATATCTATGAGCATTTGATGTTTCATAATATGTCTTAATGTGTTTGGATGTTAAATGGCAATGTGATTAATTTAATAACCTTGGTAAAATTAATTAACTAATGTCTTCATGATTTAACAAAGTTTATGTGATCTAAGTAAAACTTATTGTAGTTTCCTTTAGATACAACATGATGATTAAGTATGTTATGCTAAATTAAATATGCTTAATAATATAACTTATCATAAAACACAAGAGAAGGTTGAATAGTACAAAACCTAAAGTAAATATAAATAATCACTTTAGTGCTCAAGACATGGATGATTGATTTGTCAAGAACGAGGCAATGTGAAAGCATATAGGATATGACCCAATAGCTCTAACAACACTACTTTATTATTCATACTATTCAAAGGAATTAGACATAATACCGACACAAATGTGTGGCATCGATAGGTTCTTTAAGGGGTGTGCCATCGAGTTCAGTTAACATGTATGCACCAAACCCAAAATTTTGTCAACTATGTAAGGCCCTAACCAATTAGAATTGAATTTATCACATTCGTTTAGGTCGGCATTGACATTATGCTCATTAGCAGATATAACTAAGCCACCCTTTTGGAATGATCGAGGGATAACATTAAGGTTGTAATTATTATGTTTCCATTTGTAATAAGCTTGAAGATGTTCAAGAGCATTAATGTGATGTTCATCTAGCATCTCAAGCTGATGTAATCATTGTTTCTTATAATGTGTTTCATCAACAAGTCCTTGAAGAGAAATCCTTAGTGTAGGAATTTCTAACTATAAAGGCATTATTGCTTCACTACCATAGACCAAATTATAAGGTGTGGTCCCTATGGAAGATTAAACACTTGTAAGATAAGCCCAAAGTGCATAATGCAACTTTGCATGTGCCAATCCCTATGATTTTTTATAATAGTTTTGTTCAAGATTTGTTCAAGAACTTTGTTAGTGAATTCAACTTGACCATTAGATTGTGAGTAATAAGGTGTCAAAAAATGATGTTGGATATTAAAGGTCTCCAAAAATTTCTTCACTTCATTATTCTTAAATGGTGTACCATTATTAGAAACTAATGCGAAAGGGAGTGCAAAGCGAGCAATAATGTGTTCTAGAATGAAACAACATATTACCTCAGCTATTGTAGAATGAACAGGGGTGACCTCTACCCATTTTGTGAAATAATCATTTGTAGTGATGATAACGGTATGTCCAATGGAAGAGGAAGGTTATATTTTTCCTATAATGTCCAATCCCCAAATCACAAAGGGCCATATCAGAAGTTGAGTTTAAATTTTACTAGTAGGAGCATGATGTAGATTGCTATGTTCTTGACATTTACGATATTTGTGAACATAGTCAAGGAAATCGCATTCCATGTTGCACCAATAATATCCAATATGGATAATTTTTTGAACCAATGTTTTCCCTCAAAAATTTCCACCACAAGCACCTTCATGGGCTTAGTGAAGTGCTAGAGGTATCTTGGATTTTCTTAAGCATCAAAGTAAGATACTATTGAACGACCTTCGATATAACACATCGGCAAGAATGACATATTTAAATGTAAGCTTTCGTAAATGAGCACAGAGGTTTTTAGTTGTTGGCTTGGGAAAGGTACCACTTTTCAAATTGTTGAATATGGCATCATACCATCCACTTGAGTTTTCCTCATTTGTTAGTTAAGCGTCTTCCATTTTTTTGTTGATAGAAGGTTTCATGTGAGGGTGAATAGTGAATGCAAAATTTTTGGAAGGATCATGAGGGGATATAAGAGAGGCTGCACTTGCCATCACATTAGCAAGCTAATTATCTTTTCATCAAATGTTATCAATCGTAAATGTCTAAAAATTCTCTAGCAAGTCCATGATAAGATCTTTGTATTTGAATAATTTGTCATGTTTAGCTTGATATGTCCCATTTATTTTTTTAATTACTAATTGTGAGTCACCAAAGATCTTAATATCTTTGGCACCCATGACTAAAGCGGCACATAACCCAGTAATCAATGCCTCATTTAAAGTCATGTTATTTGTACATAGGAAATTTAATCAATATGACAAGGGAATAGGATTTCCTATACATGGGATCAATATAACCCTAGCACTAGAGTTTTTTCTACACTTAGATCCATCAAATTATAGTTTCCATGTGTTAGTTTCGAGGGGTAACAGACTATCATCAGGAAAAGAATCATTGCTAGGTAACGCTAGAGGAGAAGGAGCATCGACTAAGTGGTAATAAAAAAATAATAATTAATTATTGACTTGGACAAAAATTACAAAAAAATGTGCATCACTTTGGGACATGAGTCCTCTACTTATATCCAAAATATTATAAAAAAATATTATCATTTTACTATGGTTAGAGTGGTCTGACAAACACCTACTTATTTTTTCCTTGAAATTTATGTACTACTACATTGAAATTTCTAATTTTCACTAAATATTTTTTTTAAAAAAATAAACCTAGTAGTTTAGAAACTAGATCCAATTTCCTACAGATTCTATTCTTACATATTTTTGAAATAATAACAATAACTTATTCAAATTTTTACATCAAGTTCCATAACTCTATTTTTTCTGAATTTTTGGCCACTTAATGGCCTATTTTTTCCATGATGATCCTGCACATACCCTACTCCAAAGAAACACTTTTTTAGATTGAGTCTCATGTTGTATTTACACATTTTTTCAAATATTTTTTGAAGGACACTCACATTGTCTTGTCTTGTTAAGGATTTGGCAAGGATGTCATCAACATAATCTTGCAAGATTTTATGTATGTAGTCATGGAATATCAATGTCATTGCTCTTTGATAAGTTGTGTCTACATTCTTCAATCTAAAAGGTATCATATCAAAACCAAATGTTCCCCAAACAATTTTGAATGTTGTCTTGTATGGATCTTGTAGGTTTATGAAGATTTGATTATAACCATAAAATCCATCCATGAATGACAATAAATAATGTCCAACAGTTGAATCCATGATTATGTCTATATTAGGAAGAGGAAAATCATCTTTTAAGGAGGCTTTATTCAAGTCACAAAAGTTCATGCATATCCTAATACGATTATCGGGTTCAGCAATTGTGACAATGTTTGAGATCTAAAGAGAATAATCAATAGGTTGAATGAAACCTGCATCAAGGAGTTTTTCAAGTTATCCTTTAACATGCAAGGCTATCTTAGGGTTCATTTTGTATATCTTTTGTCGAACAGGCTTAGCATTTTCAGCAAGAACAATGTTATTTGTGACTATGTTAAGGTCTATTCTTGGCATATCAGAATATTTCCAAGTAAAAGTTTCAAGAAAATCATGAAGCAAAGTTGTAGTGTCATCTTGTTCTTCATTGTCAAGGCACTTCCCAATCTTAATAACTTTTTCTTTATCTTATATGTCCATTGGTATATCAATTGTATCTCCTAAGGGGGTGCATTAGACTTAGGAGTTTTAGGATCATATGGTTCTTCATTAATATCACTATCTTTTTGGTTGGTACTTACCATGGCATAGATAACTTTTCTCTTGGAACAAAATGACCTATCAGAAGCTCCTAACAATTTTTTCAAGGCTTCATCACTTTCAATGTACTCCCATAATGGTGGTGAATCCATATCAAGAAATTCATAATGTTTTAGTGTAAGATTAACTCTTGGTGTTCATGCGATGGTATTGATGTTGAGTGATGGGCATTGAGTTTCTATTGTTCTGTTAGAAAAAGAATACCCCAAATGAGTCTTTGTCTCTTATGTATTAAATTTAATAGGGACATGAATGCCTTGATCATTCTTTCTAGATCCTTTACCATTATATCCCAATTATTTCACAAGCTCATAACCTTGACCATAAATTCTTTCCATTTATGTTGGATCGGTTGGGTGTTGATAATCTATCTCATCAAATTTTTTTGTGTAGGTTATATTTTCTACTAGGGAAGATGAGGTAGATGTTGGGGAGGATTTTTCCAAATTCTAAGTTATCATAACTATTGATTATTCTTGTTTTTCATCTTCTTGTCATGTGAGTATGTATTCATCCATAAAAAAAGTTGTGAATTCTAAGGTACCCCAATCCTCACCTAATAATTTAGAAATTCTGTTTGTTTCTTGTTTATTAGTCTCAAGATGTTCTATGTGAGATGTTGGAATTAAAGTGTTTAGAGGACTTGTTGTTCCTTTTTCAAGTTGTAAGCAACTTTCAGGCTCGGGGTCTATTGCAACTTGATAAATTTTGTTGTTATAGACATAATTTATTACTTGATGGAGGGTCAAAGGTACCACATGCATCTCACAAATCCATGGCCTTCCCAAAAGGTGATTGTACAAAAGATCATAGGGCATGACATGAATATGATTTTGCAAGGTAACTACTCCTACTGTTATAGGTACAGTTATTACACCAAGCGGTTGCTTGGTAGTATTTTCGAATCCCCTAATAGATAAAGAATCATGTTTTATTTGTGATTTATCCACACATAACCTATCTAGGATTTTTACATTGCACACATTAAGGGTAGAGCTATTATCAACAAGGTTTTTTTTATACCTTTTGTATTATATTGAAAAATTATCATAAAGGGTTCATTTTGCTTCCTTTATTCTAGTGGACGGAGCTCATGTTGATGAAAGGTAATGTCTATATTCATTGTATTCAATCCTTACATAAGATTTTCCACATCAGTTGTGCTTGTACCAAGAGGAACCACTATTTTTTGTAATGTTGTTTAGAGCATAGAATGATAGCTTGATGAATTTTGAAGAAGATCCCAAAGGTATATTTTGGTGGGAGTGCTCTTAAGTTGCTCATTAAGATCATACTCTCATAATTGGGGAGCTCTAGATAGTGTGGTATTGGGAAAAGGTAAGGAGGTAGGGGTTGGTTGTGGTGGTTTTAGATTATTTCGAGTGTAATGTGCATGGGAAACAACAACATGCGTAGGTGGGTAAAGGGTAAACTTGGGTTTAGGTGGAAGTTGAGGTTGATGTGAAGGTAGATAAAAGACAAGTTGGGGTTGAATTACATTGAAATCTTGTGTTTTAGGTTGCTCACAACAAACCTTAGAGGATGCCTCTTGTGAGTTGAAGTCCTCAAGGGCTTTGTCTAACATATCAAAGTATTCACTACTAAAAGGTTTGGGAGATGAGTTTTTATTAATTGGTTTAGGTTTGTCATCACAAGCCTTAGTGGATGAACTTAGTGAGAGGAAACAACCTATCCAAGTCATCACTACTAAGAGGTTTGGATGATATAGTTTTCCTAGAGTAAATCATTGTTTTGATTGGTTCATTCGATTGGTTAATGTTTTTGTTTGTTTTTTCTAATGAATTTAATCTAAATGAACTAGGAACTAATATTGAAAATGAACATTGTAAAAATCTAATGCTATCCATAAGTGCCATGAAAGCAAATAATTCTAATGCAAATGATTTGAATATAATAGAAAATAACTAGATAGAAACAGAAAAGTAACTATGGCAAACATAAAGTGGAAAATAGGAAACTGAATTCTGAAAATAGTTATGCAAAAAGTGTACTGGGACTGATTCGCCCAAGATGGCGACTGAGTCGCCCAAGATGGCGACTGAGTCCCAGGTGAGGTATTTTGAAGATTTTTTTTTTTTTTTACTTTTTTCTATGTTTGTAGGTTTTTACAATGCTAATCTAAAGTGAAAAAATAGAATTTAAATACTTTCAATGCAATAATGGAATTTATATGATTTTTTCACTAATGCAATTGTTTGAAAACCCTAGAATGCAAAGCAATCCAAAACCTAATGGAATGTTGACACAATATAACCCTAGGATGCAAATACACTTGAAATTAGAAGTTAAAATGTTCTAAAAATGGTTTCACCAAAATGTAAACAAAGATTTTGGATTCCAAGGTCTTTCTTGTAATTCTAGGGTTTTTCACCTAAAAGAAAAAAGATGGGCCAAAATGTATTGTAAACACTCAAGGATTGATGTGATGCAAGTGTAATATGCATAAATTAGATAACATAAATGCAAAGAACTAGAAAATATTATTGATTATGTATGCAAAATTAAGAAATATGAGGTGTTTGAAAACACAATGTTGTATGCAAAAGACCTAAAAAGATGAATAAAAATGAAAATAAAACAAAACATAAAGTTACAAGAATAAATGTGTGCACCTGTAAACCTGATGGAGATTAGAAAGGACTCTAAAAAACTAGACATTTTGACTTTTTTACTAATTAGGGCTCATTTTCCACCTTGGGAAAATTTGTCCCAAACCAAGGTTTCTACCCAAAATCTTATTTCTACCAAAAAGGTACTGGAATCTACACTCTTCTCTAATAGGAACCTCTAGTGGGATGCATTCACCATCCATGGAGAATTATTCCTTTTTCTATTTTTTTGAAAGTTCAAGTTTCAAATCTTCACTTTGTCACCTGCACAACACTTTTTGACGGAATCTCAAATCTGAATATCTAAAAACACCTATAAAATAGCTTAAAATGTGTTTTCTAATGGGGGGTTTTCCTTGGTCAGATCCCTAATTTGGTAGCTAAACCTTGAATGGATAAAATCTGCATAAAAACATATCCCTTAGTGCGTCTAAGACTAGGAAAATTTGAAGTAAGACAAAACCCTATTCTAATGTGCTAGAATAAGATAAGTAAATGGAACATGAATGATACAAGACTTCAATCCAAGAAACCCTACAACATTTAAAATAAATGTAAATTACATGGAAAACTAAATCTAAAGATAGAGAGAAAATGAAAGGCAAAATCACTTTGAAAACAAGTCTTAAGTGTGATTTGATGGCTAGTTGCATCTCCTCAACCTATATTTCTCCATAATTCTCCATAGGAATCCATAAGCAACTCTTTACAATATTGGATCTTCAATGAGAAATGAGCAGGAAGAATTACAAAAACCCTATCTTGCTATCAAAAAGCTTCAACTTTGTTGTAGAAATGCAAAGGAAAATTCTTGTGGAAGATTCTCAATACTTGACTTTTGAATTTTCTTTGTAAAACTGAATAGGAGATGTTAAAAATGACCTAAAAACACATATTTATAGGCAACAATACCTAATTTCTCATTATTAAGAACTAAGAGGATGACATCCACTAAAAAATTGAATTAAGTTAGTGATTTTCTCGCTTGAAATTAAAAATTCCCCCAAAAGGGACTCATTTGCCACCCTTGGCGAATGGGTCCCAAAAGAGGGGACACATTTTCCCAAAGTGGCAAATGGGTCCCACATGAGGTTTTCATAGGTGGGTTTTTGAGATATGAATGTTTTAAGCATTATTTGTTAGGATTTGTATGATTTTTTAGTGAAATGGGCCTTTAGATAAAAAATAATGAACATTAGGGGCCTATAAATGCAATTTTTAAGAGGTGATTAGTGCAAGGGTGCCTAAAATAGGACTAAATTAGGCCATAGATTGTATTTTCTGCAAAGGAGTAAAATTGTTGTGTTTAAAAGCTTTATTTCAGAAACATTTGACTTGCCATAGGGTTTTCCAAGGAAATATCTCATGTCTGAGGGAAAAACATTGGCTACTTTAAAGAAATTTCTCAAAGTAATGGTGTTAGCAACTACTTTAAAGGGGGGGAATACATCGATGACATCTTTCAGTATATTCATGGTATGATTTTATTTTTTTCTTTTGATGTTTCCTTTTCTTGGTGGTGTCATTCGGTTTGATGTCCTCCAAGAGTGTGATATTTCCAAGCACACATTTTACCTTAGTGGCATGATGGGAAGCAAGAGGCATCGCATAAGTGGTGATCTAATACTATTTGACTTGTCATGTCTTAGATATAATAGGAATGATGTTCCCTAAGAACAAGACCTTATATGAGCAAACAAAAATACCCTTTAATAAAAACTTATATACATGACATTCAAAAGAATAAAAAAAGCATTATATTTTGGTGCGTTATCAAAGTTTTTAGAGGGATAACTTTGGTGTGGTTGGTAATCTCATTGGGATAACTCACCTAGTGGACAGACTGAGGTTCCACTACCCTAGTGTGAGCATGCATGTTCAGACAACTCACCTAGTGGACAGACTAAGCTTCCACTACCCTAGAGTGAGCAATGTATATTATAGAAAAAGAACCCATTTCCACATTATGTTGGAATGGTTGTGCTTGATCCTTTGTTTTTCTTTATTTTTCTTGGCATTTGATAAGGTATGACTATGTACCTTTGTTATTGTTGTGTACTTATGTGTCTTGAATGTCTACTTTAGTGTGAGTTTTTCATGGGGGAAAACTCTCACAAAAGTGGTGGAAAAATGTAGCATCGAAAAAAGTAATCCCTTTTCATGCTTAATTTAGGAATAATTGATATAAAATTAACTTAACTATGTCTTTATTTAGTGTTGAAATGTGTTTTACACATTCACACTAAACCTAGGACCCTTTTAACTAATATGTACTTAATTTGTACCTTATTTGGGGTGTTGTAAAGTTTTGTATTACACTTTCACACTAATCTAGGGTTTCATTAATTAATTGTGGTTAATTGAGCTTAATTGGCACCTTTCATTTAAATTTAATCCTTATTGATTACACTTTTTGAAGGATCCATCCCAACACCCAATAATGATATTACATGACATTTAATTTGGAAAATTTAAGTTTTGAGAAAATGGTTCTAGGACACATTTTCCTTTAGTAGTAAATGGGTCCTTTCAACATAGGACACCACTTTCTTGGCATTTTTGAAATGGGTTTTTGATCTTATTTCATCCCCCCAAAGCATGGTCCTAGAAAGTTGTGCTAAGACCCATTCACCTTTAGTGACGAATGATTCTTACTCACATAGGAAACCCCTTTTTGAATTTAATTGTGGCAGGATTATAATGATTTTTAATCCTAGTTTTGGTTTCTAATTGAATTATTTTAAATTCATGGTTAATCTCTAGATTTAGTAAAATATGAGGTTAACTCACATAGTTTCACCTACAAAGTTTACATAAGCAATCCTAGAACTTCATAAGCAATCAACAACATTTACACAAGACTTCACAAGAGTATTTCAAAGGCATTCAAAGGCATATTAGTGAAGTTTTATGGCAGAAATTCAATATCATATAATCATGTCAAAGGCATAATGCATTCAAGGATGTTGTTGAGATAAGATTTTTGATGTAGCATTGATGATCTATTGACAACCATTGTTTCACATATAATTTTATATCAAGATCTACACTCCTTATGGCCACTTCATGTTAGTTTGTAGATTTACATTCCAAGACAACTTCAAAGGTATCATCATTTCATGTTTCATGTTTCATGTCCTAATTTCATTATTTCATCACTTGGTTTAATTACCTAAAAGTGGTTTGACTAAGGAAAGCCCCTATTCACTAGCAATCAATAAGGATTTCTCCACTTGAATGTGTGCTTACATATTTATAGTTTGAAGATCAAGTGGAGATCAAGATTGGAGCAAAATTTTCAAAGTTGTCAAAGTCGCAAAGTTGTCATTCATATTGGAAGAACACGAAAACAAGGCTACAAAAATTGTTCTAGGTTTTTAGGAGCTGATCACCAAGGATCTGAGAGTGTAGACATCAAGGAACAAAATTGAGATCTCAATTTTAGAAACCCTAACAGGGACCCATTCTCCAATAAAGGTGAATGAGTCCTTTGTGACCTAAAATCAACCTTCTTGCAACAAGGTATACATCATTCTAGCCTCTCAAAACTTCCCTCATTGTTTCTATAGTAGTTAGGATTGATTTTTTTATTGTTATTTGCATCATATCTTGCACATAATTGCACATGTTTTATAGGAAATATTGGTGGTTCATTTTGATGCAAACCACTATTTTTTTCTATCAAACATTATCAACTCATATTGGCAGAAAACAAAAACCCCCTCCATATTTTTTTAT
The DNA here is from genome assembly GCA_007258455.2 of Sequoia sempervirens. Lineage (NCBI taxonomy): Eukaryota > Viridiplantae > Streptophyta > Pinopsida > Cupressales > Cupressaceae > Sequoia > Sequoia sempervirens. The sequence continues at coordinate 680,077,516 of VDFB02000003.1, forward strand.
AAAAAATCTGGGGGTGAAAATTTTATGAAGAATAAGCAGAAAATTACAATGGAAGGGACAAAATGTCCTGAACCAGTAGAACACTATCCAAATCTGACCCTAATGATAAATCAAAATCATGTAAAATTCTTTGACACCACCCATCCTACCAACACCAAAGAGCATACAACCAAACCAGCTCATCCCATCTAGCCATTATGATCCTCATGAATAAATTGTGCAAGTTGTTGATGTTTTTGTAGGTCAATATGACCCCAAATCCAAATAGACCACACCCCCATCTCATGAAATCTCATTTAGCTAGATAATCAGCCACTTTGCTCCATTCCCTTGGAACATGCACAAAGGAAATGGAAAAATAATTAGAGGCTAGGTTGAGAATTTGTCTAGCTAACACACCTAACCTCCATGAAGAATTATTGAAATATTGTTTGTTAAGAAACAAAACAAGAATCATAGAATCCATCTCACATATCACTTTCCTCCACCCAAACTCACAAGGTTTCTTCAAAGAACAAAGAATTTCCCAAGCCTCCATTTGATTATTGGACTGCACTCCCATATAAATGGAGAAGAAAAATTGAACACAACCTTTACTATCCTCTCCCACTCCACCAATACCCGCAACACCAAGATTACCATGAGTAGACCCATCTGTGTTGATTTTGTAAAAATATGTCATAGGTGGACTCCACTTGCCTACCAGATTCACCTTCTTGGACATCTTCATCTCAGAACCAAATCAAGGTTGGGCCATTGAGGTTCTAGAAAGCTCTAAAAGAGAAAAGAAGCAAGAATCATTTAAGGACAAAGGATATTTAGGTCAAACTTACCCTTAATAGTCTCCTTAAGCATACTTTTAATTTTTAGCCAAATTTGGAGGGCCACCTGCTTACCATCTTGAAAAACATCTATTTCTCTCCAGCCAAATCTACCAGATAATTAAAGAAGGACCTAAATCCCAAGCTACCACTAGGGAAGAAGTAGAAGCTAGGGGATGACCCAAATTCACCCAAACATCATGTAAAGAAGAATCTTGAACAAATGGTCTCTTCCACAAATTCCACCACATCCTCCAAATTTTAGACAAGAATGGGCATTGAAAGAAGAGATGACTAGAGTTTTTTTCATTGTTTCCACACAAAAAGCAAAGAGAGGGGCCACAAAATAATCTTTTCCTAATATTCTCCCAAGTAAGGAATTTGTTAAGACTTAGAAGCCACATGAACAAATTACACTTGAGCCATCCATCCTTATTCAAAATTATTTTCCACCAAGGGCTAACCTCAAGATCCCCAAGTTGCCCACACAGAGCGGGATAACCCTGAGCTAATGTGTACTTCACCTGAGGACCATTACCCCAAGAGAAAACATCACTCCCCTCCAAAGAACAACATGGTCATTTAGCTAGGATTGAAGCCAAGGAGCTTCTCGCTTCCAAAGATCCCTCACCAGGACAAGTAATAGGCTGTCGCCACTAATACACTAAAGAGGGCCCCACAAAGGATTAAATCTTAAATTATTTCAACACTAAACCATCAAGCCTCCACAAAATATTCACTCAAATCCCAAAGATGAGGGTGATACAAAAGGATAAGCAAGTTGTTACCCCAAGAATCAAACCAAAAGTGAGAAAAATTTCCTTTATTAATAATCCAAAAGAGACCCACATTAATAAGTGTGGATTCTCTTTTTAAAGTGTTCCGGATCATGGAGCCCTTTCAAATTAATTCCATCCATGGAATGTCCTCATTAGCTACAACACCCAAATATTTATAATTCAAAATACGAGCCCATGGCCGATCAAAAAGAGTACACCATATCCAAAATAATTTAGTAGCAAGAGCCAAACAATTATGCTTTGATCACCTAAGACCCAAACCATCGCACTCCTTAAGTTTACACACCTGGTCCCAACTCACCAAGCTCCACTTTTGATGATCCAAATTTTTGTCCCATAAGAATTTCTAAGAGAAGAAGCCATATTATTGAAGAAATACCTTCGGAGCAGACAAAGCCATGAATCTATAAAGAGGGAGAGCCTACAAGATAGATTTAAGGAGAGTCAATCTACCAGCAAAAGACAGCCACCCAAAATTCCAGTGATTGAACCTTGAGAAAAATTTATCCAGGATTACCTACCAATACCTCTTGTTCATGCTACCCTCACAAAGGGGGATTCCCAAATAATCAAGAGGAAGGCTACCAATCTGAAAATGAAGAATGTGGGCAATCCTATTTTGAATCAATCTGGGAGTATTAAAGAAAATGATGCTAGATTTTTCTATATTAATCTTTTGACCAAAAGCATCCATATAAATATAAATATCCTTTCTCAATTTAATTTCTTCATCAAATTTTTCCAGCCCCATCAGTGTAGTATCAACAAAAAACTAGAGATGAGTAAGGGATTCTATTCCTTGGTTCTAGCTCTAACACTTAATCAGGCTAGTGTGCCTATATCACCTCAACAATTTCCCCAAACCCTCAACCAAAAGAATAATGAGATATGGAGAAAGATGATCTCCCTACCTGAGACCTCTGGAAGCTGAAAAGGTAGGAGAGGGTAATCCATTAATCAAAATAGAGAAAGAGGCCCATGACACATAACTCATGACCCAATAAATCCAGTCAGGATGAAAACCAAAGTGTGCTAGTTGTATAAGAGTGAATTTTAACCCTAGGCACAATTCCTCTTTTTTCCTCTATACACTTTAGAAAACCTATGTCAGAGGTTTAAAATTAATTAATCCCACTAATGGTAGCCCACTTGGTGACTATTTTGTGTGTCGGTGGAGGCATTTTTGTTTGGGACACCAGCGCGGCGCATAGATGTTCGCGTGGCATGCTTACATCCCTGGAAGATTCATGTGGCTAAGCCAGTAGAGGCATTAATCTTCCCATTGGAAGGGAGGCTATAATGCCTCCTTTGGCCACACAACCCGAATATGGCTGTTTTCTTTCTCATTCCTTCACAATCAGTCTTTGAACTTGCATTTGTTGGTTGGAAGAAATATTGAACAAATAAAGCTCTCATACTTGCATTCTCACAAGCTCACTTTCACTCACTTCCAAGCATTCCAAGCATTCCATTGCAGCAATATCACACTCCATCACTTTGATAGAGCACGTTTGGGACCACACCATTGCAGCAAAGGCTTGAGTTCATCTCATTTCTCCTCCAAGTAGCCTTGAGTGCTCTTGGTGGAGGTGGTAATCTTCCCTCTCCTCTCCTCTATCACTTGGTTGAGTAGCATAGTATTGTTTTTATAGTGCTTGTGTATTTATCTTTTATTTATCTCTTTTCCTTTAGATTTTTGTGGAGGTGGAAACACCTAAATCGGGGTTTGATTGAGGCAGCCCCTATATAGCCACCCAACATTCTCTCTCTTGCTATCTATAGGTCTATGAGCTCTCAGAGGATCAGCTGGTGAACGAGCTCATTGGTGAGATTCTCCTCATTCACATCACTATCATCTATTTTATTTATAATATTAGAGAATATTTAATCTATTTAGTTATATCATTCTATCCTTTCAGTTAAATAGCTAGCATGTTAGTCATTCTGGTGTGTTCAACCCTGTCTCAGTTGTTGTCTGACTGTATGGACTACAATGCATTTCTGGGATGCCAGTGTGTCGCGCTGTCATCCGAAGTCTGCGCTGACATCCTTGAGTAGAGAGCTCTCTGAGGCGTAGAGTTGGACAAAAAAATTGAATCACCTAGCCCTGCATTGAAACTTGGGATTGCAAAGTGGTTGTAGGATCTAAAAATCCTCATCATTCTCATCCATACCCTAAACACTGCACTTAGTTAAGTTAGGGAAGCCTCTCGCATCTTGACCCTCCATGACCTGGGGTCTTGCATGTAGTGGTCCCCCTATCTTACATTCTTGGTGAACCAGATGTGAACCAATGTTTGTTCATCTATCAGTGTTGAGGCTTCCCTTGGTTGCTTCATGATTGTTGTGTTCTCGAGCATTGTGAAGGCTTATGAGCATCACAACCTAGTTCACAAATTTTGGGCCTATTGTAAGGAGAAGTGTACAACACCTCCTGATGGATAGAACAAAGGTCTCGCTTGGTCTCTCTACAAGTTTTTTCTCTGGTCCCACCATTAGTTTGGCTACACCAGAGCAGTTATCGAGGAATGAGATGGGGTTCGCTAAGGAGACCGATCACATTCCAACTCCTCCTACATATCCCACACAATCATTGATAAATGAGCATAGGGCTATTCAAATCCCTATTGAATATATTTCCGCCCTTACAAGGGGGTTGGGCAACCTTGAAAATTATTTGGAAAGAAATATGAAGATGGCTAGAGTTGCCCGAGTTGTCAATAAATTAAAACATATGATGAACAAAGATCGAACAGGTGTAGAGCTTTTGAGTAGTCTCTTTGATATCATTGAAGCGTCTGCTCCTTCAAGCAACTCTGGTTATGCACTAGGAGTCACCTTCAAAGAACATGAGAGATAGCTAGGAGTATCAATGCCTCCCACTTTTGTCTACATGTCTGATGTTGTCCCTTCCATTAGTATCCATTTTGTCCCTAAACAACTAGAAACTATCAAGGTGAATAAGGTCTTGTTGGGCTTTAGCTTTACCCTTTTTGTCACCTCGGGTGGTGGAGGTCTTGGCAGAATAGGTGGTGGAGGCTTATGTAGTGGTGGTGGATTTGGTAGTAGAGGTGGTTTTGGTGGAGGTGGTTCTGGTGTAGGTTGCGGCAGTTGTTCTGGTGGTGGCCCTACTGGTGGTAGTGGCTTTGGTAGTGGCTCCAGTGGAAGTCACACTGGTGGAGGTTCTAGAGGTAGAATTGGCGGTGGCTCTAGAGGATGTTCCTCTAGCCCTTTATCTCCTAATGAACCTATTCTAAATAATCTACTTTAGAATATTGGTAAGATGCAAAATCAGTTAGTGAGCCTTTCCCAAGCCTTTACCCAACCTATTTTCTAGCCTTTTTTCTAACATAGCTCATTTTCGGTTGCCATCTTAAACACTCCCTTCCCTCAAGGAATGGAGATACCAAAGTTCAAGAATTTTGGTGGTAAGGGAGATCCACAGAAACACATGTCTGCCTTTAACACTCTTTGCACCAATTTCTTCCATGATGATGCCTTGATGGCTAAACTATTTCCCTAATCTCTCCAGGACACAACAATCAAGTGGTATTGTTCCTTTCCTAATAATTATATTTTCTTGTTCGATCAACTTGTTAACCAATTCCATAGAAAAATCCAAGGAAACATCATGCCAAAGATGACCTTCTCAAATCTCATCCGATGTAAGCAAGGAGACAATGAGAAGATCACTAATTTCATAGCATGTTATCAAGCACTTCTTTCACAAATCTCATATCAGCTGCCCGATTCTAACGTGCAGAAGGTATTCATAGGAAACTTACAAATTCCTTAGCAAGAGAAGTTCACCTTGATGAAATATCCCTCTTTCACGCATTTATGTGCAGCTTTATGAGAGTACCAACAGATGGTTGCTCAGCTTGAGGGATATTCCTCCCATTCCTGTTCTGAAGGGAAATCCATTGTGTCAATCTCTAGGAAAGGAAAAGCCATTGCGAATGTAGTAGCCACTATTGATGGAAATGGCCTCAAATGCAATTGAAAGTTCACAAAGTTGTCTAAATCTTATACTTCTATCTTTTAAAAGTTGTTAAAAGATAAGATCATAAATTTGCTAATCCCTAGGCTTGTTAAGGAGCCTTATCCTAATTGGTACAATGGTAGTGCTTATTGTTAGTACCATCATGTTAATGGACATGATACCGAATGTTGCATGTGGTTGCGTCATGAAATACAAGACCTTATCGATGATGGTAGCATTTTTCTCAATGGGAATAAATAGAACACTACAAAATTAGTGGCGAAAGAAAATAGTGAATTGTTGATATACACGGACCCATTTCCGTTGCACTCTACTAATGTGATTTTTGATCCCACTAATTTTGTTTCTCAGCCCAAGGCCTATGTTAATATGGTCACAATAACTTCTACTATTCCACCCACTCTTGATTCATCAGATACTACATTCACAACACATGATCTACCCTTAAACAACAAGCCTTCACCTCTTTACATTCCTGCTCACGTCAATGGTAACATTGTGATGGTAGTCTTGATAGACCCTGCGAGCCATGTGAAAATAATTACTGAAGAAACATTAGTGTTGAACTCACTACAAAAAGAGAAGTATGGAGAAGAAAAATCTACCATTCGTACGCATGACACTATGAACCTTAAACCCTATGGCTCGATCACTTTGTCTGTCCTAGTTAGACCTAGGACTTTTGACACAGTCTTCAATGTCATCCATGAGTCATACCTATTTTGAGTGAAGCTAGGCATTCCCTGGTTGGCTTCCATGAATGGGATTGCCTCCGTTATCCACAAATGTTTAAAGTTTTCCCATGAGGGTGTCGTGCATGTAGTACATGATATCAGCCTTTGGTATCTCATGGTGGATATCCACTAGATCAATTTTGGCCCTCCCTGGTTGGTCCACTTCCTCCAAGAACAGACCTACTTTACAAGAACTATGTGAAGTACAAAACTAGGGGAAAAGAGGAGCCAAAGCTGACCCTTCCTGCAATAGAAAAAATAGCCACGTCCTCTTCCCTAGAAGAGAAGAAGGAGCCCGCGCTTGAGACTACTCATCTAAAAGAGAAAGAGAAGCCCACGTGAGCCCCTTCTCTATCCCGCAAAGGCAAAGCGAACATTGTACTATCATTCCCCTCTTCCCTAAAGAAAGAGGAGAAGCCTATGATGATTCCCCATCCTTGTAAAGGAAAATGAAAGATGACCTTTTCCTAGTCTACCCTGTCCTCTCCCCTTTCTTAGGAAGAGTATTGGATGAGCAAGCCAAGTGGCTATCCTCTAAGTTTGATGGTTCCTCCTTAGCCTAGACCCAAGATTAAAATTGTGGACCTCCCTAATGAATTTCCTAGACCATGGTGTAACTTATACGATAGAAAGAAAGGTTCTCATAGAGAATTTGATCTGTGGCCTCCTACTGCTCTTACTCCCAAGGCAACGAGCAAAAAGAAGTCTGCTACTGAGGCTCTTGAGTTGAATCCTCCTATCAATCCTCAGCCTGCTCCCCCTACTCCTATATAGGAACCCATTCCTCCACTTGAAATGATAGTAGTGGATATTCCTATGGTCAAGTAGGAACCTACCATCCCTTCACAAGCTCTAGCTTCTATCTCCAAGAGCCATAGAAACTACCTTGCACGTGAGTGCAAGCACTAGCAAAAGGATCTCCTGGGCATGTAAGCTATCTCACAACAGAAGAAGAAATGACCACTACTATTTCAAAACCTCCTATTGTGTCTCCTCCCTCCCTTTCTATTGTTTCTCTTCAACCTGATTCACTCCCGGCTTCCATTGTGTGCACAAACATTCCTAACCCTAAACGGGTATAGGTGTTTATTGCTCCTTCAGTGGAACCAGCTTTGTTGATGTTTTTCCTAGGTATTCAGTCCTTCCCTAAGCCCGTGGACATGGTTAACACTTTTTTTATGTTCGTTGCGGTTCTATCCTCCTCTTCCTCTACACGCCTGACTTTGTCTATAGGGAGTTCATCCCCTTTAATGAAGAAAGAGGTGGAGGTTGGTCCTTCGGGCATCGAAGGACATAAGAGGAGTCCAACTTCTTCACAAGGTGGCCCTATGATGACTTGTTCTATCCTTGTGACAGAACCAATCCCAACTTCCCTTGAGTTTTTCACCATTCTTGAATCATTCGGCAAGCCTAGCAATGGATCTCAGGCACAACCTGCACCATCCACTAAGAATAAGCATGATGCTCCCATTAGATACATGTTCAATTCCATAGAAAAAGTTCCCGCCTTGTCATCGATCTTCACAAAATTGTTGACCTTGACTCCACAAGACCTCGATGGAGAGGACCTTGAGGGGCCCTCTTCCTTGGCCCTTGTTGCAGGAGGGCCAGACACCCCTCCTCTTAACATTCCACCCTTGCAAGTTCGTCCTGCTTCCCCTTATGAGGATCTAGATTGGGAAGCAGATGACCTCTTGGATGATCAATGATAGGAGGAGGTCCCCTATTTTTTGTTCATGTGTGTGTGTTTTGTGATGTGTTTCCCCATACTTGTGCTATGTGCCTAGATGACCCTCATCACCCCTATTGGTGCTTGGATATAGGCATGGTTTTTGTGTCGTAAACCTTCTTCTATTTGTACCATCATTCTTCCATGTTTGTGATTGACTTCTGATAAATTGGGGATGATGAAAAGCGTTGGGGGCATTTAGGCTTCCCTTGCATGTTGACCCATTTTTTTATTTTTAATTTGTTTTTCATGCATTCTTCTAGATCTGGTTGGGGATTGATGATCTTTTACCTTGCATTATGGTTACTTACTACTATATGAGCTCAGACAGATCTAACCCCACTATACCAAGTCCCCCTATGTCCTTTATGTGTATTTTTCTTTTCTCTTTATTGTTCTCTCTTCTTTGCTTGAGTTGTCCCCCCAATGTGTGACAACGTTCCCCTCTTTAGCACTTTGAGTTTCAAAAAATGAATTTGTTTCCAAATGAATCTTTTCTTGGAATTATTCATGACACATCTTCCTTAGATTTGTATTCTCAACTTGAAACCCTAGCAAAACATGTTCCTTCATCACGGGTTCATAAAGAAAGGACTTGAAGACCTTCCTCCGAAGTGGGAACTGCTTTGACTTCCCCTTGCATGTGGGCATGACCTTCCATTCAAATTCCTTGATGAAGTGAACATCTTTCGAAAGGATTCCTTGATGATGAATCACTCTAAGGAAAACAATTTCTTTTGAATTGTGTCTCCCTTTAGCAAACCCCCTTTCTTCTTCAGGTGGGTTCCCTAGGGAACCTTTCTTCAAAATAATTTATGATGAATGGACCTTTTCACATCTAGCCTATGGGCATCTTGACTAGGCTCATTTCATTCAACCTTCCGCGTCTAGCTTGGGGGAAGCCTAAATAGACCTTACTGTTGAAACAGTGTGTCCCTTGAGTGGATCCCTCTCCTTTCAAAGGGTTCCTGATGGACCACTTTGAATGTTTTTTAGTTTACGTGACCAACCGCTTTTTAGACATGATCTATGTATGGGTAGACATGTCTCTTCTTTTAGATGTGTCCTATCTGTAGATGGAAATATCAATGCTTTGGACCTATTCTATCTATAGGTAGTTGTGTCGATGCTTTAGATGCATTCTATATGTGGGTAGACGTGTCACCTCTTTTGCAATGATCTATCTATGGGTAGGCATGTCGCCACTTATGACTCTATAGAGTCTACTTCCTTGGAGATTCTTCCATGTGAGAGATCTTGGGGGTTGCCTCCTTCTAGGGCTGTAGGCCTGTAAGATTCTTTGTTGTTCCAAATTCATAGTTCTAAGCACCTATAAAGTCCTTCACATCTCCTGCACCTTCGGGTACACAAGACTAAGTACTGCTTCCTTGATAGTTTAGGTATACTTTTCTAAACCTGCTCTCTTCCTAATCTACTTTACCGAGCACTCATCAATACTCGTGCTCACTGAAGTGGGGGAAAAATGTATAAGAGTGAATTTACACCCTAGGCGCAATTCCCCTTTTTGCCTCTATACACATTAGAAAACCTAAGTCAAAGGCTTAAAATTACTTAAGGTCACTAATGGTGGCCCACTTGGCACTTGTTTTGTGTGTTGGTGTAGGTGTTTCTGCCAGGGACACCCACCTAATGTGTAGATGTCTGTGTGGTGCACTTACGTCCCTAGTAGATTGTTGCAGCTAAGCTAGCACAAGCGTTACTCTTCCCATTGGTAAGAAAGTTGTAACACCTTCTTTGGCCACTCAACCTGAATATGGCTATTTTCTTTTTCATTCCTTCATAATTAGTCTTTGAACTTGCATTTGGAGGTTGGAAGAAATCTTGAATAAATCAAGCTCTTATACATGCATTCTCACAAGCTCGCTTTCACTCACTTCCAAGCATTCCAAGCATTCCATTGTAGCAATATCACACTCCATCACTATAGTAGAGCACATTTGGGACCATGCCATTGCAGCAGAGGCTTGAGTTCCTCTCATTTCTCCTCCAAGCAGACTTGAGTTCTATTTGTGTAGGTGGTAAGCTTCCCTCTCCTCTCCTATATCACTTGGTTGAGTAGCATAGTACTGTTTTTGTAGTGCTTGTGTATTTATCACTTCTTTATCTCTTTTCCTTTGTCTATCAGTGGAGGTGGAAACACCTAAATGGGGGTTTTACTGATGCAGGCCCCTATACAACCACCCGACATTCTCTCTCTTGTTGTGTGTAGGTGTGTGGGCTCTCAGAGGATCAACTACCGAATGAGTTGATTGGTGAGATTCTCCTCATTCTCGTCACTCTCATTTGTTTCCTTTATAACATTAGAGAATATTTAATCTATTTAGTTCTATCATTCTAGCCTTTTAGTTAAATAGCTATGATGTTAGTCGTTATGGTGTGTTCAACCTTGTCTCAACTATTCTTCAATCGTACAAACTACAACGCATTTCTAGGATGCCAGTGCACTGTGCCTTCCTCTGAAGTCAACATTGATGTCCTTAGGTAGAGAGCTCTCTGAGGTGTAGAGTTGGACCTAAAAATTGACTCGTCTAGCTCGACATTGCAACTTGGGACTATAGAGTGATTGTAGGGTCTAAAAATCCTTGTCATTCTCTCCCTCATACCCTAAACACTTCACTTAGTTGAGGTAAGTTAGGCCAGCCTCTCACATATTGACCCTCCATGACCTAGGGTATTGTACGTGGTGGTCCCCTTCTCTTACACTAGCATACATTGCATAAAAGACCATCTTACTCTGTCATAGGCCTTGGACATATCTAATTTAATAAACATTCCTTTCTCCTTAGAAGAGGACATAAAATGCACAATTTCCATTGCTAGCATACATTGGAGAAAAGACCATCATACTCTATCATAGGCCTTAGACATAGAATGCATCATTCCATTTCCACCATAATCCCATCAACAATCTGTCAATCTTTGACAAAACCTCCTTGTTCCAAAGGTATCATATAGGCCAAACAAGTTTTCAACCTTTCCGCAATCAACTTAGTAATAATCTTAAAAGCCACATTATATAAAGCCACATTATATAGAGAAATAGGACTAAAAACAACAAAGTAATTGGCCCCCTCTTTCTTAGCGATAAGAACCATGAAGGTTGAGTTAAAAGCACAAAGCATCCTCTTATTATCTTGAGACCCTCTAACCACTTCTAACAAATCAAATTTTAGGATATCCTAGAATTGCTAAAATAACTCAATCGGAAAGCCAACAAGGCTAGGTGCCTTACCTTTCTTCACCTAGAAAATGATGCCCTCAGCCTCTTCTAGAGAAATGAGATTTAGAATAAAGTTATTCATCTCCTTGGAAACCACCAGAGGAATGCATTCAAGGACAACATCCTCTTCCACCACCACTTTTGAACAATCCTCAGTGAAAAGAGTAGAGACGAAACTAACTACCTCATTTGAAATAACCTAAAAAGAAGAGATAATGCCCCTATTACAAAAAATAATAGAAGTAACTAAGTTACCATAAATATGTTCTTTCATAGAATTATGGAAAAAATAAATCTTCCTATCCCCTTCCTGAAGCCAATCAATACGAGATTTTTGTTTTCAAAATAAATCCTCCTACAGCTCCTATTTAGAAAGATCCCTGAGAGTCTAGTCTCTTACTTGAGTAGGTCAACCATCATGCCATCTTCCTTAATTTTTAAAGTGGTACTATCCAAATGAGCCTGAATATGTTTTTTTCTCCAAGAAGACATTTCCAAAAGAAGCTCTTTTCAATTTTTTGATCCTATATTTAACATATTGTAGCCTCTTGAAAAATGAAAGCATAGTAGTGCTAAAGTAAGGCTTCACCTCATATCACCATCACTCAACCAACTATTATAGGCTAGGATCATGAACCCACATGAGCTGGAATTTAAAAGGAGGGTTCCTAGGAATAGAAAACTGAAGGCAATAAAACTTGATTGGCCAATGGTCTAAAACCCTCCATCCCAAGATCTAAGAAGAAGAATCCCAACACTCCCCAATTCAATGATCTAAAACCAAGAATCTATCTAGCCTTTTAGAGATAGACCCCTCTCCACATATTCTATTATGCCAAGTAAAAGAACCATTTACAAGCTTCACATCCAGCAAATTAAGGAAATAAATATTATTTCACATCAAGGTCGAAGCAGGATTCAAATGAATCACCCCTCGAGATTTTTCCTCAAAGAAACACATAGAATTGAAGTCTCCTGCAAGTATCCAAGGACAAAACGGTGCCAAAGATCAAAGGAATCTAATATGAGACCACAATATAGTCTTACCTAGTGAATCATTTGGTGCATAAACATTGGAGAATAGAGAAACTACACCTAAATCGAAGCAGGATGCAAGCACCGATAGAGAATTCTTACTGGAAGCCCACCAAAGGGGAACTATCTTACATGGGTTCCAAAGACAAGAAACAACTCTAGTTGATCCTTGGGAGCCAACACTCTAGCACTAACCTCTCTTCTAGACCTTGGAAGAAATGTTCCTCATTTCATCCATAGAAAGTTTAGTTTCTTAGATTAAAATAATATCAGGATTATGTTCATGGATCAAATCACGGGTAGCCCTTTATCTAGGGATGCTACCCAAACCCCTTGAATTCCATGAAAGAACTATCCTTTCTGGGATGAAGCAATGTGAGAGTCCAACATCTTAATAACACCTAATTCGACTAAATATTCACCCACAATCTTCATTTTTTCCAAATCCTTTTTCCTACCCACCTTTGACAACTTATTTGTTGCCCTTTAGTTTAAACTCTTTTGATAAAATCCTAGATGAGGCATTTTTTTTTTACCATCTTCCTTGGACCTAGATTCCAAATCCAAAACATTAGTTACCTCATTATCAACATGTTCCAGAGGTGTTTCACATAGGGGGTTTCAAACCATAAAAACTCCTAGATCACCATCAAACCCTTTCACAACCCCTAAGATCTCAATAGGAATTGGTTCCTTATAACTGTTATCCTCTAAAGTATGAGGTGAAACCATTTCATATACATGATCTTGGGGAGGAAGAGAAGATTGGTCCATACCCTACAAAACTTGAACCCGAAGAGTAAGATGATGCTCCATTGAGTCCAAGTCCTCCAAATTTTTGATGACATAAAACCTGTTACCGAAAGTGCCATTTTCCATGGATTTATTTTGTTGAGTAGCACCCTAGTCTTTGTTTTTCCTTTCACCAGGATGAACCCCTTTGAATTAGTCCCCTCATTTTGAGTTGGGGCTTTACCCTTTATTTTGGATTCAACTGCTTGTCACTCAGGCTGAGGAGGTGAATTGCTACCTCCTTGGGACAATTTCTTTGTTGGTCACCATACTCATGGAATAATCTACATCAGAAAGGTATTGCCTCATAATCAACCTGCTAGATCCAACTCATATCCCCCAATCTAATCTGAACATAATCTGGTAATGGAATTTTTAGGTTTATATTCCACATAAAATCTAAAAAAGGTGGTCACCTTATGGTCAAGGGTTTGATGAGAGGGGCCCAAGGGTTTCCCCAAAGTAGCAACAATAGAGGGAAAACCATCTTTCCTCCAATACTCTATTGGAGGACGACACAATCAGACCCACATAGGGATCTTTGATGGGAGCTCTTTTCAGGGGTCAAACCCCAAATGCCATGACTTAATAAAGAGCCTACCCTGATTGTGGAAATATGGACCACCCTCAAAAACCATATTTCAATCTGCAAGCTTGGAAAACACAGCAAAAAATAACCATTTTCTCCCAAGATAATATCCATATGCCCCTCTGGATTGCAATTTCTCCATGCCTAGGCCTCCAAGAATGGCAGTGAAACACAAACTTCCATGAACTTGTAAATTAAAGCATGCTCCGCCAGGTACTTAACATATTCTACTATCTCTTCAGGTTTGATTACCAGAACTAGTCGATCATTGCTTCTTTCTAAGCAACCCATTGGTACTAATCTCATTTTTGAAGAATGATTAAGTCTTGATTCCTCTATAGTACACAAAAGAAATTTTATTGCATCACCATGCCACAAAGAAGAAGAGTCTCCATTCAAAGAAATAGCTTTAAAATAAAGCTGAAATGGGTCCCCCAAACCCTTAGATGGTGTCAAGCAACTGACCTCTACACCAAGAACAAAATTAGAAAAATCACAAATAAAAAATAAAGCAAACCCATCAATACAGTCCCATCTGATTTGAATGTCCCGAATCAACACTCAAAAATGAAGAAAGAAGTGACAAAGGCTCATGCAAGGGCCTCCACCACTTGGAATGCACAAGATAGGTTGCTCAAGGTCATGTGGACTGCACAGCAGTGCCTTCCTTCATCCCCCTTTTTCGTCCATATCATTTTATTTTATTTTTGTTATATATATATATGTATGTATGTATGTATGTATGTATATTTATAAGAACATAGCACTTTATCTTTAACTTCTTAAACCATCATCTATGGGTTATAAACCCACCCAAAATTCATAAAGGTTGCTCACAGCCCTTGATTTCCTACTTTGTATTAACTATCAGTGACTTAAATTCATTAAGTGATCAATATAAGCACTTGCGGAGACTTAAAATCACTAGTGGTTTTATATATTGTCAACTTAACTATCATTTTTAGTAGACTAAAATGGCCCATTTCACATCGAATCTTCCACCTAGTGGCCACTAGGGGGCCACTAGGTCCCTCATATGCCAAATTGGGCCTCTTTTTTAAACATGCATAGCTTTTCACCATGGTATCATATTTTCAAAATTTAAATATTTCCAAAAAGATGGAGATGAGAAATTTGCATCCATAGAGGTATTGAAAACATTTTTTTCCATTTTTTCCTAGATAGTTTACATTGAAGTCGTTTGTTGCAAATTTCTTCAATAGACCATAACTTTCGGCTTGGTGCTCTAATTTGTGGAAATGAATAGGTATTGGAATTATGCTAAAGATAAATACATAGCTATAAAGCTAATTTTCCATATTTTATGTTGGCTTCATTTAGTTTTAAAATTTGTAATTTTGGTTATTTTGACCCTATTGAGTCTTGTATATTGGAAAACAATTTTTAAATGTACTCAAATACAAAGTGTCAACCTTATAATGTTTTGGGGGGTAATTTTTATACTAGTGAAAAGGGTGGGGGTTTTTTGGTGTTCTTATGTTCACTTTCTTTTCCTACTTCTATTTGCATCTCCTCATTATGGCTTGAACAATAGTTCCTATTATAAATACATACAACTATTTTGAGTTCAAGTCTTGTAGTGAATAAAATGGTAGTCTTATTAATTTGGGAATGAATAATTAATGATAAAATGAACCTAATTATGACTTATTTAGGATGTTGCAAAGTGTATCCTAACACTTTCACACTAATCAAGGGCTTTATTAATTAATTGGGCTTATTTATGCCATAATTAATCTTATTTTTCATCCACAATCATTATTAATTACATCTTTATGAGGATAATCTTGACACTTATCAAATAAGCAATCATAATTCAATGTTTTGGGTCATGTGTTCCAAACTTGGTGATATGGGACTCATACACCACCTTGGGAGTATGAGTCCCAACTAGATATTGGCACTTGATTTTGAATTTCACATTAAATAAGACTTGTCTTGTTTGAATTTCACATTAAATAGTACCTTGGGCATATGAGTCCCACTCTAATCAGGACCCATTTTGAATTCAATTCTTGGTAGGATTTTATCCTTCTAGATTTGATGTCGGCTTGTAATGTTGTAATTTTGAGAAACTTTGCATAAACAAGTATATGTACAAGGTTATTTCACATATTTTCACCTAGAAAGTTTACAAGTCATCTAGCAATTCAAGTGAGAGCATTATAGAGAATTCAAGAGCATTCAAGAGTGATTATCGAGCATTTTGGAGCATTATTCAAGAATCAAACATCATGTCAAATTCATCATGCATCATGTTTGTTTTTGAGCTAACATTTGTGATGTTTGGTTTTATGATTCAAGAAAGCATTCAAGTAAAGATCTATATCATTCAAGAAAGATTCAAGATCCGCATTCATGCTATCCATTACATATAGTATTGCAACATTTTTTTCAAGGGTTTGGTGAGTTGCAACATTGCATATTTGTTCATTCATCATTCCTCCATTCTATTTCTATTAATTTCATGGTTTGATTACCAAAATAGGGTTTGACCAAGGAAAACCCCTATCCACTAACAAAACAACATTTTTCCCTCTCTTTGATGTGTGATTTATATATTTAGGTTGAATATTCATTGAAGGGAAAGATTGGAGAAAATTTATCAAGTTGTCAAAGTTGTCACCTACAATGCAAGATCACAAAAAGTCATCTACAATTTGCAATTTAGTGTTTTAGGGTCAGAGATTTGATAAGAAAGAAGATACAAGAGAATATTAGAGGATATCAGAGTTTCAAATCAACCCTAATTCTAGGACTAAATCACCACTTTGGCATATGAGTCCCAATATACCAAATGTCAAGGATTTTTTGTAGATCTTGCTTTAGCAATTCTAGATTCAGATTTCATCATGAAACCCTAAATTGGGACTAAATCAACCTTACTAGCATATGATTCCTAGTGTGCATTAAAATTCAGTATTTCTAGGATTTCAGACCCTCATTCAAGCCTCTTTAGTTTCCAAGTGTACCTTTGTTTATCTTGAATTTACGGTTCTAATTTAAGTTCATTTTCTAAGTCATATAACTTAAGTTCTGCATTTCTTGTCTTTCCAAACCATTCCTTGGTGGTGAACCCTATTTTAGTGTTTAATCATACCCTAGGACACCTTATTGTAGATCTCTTTCCCTCACTTCATCCCTAGATTGAGATGTGTAAGGTTTCCTTGAGTGAAACTTGTAGAAAATTGGTTGTTAAATGCCCTAAAACATATCAAACCCCCAACCATTTTTTGAGGTTTCATTTTGGTGAACCTAATGTTTGGAACACCTTATTTTCAAATTTGGATTGCATCATAGTCCTAGATCTAGCTTTCATTAAATTTTTGTTAGGTCTTGCATTAATTAATTTGCATCTAGCATTTCTAAATATTGCATTAGTGAAAGTTCATATACGTTGTATTTTTGAATCTTGCATCATTGAATTTCACATAAAATATGTAATTTCACATAGTCTAGAAAACATTCAAACCAAAAAACATAACATTCACTCAGAATTTATTGAATTTACTGAAAAAACCCTAATTTGGGACTCATATACCCCACTTGGTAGTTCAGTCCAACTGTAGGTGATTTTACATAATTTTTGGGTACTTTGTGTGGACTATTTTGTAAAATTTTAATCCCTTAAGAAACAATTACTAGGACTCATATGCCCCTCTGGGAAAATTACTCCTAGACTAGACCTAAAACTACCTTTTACAACATTAAAAACATCATTTGTGTGCTTTTGTTTGCTACTGTTAGCTATCTGTTTCAGTTTGTTGAGTTTCTATTTCGTTAATTTCATTCAATCTACCATAATTTTCTTCATTTAGTGCATTGTAAAATTTCAAAATGGAATTTACAACATTTCATTTTTAGATTGTTTCATAATGTAATCAACAAATTACCTTCTTTAGAATCTAAAAATTACATTTACACATTTCATTATACGTCATTTTGTTCCATTTTAAATATCTTTCCATTTTGAATTTGTATAGATTACTTGTCACAAATGTTAGTATCTATCTTTTCCAAGTTTTCAAAGAAAAAATTCATCAATAAGCATGGTAGTCATTTGTTCAATACATTTCCTAGTTATGAGAGTCTCTTAGTGCAAGAAAATAAAAATGTTAGCACTTTCATTAAACCTACACCCCCTCTTATCTTTCCTACTTGTGGGAATGATGTGATAGAAGAGGATACAAGCATAGGTAACAATGATGATCATAATTTTTGTTCTCTTGATACCTCTCTTGTTAGTGAAAAAGGTATCTTGGTGAAAGAAGATACAATCATTGAGAATCATGAAAGTCTTGCTTGTCCTTCTAGAACTCCCCATTGGGAGGATATTATGGCACAAGAGAATTAGATCATAAAAAAATTTCTAAACATCACCCTAACTAATTCCCATTCATCCCTTGATTTTGAGAACATTTTAGTGAAAGAGGATACAATCGTAAGGAATCATGGAAATCATATTGTAAGTGAGGACAATAGGTTCGTGTTAGATGATCGACCCTTTAAGATCTATCACAAACCTCTTTATGTTTCCTCCCCTACCTACCATATTTTAGAAGACATTATGGGACAAAGGAATGGAATTATGGACAATGATGATAATCACATTTTTTCTTCTCCTAGTATCTCTCCTAGTTGTGAATAAGATACTTGGATATTAGAAAAAACAATCGATGAAAGTAATAAAAATATTAGTTTCCTCTCTTCCCCTAGGAAAAAAATATTGAAGAAAAGAATCCCATCATTGATAAGCAAGAAAATATAATCAATGATAACTCCCTTACTTGCAATGAAGTCATTTTAGAAGAACCAACCTTTGAATTTTAGGAACATCTAGTTTTTAGTTCTAAAAACTCTCCTCCTAGGGAGGATATCATGGTGCAAGGGAATGACAACATTAACAAGAGTAATTTTTCTTCCTTAGATGATGGTGAAAAGATGACACTAGACTCCCCTTCATTAGAAAGACATCAAAATGAAACCATTGAGGTTATGAATGTACAAGTGTCCATTAGATCCCCCTTGATTAATGGACCTCCTACATACCCTGTGAGACATCCTAAAAATCCTCTAATTCTTTACCCACCCTCACAATGACCAGAAACTCAAAGAAAAAATGAACTTATCCTTTACCCACATAAGAATAATATATCACAAGAATCATTTTATAATAGCATTTCTCATACATATAACACTAGAAACAATCCACAACCAAGAAAAACAACTTTAACATCCATCCCATTGCCTAGCCCTGTCTTGCTTAGTGCCCCTTGTTTTGTTAGGAAATCTAGGGGGCATCTCAAAGAAATCTCTAAGAACAGTAGTGCCTTCAATAACTTTAATCAATTAGGTTGCCTTAAAGACACGTACAACTATGTCCTAAAGAGAAATAGACACCGTTCATTTTCCACATTGATCCTTCTAAGAGAAGCTCATGGAAAATTCAACAACATGCATTTAACAGATTCTACTATAATAACCAATAGAAATGAAAGATGAGACAAAAACCAGAGAAAACATATTTATGTGGGGAAAATCCTTTCAGATAAAAAACCCCACACTCCAAAGATCAAGCCATTGTATTATTCAGCAACAAACAGTTACAATACAATTTTACGCTCATAGCCTTTACAAAGATTGCATCTTGTTCATTCTGGATAAACTTGGTAGCTTACTCTCCCTGATAGATCAACCATGGCATTCATGATTAGGAGAGATTCCAGCAGCATAACTCTGCCTCTCTCTTCCTCTTGCTTTAGCCTCATGGCTTTTTCCTTTCAGCTAGCCACTCGACTCTCTCGCTTCTTCTTTTGTTCTCTCTGGCTCTTAGACTTTGTCATACTCTCCTTCAGAATGTCCAATGCATACATATATGCATTCATTCTCAATGACCTTTGTGAATTGGTTTGCTTCAAACTGTCAAATCACAACTATCGAATCAACCAACTCAGCATCGTAGATGTTTCCACTTCCTTGCATAGAAGATAATACATCCAGGTCACATCACGTAGGACAATCTTCAAAGAGTCAAGTGGGTTCAACCTGTGTTTTCATATCGGTGAGACACTAATCGTGTCTCCTTGATGCCAACACAGCCAACATTTGATATTGCCAAGAGTCTGCCCTATTGGTAAGAGGTTACATTGAGTCTAGAGAGCTATCACTAAGACTTCATCATGTCGCCAAGACCTCACACTGAAAATCACAAGGTATTCTGAGGAGTTCATTAGTCGGTAAGACCATCGCTCTTCATGCAGACATTACACCAAAGTCTTGAAGTCACAAGGACCTCAGCATTCTCATCGGTGATACAATCGCCATTCGATGATACATCATACTAAAGTTCAAAGGTCATATCAATGTTGGCTTTTCCATCAGCAAGATACCCGCAGTTCGCCAAGACTTCATACTGAAGTCTTCAAGTCATGCCGACGTGAGTATTCCATTCGGTGAGACAATCGTCTTTCACCAAGACATCACACCAAGCACTTAATGTTATAGCAAAACATCCCAGTCGGCAAGACTTATCACTTTCACCAGGAGGTTACACCGAGCCCTTCAAGTCATACTGAAACATCAAACAGTCAACAAGACTCAGGCTATCGCTGAGATGTTATATCGAGATCAGGTTTCCAATCGGCAAGACAATCCCTCTTTGCCAAGACATCATACCAATACCTTCAAGTCATATCAAAAATTCCAACCATCAACCAAACATTCCTCATTCTCTAAGACTTCATACCGAAGTCCTTTTGTTTCTCTGATGACTCCATTTGCTAGGAGTCTCACCGAAAACACCTAATCACATGTGGCTTTGTCAGCCAGACATACCGTTGTCGCTAAGAGGTCATAGCGAACCCCTTTCGTTACCCTGATGACTCCATCTATCTGTCGGCGAGACATCTTCCTTTTGCCAAGACTTCACGCTGGAGTCTTTGAGTTACCACGAAGACTCCAAGTGTATCTCTACTGTCAGTGAGACATTCAATAGTTGCTGAGAGTTCTTCCCGAGACCCTTGTGTTACCCTGATGACCATATCGGTGAGACACTCTTTAGTCGCTAGGACTTCATACTAAGTGTTCAAGTTACCTCGTAGACCCTAATCACTATAGGTCTCCTCGACATCCGCTAGGCACCCGATAAAAAACACTTGTATCTCCATCGGCGAGACATCTCCCAATCGCCAGGACTTCATGCTGATAGGAGCAAGTCATGTCGATTACCACATTGGCTAGAAAGACCAAAGGTCATGCCAATATTGACAAGACTTCCTATCATCACTGAGACATCATCCCAACTGTCCAAGGGTATGCCGAAGGTTTCAGATGTTGATTGCCAAGACTTTCAGGAGGTCACAACAATAGTCAAGATCAACTAGTAGGTCGGCCAGACATCTCCATAGTCTCACCAAAATTGCTCACAAGAGGTTTTAGTCTGTGGGATTGAGACACACAATTCCAACAATCTTCCACTTGACGAAGATCATACAGGCACCTCCAAAGCAACCAGAAACTAAGATCAGACTAGCTCTACTAGTTCAAACCCTGCAACACTCAAGACACCCAATCAACAGGATTCCACAGATTCAGTCCACAAGACAATCTGCAACCAAGACCAGGCATCCAACTGCAACTCACTGTCCAACAAAGCAATTGATCACAGCCTTCCAGGAAACCACATAGACCTCAAACATGCTCTCATGCTCCATCAAGAATTCTGCACCAACATCTAAGATGTCCACCATTCAGGCAACAAACCCTGTCATCTTCCAGCATGCCACCTATGGAAGAAAGATTCAAGTCAAGGTGAATAAGAACCATTCCAACAAACACAAGAAAAAGATTCTAGTGATATCATCAATCAGATAATGCTACCACTTCACTATGCTCAAAATGCTATACAGAAGCAATATCAACTTCAAATATTCAGATAGAACACAACAGTGAAGTCATTCTCCAAAAACAAGATAAAAAACACCAATTAGAACAACAATCAGACTGAATGCCTCCATCCAACTGATAAACCCACATGACTAAAGATAGCACCCACAGCTCATGCTATTCCATCCAATCACACATACCTCACAAGTATCAACATTAGTAAACTTATTCCAAACCATAATCAACTCATTAACAACAAATACAAGCTCCAAGTGCCAACCAATCAAAGAAGACAAGACACATACATGAACTCCCATTGCCTGAGTAATCCAGATTTGAAAGATCAAAAGGCATTGCAAGTATACCAATAACAACACATAGAACATGTGACCATGTAGTACCAATAAAATATCCACAATGATGTGCACAACCTGCAACAAAATGCTACAATAAACATTTCTCTCACCACAAACCTTCACGACCATAGAGAGAAAATTTGCACATCATCTTCGTGTAGAACATCCTCCTACATACAGTTCTAACAACTAGCTGTTTCAAGAATGATCTTCTTCACAACCCAAAAGAGAAGCTTTAACAACATCCATCTGTTCAATCACCAAGATCAAACCAATTTAAAAAACAACATGGATGTAAGCATCTCAAAGAAGATCAAGCTAGTTCATTCCCCATTTCAGGAAATCAGCCCATACAACATCTCCTACCAATTCTCATAAGTAACAAGGAGATAAAACAAGCTGTACAACTTCCACTATGAATCCTCTAGAATCATTAGACAAAAATTCAAGATCCATATCATGAAAGTGAACAAAAACAAACACATCTAAAAAATATAATGGGCCAAATACCTCTCAGATAAACTAATGAGTAGACCAAGGGTGAGAACGAGAATACTCCTTCAAGATATACAAGTCATCATGACTAATCCAAGAGAAATCTCCTCATAGGTCTCTTATTGAACTTACGTTCAACCAAGATGTGGCCTTATCAGACTTTCAAACCACTGTCAAAGCTCTAATCATCTGAATCAAGAACTTATCATGACAACATGATCTACATATCCCCTTAGGAGATACCATGCTTCAAGTGACTTCACTATGGTCTAATGAACAATGTCAAAACTCCAGTGCACCAAGAGTATACCATGACATAAAGAAAATAGACTCAAAACCAACATCACCTGTCAAGCACCACCAACACCTTAGCCAAAGGCTCCAAGCGCCCTCCATGGTTCCAAGATATTGCACATCTTCAAATAATGTCCATACAAATGTGAAAGAACCCTTTTGCAGCAACAAGATCCCAAGAAACATTTGCAACACTAAAGAAGACCATTCACCACCATGTGATGAACCCACAATCACTGCTAGAGCTCCCACTAAAACGTGACACCCGAGCTCTCCAAGCATCATGATGAACTGCTTCAAGTTCCCATAATTGACCATTCAGGTACTCAAGAATATCCATCCTCTCATCTCAAAACAGTCACACCAATGCACAAGTGACCACAGACAAGGCCAACTAACAAGTCTACACCATTAATGAATCAACCTCATGGATAAAGACAGTCCACATCCAAGTTATCTCATTTCAGCCAATGGGTAGCTAATCCACCAACCGCATAAATCATAGATCACAAACATCGAACATGCAAACCTATTATCACATTGGAAACTGAGATATCAAAGAAGATAACCATGTAGACAACATGACTCAAACACCAGATCACACCAAACCTAATTTTCCAAGCATGTCTACAATGAGCACCATAACCAAGGAACCCACAAGCACCACCACAAGAATGCTAAGTGACAAATCACATACCAACACTCCCATGCAGAGAAGAAATCACACCTTCTCAAACCATGCACAAAGCATGCATGCAAAACTGCATCTCATCAAACAACACCCCTACTAGGCTCTAGAAAATAGTTTAACAACTCCACATGACCACAAGTTTTTCTTAACCATGTCAAACCTGCAAAACTATAGAGCTATGCAAGTACAAAACATCTATAAAAGGAAAACAACAGTTCAGGAAATCCAGGCCTCTATCGGGACAAATCTAAACCACCAACATGTACATGCATCCGAGAAAGGGAGAAAGGCTATTTCATAAGCTTGCAAATCATCTGATGATTAACTCCATAGCCTTTATATATTTGACATTAACAGGAAACAGTGCCTTCCAACACCAAGAAACACCACCTAGCATAAGCACTCTCTTCCATGGCTGAAAAACAAACTAGGCTTCTCCATATCATCAACGAGCCTCTCAGATAGACACCCAATATGAGAGCTTTACTACTACACAGCCACAGAGCAAGAAAATCCACCTCGTACACCAATTTTATACCGCTACTAATCAGGAGACATAGATCACAACAGACCAACATGATCAACTCCCTTTTCTATCTCCACCACCCTTCAAGCTGCGTGTTGTCTACGAATAACACAAGATTTCCACTCACCAAAGGATCAATAAATCAGTTCATTCCTCCAAATTTCCTCTAGTCCACAAGCTAAGAAATCTTCACAAGAGAAATACCAAGAAACAACAACCAGATGAAAGCTCTGATACCACTTGTTAGGAAATCTAGGGGGCATCTCAGAGAAATCTCTAAGAACAGTAGTGCCTTTGGTAACTTTAATCAATTAGGTTGCCTCAAAGACAAGACAACTATGTCCTAAAGCAAAAACAGACACAGTTCATTTTCCACATTGATCCTTCTGAGAGAAGCTCATGTAAAATTCAACAGCATGCATTTAATAGATTCTATTATAAGAACCAATAGACATGAAAGATGAGATAGAAACTAGAACAAACAGTTTTACATAGGGAAAATCCTTTCGGATAAAAAACCCCACACTCTAAAGATAGAGCCATTGTATTATTCAACAACAAATGGTTACAATACAATTTCAGGCTCATAGCCTTTACAGAGATTACATCTTGTTCATTCTGGATACAACCTAGTAGCTTACTCTCCCTGATAGATCAACCATGGCATTCATGATCAGGAGAGATTGCAGTAGCATAACTCTACCTCTCTCTTCCTCTGCTTCAGCCTCATGGCTTTGGCCTTTCAGCTAGCCACTCAGCTCTCTCTCTTCTTCTCTTGTTCTCTCTAGCTCTTAGACTTTATCTTACTCTTCTTTAGAATGTCCAATGCATACATATATGCATTCATTCTCAATGACCTCTGTGAATCGGTTTGCTTCCAACTATCAGATCACAACTATCGAATCAACCATCTTAGCATCGTAGATGGTTCCACTTCCTTGCATAGAAGATAATACGTCTAGGTCACACCACGTAGGACAATCTTCAAATAGTCAAGGGTGTTCAACTTGTGTTGTCATGTCAATGAGACACTAATCGTGTCTCCCCGATGCCAACATAGCCATCATTCGGTATCACCAAGAGTCATCCCTATCGGCAAGATGTTACATCGAGTCCAGAGAGCTAGCGCTAAGACTTTGTCATGTTGCCAAGACTTCACACCAAAAATCACAAGGTATTCTGAAGAGTTCATGAGTCGGCAAAACTATTTCTCTTCACCCAGACATTACACCGAAGTCTTCAAGTCACATCGACCTCAGCATTCTCATCAGCAAAGATAATTGCCATTCGATGAGACATCATACCGAAGTTCAAAGGTCAAATCGATGTTAGCTTTTCCATTGGCAAGACACCCACAGTTCGCCAAGACTTCATACCAAAGCCTTCAAGTCATGTCGACATGAGTATTCCATTTGGTGAGATAATGGTCTTTCGCCAAGACATCACACCGAGCGCTTCATGTTATAGCAAAACATCCCAGTTGGAAAGACTTATTTCTTTTTCCAGGAGGTTACACCTAGCCCTTCAAGTCATATTGAAACATCCAACAGTCGGCAAGACTTAGGCTATCATTGTGATGTTATACCAACATCAGGTTTCCAATCGGCAAGACAATCCCTCTTCACCAAAACATCATACCGATGCTTTCATGTCATCTCAAAATTTCCAACTGTCGGCTAGACATTCCTCATTCGCTGAGACTTCATACCAAATTCCTTGTGTTTCTATGATGAATCCATTCACTAGGAGTCTCACCAAAAACACCTGATCACATGTGGCTTTGTCGGCCAGACATACCACTATCGCCAATAGGTCATAGTGAACACCTTTCATTACCCTGATGACTCCATCTGTCTATTTGCGAGTCATCTTCATGTCACCAAGACTTCATGCTGAAGTCTTTGAGTTACTGCGAAGACTCCAAGTGTATCTCTGTTGTCGGCGAGACATTCAATAGTCGCTCAGAGTTCTTCCCAAGACCCTTGTGTTACTCCGATGACCATATCGGTGAGACACTCTTCAGTCACTAGGACTTCATACCAAGTGTTCAAGTTATCTCAAAGACCCCAGTCCCTATAGGTCTCCCTGACATTTGCTAGGCAC
The DNA here is from genome assembly GCA_007258455.2 of Sequoia sempervirens. NCBI lineage: Eukaryota > Viridiplantae > Streptophyta > Pinopsida > Cupressales > Cupressaceae > Sequoia > Sequoia sempervirens. The sequence continues at coordinate 680,103,630 of VDFB02000003.1, forward strand.
CCACTAACAAACACTTGTATCTCTGTCAGAGAGACATCTCCCAATCGCCAGGACTTCATACCAATAGGAGCAAGTCATGTTGATTACCATAGTAGCCAGTTAGACCAAAGGTCATGCCAATATTGGCAAGACTTCCTTCCATCGTCGAGACATCATCCTGACTGTCCAAGGGTACACCGAAGGTTTCAGATGCTAATCACCAAGACATTCAAGAGGTCACAACAATAGTCAGGATCAACTAGTAGGTCAGCCAGACATCTCCATAGTCTCACCAAAATTGCTCACAAGAGGTTTCAGTATGTGGGATTGAGGTACACAATTCCAACACATTTTCCTTCATATAATGAAAAGGAGTACAATCTTGATGAATAACTAAAGAATACTCTTGCTAAGATATCATTATGGGACCTTATTCAAGGCTCCCCTCATTATCTTAACATAATTAAAAGTGCCCTACAAGAGGGTATGTGGAGGATCATCATGGAAAAAATAGGCCCTTAAGTGGCAAAAAATTCAAAAAAATCAGAGTTAGGCAACTTGATGTAAATTTTTTAATAAGTTACCTATATTATTTTAAAAATATGTAATAATAGAATCTGTAGCAAATTAAATGTAGTTTCTAAATTGCTAGGTTTATTTTCTTTTAAAAGTCTATTTGGTGAAAATTTGAAATTTCAATGCAGTAGTACTTAAATTTTAGGGAAAAAAGAAGAAGTAGGTGTCTGTCTGACCACCCTAACAATAATAAAATGATAAAAAAAAAATTATAATATTTTATATATAAGTAGAGGACTCATGTCCCAATGTGATGCATATTTTTTTGTAATTTTTTTCCAAGTGAATAATTAATTATGATTTTTTTATTACAACTTTTAAAAATATAAAAACTCATATGGCTGACCAACTTAACTAGGTAAAAACTTCATGAATTTTTTTATTTTTTTAATCCTATAGTATGTGAAGCATAGAATGTGACTCATGTTTTGGATTCAAAAAATGCGATACGATTTGAATGCTATAGATGCTTTTCAATCAGCCTATCAATCAAGACTTTAGTCGTAATTCAAATAGAAAATGAATAATAATTATTTATTAAATTAAAAGTAAAGCATAATTTATATTGGTGGAAAGAGGAGAATCTTCTTTAAAAGCCCTTTTTGTTTCATTAATTTTGGGTTAAAAAAAGTAATCATCCACATAACCTACACATACCCATCATATCACCATTTTTTGGCCCATCATGATCCTACACATACCCAAGAAGTTCCTCCTCCCCTAATGTGAAATGAAATGAAGTATCAACCTAAATTCAAGCTATAAATTTAGTCAACTTAGACATTACTTTCCATCAAGATGAGTTACCCTCACTAGAAGTGCAAAAACAAAATGACACTTTCATGATAATAGCTAACTATGATGGTGGGGAATTAAATAAACCATTTTTGATAATAGCTCCACCCTTAATGTGTGTAGTGTGACCCTTTTGGATAGACTTGAATGGATAAATCAAAAATTCAACTTTCCTCTTTATCTATTAGTGGGTTTGATAAGATGGGAAAATGAATGCTTGGTAAGATTACATTACTGATTATAGTTGAAGAAGTTACATTACAAAACCATATCCATGTTATGCCTCATGTTGTTTCATATAATCTTCTTTTAGGCAGACCATGCATCCATCCAATGAATGGAGTTGTAGTGTATAAAAATGTATCCCTTTTTCACACCTGATATGGGAATAATTAATGTCACCTTGATCTAGTTTTGTGAGGAGTTTTACAAATCTGCATTAGGTCTTCGACCCTCCTTAAGCTAGATTAACTTAACTTTTCCCTAATTTAATGCTATAAAATGTATTTATTTACACTTTCAAATTAAATTTACGAGGACTGTAAATTAGGTAGACCTAATCTAGTGTTGTAATGTGTTTTACACATTCACATGGGATTTAGGGCCCTTATAAGCTAAATATACCCAATTTTCCCTTGATTTAATGTTGTAAAATGTATTTATTTATACTTTCACATTGAATTTTTGGGAATCTTGCATTTATAACCTTTATATCATCATTAATAGGCCCATATGATGCCATATTATGCATCTTAAGGCATATTTTAATCAAAAACCTGACAAAATCAACATATAAGCTTAATTTCATGACTCCCCAACATTCTATCTGGAAAAATAGCCCCTGTGGGATGCATTCACCACTCTGGGTGAATGAGTCCCAACTAGGTGGGAATCATTCACCCAACTTGGTGAATGAGTCCCATTTGAGCTATTTTGAGGTTCTAAGCAGGGAAAGTGGGTTTTTAATTCAAATTTCTTCCATGTTGGACTTGGGGATCAAATTAATGGTCATTTGAGTACATTTCCTATATAAACAAGATTTAAAATCATTATTTCATTAAGCATTCATATTATCAAGTCAAGCATTCAAGAGTTAATGGATTCCATGACTTCACAAGATTGTTAGGAAAGTTTTCAAGATCATTTCTAAGGCATTCAAGGGCATATTATTCATCAATTATTGCAGCAATTCAAGATCCATTATTATGAAAAGGTTCTAATTGAATTATTTCATGTTCATGCTTCATTATATTATCATTTGGTTTAATTACCTAAAAGGGGTTTGACCAAGGAAAACTCCTATTCCCTAACAATCAAAACTTTTTTTTCTTTCTCTCTCCTTCTCTTTGTGTGATTGCAGATTTAGGTGCTTTGAATAATTGAATATCATTGAATACTAGGTTACATGGTTGTTGGAGTTTTCTCCCCATTTGCAAGGTCATCATATTTATTAAAAGGTTATCTACAACCCTAAAATTGGAGTTTTAGGTCTGAGAACCTGGAGGAGCAGATTGAGCAGACTGAGAAGACCAATTTCAGAATTTGAATTTCTAAAAATTCTAAATTGGACTCATTCACCAAAAGTGGTGAATGAGTCCCACTATAAGTTTTTTTCAAAGATCTTTCTAGATTTGGATACCCATTTTCTAGAAACCTACTCCAATGCAAAAATCAAGAACTGGGACTTACTCAGCCAGATTGGTGAATGAGTCCCCCTAAAATTTTTAGTATTCATTCAATTCTCTACAAGTTTCAAGGTGCACACATTCTATCTTGCAACTTTTTGTTTTGTTTTACACACTTTTCTACATCATTTTGTAGTGCATTACATTAAACTAGGGTTTATAGTTACATCTTTCATTTCATTTTCTTTTCCATGTCTAAAATTTGTGGTGAACCCCTCATTAGATCATTTTCAGTCCTTAAAACAACCCTCTTTCAATATTTCTTTCTCCTTTGCAAAGAAATTTCAAGGGTTTGTTCTTGAGTCAAAGTTAGTGAAAGTCACCCCTTTCTAGGCCCTAAATCAAGTCAAGGGTGGAGAAAGGAAAGAAAAATTTCCAAATTTTATTTTGGTGAATCCACATTTAGAATACCTTCTTTTAAAATTGTGCATTAATGAAAGCTCATTTAGCTTACATTTTTGCATCCAATTTCACTAAAAATCATTTAAACTCTACATTTGCATCTCAGATCTAGATCATACAACATAGAAAACATAAAAATCAACTAAAATTTTCATAAAATTTTGGAAAAAATCTATACTAGGGCTAATTTTTCACCTTGGGCGAATCAATCCAAGTCCAAAATTTGAACTACATTTTACATAGTTAAATTCCCAGTTTTCAAGCTTTTGTTTGTTGTTATTGCTTTTTTGTTTCAGTTTGTTCACTTTTTGTTACATTCAAATCATTAGAAGTAGCATAATTTACATTCATTGCAATTGTGGATGGAATTAGATTCTTGCACTTTTAATTTTTAGCATTAGTTCATAGTTCACTTAGATTAGATTGCATTCAACAATCATTAGAAATGAATACAAAATAAAAAAATAAAGAAATAAACAAAAAATGGTCAACCTTAGAGACAACATGTAATTCAAACCCTTTTAGTAGTGATGAATTTGACATATTAGATGAAGCCCTTTATGAATTCATCTCTCCTAGATCATCCATTAAATGTTTGATACAAGAGGATGTAAGCATTGAAAATCATGATAGTCATAATTGTTCTTCTTCTGATATCTCTCCCATTGGTGACGAAGATATCTTGGTGAAAGAGGATACAATCATCAAAGATCATGAAAGTTTTTTTTTTCTTCCCCCTTGGAAAGATATTATGACACACAAAGCTGAGATCATGGAAACTACCTTACCTAGTCTCCATTCATCTCTCAACACCTCCCCTACTTGTGAAAAGGCTTTAGTGAATATGAATACAATTGTGAATGATCATGAAAAACACAATTGTGTGGAGGATATATTAATATGAAGAGATCCAATAATTATGAGCTATGACAATCCTATACCTCCTAATCGGGAAGACATCATAGGACATGGGGATGTAAATATAGATAATCATGACAATCAGACCTTTCCTTCTCCTAATATCTTCTCTATACATGAAAAAGATAGTTTAGTGTTATAATATATCCTTATTGAGACTCGTGAGAATCTTATTCCTCCCTTTCTTAATGCCCTTACCATTTGGGAAAACTTATTTGACCAAAAAATTACAATCATTGGTAACCATGAAACTCATAGTTATCCTTATTTTGATACATCTCCTATTTGTGATGAAGCTACTTTACAATATCTAAACTTTGAATGTGATGAACCTCCTTTTTGTTACTTTCCTAAAAGCTCTCCTACTAGGGTAGATATTATGGAACAAGAGAATGCGACCTTAGAGAAAAAGGATGAAATTATGGATAACAATCAAATTTCCCCCTCTCCTAATATCTCTCCTATAGGTAAATAATATATTATTGTGTTACAAGATCTAATCAATGAGAATCATGACGAAAACATTATTGAAAAATAAAATACCATCATTGAAATGCAATAAAATCTAACCATTGATAACCTCCTCGATTGTGATGAAGTTATTTTTAGAAGAACCCGCCTTTGAATGTCATGAACATCTTTTTTTTCACTTTTCTAAAAACTCTACTACTAGGGAAGGTATCATGGTGCAAGAAAATGACAACATCGACACATTTCTTTAAAACAACAGAAATATGGCTTCCTTAGATGAAGATGATTAAGTTAAAATAGACTCTTGTTCACTAAGAGATCATGAAACTAAGGATATGTCTTTTGACATTATGCACATTAGACATCCCTTGACACCAACCACACATGTAGAACCCATACAAGAGATAGAAAACAAAAGAAAATTGAAGAAGCCATAAAGTTATTGGAAGATGCTAAAAAAACCTTTGATTTCATACCTATATTCATAGGAGAATACAAGATCATAACAAAAGAGTCTAAAAAGGGAAAAGAGAAACTAGCAATGATAATACAAAATTCAGAAAAATTCATTTCAACCACCTTAAAATAAAATTCAACATTCAAGAAAAACATTAATGAAGTTGAACAACCACTGAATCCAAAAGAGGTGAAAAAGATTTATCAATGAGGTTTTGAACTTATGAAGCAACTTGGGAAAGGATGTGATATTATAGAACAAGGAATCCATGTCCCTATAAAGCTTAAAACACAAGAAATGACTACTAATCTTGGTTATTGTCCCTCGAAACAAAATCCTTCATTCAATTTCAACACCATCACAAAATATTTTTCCAAGACAACTTTAACTTTGATACATCTGAAACTGATAGATATCTCATTAAATATGTATCAAGTTGACACTTTGTTTACTCATCATAATAAATAACATTATTTGTTGCTGCTTCCAATGTAATAGCTGTAGGATCATAGTTTACTCACTATTGGATGTCATTCCCTTTTTGGAAGGAGCAACATATCATCATCCACTTTGGGCTCACCATTATCCTACACTAAGTGGGGCAAGGGGTTTAGGTAGCCTTGTCCTCATATGTCACTTGTTGTTGTCTCTTTTGGCTAGTTGACTATCTTTCATGTATATATTCATTCAAGCTTGGGATGTGGACAACATTCCTTAAGTTGTCTCTCATGTCTTCTTTCATTGACTACTTTAAATAAATTTCTCATAGTGATGGTGTAGCAACCACTTTAATGTGGGGGCATACATAGGTGACATCTTTTGGCAAAATTTCATGGCGTGATTTTTCCTTTTCTTGTGATGTCTACTCTTCTTGTTGGTGTCATGGGGTTTGATGTTATCCAAGAGTGTAAAATCTAATTACATGGCATGATGTGAATGAGGCATCCCATGGGAAATGATCTGACACTCTCAACTTTTCTTCTCTTGGAGACATTAGGCACAATGCTCCCTTAGAAGGAGACTGTTACATGAACAGACCAAAATCCCCTTTAACAAAATTCTTTTGACATGAAAAAAGCATTTACAAAACAAATTACATTGTGGTGCCTTATCAAAGTTATTAGAAGGATATCTTTGGTATGGTTAGTATGATGGGAAGCCAACACACTAGCATGACTTTCCCATTATATGCTAGGAAGCTGACACACTAGAATGACTTTCTCACTAAACCACTTCTTTGGGACAACTCACCTCATAGACGCCCTAATGTTCCATGGCCCCAAAGTGAATGCATATTTTTCAAAGCTTGATCCACCTCATTTTTATTTTTACTCATTTTTCATTTTAACATTGTATGTTGTGTATCTTATTTTATTGCATATTATACACCTTGTGTGTGGCCTTCTATGCTTATGTTGGGTTGACATAATATCTTGGATCCCAGGGGCTTGGCCATGTCCTTTGATCTTTGTCATCCTTTTTCATCCACATTTGTACGCTTGGACCCCTCTTGAATGTCTACTTTAGTGTGAGTTTGAAGCAAGTTCATCCTCTCACTAAAGTGGGTGCTAAATGTAGTGTAGAAAAAAGTATCCCTTTTTCACACATGATATGGGAATAATTAATGTCACCTTGATCTAGTGTTTTGAGGTCTTTTACACATCTGCATTAGGTCTTGGGCCCTCAAGTTAAATTAACTTAACTCTGCCCTAATTTAATGTTGTAAAATGTATTTATTTACACTTTCACATTAAATTTAGGGGTCTTATAAATTAAGTCAACCTAATCTAGTGTTTTAATGTGTTTTACACATTCACATGCTATTTAGGGCCCTTGCAAGTTAAATATACCAACTTTTTCCTTAATTTAATGTTCTAAAATGTATTTATTTACACTTTTACATTGAATTTTGGGAACGTTTTCATTTACAACATTAATATAATCACTAATAAGCTGCTATGACCCCATATTATTCATCCCAAAGCATCTTTTAATCAAAAAATTCACAAAATTAACATATAACCTTAATTTCTTGACTCAACATTCTAGCTGGAAAAATAGCCTCTGTGGGACCCATTCACCACTGTATGTGAATGAGTCCCATCCAAGTGAGGCTCATTCACCCAACTTGGTGAATGAGTCCCATTTGAGCTATTTTCAAGGTTCTGAGCAAGAAAAGTGGTTTTTTAATTCAAATTTCTTCCATGTTGGCCTTGGGGATCAAATTATTAATCATTTAAGTACATTTCCTATATAAAGAAGATTTCAAATTATTATTTCATCAATCATTGATATTATCAAGTCAAGCATTCAAGAGTTAGGGGATTCCAAGACTTCACAAGATTGTTAGGAATGTTTTCAAGATCATTTCTAAGGAATTCATGGGAAGATTCTTCATCAATTGTTGCAGCAATTCAAGATCCATCATCATGGAAAGGTTCTAATTGCATTATTTCATGTTCATACTCCATTATCTTATCATTTGGTTTTGACCAAGGATCATTTCTAAGGAATTCATGGGAAGATTCTTCATCAATTATTGCAGCAATTCAAGATCCATCATCATGGAAAGGTTCTAATTGCATTATTTCATGTTCATACTCCATTATCTTATCATTTGGTTTAATTACCTAAAATAGATTTGACCAAGGAAAACCCCTATTCCCTAACAGTCAACACTCTCTCTCTCTCTCTCTCTCTCTCTCTCTCTCTCTCTCTCTCTCTCTCTCTCTCTCTCTCTCTCTCTCTCTCTCTCTCTCTCTCTCTCTCTCTCTCTCTCTCTCTCTCTCTCTCTCTCTCTCTCTCTCTCTCTCTCTCTGTGTGATTGCAAATCTAGGTGCTTTGAATACTTGAAGATCATTGAAGATTAGGTTACAATCTTGTTGGAATTGTCTCCCCATTTGCAAGGTCATAATCTTCATTAAAAGGTTATGTATAGATCCAAAATTGGAGTCTCAATTCTAAGAACCTGGAAGAGTAGATTGAGGAGACTGAGAAGATTAGATTTAGACTTTGAATTTCTACAAAATATAAACTAGACTTGTTCACCACAAGTGGTGAATGAGTCCCACTATAGGTGTTTTTCAAAGATATTTGTAGATTTGGATACCCATTTTCCTTAAACCTACTCTAATGAAAAAATCTTGAAATAGGACTGATTCAACCAGATTGCAAATGAGTCCCAATAGGCCAAAATTTTAGGATTTACAAAATTTCCAATCTTCATTCAATTCTCTACAAGTTTCCAGGTGCACACATTCTTTCTTAAAACTTTCCATTTCATTTTACACACTCTTCTTGGTCATTTTGTAGTGTGTTACATTAAACTAGGGTTTAGAGTTACATCTTGCATTTAATTTTTTTTCAAAGTCTAAAATTGGAGGTGAACCCCTCATTAGATCATTTTTAGTCCCAAGAACAACCCTCTTGCCATATTTCTTTCTCCTTTGCAAATATATATCAAGGGTTTGTTCTTGAGTGAAAGTGAAAGTTGAACCCCTTTCTAGGACCTAAATCAAATCAAGGGTGCAGAAAGGAAAGAAAATTTACCACCTTTCAAGAGTACATCTACAATAAAAAAGCAGTTATAATCAAATCCAACCTTGAACCAAATAGTTGTTTAAACATTAAGAAAGGAAAGAAGAATCCTATGGCAACACTAACACCAACTACGTAAGTAGAACTTGTGCAAGAAAAAGACAAATAAAAACATATTGAGGAAGTCACAAAGATATTAGAAGATGACTGAGGTTCCTTATATTTCACATCATTCATGGGAGAATACAAGATCACAACAAAATATTCTAAAAAAGGGAAAATAAAAAGTAGTAATTTCAACACAAAATTTGGAAGAACCTTTGAAAGCATCCACCTCAACTACTTTAGAACAAAAGACAAAAAATTACACAACAAACTTTGATGAAGCTAATTATAAGCAACCATCAAATCCAAAATAAATGATTTTTTTTTTATGGAAAAGGTTATGAACTTATGAAGCAACTTGGATATAGTGGAAAAGGATGTGGTGCTAGAGAACAAGGTATCTATGTCCCTATAAAGCCTAACACACAAGGAATACTAATGGTATTTCTTATTGTCCCTCAAAAGAAACAAACAATCCTTCCCTTAATGTCAACACTATTACAAAAGATTCCTCTAAGCCAACTTTAACATTGGTGCATCTTGAACAGATTGAAACTAGTTGTCTTGACTATTATGCTTTGAAATAAACAAAATAAATAGAGAAATCCTTGCTTATTATCAATGTCATCATGCAAAACACTAACAATTAGAGTTCATTAGATTTTGTGTCTTCCTTTAAAGAATAGAACAAAATATTGCAATCTAAAAAGTCATGTGCAGGTATGACACCTTGTACTAAGCAAGAGATATCTATATAACAAAATAAAGTGACATCTTCTTCTTTTGGTCAATAGAGTATCTTGTCGAGACTCCTCCAAGATCATTTGATATCCCTCCCTCAAATAAAATGAAAGAAATTTTACTACAAGAGTTCAATTTGTGCATATCATAGAGTCCATTGTCATTCTACTAATAAATTTGAGTAATTAAGTGATAAAATTAAACATCTTAAGAAGTGTGGTGCTCTTCCTTATGTTGAGGGACCTACTTCCTCTAATTGATATTGATTTTCATGTTTTTCATCAATTGTCTTAGCTCATCCTTGTCCTGTACTAAGTGGGGACAAGGGGTTAGGTTAGCCTTGTCCTCATATGGTACTTGTTTCTTTTGGCTAGTTGATTGCTTTCCATATATATATAGGAGCAATCTTGGGATGTGGATGACATGCCTTACGTTGGCTTGCATATGACATACTAAGTTATATTTTGGGCACAACCCTTTATGCATGATGTAGTTTTATTTTGGAATGTATGACATGGCATAAGGATTTTTGAATAACCTCTCATGTCTTCTTCTCCTTTATAGAAATTTCTCATAGCAATGGTATTACCAACTTCTTTAAAGTGGGGGCATACATCGACACTCATATTTCATTGTGCAATTTTATTTCTTCTTGTGATGCATCCTTTTCTTGGTGGTATCAGTGGGTTTGATTTCCTCTAAGTGTGATATTTCTTTGAATTGTCCTTTCTTGGAGACATTAGGCACGAAGATCCCTAAGAAGAGTCCTTACATGAACTAAGAAAAATACCTTAAAAATGAACCTTACACTACGTCACATTTACAATATCTACTATATGTCCATTTTGCATCACACTTTTCTTGCCTATGGGGCCATCTTGTTTGTTCATGAGTGTCAAGCATACGAAGTTTTTCTTGCCTTGCAAACTTCATTACTCATGTTGTGTGGTGCCTTATCAATTTTTTTAGGTGGTATAGCTTTTGTATGGTTGTATGTAAGGGAGCCGAACGTAGACATGAATTTAAAATAGCCACTTGCTTGTTTGTGTGTATGTGACTCACCTTTTTGGATACTCACCCAGTAGGCAGCCTAATTTTTTGTTGCCACAAAGTGAGCATCTATTTTGCACCACTTTAGGATACTCACCCAACAGATAGCCTGAAGTTTCTTTGCCTCAAAGTGAGCATGAATTTTTTTTTAAAAACTTAGACCTAATCCACGTCACATTAGAAAAATGATCAAAGCTTGATCCGCATTTTCTTTATTTTTCCTTCCATCTTTATGTCATTGACATTGCATGTTTGTTTATCTTACTTTGTTGCATATCATATGCCTTGTGTGTGTCCCTTTGTGCTTATGTTGGTTTCATGTATGATCTTGGATCTTGGTGACTTGACCACCACCTTGATCTTTTTTATCCTGTGGACAAAGATTTTGGCACCCTAAGACTCCCTTGCACTTTTGGATTTTTTCACCTGAAAGGAAATAGATTGGACATAATGGGCAATGTATCCACTCAAAAATAATGTAAATATGGATGAAATGAGACTAAATGCAATATATAAATGAAATAAAATGATAAAGGAAATGAATTATTGATGTAAAACCTAAGAAATGCAATTTGTTTGAAAACACATTGTGATATGCAGAATTATAAATTAAATGCAATAAAGAAAAAGAAAAAGATGTTAAGCAGAAGTTGTGCACCTATAAGAAATTGATGAAGGATATAATGAAGATTGAATATCTTTGAAATTATGGAAAATCTAATTTTCTAGCCAATTGGGTATTTAGATCAACCAAATGCGTATCTAGATCTACAAAAAAATCTAAGAAACAAGTGCAGTGGGACTAAGTTGACACTATTGGTGACTTAGTCCACTTGGTCTTTTCTACAAATTTGAAAGTGGAAATGGAATCCATCAGTCTGCACTCATTTTTCTGATGGAAACATGGATCCAAATATGTGAAAATACCTACAAAATAGAGTATAATTTGATTTCTAATGGGGGGTTTTCCTTGGTCAAACCCCTAGTTTGTATTTAAAACTTGAAAGAGATAATAAAATTTGCATAAAACACTAGACCTAAGTGTGTTTAAGACTAGTAAATCTGAGACAAGATGCAACCCTATTCTAACATGCAAGAATAAGATGCATAAATGAAACTAGAAAGATGTAAGACTCATTCCAAGAGACCCTAAATGACCTTAGAAATGAATCTTAAAAACATAAAAATATTCCTTAGGCTAAAAATAGAGAGAAAATGGAAGATGGAATCACTTTGAAAGCAAGTCCTTAGGCTTGATTTGATGGCTAGTTGCATCTCGTCAACCTAGATTTCTCCATGATTCTCCATAGGCATCATTCATTAACTCTTTGCAATGTTGAATCATGATTCAAATGTATCAAATGGTGTCAAAAATGAAATCCGCTATCTATTGTTATGTTGTTTTGAAGGAAAGATGCTTTATTAACTCTTAAGAGAAAATAACTCTAATTTAATGCATAAGAGTAAAAGTGAGGAAAATAGGTTAAAAGAGGTAGAAGAGAGTAATTTGTGACTTACTATTGCATTTTCCCTTCTTTTATCTTGAAAGTGATGTGTGAGATGAGAAGATGCCAATTAGACGAGGTTACACACCTTCGCAATTGGATGAGCTATGAGAGCAAGTGGTATACAACGAACTATACCATGAGGTGGGTTGATTCTGCAAATTTCACTCAGTGATTTTGTAATGATTTAATGATTTTTAATGCATTTATAGGTTAATTCAGGATCTTGGAAAAAAAATTGCAAAGTGTCCCATTTCTTCAAAAAGTGTCCCTTTTGTTTGCAAAGTGTCTTGTTTCTCTACGAAGTGTCTCTTTTCTTTGCAAAGTGTCCCAAAAGGGTTCTAAAGTGTCTAGGTCCTTTAGAAAAGCTCACTAGATGAGCTTTAGCACACTTTCATGATGAATAATAGAAAAAGTGAAGATGTTAGATGGATTTTTAGAGCATATTATTATGATTTTGATAGGTTCCATCCCGGTCACGATAGCGGATAGGAGGGAGACAAATTAGCTTTCTTAAAGATTTAGCCCTAGCATTTTCTATAGTGGAGACATAGCATCTATAGGTAGTAGGAATCTATTTGGCATATTTGATGCCACCTATGAGATACCATGACACCATGTTGATGGCCCTATGCGAGTGTTGGGATGCTGCCACATGTACATTTCACCTTCCTACCAAAGAGATGACCATCACACTTGAGGATGTACATTGTATTCTTTGATTTCCTATTAGGGAAGAGTGGGTATATTTCTAGGGGAATTGGTCATTTCGTAAGAAGAAGGTAGACATGTAGTACTACTTGGGTGGACCTGTTCATGATGAGCGCGTGAGAGTACAAATCGAGCTTCCTATGCTTATGTATTTGCAATCCCCCATTGCATGATGAATTATGATGCATACAATGGCTCTTGTTCTAAATCTTGATTGATGAGTGACACACTTGGATGGAGGATTGGTACACTTGATTCATGGGATGGTATAGGAAAGGATAGTCTATACTTGGGGACGCTGCATCCTAGAAAATCTTTATTCTGATCTTGGTCAACTTGTGTTTTGAGAGATCCATAGTATGGTGCACTGCACACTTTTGCAGGTGTGGTACCTTGAGCATATTACTGCACCAAGAATTTTGGGTTCCCCTGTGTTATAGCTATAGGATATCCATGAGCCTTCAACTATCCTTTATGACCCTTGTGCAATATAGAGATTTGCATTTTAGGAGGGTGAGATTTGACTGGCTAGAGGAGGAAGATATCTTAAGGATACCTTATCTACTCACACTATAGTGGCTAGATCCCATAAGATAGCTAAGAAAGATGCATATGAATAGGTTTTTAGCTAGACGACATGACTATGTTGTACAACGTTTCTATTATGGGTGAGTCATGCGACAGTTTGGGTAGGTGCACACACCACTGAGGGCATGCCACTTCATTAGGTGATTAGTGCAGAGTGCTTCGATACCATTCAGATCACTTTAGATCATGTTCATGAGAGTGACTCCGATGATTCAAATCATGATCAGCCACCAGTCTCTGAATCTGATGATGTCGACAACATAGATGAGCATGAGTGGAGGTCAGTGACATGACCAACTCTTGTACTTCCCATGGGTGCCCCTATAGGTGATGTAGGACCATCACCGGATGAGGGAGATGAGCTAAAGGACAGGGTCGAGGATGTATGATATAGACCAACAAATATATTTATTGATTTTATTAATGATGAGTATGAATTATAGGTTGATCTTGACTATGAGGACCAGGATTAAGGAGAGGAGGATGAGGATGAGGAGGATTATTATGAGGATGAGTATTGCAAGGAGGAGCCACCCCTGACTGAGGGATATGAGGTAGTGACTAAGGATCGGCACGAGCAAGGAGAGGCTTCACACACTCATGTGACCAAATTGCATGCAGTAGCTAGAGTAGAAATCGGGACCCATGATCAGAGAGAGGCTAGTACATCCTCCATGCCCCCTAGAGAGGATGAGGTTAATATCACTCAACCAACTGGAGACATAGGTGATGAAATTTGATTTTATGCATGTACTTTGAATGTTTTATGCTTTATATATATATACACATATATATATATATACCATGATGGTGTTTACTAATTGTGAACCTTTTCTATCTTGTAGGAGCGATGAGAGAGTGGCGAGAGTTCTATCGTTAGGATTATGTAGAGATAGTGCCTACATTTATTGATGAGGAGGAGGTGGAACCTAATTACGTGCCCCCATTGATCATGGAGGAGGAGCTAGAGTTATTCAAACCTTTCGTGAGGCTATGGGCATAAACAATCAACTATAAATGAGCATATTTATATATATATATCAAAAAATTTAATGTATATGTCATCAAATATACAATACTAGTATGGCGTATGGCTACCAAATCCCTCAAGACATAGTGATCACATCCATTGAGATATAGTCCATTGAGACATTGTAGTGTGCGATCGATAACTAATAAGAGAATCTAGCTCATACTATAGGACCCTTGCTCATCCAATAGTCATAGCCTCCCATCGACGGCCTCTACACGCTCTCACTCTATGTGGTCTTTATCCACCTATAGCGTAGAAATTTTTTCACAAAGTCTCTCAACTTCTACTTGATCTCAAGATGATCAAAGCTCATCATAGGTAGCCTATAGTGCTAATAGATCACCCTCAGCTTGATTAGAGCATTTAGTAGTTCCCTCGTATGCTCCTCTCAGCCTCACAAAATGACCAAATAGCTCTATATGTTGCTCCATGATAGGTGGAGGCATGTAGTCTGTTCTAGTAGCCTTGTCTCTGAGTGAGGGAGGTACTATCTTTATGGTTGATCTTCGATAGAGAACCTACCAATATCTCATGGACCTGGCCAGATAGAAATCATAAAGCTAATCAGTAGACATCATGATATATATAAATCAAAATCATAATCATGAAAGCATAAGAAAAATCATAAATAACATGTTATCACCTAGATCTCTAGCCAACTATGTAAAAATATCCTCATCCTATGTAGGAGGCATAAAGATGTGCTAGCCTCTCCATGCTCATAGGTGTTGGCAGATACCATGGCTACTAACTGTGATCTAGTTACATGAGTGGGAGCTGAATCTCTCCACTCATGGGTAATTAGACCCTCATCTGTTGTATCACTATCATCACCCATCAGTTGGCTCTTGTCCTCCTCATCCTCCTTGTCCTCCTTTTCCTCCTCATCATCCTCCCCTTGTCATAGTTTGACATTGCCTCCTTTTTGTAGTACTCCTCTACCTCATATTAAAATAGGTCTACTACCCTGAATAATGCATCCTCACCTGTTTCCTCCTCCTCATCCCTCAGATTTGGAAGAGTCCCCACAAAGCTTATAGGTTGATCAATTGGAAATACTAGAGCTCATCGTGTTATGGCCCACCACTCCTCATATGCATCTATAGCACTGACCTCATCAATATTGGAGAATAGGGTCATGTCAGGATCCTTTTCGTTTGAGTCATTGGATGTACAACATCATCCACTATTAGTCATCTCTATCTCCTAGCCTCTAGGCACTCAACAATGATCACCTGTAAAATGGTCATGCCACTAGTGGCACCCATTCCTATCTAAACTATCTCATGACATGATCCTAGTAGAATGATCTGACTATGTAATCATGCCTCCCCAGTAGAAACTTATTGGTCTACATCATCCTAAACTAGTGAGTCCCATTTTCCCACTGTGGTATCAGCTAGTAGGGTCTCTACATGATCTCCTCCTAATCTAGTAAGTCAAATTTGACTCTATAAATGTAAATATCCATACATCCACACTCATCTCAGTGGATAACTAAATGACTATGCATATCCCATATTAGATATTGATAGAAATCCTATCAGCCTTGTGCATGTGATATGCTCTAGGCACCAAACATGTACAAGTGTACAATGCACCATGCTCTTAACCTCGTGATAAGAGAATCATCCTAAATCATTATACATATGTGAAAGCATGTTATGACCCCATGCATGGATAGTCCCATGATGCTCCACCTCTTGTATCATGTGAAAAAGGCCTCCATCCTGTGTCATAGAAAAATGGCCCCTTGTCATTTTCATGGCCTTTTAGGTCTTGTTTCATGGTGTTTGATCTATTTTTCTCTAATTTTATGTTGTAACATGGCTTGAACATGCATATTTAGGTGCTAAAATTCAAATAATGATGTCTTGTGAAGGTGTTGTGAAGTGTTGTAAGACATTTCTACACTTTTCTAGACTCTATTTGTCATAATTCACCTAAAAATCACCTTTTCATCACTAAACATGTCCTCTTTTGAAATGTTGTAAAGTCTTGTAACAAGATTTCACATGTTTCTAGGAAAAAAATCACTATTTATCCCTTTCTCATGCTTTATTTGGTCCCTTTATGCACTCATATGTCTTAATTAAGTGTATTTTTTAATGTAAGCCTGAAAAACAATATTAAATACAAATTAATTCCCAACACCTATTTTCAAGTCCTAGGTGGGACTCATTCACCATGGGTGGTGAATGAGTCCCCCTTTGCTCCAAATTCAAAAAAAATAAAATTTCCTTTCGGGTTTTTTTTCAAAAACATTTGATGTCAGCCTGTGATCACGTATGAACGGATAACTAAGGAAAAATTGTCTATAAATATGTGAATTTCACCTCATTTTACATCTCCTCATTCATTCGAGCATTTTACAACATCTTATCAAGAAATACTCAAGCACTTTGGAGCATCCATTAACACTTCATATTTGTATTATCAAGGGCTTGGTAAGTTGATAGCTATTGCATGTTATTTGTTTATCATTCTCTTTCATTTCATTGTTTCATTAAGGGTTTGATTACCAAAACTAGGGTTTGACCAAGGAAAACCCCTATTTTCTAACCCTCAAACATTTTCCCCCTATTGCATGTGTGTTTGCAGACCTAGTTATGTAGATTTAACAAGCTTTCTAGTGTTGAAGATTGGTAAACAAGTCAACTAGGTGATTCAAGTCAACTCTTTCATATTTCAACCTTGGAAATAATTGAAGATAAATTTTCAAGGTTGGTAAAGTCTTCTTCTTATCCAACCAGTAAAAATATCAACAAAATCTCATTTTCAGACCCATATATTAGAGTTTTGGAAGCAAGCACCTGCAGGAATTCAAAGTGCAGATCAGAAGCTTCAGAATCCACCTTTGAAAATCTAGAAATTCAAAAGTGGAATCATTCACCATGGGTGGTGAATGAGTCCCACCCTAAGGTCAATTTTTGGATTTTTACATTTTTAGATACCCTTTTGTCGGAAATGGGCTCTAGTACAGTTTAGCAGAACTAGAACTAATTCACCCAGAATGCCAAATGACTACCACTAGGCCTAAAAATTAGCATCAACAGTGTTTCAGAAGCAATTTCCAGTCTCCTTCAAGCTTTCAGGTGGACACTCCAAGTTTCATTCATTTATGTTTAGCTTTGCATTCATTTCTAGTTCATTATTGCATTACACAATGTGTTTTCAAACATCACTTGTTTCTTAGATTTTGCATTCATATTGGATCAATTTCATATCTTAATTTCACTTATATCATTCCATTTATTCTAAATAACATCACACAACATTATTTGAATGAACCCTTAGCATTTTTGGGCCCTATCTCTCTCCTTTTAGGTGAGAAACCCTAGAAGAGTTAGAAAAGTCCATAGGAAACCCAATAATTTATGGTTCACATCTAGGTGTGCTCCTTGGACATCTCGGAATAGTACTAGTGCTATGGTAACAATTATAATCCATATCAAAAGTGGTGATCGTGCATAGAGTAGCAAGTGTAGCTCAATATGTGGCCCCATGATCTCATCGCTAACATGTCCTCCAAGATAGTACCCTATATCTACCAACATCTACATGTATATATTGTCCTCTATGGGAAAAATGGTCTTTACTTGAATGGGAACTCAAAGGATGTGATGTACATCCTCCAAAGTGATTGTCATCTCACTAGTTAGTAGAAGATATGTGTAGGTGCCTGCATCCCATCTCTTTGCTAATGCCATGAGCATGGCATCATGGTACCTCATGGTAGGCATGATTTACACCCAATATATACCAGTAGCCTATAAAATCCATGTATCCTCCACCATTAGTGTCATGAAAAGGTCTTGTAAGTGATAGAAGAGTCTACGAATGAGATGCTTTCATGATCACTGAGGAATCTAATAAAAAAGCAAAAATATGTCCTATAAGCATTCTAAAATATTAAATCTATACATCAATAGTTAAAAAGTGTGCTAAATTTTCTTGAGGATACTTTTCCAAGGGTCCTTGACACTTTGTTCCCATTTAGGAACACTTCATGATGAAATGGGTCACTTTGTGAAATAGTGGGACACTTCACAAAAAAGTGGACACATTGCAAAAAAAGGGACGCCTTGAAATTTTTTTTTCCAAGGTCCTAAACCTATCTAGAAATGTGTGAAACATAAATTAAATGCATAAAAATGAAGCTAAGGTAGAGAAGAATCCACTCATCATATGTTGTAAGTCTCTTCATGCTACCTTCTCATGCCAGCTATCGAGTCTGAGGGGGACGTATGCTCATACACTTGGCATCCTCAATTATTCTCTAATGAAATAAAAATACAAGAAGGTAAAATATAAAATGATTATAATTTCTTCACTTTTTACTCTTATATATGTTCATATTATATCTTTATCATAATAGGGTTAAAATTTATTTTTCACTCAAACTAGTATATTGGGGGCTAGAGAGCTCTATTTTGCACACCATTTGTTGCATCAGATTCATGATTCTTCTCTAGTTCTCATCAAAATTCTATCACTATGTGGTACGGTACTTCAAAATACCCTATGATACAACTTATCTAATTCAATGTGGTTAGATTTCTACCTTGATTCCACCTCTATAAAGCAAGTGAAATCAAGGGGGGCATACATCTACCCATGAATTTTATTTTGTAAAGAAGTTAGATAAGAGTATTTTTAAACAACTAATGAATTTGTGTTGTAGGATGTAGTTCCTAACATTATGGTTTTGCAGATAGCTGCAATGGGGGCTTCATTCCCCCGTGTTTGTGACTCAATCCATATGAATATCCTTTTATGAAATGAAGTTTATTTTTCAGATTCCTTTAGCTTACATATGCACATAGAGTCATATGGGCACTAAAGTGGGGGCTAAATGTAGTGTAGAAAATTGTTCTCCCTTCTTAAAGATAGTATAATTTCACACTTAGTTTGGACCTATTTTAGCACCCTTGACTTTTTGACTCTCTAAATCATCATTAATAGGCCCCTAAGACCACTTATTTCAACTTAAATCCCAAAAAAATCAATATAGGTATTCAAATTTCCAATAACTCGACATTTACTCACCCCAAAAAAGAAAGGGCCAGACTCATATGCCACCTTGGGAATCTGAGTCTGCATAGGTGGGGCCCATATGCCAAAAGTGCCATATGAGTCCCATGTGGCCCCTTTTTAGGGTTTGAGTAGGAAATTATGATTTTTAATTCAAATTTTTGGTTGATGTCGGTATTTGAAATCTAATAAATGGTAAATTAGATGAAGTGTCTATATAAACAAGGTTTCAAATCATTATTTGACCTAAGTAGGCCTAGGAATTCATAATACCAACTTGAGCACTCAATAATTCTCTCACAAGAGCATTCAAGAAAAAGTAACAAGCAAAGTTGAAGTCTTGGAGCAACATAATATTGTTTATGCAAGTCATCAAGCTCACTTTCATTCAAGATCTAGCACTGTCAAGGATTGATGATGGTTTCATATGGTGAATCATGATGGATTTTAGGTTGGGGAGATGCAGCTAGCCATTGATCCAAGCCTAATGACTTGTTTCCTAAGTGATTCCATCCTCTATTATCATTCTACTTCTAGCCTAAAGGAATGGATATGTATTATTGTGACTTATTAGGGTGCTTAGAGATCTCCCAAAGTGAGTCATCATCTTTATGCTTCATTCATGCATCTTATTTTAAAAAATTAGAATAGTTTTTCATTGCACCATAGATCTCATAATATTAGATACGCTTAAGATTAGGGTTTGTATTCACATTTACTTTCAAGATCCATTGTTTCTATCAATGTTTAATTTCCAACCTAGGGGTTTGACTCAAGAAAACCCCCATAAGAAAATCAATACAATATTTTGTTTTTGTGGGCTTTTTAACAGGTTCAAATCTAGAAATGAATTCGGGAAGAAAGAGTAGAGATAGAAGAATAGATTCAGACCTTAAATTTTAGAAAAATAAGAATGGGACTGATATGCCACTAGTGGCATATGAGTCTTGGTATAGTAGATTTTCTAGATTTTGGAGGATTCAAACTTGTCACTGCCAGATTCAAATTTCCTCCTTGAAACCCTAATCTAGTACTAAAACCCCCAATCTAGTGTATGAGTCCTAGTGAGTGTTAAATTCACCATTTTTAGGTTTTTAGACCTTATTCCAAGATTCTTTAGGTTTCCATGTGCACCTTTGTACTTTATCAATTTATTGTTCTCATTTGAATTCATTTCTAGGCCATTTTTTAAAGTCTTGTATATGATTTACATTTGTTATCTCTCCAAGCCATAACTTTGTGGTGAACCCCCTTTATACCTTAAATAACACCCTAGGACACCTTATTGCAGATCTCTTTCCTTCATTCCATCCTTGGATTGAGATATCTAAGGATTCCTTGAGTAAAACTTATGGAAAGTTGGTTATTCTATCTCCCAAAAGATTAGAGCCACATTTTTCTAGGTTTTATAATGAAAGATGAAATAAATTTATTAGATCATCATATACACACATGCCTCATTATTCCCTAGAAAAATATAAACCTCCTTCCCATTTCGTTTTTTATTTTTGGACCTTGTTAGTTAATGGGGTTTGTCATATTTTTCTCCACTCTCCATCTTCATCTTCTTACCCTTAATTTGATTTCATGTTATTTTCCTCTTGTCGGAATTTTAAATTTGGTCATCTTGGAATTATTGTAAATAAAAATAAAAATTCCAAAAAATATGTCATCCAAACATGTTTGGCTTGAGGTGTCACTATGTCAAAATTTAATAGTATATCATATTGGCATGACCATGAAGGGATATCTAAAACCTTGACACATTATATATGACATCACTCCAACCTACTTGTTAGGTATTAGTGGAACTATTCTTGTGCACTATTATCACCATTTATTTCAAACTTTGTTTCCTTGTTCTTATTTTGATGTGTTTTTTTTTGCTCTTCAACTCTCATTTTATACATTCTATAACCATCATTATTGAGAGGCTCATTATATTTGATGTGCATTATTTCTAGTTCTTAAAACTTTGGGGTAATAAATTTTATACTTCATCATCCCTTGCACCATCATTTACGAGGTAGGGTGTCTCTCTCTTGTTTTTTAACAATGTCCCTTTATTTGATAAATATTTTATTTAGATTTTTCTTTCTAATTTTTGTGTTTCTTTGTGGGTTTTTTATTTCCAATATGCAATGAATTTATTTTTTTTTTCTATATATTTTGTATTTTTTCATTTTAGTTTTTATATTATTCTTTACTTTCCTTCCTAAAAAACTAGTTTAGCTTTGAATCATTTTCCATTCAATTGATTTGTTTGTTAGGTTTTCATCTTGTTTTTCACCTAGTAGAATCAAGATTAATTCATTATCTACTTCTTAGTGCTTGGCTTTGAGGTTTTCACATTCTAGAAGCACAAATACCAGCTCCAATACTACTTTGGAATTTCTTAGATCTTTTCAAAACTAGGTGTTTGCATTATTGATTTTTTGGTTACTCATTTAATAGCTTTCTTGGGATTTTGATCCCTAATGGGATATAAGATTTTTTCTTTTTGAGATTATTTTTTGTTGTTTTTCATTTTTTTTCCTAGTTTAATAGTTTACTAGGAGTATATGATCCCCCATAATTAATGAGTATTTTATTTCAAAGTAATGATTTCATAACTCCTAGTGGTTTGATACTACTTTGCTCATTTTATAAAATTCAAATTCCCAATAGTCTCTAAGTCTTTATTTATTCAGATCATTACTCTAATATTTCTCTTAGATATACCCATTCCATTTTTTTATAAAATTCCAATACATGATACTTTGTACTTCCATGATATTTAGGATCTTTATTTTTGGATTTCACTTATCTCACTACTAATTCTCTAGTATTTTTGAAGTATAATCTCTTACAACTTGCACTATTTTACCTTTTTGAAATCATTTTTTTGGTATTTCCTTGTTTAATAGATTAGTTTTATTTTTCACCCCTAAACCTTGCCACCTGTTCATTTCTTATTATCTTGGGTTTTTCAATTGGTTATTCTTTTACATGGTGCCTTTCTAGGCCTAAATTATTCATTTTAGTGCTTATATTATCACATTTCATTGTGTATCCTTTCGGATATCATAATTTTGGACACATCAATTGTTTGGGTATAAATCATGTTGATCCCTTGATTTATAATTTCCTTATAGTTTTATGTAGATAATTGTGTTCTTATACAATGATATGAAATATTGTGAAACTCTAATAGTACTTTTTAAATCATTTTTTTCAATATTTATTGAGCTTCTACTTCAAATATATGATGGAATATTTATTTGTTGAATTTTGATCAAATTCATCTTAAAGATATGTATTTTTTATGATAATAATTACCTTATATGTGTGCTTAGAAATAATCACTAAAGGAGAGAATGTGAATAATTATGAGTATAAAGGTTACCACCCTCTACCAATGATGTTTTTTCCTTGGACCAAGAATGGGAACACAAATTTGGTACATGTGAATATTTAGTATTTCTTGTGGAGATTAAATGTATAAGGATATAGAAATTCCATGGATCAACACATGTCTAAATAATGATTAGTTAAATTTTTTTAATTTCCATTTTCTCTTCTATATCCCATGTTTCTTTTTGTCCATGCACAAGCATATATGAGAGAAATAATGGAATACTTGGCCTTGTTAGAAAAAAACAGATATACATCCTAAATTATATAATGGTCTCTCCATGCTCCCCACTTATAAGCAATATGATAAAATAGAAATAAAGAATTAAATAATGTATAATGAGAACTAGATGACACAAGTTTCTAACTTTATCAATTATAGTGTACTCTAATAGAGAATAAATTCTATTGTAGTTATAGCTAAGGCCATACATAAAAGTGAGTTTTGAGGGACACAATGGATTCATTACTCATAATAGGATACAATTATTATCTCTTAAATATCTCATTATCTTTATAGTGAAATTAAAGGTGTAAATAATGTTTCTACCTTGCAACTAGGTGAAATAAAAGTGTATGAATGGTAGCATCAACTAAAGATCAAGGAAACTTTGAAGTTACAACTAAGTGAATGATTAATTTGTGTTTTCTATCATTAGATTCTTTGAAAATAATTATTCCAATATTTTTTCCCTAGATGAAAATGATGGTATGGATGGAATAGGAAATTGTTCCATCTATTTTAGGATTTTATCTTATATTAAAGTGGGTGACTTCCACAAAGCACAATAAAGAGTTTCTAGGCACTCTACTTATATGATAGTTATACTAGAAGTTTACAAATAAATAATAGATATTTATAAGTTTATTGGTTAAAAAAAAAGGTTCTATTATATTTTCCTTTCAACATAGGATCCTAGTTCAGCCCAAATTTCAATTCATAAAATATTTAAGTAGGTGATAAATAAATGAATAGAAAATCCTAAAAGGTGAAAGATATATTTAATCCCATCATAAATATTCAGCCATTTTATGCATGTGGATACTATTGTATAATTTTTGTTTGATTGTATATTTGGGAAATACTATATAATAATATTTCTATGCAATGGAACTCCCTTTAGATAAAGGGTATAATTTAGGGAAAATTCCAATAGGATTTTATGAAGGTGTAAATATTCAGACCCTTCTTATAATAAGGAGAACTAATATAACAAACACATATGAAGAATTGAATAATTAGTTCTAAAATATAATTTCATTAAGTCCAAGACTAGGAAGTTATAATAAAAAAGACTAAAGCATTGTTGAGGCATCCCTAATTGTTTGATGATCTTCACACATGATAGCATAAGCTATCTCATGCACATAATTTATATATATATATATATATATATATATATTGGAAGGACAAAAGGGAGAAGTACAACAAGCTCTCATTGTGTCAATTTATCTAGAAACATAGAAGAGTATGAAGAGCCTCTAGATGAGCTACTAGAAAGAAGAGAAATAACAATGGAAATATCTTAGTTATC
The DNA here is from genome assembly GCA_007258455.2 of Sequoia sempervirens. Lineage (NCBI taxonomy): Eukaryota > Viridiplantae > Streptophyta > Pinopsida > Cupressales > Cupressaceae > Sequoia > Sequoia sempervirens. The sequence continues at coordinate 680,128,145 of VDFB02000003.1, forward strand.
ACCTGCTTCTCTAGTCTCGTATGTAGTCCCTTATACATCATTGTATTCATTTCCATGAATTTTATTTGCTTCTCCTCATAATTAATGCTTGCTATCCTATTTTTAAAATTTCCTTTCGGGTTTTTATTCAAAATCACTTGATGTTGGTCTGTGATGAGGTATCAATGGGTTACTAAGGCACAAAAATGTATAAATATGTGTTTTACTCCTCATTTTACATCTCCTACAATCTTCTAACTCATTCAAGCATTCAACTAGCATTTGAGCACTTTACATCATCAAATCAAGCATAAATCAATCATTGTGGAGCATCCATTGACATATCTTCATATTTTATTCAACAATGGTTTGGGAATTTGATAGCATTTGCATGTTATTTATTTATCATTCTCTTACATTTCCTCATTTCATTAAGGGTTTGATTAACAAAGTGGGGTTTGAGCAAGGAAAAACCCTAATATCTAACCCTCAACCATTTTTCTCCTCTTGCATGTGTGTTTGCAGACCTTTGTATGCAGATTTAACAAGAAATTAGGTGTTGAAGAATGGTCAAAAAGTCAATAAGGTGCTTCAGGTGCTTCTATTTATTTTCTGCAAAATTGAGTTCAACAACTCGATAAGGAGACATCCTTAGATCTAGTGTTGGAGAGTTGTTTCCTGATTTCTTAAAATGTTGGGAGAGGACTGATTCACCTTTAGTGGCAAATGAGTCCCACCTTAAGGTTGAAAATCTATGTTTTGTCAGATTCTGGATCCCAACACTCAAATGCTTATTCCTGATAGTTTTCATAAGAAGTAGGACTGAGTCACCATCAGTGGCGAATGAGTCCCACTAGTGATTTTTTGTGACTTTAGAAAATATTCGTAAGATTCCAAATTCTCCAATCTCTACCCAGATGCACTTTGATTTATCCCTTTTCTATTTTGTTTTGCATTTGTTCATTCATAGTTCATTGTTTGCATATCACACTGTGTTCTCAAACATTGCACAAATCATAGGTTTTGCATACATAATTAGTCAATTAGTTCATATAAATACATTTATATCATTCCATTTATTCTTAATTACATTCTACATTACATAATTTGACTGAACCTAGATAGATCTTTTGGCCCTACTTTCTCCTTTTAGGTGAAAAACCCTAGAAGTGCAAGAAAGGTCTAGGGTGCCAAAAATCTATGGTTCATTTTCGTGAACCTGCATTTTGAACACTTTACATTTTTTATTTCCATTGCATCTTCCATCTTAGACCTCATTTGCATCAACATTCAATTAGAACATTGTTTTTGTTTTTGCATCCTAGAGTTTCTTAACTTGCATTACTAAAAGACTCATTTAGATTTCTTTTTTGCATTACATATCATTGAAAAAACAAAAAATATGCATCTCCATCCTTAATTGGCATCCAAAAAGCATTAGAATCCCATTAAATTTTTTGAAAAATGCAAAAAAATCTCATACTAGGACTCATTTGCCACCCTGGGCGAATCAGTCCACCTGCACATTTTAGACCGCATTTTTAGGCATTTTTTGGCATTTTTATCTATTACAGTTTGTCGTAGTTACTTTCTGTTATACTTTCCAGATTGTATGTTTTCTCTTCTTTCTTGCATTTTAGTTTACTTGCATCATGGAATTTTCTTTTAATATTGTCAGTGTTTACATTTAATGTTTGCTATCCACATGTTGACCTAAGCCTACTTAGGCATGGCATTTATTGTGCAGGTTAAATATCTCCTGATATTTTTCCTTGCTAGATATTTTCTAGATATTTTCCTCATATTGAGATATTTCTCATACTTGGATATTTCTCCTTATGCTTGGATATTTCTCCTTTATAAGGAGACCCTTGACTATCTAATAAAAGTGGAGGAGCTTATGCATTATTTGTGCTTGTTTTCTATCTTTGTGATCTATAGGTTCTTTCATGTTATCAGAGCCACTTAAATATGTTTTTAGGCCATTGATGAATGCATTCTTTCCTATTCCCATTCTTACTTTCTAGTTGAAACTGTCTATTGGTGCATTGTCTAGACATTTAAATCTTTGCTAAATACTCGTCGAACTAAGGTGTTTTTTGTTGCAGAGAGGTGCTATTAAAGGTAGATTGGGAGTGCTATTCCTTGAGGTGCTTTTGTCTATTCTAGATGACTAATCCTCTTTTTTTTTCCCCCTTTGTTTCTACATTTTTTAAATTCCAAAAAACACTGTGCAAAGTGTTTGAAACCTTCAACATGTGTGATTTTGTCTGAGCAGAGGATGTCTCTACTATGAAGGGCACAAACATCAGGAAATTAAGGGTAGAGACTGGCGTAATAGCTAGTCAACTCCAGCACACACAAGAGGAGGTGACTGCACACAATAGGAATGAGGAATTTGTGGCATGGTGTGGGTGTGAGATTTTGTGACAAGAACAATGATTGATCTAGGTGCAACCTCTCATTGATTTGTAGCCTCTTTTGTGATAAACACATTCTCCATCTCTCTACAAAGGGAACCCATGATTTGGAATTGGATGGTTGCGATTGGAAGGGGTACGATTGAGTTTTTTGGAAGGCACCTTACATGTCTATAGCACTCCATATATCAGTGTAAGATATAATTGTGTGAAGGAGGTGACCTATCTTTGAAGGCATGATTTGGAGACTCCCTCCCTTGGCACTTCATTCTTTCATTGATTTGGAGACTCCAAAAAGGACTCTCAAGCAATCCTCTATTTGATTTGGAAAATTTCCTTGAGGTGAGAGGGGTGATTTCTTCCTTTTTCTTTATGCAGGACAAAAGAGGCGCATTGGGAATCCAAGTAGGCCATTGTGAAGATGTTTGAGCTGCCAAGCAAAGCACCTTAGCGATGAGGGTTCACTTCCCATTTTGGGGCATCTGTTGCAGCCAATGGTTGGCTTTTGTACAGACCCTATGCAAAATCAGCATTGGTTTTGACTCCAAAGATGCCCCATAAAATATCTCTGCCTCAACCATATTTAGTGCAAAATAGAGGAGTGGAATGTTTCATTTACTAAGGCTGAATTTGGTGTTTCTTCAAACACATTTGACCCCATTTAATTAAGTCTAACTCACTTGGCATCCATAGCTTTATCATTATCTCAGATAGGCATCTATATTTTTAGCATTAAAATTCACATTTTATGTTAAAATGGAGGTTAATGTCTATATTAAGCTTTTAATGGTTTGGTTATTTACCTAGCTCATTTAAATCTTGTAAGGGAGGGGAGTTATAATTTCTTTTGTCATAGTTAAAAATTTGTAAAAGAGTAATATTCTTTTGCAATGAATGTGACATTTGTGAAAACACACTAACTTATAAAGTGCCAATTTGTGTTATTTTTTTGGGCTTAGTTACAAAAAAATCCTATAAAATGCCAAATTAAGGGGGGAAAAGAGATAATCATATGGAGTTGTTGACACATTTCTAATCATGGGATATAAAACTCATTCTTTTGTAATCAAGCTAAACAAGGGAAACTATAAGTCTTGGTGTGAAGGTATCCTAAAAATTCTAAGGTATCACAATCTTCTACCCCATTTGTATGGACTTATCCCTGAACTTGCTAATCAATTTCAGAAGGATAAATGGGTCAATAAAAATGATCATATTGTTGGATAAATCGGCTTACATATAGCACATGACACTTTGATTGTCATTATGGATATTGTGGGTCCACATGCTTTATGGATCAAACTTTGGGAGATGTATGGAGACTCAAATGTTTCTCCATTCCAACATGATCTTGCAATGATCACAAATGATATCCTACATCATGAAGAATGCCATGTTGACATAGTGGAAGTCTTCATTCCACCTCTTATTATTTCTTTATCAGTTTTTAGAGTTGCTTCTTTGAAAGCTTCGAGTACTTCTTTCCAGTTGGATCACATTAGTCTTCCTAGCATTGCTGATTGGGACAAAATCCTACTTGACATTTCTTTTATATTTGTAGATTCTCGCATTGTTGACTTGGAAGCACACATTGAGGACATTAGTCTTCTATTTGATGATAGTTTCGATGAAGCTACATCACCATTGGTCTTTTTGGATATTCATGCTCTACATCTTTCTTCACATGGTTATGGATTTTCATCATCTTCACCTATTAGGCATGCACCTGATTTGATTATGACATCCTTCGCATTGACATGGGAACACATGAGGACACTTTGAAGACATCATGGGCACCTTCGTCATCATTCTTGGATGAACTTCAACTCTATTCAAGATCATACATACATCTTCTCACATGGGAAGATATCCTACATCTTCAGTTGGTTTCATTTCTTCCTAAGGGAAGGAACATTGTGACATGCTCTTGGATCTAAGTCTTCATCCTTTGTTAGCTATCCAACCTTAAGGTAGCAAGGCATGTATTATGGGGGGCTCTCATAGACCTTCTATTATTTTATCTCTTATGGAGGAAATCATATATTATACCTAATGAAAGAAGTAGTACTTCTTCATGTGTATAATTTTTGTGGATCTTTTCTATCTTTTGGAGGGTAGTTTTTTTCCACAGGGTTTCCTACTTTTCTCCACTTCATGAGAGATTACTTTGTACATGGGTACCTAACATGGCTAGTAGCCAGGACCCATTTTATCCATGCCCACCTAAGTTATGCTTAAAGGGGGTGTCAGTGTTTACATTTAATGCTTGCTATCCACATGTTGACCTAAGCCTACTTAGGCATGGCATTTATTGTCTAGGTTAAATATCTCCTGATATTTTTCCTTGCTAGATATTTTCTAGATATTTTCCTCATACTGAGATATTTCTCATACTTGGATATTTCTCCTCATGCTTGGATATTTCTCCTTTATAAGGATACCCTTGACTATCTAATAAAAGTGGAGGAGCTTATGCATTATCTGTGCTTGTTTTCTATCTTTGTGATCTGTAGGTTCTTTCAAATATGTTTTGGAATTCATTAAAATCCTTGGTAGACATGTCAAATTGTTCCTTTGGATGTGACCCTCATGACCTTGAGTTGCATCATGACCTCCTTTTGAGTATTGGAGACTTCAAGATGATGGTTCATTGATCTTTGATTCTCCTCCTGACTTAAACTTTCTCCTTCCACGTGAACATCCATTTCCTGATTCCAATGACAATGATACTAGGATCGCCATGGGTCCTTATCCTCCTCCTATTCATGAAAAAGGAAAGTCTAGCAAACCAAAATGACCTTATATATTGAAGAAACTCAAGTTTCCTACACATCCTCCACCTGAATGTGAAAGGAGACTTCAACTACTTTTAAAAAAAGGTCTTATAATTTTACCACCTATGAATAGGTTGGTCATTTGTCCTAAAGATTCTAACATACCCTTTTGCAAATATCATTATATTCTTGGATATTGAACCATAGAATTTTAGACATTGAAGGACATACTGGATATGTATCATTTCATTGATGTTGATTGCTTTCTTATTATCCCATAAAAACTAAATCCCTTTATCATGCCATAGTTGTCAAATTTATTATTCTCACTATTGCATGATCCTTTCACATCACCCACCTTGGCTCATTTTTTCCTTTACACTTTGTGTGGAGGTAAGAAGTTGTTAGCCTTACCCTTGTAATTCAATTATCTTTGTCTCTTAACTATGTTATTCCTTTTTCAATTCACTATTAAGATTGTGAAACCAATAACTTAGTTAATGATTGACTTACATTTGCATTACTAGTTCCTTTTCATTTTTCTTTTATGTGTGTATTGTGTTCCCTCGTATGGTGTGTTTGATATTTTCTCTCTCATTGCATACTTCTTCTATTTGTATATGTATTCTTCTATATGTCTTGCATTACCTTTTTTTTGCTTTTGTTTTGTGTTTTCCTTTTGGGGATGATGCAAAGTGCTAAGAAACCCTATGTCTCTTCCATGTTGACCCAAAAGTTCCTCTTCTTTTCTTTTTTTCTTTCCTTTTGGGGATGATGCAAAGCATTGAGACACCCTATGTCTCTTCCATGTTGACACAATCGGTCCCATATCCCATTTTTACTTTGTCTTTTCTTATGTTTTTCCTTTTGGGGATGATGCAAGGCATTGAGACTGAAATGTCTCCTTCATGTTGACCCAAAAGATTTCTCTTTTTCATTCACCTTTTTGTTTTCTTTTCGCTTGTGTTTTCCTTTGGGGGACGATGCAAAGCATTGAGACCGCAATGTCTCTTCCATATTGACCCAAAACTGACTTTATTTTTCTTTTGTTTTCACTCTCTTTGTGTCATTCTTCTAGTTCTATGTGCTTGGGGGAATGATGATAGTTCCGAGCTCCTTAATAAAAATATTGCAACAACAAACATACTAACTCGAAATCCATAGATCCCTTATGTGTTAGGTGTGTTCATTTTTAGGGGGAAATTCCCTTTCTTTTCCTTTTCTTGACATGACGTAGCCTAACTCAGAATCATATGACTTGGAATAGGGGCTTTCTGAGTTGGCTCTCATGTCTTGTTTCTCTTTTTGCATCTTACCTTCTCTACTTTAAAGTAATTTCTCACAAAATAGTGTGTGATAATTACTTTAAAGTGGAGGGCATACATTACCATAATTCATTTACATTTTTGGTTCTTAGTGTAGCCTTGTCACTTCATACAATGTGTTTACTCACTTTTTGGATGACATTAGGTATGATGTTCTTCATAAGTGTGATCTATCTTATCATATTACATTCCTTTTGGTGGCCTGATGCGATGCACTGCATCCCCTAAGTTGTGAATATTTTATTCTTTGATTGGTCCTCTCTTGGAGAAATTAGACACAATGTTCCCAAAGTGGTAGACCTTGCATGAACTTAACAAGACTCCTTTGAACATCTTTTACACTTTGAAATTTTTGCATTTTACACTTTGCACCTTTTGGCACCTTGTGTAATGTAACTTGCATGCCTATGACACCTTTCTTTTTGTTTAGGAGTTCTAAGCATACGAAGCTTTTCTTATCTCATGAAACACAAACCAACATTTTCCTTTGTGGCCCCTTGTTAAAGTTATCAGGAGGTATAACTTTGATATGGTTGAGCGGGAAGCCCATCCAGCGGCACAAATTTTCCCATAGCCACCTTTATGATTGTAATTGCATACCAACTAGTGTATGTATCTTACCTTTTGGGTCTTCTCAACTATTGGACCACCATGAGTTCTATTGTCCTAGAGTGAGTATGCATTCTCTTTTTTTTTTTTCAAACAAACATCCTAGATCTAATCCAGAACTAGTTGGACATACGATCAAAGCTCCATCTGACTTCTCTTTTTTCATTTCAACACTTATGTGTTCCTTTGTTCTTATGATTAGTTTTCCATGGTATCTTCATCTTGGGGGCTTGATCATCCCTCTTGATCATTTTTATTCCATATTGCTAACATAATTGCATTTGGATCATTCTTGATACTCATGGCTACATTAGTGTGAGTTTGAAGCAAGTTCATCCTCTCCACTAAAGTGGGGGCTAAATGCACCATAGAAAAATGGCCACTTGACATTTTCATGGTATTTTAGGCCTTTCTTTTTGATGTTTGGTCTATTTTTATTTATTTATTGATGTAATATGGATTGAATATGCACATTTAATTCCTTAGAACTCAAATATTGATGTCTTGTGAAGGTTTTGTAAAATATTTGTACACTTTTCTAGGCTCTATTCATCACAATTCACCTAAAAATCACCTTTTTCAGCACTAATCAAGTCCTATTTTGAAGTGTTGTAAAGTATTGTAACAATATTTCACACTTTTCTAGGCATAATTTCACTTTGTACACCTCTCTTATGCTTTATTTGACCCCTTTATGCCCTTATAAGGCTTAATTAAGTGCTTTTTTTAATGTAATCCTGAAAAACAACATTACATGCAAGATAATTCTTGACACCCACTCTCAAGTCCAAATTCAAAAAAATTCAAATTTCCTTTCGGGTTTTTATTCAAAATCACTTGATGTCAGCATGTGATGAGGTATAAATGGGTTACTAAGGCACAAGAATGTATAAATATGATTTTTTCTCCTCATTTTACATCTCCTATAATCTTCTAACTCATTCAAGCATTCAACTAGCATTTGAGCACTTTACATCATGAAATCAAGCATAAAACAAACATTGTGGAGCATCCATTAACATATCTTCAAATTTTCTTCAACAAGGGTTTGGTAAGTTGATAGAATTTTCATGTTATTTGTTTATCATTCTCTTATGTATTTCATCATTTTATTAAGGGTTTGATTACCAAAGTGGGGTTTGACCAAGGCAAACCCCTATTCTCTAACCCTCAACCATTTTTTTCCTCTTGCATGTGTGTTTGTGGAACTTTGTATGCAAATTTAACAAGCATTTAAGTGTTGAAGAGTGGTCAGCAAGTCAACAAGGTGCTTGAAGTCAGTAACATCTTATTTCAAGCTTGGAGAAGGTATTCTATCAATTTTTTGCAAAATTGACTTTATCAACCTAACAAGCAGACATCCTCAGATCTGGTGTTGTAGAGTTGTCTCCTGATTTCTCAAAATTTTGGGAGAGGATTGATTCGCCACTAGTGGTGAATGAGTCCCAACTTAAGGCTAAAAATCTATGTTTTGTTAGATTTTGGATCTTGACACTTAGATACTTGTTCTTGATAGTTTTCATCAGAAGCAACACTGATTTGCCATCAATGGCGAATGAGTCCCACCGGTGATTTTTTGTGACTTCAAACAACATTCAAAATATTCTAGATTTTCCAATCTCTACCCAGGTGCACTCTAATTCAGCCTTTTTTTGTTTGTTTTGCATTTGTTCATTCATAGTTCATTGTTTGTATATCAAACTGTGTTTTCAAACATTACATAAATGATAGGTTTTTCATACATAATCAGTCAATTAGTTCATATAATTGAATTTAGATCATTTCATTTAGTGTTAATTACAATCTAAATTACATAATTATGGTGAACCTAGCTAGATCTTTTGGCCCTACTTTCTCCTTTTAGGTGAAAAACCCTAGAAGTGCAAGAAAGGTCTAGGGTGCCAAAAATCTACAATTCATTGCCAATGGAACAAGTTAGGATCCATGTAGCCAATCTATGAAGGGCCAAAGAAATAACTCAATAGATCCATCTAAGGGAAAAATTTAGACACAACAACCAAGATAACCACCAAAATTTCCAAATAACAACATCCAAATGTATTCACAAGGACCCAACTCATTTGGATCATAATAGGAGTAGTACCCCCAAAATGCATCAAAAGTTGAGAGGAAGAGACCAAAAAAGAGTCCAATCCAACAAACCACCCACAAGTTCCTTTGTTGATTGAAGAGGGAAGGAAACACAATGCCTCAACATACACACAAGACTAGTGCACAATGGCACCCAAACACAGAGCTCCCATGCAGGCATAAGCTTCAACATAGTAAAATAGAGTCACAATAGGGCGACCCATCAAACAAACAAAATCTTCCTTAGAGGACAACCAAGAGACCCTCTGAACCCCAAGAAGGCCAAACACCTTACAAGAAAAAATGAGCACCAACACAGGCTTTAGAAAAAATCGACTAACATAACAAGTCTCAGCCACAACACCATGGAAGGACCCAACTGACACAGCAAGCACAATAAACAAAAACCTGAAGTGACTGCAAACACCAAACATCCTAGGTCACAAAAACTAAAGGGACCCCACCAAGATAAGAATGCGAAGGGAAATGGAGCAAAAGATTCATAAATACCAATAAGAGCTAGGAGAAGATAAATTTTGATTAACCTTAATAAATGTATTTTTATAAAGAATGAGTTGATATATTAGGGATTTTTAGTCTTTACCGAAGGTCTTAAGAATGTAATGGATATCATTGAGTTGCCTGACAAGAATGAGTATTACAAAGGTAAGATCATTTCATAGTTTTGCAATGTTTTATAGAAAATTTATTAAGTTTTGGTAGTATATGTGCACCCCTAATAGAGACAATAAGAGGGGATAGAAAAGAGTTCAAATTGACTATACGAGCAACTAAGAGTTTTGATTCATTCAGTAAGAAAGTTATAGAGCAACCTATTTTTATGCTTCAAGATTTTAATAAGGTGTTTTAGGTAGACTGTGATTCTAGTGGTAGTGGCATAGGAGTTGCTTTGAGTCACGAAGGTAAGTATGTTTCATGTTTTAGTGAGAAGTACTGTCATATATTAATCTATAATTTTATAGTGTTTGGATACATGTGACCAAAAATAGAGTAAAATAATTCAAGGATTGTAAAAGAAAATTCATTATAAGAAGGGTGGATACTAATACACTTATGGTAAAAATATAAAAACTTGATTAGGTTTTTTGTTTTTTCAACTAGGAGAATCTGAGTAGGGTTCTTCTAGCTACTATAATCAACCAAGAGTTCTTGAGAATGGTAAGAAAAAGTTATATAATTGAGCTCTTTGATTATTTAATTAGAATAGAATGAAACCTCAATTTCTTCTAGTATAGGATTATAAAAATGAAGAAGGCTTTGAAGTGGATTAGAAAGACTCTCTTTAGAAAAAAAATGAATATATTATACAAGTGCTCCATATCAGTAGGGGCATGTATCTTACCTATTTATTTTGATTTTTGTGTCATGATGGAACACTATTAGAAGGGTGTGTGTCATTCTTTCAATATCAAACATATAATTTAATCTTCTTTTGGATCATAATTTTTCAATAATAATAACATATAAATTTTGGTCTTAGAGATCGATTTAAGCTCAATGATGACCTTATCTTTAGAACTAATGTTAGGCACCAAGGATGGTCATTTATAGGAATTTTGGAAAAATGGTAAGACTTATTTTTGGAATTAAAAGTATACTATGTGAGAAGCCTAGTGAAGTTTGTAATCTAGCAATTAAAAAAAATATCAAACGATTGTGTTTCCTTTCATTAATTTTTGTTAGTGTTTTTTCTTTAGTTTTATTAAATTATGTTCTTAAATTCAAATAACTTTGTCAAATCTTAAATGTGCTTTTTATAAGTAACATATTTGTAAAATCTATGCATTAAATATGCCAATTTTATGGATTTAACCTAAATATATTTATTTTAATTTTATTAGAATCATGATTTTCATTATAATTTATGTTGAATTTCATTTAATCTATCAAAATTAAGGCTAAAACAATTTGTGCCATTGTCTGTAAATATTTTATATTTCTTTCTCTAATCCATAAACATCATTTTATGTTTTTTATTACAATATTATTATATTAGAAGTAGATCTAGTATAAATTAGGGATAGAACAGAAGTAGAATACTGATAATTTAATTTGAAAGTTAAGGATCCATTCATGATTTTAGTAGGTCTAACAGAGGAGGTCAATGATTTTCTAGCAATCTTTTATATGACAGTCTTTAGTAAATTACCTTATTCATTCTATTTAAATATTATGTTTTTTAGTCTTCAAAAAATAATAATAATTTTACATATAACTGTTACTAAAATATCGTAAAATAATAATCATAATTGAATTCATTAAAATTTACATTTAACCAACTATGTTAATGAAATTTAAAAATATCTTGATGTCAGTCTAATAAGATGATTTAAAACATCATAAAACTGTAACTAACCTATTAATTAGATTTATAAAAATACGAAAATCCTTTTCTAACATATAAAGAAATACAAATTTTTATTTCTACTTTCCATACAAAAATAACTAGAAAACATGAAAATCATAGCTCCAGCAAATAATATAAGACTAATGGATCATAGATGCTTTTGACCACTCCTCAATGGCATCAGAAATCTTCCTCTACGAGTAAGGATTCCGAAGCCATTGAGAGAGAGGTAAGAACAACTTTACCCAGTAATAAGCTAGCATAGCCTTTACTAAAGGCCCAAATAAGGTTGATAAAACAATACGAAAAGCCATGCTTAACTTCGAGACCGAAATCCAGTATTGATAAATGAGTGATTGCGGTATATAAACCATTAAACGTAGAATATATAAAGAATTTCAGGGGCGGTGAGCATTAAAAGATATATGGTTTCGACGTAGTCAATATCTGCTGTTAAATGTGTTTGTGATACTGTGTTTAGTGCCCTCTCGCTTGCAGGCATGCACAAAATCTTATCATGTAAAAAGCGGATAAGAAAGAACCTTTTAAGGATAAAAAGCATTTGTGATACTGAGTTTACTGTCCTGTTGGTTGCAGGAATGCACAAAATCTTAATGTTAAAAAGAGATAAGAAAGAACCTTAAAGGATAAAAAGCATTTGAGATCTGCTTTCTTTCCACATCTAGATAAATAAAATCTGTGAACAGAAAATAATGAAACTATCCATATCATAATAGTGTAGCGAAAAATTGTATTGGTTAGAGTAGGTTGAATAAATATCTGTTCCATCCCAGATTTTGGTGTCTCACTTAATGTACGAGAGATGTAGATAATCTTTGGAATATTTGGGTAAGCTTGTCCTCGCCTTTAGGGAGAGGCCAGTTACAGTTTAGAGCCTTTCCAGATTTTAGATATTAAGTGGACACCACTTTACACTAGACATTGAGCAATTTGCAATAACATACTACACAACCAATTAGTAAATGTCTAGTAATGGACACTTGTGACCTCTCCCTTAAGAGTCGTTTATCTTGTACGTCACCTACATTCTGTACATATTGATAAACACTATTGTCTATCAAGTTCTGAGAATGTACCTTTGATTGTATTTATTAATGTGGTGTAGAAAAATGTATCCCTTTAGATTTTTACACTTGTTTGGGCCCTCTTAATTATATTGAGCTTAATTATGCCTTAATAAACCTATTTTACATTTACAAGCCTAATAAATTACATTTTCCGAAGGGGAACCCAACAATAAGTAATACCAATACATAACACTTTACCTTGAACAATGTGTGTTCCAGGAATAGGGACATGGGACCCATTCACCCATGGGGAAATGGGTCCTCTCTAATCATTCAGGTCTTCAAATCCATATTTCAATGTTGGCTTGTGATATTTGAATTTTGGGAAATTAAGGATACATACCTATAAATACAATGTTATTTTAAAAAATCAAGTCTAAGGTTTTTTATCTAGCAAAAGGTGAACCTTGATATGAGAAAATACTATTATCAACGCATTCAAGAGAAGATATATTAGAGATTTATTATAGCATTCAAGATCCAATCATCATGTCAAAGTGTTCTTGCATCATGAATGTTTTTGGAGCTAACATTGTGATGTAGGTTTTAAGATAAAATTGAAGCATTCAAAGCATTATTCAAGCATCATGATCCACATCTATTGAATTCATTTCATGTAAGTTGCAGATCTTGTAAGATCTATATTACCAGGGTTCATTCAAGGATTTCGGTTGAAGAATGATTGAAGACCTCTCAAAGTGTAAGATTGAAAAAGTTGTCAAATGACAAAATCTTACCTACAGATCTAATTTATGAATTTATGAAATTGAATCTTGGACAAATTAGAACATATAGACAAGCATCAGAGGCTCTTGAAATATTTTTAAAAACCCTGACAAAACAACCCATTCACCCATGGTCGAATGAGTCCCAATTTTCCTTCAAAAAGTTGCTTTTGGTGACTAGTAAACACCTTTATGCCCTTCTCAAATCTACAATCAATTTTCTATTTCTATTAATATCGAGTTTCATATTGTTGTTTCAATTTTGAATTGGCATAATTAAGTTATTTTTCTATTTTTTTTTTTCTCCCAAAAGTGTTATTTGAACTTGACCCCCATCCTCAAAGCATAAGGAAATATGAAGATTCTCACATTGAGTTGATTCATCCAAAGGTTTTTAGTCAATTCTTTGTGGGGATATCATTTCCTAATGAAATAGAGGAAAATAGGTCTATCTAAATCATTTTGGTGAACCACCCTCCTATAGCATATTTTTCTTTATTTCATTTTTTGAGAACCTGATATTTGAGCATCATAAATTTTTGATTTTGGAGTCTATTTTGAACCTTAGATCCAGGATTTGTATTACCTTGCATTGCATTGCACTTATTTGCATCTCATTTAGGGTTGTTTATTTACATTATTTTGCATCTCATTTAGGGTTGTTTAATTACATTAGTTTGCATCTCATTTAAGGTTCTAGGCTTGCATTTTTGCATGCTTCAAAATCTAGAAAATTCAAAAATCTTAGTGATTTTGCATAGTATTTACATAACATTGCATGACCAATCATTTACATCAGAAAATTGAATAAAAATTGCACCTCAAATTAGGTCTTTTTTCTTGTCATTTAGTATCCTTTTCACTTGCATTTAGACTTGATTTTCCATAAATCTGAAACTGTAATCACCTGTTTGAAACTAGAATTTGAAAAGCACAAAAATCAACTTAGAAACTTGAAAATTAATTTTTAAAAAATCCCTAAAGTGAAACCCATTTTCCCATTGAAAAATGAGCCCCTAATCAAGGCTTTTTCTAAATTTTCAAGCATCAAAAACATTGTTTCTACACTTTGTGTTCTTGAATTTAGTTTCCTGATTTAGTTTTCAAACTTTCTATTTTCTTAAATTGTTCATATTAAGGTTAATTTGTCAAATTCAATGCATTGTTAGAATTCAAAATTACATTTGGAAAAATATATCATTTTCAATTTTTTACATAGCCTAATAAATTTTTTATCTTGTTTTAAATCTATAAATTATTGTTACGTACTTGCATTGCATTTTACATTCTGGGGTGTTTGATTGCATCTTACCTATTCTCCATTTTGGGTGCACGTTGGGTTTGTGAAGATTCTATGAGCTTCACAACTTGGTTTCCTATTGAAAATATTGTTGTAAGACATAGTTCAAGACTCATGTCATCCCATGATACATCACTCATCGTGGAGATTGGGTTTTCTAACTCTTTCATTCATAGTCTTGAAACTTGTTTCAAGAAATATATAAATTGCTATCTCTTTGTGTTACCTTAGGTTTGTGAAACTTTCATGACCTTCACAATCTTACATTCGATTTTCAATACTATCATGAGACATAGTTCGATACTAATGGCATCTCGCGATACCTCAATTGTTGTGGATCTTGGGTTATCTAACTCTTTCAATCATAGAGTTGGCACTAGTCAAGCCACTATCGACCATACTCTTAACACTTCATTTCCTATGTCCTCCTTACCAACAACTGATGTAACTGATGTTGAATCGAGGGTTGCTAATGTCTCTCAAGAGAACCTAAGAAGAATGGATGAAGAGTTACAGAGATTGCAAAACTTTGTGAGTTAGTATTATATTGTCGGTAATGTAGATCCTATCATAGATAACATAGGGAGGATAATTTATAATAAATAAGGAATAGAATTTGTGTGTAGTCTAAATCATATCATTACTAAAAATGTCACTACAATTACTATTTGTGCTCAAGCTTTGGTATATACTCAAAGTCAAGGTGTAAATTCAATTCCTCCTTCCACAACCATGATCTCTATTTTAACATACACTAATCCAATTATTACTACAACCATACGACCCACTAGAAATGTCCATACTACCTTAGGAATTTCCACTAGGGATCCCTCTAGCTTTTTCCATTCAAATGTCATATCTCCTCAACCATCTCCCCTCACAAATTTTCACTTCACTTGTTCTCTAAACATATATACACCTCCACATTATTCACCTCCATCTCAAAACAAAAACAATGATCCCATCCTTAACCAAACTTTGTAAAGTGTTTCATCCCTCCAACAACAAATTACCACATTGAATCAAAATCATAATATCCAACTTGCACAATATACATCAAAAGAAACCCCTTGTCCTTCAATATATTGAGAACACAAATGCCACAAGGTATAGAGATTCCTATATTTTAGAAATATGGTGTGAAATGAGATCTTGTTAGCCATGTTTCCTCATACATAGCCTTATGTAGTGACTTCATTTTTGAGGATAAAATCTTAGCTAAACTCTTCCCTAGATCCTTGAAAGACATTGCCTTGGAATGGTTTTTTTCCTTACTAAATGATTCAATACATTCATTTAATGAACTTATTGATTCCTTCCTTAATCATTTCAAAGTTCACAAGGGTCCTAAGATGACCTTAGCATATTTAATGAGATGTAAGAAAAAAGTTGATGAAAAGGTCACTGAATTTATTACATGTTATCAATTTCTTTATTCACAAATCACCATTAAGATTCTTGATCTTGAACTTCAATAAAGGTTCATTGAGAATTAGAAAAATAAACTTCAAGATAAGATTGGGATGATGGAATTTTCATCCTTCACATAGTTATGTATTTCCCTTCATGGTTACAAAAATTTGGTTAGTAGTTGTGAAGTGAAAACTCCCTCTAGCCATCCTGAAAAATCTAAATCTATACCTCAAAATAACTATGAACCATTCAACAAACAAAATAAGGGATTTTACAACTTAATCCCCCCCAACTAACTGAACATGTTGATACCCAAGTGGGTGTTATAAAGATGAAAAATCCATAGACATTTGGAGATATACATAGATAATTTATTATTTAGGGTAGAAATAGTAAGGTTCATTAAAATGAATTGACCAAAATGATAAGCCACTATTTTTTTCCACAAAACACACAATTATGGAAGTGAAAAGATGCAAATAAAAATCATAAATCAATCCTAACTATTATAGCAACTATGAGGGGATTTTCAAGAGCTTAAAATGGTGTGTACCTTGCTGCAAGAATCCTAAGTTTAGGGCACAAAGGACTCATTTTCCTTTAGTGGTGAAAGGATCCCTATTAGGGTTTTTGAAACTGAGTTCTAGGCTATTTTCCTTTATGTCTGCACTCTCAGATTCCCAGTTATCAACTACCAAAAACTTGTAATAAATTGTGTATCTTCAATTCTTAGTTCTTACGCTAGGAAGGTCAACTTTACAACTTGACAATTTTTTACAATTTTCCTCTAAACTTCTTCTTCACTTGATCTTCAACCTATAAATCTACAAACACACACTTAAAGGAAAAAATGTTGATTATTATTGAATAGGGGTTTGCCTAAGCCAAACCCCTTGTAGGTAATTAAACGAAGTGATGAAATAAAAGAATTGAAGCATGAAACATGAAATATGTAATTGATGATACCTTGGATATTCTCTTGGAAGATAAATATGCAATCTAACATGTGGTGGCCATGAAGAATGCATACCATATATGTGAAATAATGCTTGCAAGTTAATCTCCAATGCTACATCTACTATCTTAGCTCAACATGTATGAATGCACGAAACCTTTGTCATGATGAAATGATCTTAAATTTTTGCAATAAAGTGTTCATAATCTACCTTGAAATACCTTTGAAAATGCTCTTGTGAACTCCTATTCTTGAAAAATTGAATACTTAGGCCTCTTGTAAACTTTCTAGTTCTTGTTAGGAGAAACCAGGTGAATTAACCCCATATTTATACTAAATCATGAGATTAATCCCGAAATTCAAATAATTCAAGATGACACTAGATCTATAAGAGAATATTATTAAAATATTGCTAGAATTAAATAAAAAAGGGGGGCCCTCATTAAGGGAGGACCCATTTTCCAACTAGTGTGAATGGGTCTTGGCATAATTTTCTAGGACCTTGCCTTCGGGGAATGAAAGTACATCAAAAACCCATGTAGAATCTACAAAGAAAGGGGGGTCCTATAGAGGGATGGCCCATTCAGCACCAATGTCTATCTACTGGGTGAGTTGTCCCAAAATATGTGTGTGTATGGGGTATATGCAGGATCATCATGGAAAAAAAGGCCCTTAAGTGGCAAAAAAATTAGAAAAGTCAGAGATAGGAAACTTGACGTAAAAATTTGAATAAGTTATATATATTATTTCAAAAATATTTAAGAATAGAATTTGTATCAAATTCAATGTAGTTTCTAAACTACTAGGTTTTTTCTTTTTTTAAATCTATTTAGTGAAAATTTGAAATTTCAATGCAGTCATGCTTAAATTTCAGGGAAAAAATAAGAAGTAGGTGTCTATCTGACGACCCTATCCATAATAAAATGATAAAAAAAAATTATAAGATCTTAGATATAAGTAGAGGACTCATGTCTGGATGTGATGCATATTTTTTTGTAATTTTTTCCCAAGTAAATAATTAATTATGAATTTTATATTATAACTTCTAAAAAATATAAAAAATTTGTATGTCTGACCACCTTAACTTGGACAAAAATTTAGGAAATTAATTTTTTTTAATCCTGTAGTATGTGAAGCATACAATGTGAAACATGTTTCAGATTCAAGAAATGTGATACCATTTGAAACCTACAGATGTTTTTCAATCAACCTATCAATCAAGACTTAAGTCATAATTCAAATAGAAAATGAATAATAATTATTTAGTAAATTCAAAGTAAAGCACAATTTATAATGGTGGAAATCCGATAATCTCCTTTAAAAACCCTTTTTATTTCATCAATTTTGGGTAAAAAATCATCAGCCACATACCCTACACAAACCCATCATATCGCCACTTTTTGGCCCATCATAATCTTGCACATACCCTATGCTGACATTAGTGGAACCTCAATCTATCCACTAGGTTAGTTATCCCAATGAGGTGGCAAATGAGAGAATCATATTAGCCTATCATACCATACTGAAGTTATCCTCCGAACAACTTCGATAAGGCACCATAATGTAATGCTCTTTGTAAATGCTTTTGTAATATCATGTTTGCCAATTTTTGTTAAAGGTGATTTTGCATTGTTCCTGTAAGGTCTTCTTCTTAAGGAGCATTATGCCTAATGTCTCCAAGAGAGGAAAATTCAAGGATGTCAAATTTTTACTCATGGGAGGCATTGTTCACATCATGCCATGAAGGGAGATTGTACACTCTTGGAGGACATCAGACCTAATGGCATCACTAAGAAAAGGACATGTCACAAGAAAACAAAAAAATAACACCATGAAATTTTGTTGAAATATTTCATTGATGTATGCTGCCACTTTAAAGTGGTTGCTACACCATTACTATGAGAAATTTCTTTAAAGTAGCCAATGTTTTTTCGAAGACATGAGAGCTTTCCTACAAAAACCCTATCCCAAGTCATATTTTTATGAAATAAAGTTGAAATTAAATAGGAAAGAAGGGTTGCCCCCAAAAATACATAAGGAATCTATGGATTTAGAGTATGTATTTACTACAATGTAATCATAGAGCATGAAACTATTGTCATTCCCCAAATACACATAGAAATGGAAGAATGACACAAAGAGAGAAAAAATAAAGAAACCTTTTGGGTCAACATGGAAGAGACATGAACATCTTGACACTCTATGTCATCCCCAAAAGGAAAACACAAGACAAATAAAAAAGATAAAAGAAAAGCTTTTGGGTCAACATGGAAGAGACCTGAATTTCTCGATGCCTTCCGTCATCCCCAACAGGAAAACACAAGACATGAAAAAGGCTCCTACAACATATAGAAGAATGAAGATACATATAGAGGAATGCATAGAAAGAAAGGGAGATACATAAAATGAAACAACACGGGAGATCACATTACGTATATGCAATCGCATAAAGAAAACATGAAAGGGAAAAAGATTACTTAGGAACATGTGAGTTAACTTGAAGCGAGTCATCTATATCCTTATCTCAGTCAGTATAAACGAAAGGTAGGCAACTAGCTAAAGGGACAAGAGCACATGCTAAACTATGGGAAGGCTATCAAATTCTTTCCCCCACTTAGTGCAGGGAAAGAATGAGCCAAGATAGGTGATGAGAATAAGCTCCTTACATCAAAGATAATGATTTTGTAATAAGTTTAAAATATTAAATAGTGAGAATTTAATAGATCCTAAAACTATTACATGGAAAGGAGTGGAATGTATGCTTTAAGGGACTATTTCTATGATGTTAAGTTGTTTTAATATGCATTGTAAAGCATGACAATGATCAATGTTATGCCCAAGAGTTATATGGTATTGACAAATTGGCAGATTTTCATCTTTAGGACATAATTTTTTTGTTTCTCGCATGGGTGGTAATGTTGTAAGTCCATGGTGTAGAAGTATCAGTAAATTACATTCAATTGTAGTTGATGGATAATGGAATTTAAGTTTCTTTAGTTTATAAGGCCATATGCACTTACTAGATTCACCAATTTCTCTAGGTGGATATAGAGGAAGAGGACCTACGTTGACCTTATATTCTTTACTATTTTCATTAGGAGGAATTGGTTGCTCTTTAGGAAGGAGGACATTTATGTCAGGATGAGGATCTAAGACCATCCTGTCATCATTATAAGGAACTGGTTGTTCTTACAAAGGAGGATTGTTATGTTAGGAGGAGGATCTAGATATCCTAACCCTTTGGTATTTTCAATTTGAATTTCCTCTAAAAATTGATGAATTTTAGGTTCACTTGTTGTATCACATCCTTATTTACTTAATATCATGAATCATTTTCCATATGTTTCCTCAAGGTTAATTGGTGTGTTGGATACCTTTTTAATATTGGATGGTTGAATTTTTGCTTGTTTAGAGGACCTAGGTTCACCTATGGTAGGGGACTTAGGCTTAAATTTTGTTTCAACTTCAAGGTGTAAATAACCAAACACCTCAAGGGATGGGATAATGTGGGATTTTGGTTTCCTCATGGAAGGGTAAAAGGACGCATTATTCTCAATATTGTTAAGGCAATCATTTATGAAATTTTTCATGTTGTCATCATCTTCTCCAATGATGTCAACATCACAAGGAGGAAATGCATTAGGAGTTGTGTGAGCATGAGTAAGTTCAATTTTGCTAGGGTCATTTCCAAAACCTCAACTTGAAGCATCAACCAAAGAGAACAAGGATTTCTAGACATTACTTAAATAGATATCCTTTTTTAGAATTTCAGTTCTAAACATGGTAATTTGTTGATTACATAATGTAGTAAACTAAACATGAAATGTTGTAAATGCAATTTTGAATTTTAAAAATGCATTTAAATGAAGTAATTTAAGCTAAATACAATGAATTTTATGACACAACAGATTATGAAACTAAAATAGGAAATTAATAGCAGCAAACATAAGCCTAAAAATGAGATTTTAATTTGTAGAAAATGTAGATTAGTAGCTATTAAAAGGTACTCATTCGCTAGTAATGGCTAATGGATCCTATTTAGGTTTTTCTGAGATGTTTCAATTGATTTTAGAGTGATTTTTAATACTTTTTCAGATACCAAAAGGTGTAGGTTTGACTTGATCAGGGACTCATTTAGTAGGAATGGTGAATGGGTCCTAGTTAGGCATTTCAAAACTATTTTTTAATGATTTTGAAGATTTCAGTAATGTCTTTTAGTTCTAGGTCTAATGCAGCAAGGTTGAGCTCTGGATTTCCAGAAATACAATGTCAAAATGAAATGAAAAGATGAACGTAAGGACCTAAGTTGAAATGCAATTTTTTTTTTCTTTCAAATGGAAATAAATGAGATCTAAATGATATGCACAATGATTGATTTGTTTTTTTATTTTTTAGATTTAGTGAGATGTAAAATAATGCAAACTATCTAAACCTATCTAAATCTTGAATGAGATATAATTTTGAATGCAAGAATCCATAAATGAGATCTAATTCAATGCAAATTGATGCAGGAGCATCCAGTGGTGTAAGGGCAATCACGCATCACCCTAAAATAGTTAAATTTTAAGTTTCTCGATTCTTAGATGTTTTTACATTTTTGGATACCCTTTTCGTCATAATGAAATTTGGAATTTATGGTTTTTATTTTCTATTCTTGGGTTGAAAGATATTATAGTTTTAGTCTCCCAGATTTGCTTGAAAATCTTTCAAGTTAGATTTGAGGCACTTAGAGTTCCCGGAATGGCCCCAAAACTTGCTGAAATTAGTGTAGAAAATTTTGAGCGCATTACTGACTTCGAGACCTTTCCAACGGTTCAAACGGTTCACAAATCAGAGTCCCGGATCAAAAGTTATGGCACCGGGAAGTTGGCGCACTTTCTTCATGTTGAAGCCAAATAAACTCAATTTTGGCTCCAAATTGCTCTATTTTTGAAACTTTGCAACTTCTATAGTTGTAAATTTTCAGCTTGCTTGCTAAGTAGAACATGTGTTTTCTACAAATAGAAGGCAGTTCACCAGGAGTGGGTGTCAAGAAAGATGTTGTGATGCCTGGTTGGTGGTGCCAAAGGTGGTCCAAATGCTAGTAATGCAGGTAGCCCTCCTGATGGTTATAGGGCGAGGATGGTTCAAATGTAATTTGATTGCGGATAAGGGCCATTTTTGAAGAGAATAGGAATATGAAGAAATAGGACCCAGATCAGGTTAAGTTTTCCAAAATGAAGTTGAAGGGCCATGCTAGTATTTGGTGGAAAGAGGTGGTTTCAAAGGAACATGTTTCTAGTGTGGTGAAGAAGGGCATCGAGCCTATGAATGTCCACAACACCAAGGAAGGGAAGACAAAAGGCCAGAAGGTCATGGAAGGGTTGCACATGTAGATGAGGAGGCCCAATCTAAACATTCAGATAATGCTGAAAGGGGAGAAGCCCTAGTGATTAGGAGAGCCCTGGTGACTAAGGAGAAAGAACCAAAACAGAGGAAGAATTTGTTTCACACAAGGTGCAAGTGTGAAGGAAAATGTTGTGATGTCATTATTGACAGTGGGAGCACTGATAATATGGTGTCAAAAGAGATGGTCACAAAGTTGAAGCTAAAGAGGGAAAGGCACCTACATCCCTATTAGATTGTTTGGTTGTAGAAAGACCACAAAGTTTTGGTCAATGAGTAGTGCCTAGTAAAGTTCAAGATTTGGAGCTACCATGATGAGGTACTCTGTGATATCATCCCCATGGATGCATGTCACATGTTATTGGGCAGGCTGTGGTAGTTTGACAGGTGAGCTATACATGATGGCCATGCAAAAACTTATTCATTAACAAAGGATGGGGTTCGTCACAAGTTGAAACCCCTGAAGGAGACCAAAGAAAAGGTATGCAGTAGTGCTAGAATTTGTTATGTAGATGGAAGAAAAAATTTAGAAGGTATGAAGCATGAGCATGTGTCTTATGCATTGATTCCTAGAGTGAGTAAGGAGGATAGTGAGAAGGTTCTAGAAGAAGTTTCTGGGATGTTGGATAAGTTTTAGGATATTGTTTATGATAATGTACCTGAAGGTCTACAACAAATAAGGAAGATCAGTCATCAGATTGACTTGATTCCTGGAGCCAGTTCACCAAATAAGATAGCTCATAGAATGACTCCAACAAAAAATGAGGAGTTGAACAAACAAGTTCAAGAGTTGTTGAGAAAGGGTTTGATACAGGATAGTTTGAGTCCATGTGCAGTACCTACAATACTATCACCAAAGAAGGATGGGGAGTGGAGGATGTGTACAGATTCCTGAGCCATAAACAAGATAACAATCAAGTACAGATTTCCCCTGCCAAGGATGGATGACCTATTGGACTATTTGAGCAGAGCTCAATACTTCACAAAGATTGATCTAAAGAGTGGATATCACTAGATCCTGATTCGAGAGGGAGATGAATGGAAGACTTCCTTCAAAACCAAAGAGGGTCTGTACAAGTGGTTAGTCATGTCTTTTGGGCTAACCAATGCACTGAGCACATTCATGCGGTTCATGAACGAGGTACTAAAAGAATTTCTGGGAAGTTTTGTTATTGTGTATTTAGATGATATTTTCATTTTCACTAAGACATTGGATGAGCATCTGATGCATATTCGGAGAGCCTTTGAGAAGTTAAGAGAAGAGAAACTGTTGATTAATCAGAAGAAGTGCAGTTTTGTGAAGAGGGAGTTATTGTACTTGGGTTTTTTTGTCTCAAGAGAAGGTCTCAAGATGGACCTAGAGAAGGTGAAGGCTATTCTAGAATGGCCTACCCCAAAAACTGCTACCGAGGTGAGATCTTTTCATGGTTTGGCTAGTTTTTATAGAGATTTCATTAGAAACTTCAGTAGTATTTGTGGACCCCTGACTAAAAAAATGAAAGGGGATAGAAAATAATTCAAGTGGAGCAGTGGAGTGGCAAAAAGTTTTGAACTGTTGAAGCAAAAGGTGACAGAGCAACCTATTCTAGCCCTCCCAGATTTCAACAAGATGTTTTAGGTGGATTGTGATGCCAGTGGTTGTGCCATTGGAGCAATGTTGAGCCAAGAAGGTAAGCCCATTCCCTATTTTAGTCAAAAGTTAAATGATGCCAAGAGAAAGTATTATGTATATGATTAGAAATTTTATGCAACAGTTCAAGCATTAAAAAAATGGAAACATTATTTGTTGGCAAAAGAATTTATTCTATATACTGATCATTAGGCCTTGCAGTACCTAAATAGTCAGGGAAAATTAAATCAGAGGCATATGAAATGGGTAGAGTTTTTGTAGAGTTATAACTTTGTTTTGAAACATAGGAGTGGCAAGTCAAATAGGGTTGCAGATGCCTTAAGTAGGATGCATACATTGATAACAAAGATGCAGATATAAGTAGTTGGATTCAATGAACTTACGACACTGTATGCAGAAGATCCTAATGGAAAGCTTGCAAGGAATCTATTACAGTGGACATGACAAGGTGGCTGGATTTCATAATCCAAGATGGCATGTTATTTAAGGGAAGTCAATTGTGTATCTCGAGGAGTTCCATGAGGGATAACCTGATAAAGGAGAAGCATAGTGGAGAAATGGCAGGACATTTTGGTCAAGATAAGACCATTGCCATTATCAGTGAGCATTATTATTGGCCTCAGTTGTCACAGGATGTGAAGAAGTTTGTACAAAGCTGTAGGGTATGTCAGATGGCTAAAGGAGTGAGCCAGAATATAGACTTAGATCAGCCCTTACCTATACCGGAGAGGCCATGGGAGGATATAAGTATGGAATTTGTTATTGGTTTTCTGAGGACACAACGAGGGAATGATTCAGTCTTTGTGGTGATTGATAGGTTTTTAAAAATGGCACATTTCATTCCATGTCAGAAGACCCATGATGCAGTCCACATTGCTGACTTGTTCTTCAAAGAGGTGGTGAGGCTACATGGTCTGCCAAAGAGTATTGTTTCAGATCGTGAAACCAAATTTGTGGGGTACTTTTAGAGGACCTTATGAAAGAAGCTGAAGATAGAGTTGAAGTTCAGTTCTACACAACATCCACAAATAGATGGGCAGACAGAGGTTTTTAACAGGAGTCTGGGTAACCTACTGAGATGTTTGGTAGGAAATAAACCCAAGGGATGGGAGTTGATCTTACCCCAAATAGAATTTTCTTACAACAATTCTATCAACAGAAGCACTGGTAGATCACCATTCTAGATTGTGTATGGAGGTAGCCCCAGAACAACTCCAGAATTGAGGAAGATGGACCAAGAGAAGAAAATAAGTGCCAAAGCTGAAGATTTTGCAGAACATATCAAGGATATACATGAGAAGGTAAGAGAACATATTAACAAGATGAATATGAAATATAAGGCTAAGGCAGATTAGAAGAGGAGGTATAAGGAGTTTCAAATTGGTGATGAAGTGATGGTCCACTTGACAAAAGAAAGGTTTCCAGTGGGAACATATAACAAATTGAAGATGAAGAAATTCAGTCCTTGTAAAATTTTGAAGAGGCATTATTCAAGGAATGCATATGAGGTAGAGTTTCCAAATGGATTCAAAATTTCCCCTATGTTCAAAATTTCAGATTTGACAGAGTATCATGAAGCTGGCACAGAGGAAGTACCAACAATAGAACAGTGCTGGATTCCAGCACCTACTTCAGAAAAGGAGATTGAAGAAATCCTAGATAGTCATGTGGGAAGGAGTACTAGGAATAGGTAGTATGAAGAATATTTGGTGAAATGGAAAGGAAGGCCTGTTGAAGATTCATCCTGGCTATCTAAGGCATTGGTTGACTGGTTGGGTTTTCCTCAACCATCTGAGACGTGACGGGTCACTTTTCAAATTACCCTGGGTGTCTGATGCAGGAGCATCCAGTGGTGTAAGGGCAATCTTGCATAACCTAAAAATAGTTAAATTTCAAGTTTCTTGGTTCTTAGATGTTATTATATTTTTGGATTACCTTTTCATTATAATGAAATTCCCAATTTATTGTTTTTATTTTTTGTTCTTGGGTTCAAAGATATTGCAGTTTTAGTCTTCCAGATTTGCATCTAAAAATCTTCTGAGTTATATTTGAGGCACTTAGAGTTCCTAGAACAGCCCCAAAACTAGCTAAAATTGGTGTAGTGGATTTAAAGCACGTTATTAACTTCGAGACCTTTCCAATGGTTCAAACGGTTCGTGAATCGGAGTCCCAAATCAAAAGTTATGGCCTTGGGAAGTTGGCGCACTTTTTAGAAGATATAATTGCAAATGCTCTTTTCAAATTTGAACTTCATGTTGTAAATTTTTGGCGCCAAACCACCTAAACTCAAATTTGAATATTTTTTTCGCTCCAGACTATTGAGGAGCTCTATTTATGGGCGGGTTTCTAATTTTTAGGTAACTTTTTGGGGACAAGCTCGCATATTGTGAGAGGGTGATTTTGTAGCTTTCTGTAACTTGCATGTGTTGTAGAACTTGGGGATTTGAGATCCTCTGCATGTAAGAAGCTCTATTTTATGAATAATAAAATTATTCTCTTGTTTGTGGGTTATTTTCTAAGTCTCGGGCTGTGCCCTCATCAAGTGGTATCAGAGCGGGTTTTCTTGAGCATGTGGAAAGATTGTTGATCGTGAGGCACCAGATTCGCCAGGATTGTGGTTGTGGGTCGAGGTCAAGAAAGATGCCTCCAAGAGTGATACCTGGTAGGCATGGTGGTGCAGGTGGTTGGTCAGCACAAATGCTAGTGGAAGAGATGCACTGGAAGCCCTCCAAAGACATTGATGGGGTTACAAGAGCGGAGAAGAGGGTTAAACCTGAGGGAGGAAAGTGAGGATGAAGGAGAGGAAGAAGGTTCAAATGTAGAAGAGGAAGAAGAAGCAATTGATCAAGACCAAATGTGGCTAATAAGGGCCATTTCAAAGATTAGGAAAAGACCCAGAGCATAAGTCTCTAGCTATTCTTGAAGTCTGAACCCGAAAGAGTTGATCGATTGGATCAACGAGTTAGAAGAATATTTTGAGTATGAGGAAATAGAGGACCTAGATCGGATTAAGTTTGTAAAAATGAAGTTGAAGGGCCATGCCAGTATTTGGTGGAACGAGGTCCAGTTGGAAGAGAAATCAAAGAGGAAAAGGAAATATCACCAGATGGGATCGCATGGTAGAGAAACTGAAAGAAGCAGCTCATGCTGGACTATGAGTTGAGAAAAGAAGGTGAAAAGAAAGGAAGCAGATCTGTAAAAAGAATATACTAAGAATTTCATAATATAATCATCGAACGGGCCACACAGGCCAATAAGGAGAAGATAGCCCAATTCTTAATGGGATTGACCAAACATTCAGGAGGAGTTAAGCCTAGTCAAAATGACCACCATTGAGGATGTATCAATTTTCTCTAAAGGTGGAAAAGAGGTGAACAAAAGATTTGATGGAAAAAATCTCAAAAGGAGTCAAAGTTGAAGGGCTGGAAGACCTTAGGGAGCCAAATGATGTAAAAGAAAAGTGAAGATGTGGGTACCACCGAAGCCAAAGGAATGACAACTTCTACCACCCGTGATCAAAATAGTGGTGATCAAAGAGGTAGAGGACGAGAGAGATATGGACAAGGATCTGGAAGAGGTGGTTTCAAAGGAATGTGTTTCTAGTGTGGTGAAGAAGGGCATCAAGCCTATGAATGTCCACAACACCAAGGAAGGGCAGACAAAAGGCCAGAAGGTCATGGAAGGTTTACGCATTCAGATGAGGAGGCCCAATCTGAACATTCAAATGATGCTGAAAGGGGAGAAGCCCTAGTGATTAGGAGAGCCCTGGTGAATGAGGAAAAATAACTAGAACAGAGGAAGAATCTGTTTCACACAAGGTGCAAGTGTGAAGGAAAATGTTGTGATGTCATTATTGACGATGGGAGCACCGATAATCTTGTGTCAGAAGAGATGATCACAAAGTTGAAGCTAAGGAGGGAAAGGCACCCGCATTTGTATCAGATTGCCTACTTGCAGAAAGACCACAAAGTTTTGGTCAGTGAGCAATGCCTAGTAAAGTTCAAGATCGGGAGCTACCATGATGAGGTACTCTGTGATATCATCCCCATGGATGCATGTCACATGTTATTGGGGAGGTCATGGCAGTTCAATAGGTGAGCTATACATGATGGCCATGCAAACACTTATTCCTTGACAAAGGATGGGGTTTGTCACAAGTTGAAACCCCTGAAGGAAACCGAAGAAAAGGTATGCAGTACTACTAGAATTTGTTATGTAGATGGAAGAAAAAATTTAGAAGGTATGAAGCATGAGCGTGTGTGTTATGAATTTATTCCTAGAGTGAGTAAGGAGGATAGTGAGAAGGTTCTAGAAGAAGTTTTTGGGATGTTGGATGAGTTTCAGGATATTGTTTTTGATAATGTACCTAAGGGTTTACCACCAATAAGGAAGATTAGTTATCAGATTGACTTGATTCTTGGAGCCAGTTTGCTAAATAAGGTAGCTCATAGAATGACTCCAGTAGAAAATGAGGAGTTGAAAATACAAGTTCAAGAGTTGTTGAGAAAGGGTTTGATACGGGAGATTTTGAGTCCATGTGCAGTACCTGCAGTACTAGCACCAAAGAAGGATGGGGAGTGGAGGATGTGTACAGATTCCCAAGCCATAAACAAGATAACAATGAAGTACAAATTTCCACTACCAAGGATTGATGACCTGATGGACTGTTTGAGAGGAGCTTAGTACTTCACAAAGATTGATTTGAAGAGTGGATATTATCAGATCCAGATTGCAGAGGGAGATGAATGGAAGACTACCTTCAAGACAAAAGAGGGCCTGTACGAGTGGTTAGTCATGCCTTTTGGGCTAACCAATGCACCGAGCACATTCATGCACCTCATGAACGTGGTAGTAAAAGAATTTTTGGAAAGTTTTATTATTGTGTATTTGGATGATATTTTTATTTTCAATAAGACATTGGATGAGCATCTGATGCATATTCATAGAGTCTTTGAGAAGTTAAGAGAAGAGAAACTGTTGATTAATCTAAAGAAGTCCATTGTTTTGAAGAGGGAGTTAGTGTACTTGGGGTTTGTTATCTCAACAGAAGGTCTCAAGATGGACCTAGAGATGGTGAAGGCTATTCTAGAATGGTCTACCCCAAGAACTGCTACCAAGGTGAGATCTTTCCATGGTTTAGCTAATTCTTATAGAACGTTCATTAGAAACTTTAGTAGTATATGTGGACCTCTGACTAAAACAGAGAGAGGGGATAGAAAAGAATTCAAGTGGAGTAGTGGAGTAGCAAAAATTTTGGAACTGTTGAAGCAGAAGGTGACAGAGCAACCTATTATAGCCCTCTCAGATTTCAACAAGGTGTTTCAAGCCTTGTAGTACCTAAATAGTCAGGGAAAATTAAATCAGAGGCATACCAAATGGGTAGAGTTTTTGCAGAGTTATACCTTTGTCTTGAAACATAGGAGTGGGAAGTCAAATAGGGTTGCAGATGCCTTAAGTAGGAGGCATACATTGATGACAAAGATGCAGATAGAAGTGGTTGGGTTCAATGAACTTAAGATATTGTATGTAGAAGATCCTAATAGAAAGCTTGCAAGGAACCTATTATAGTGGATAGGACAAGGTGGCTGGATTTCATAATCCAGGATGGCATGTTATTTAAGGGAAGTCAATTGTGTATCCTGAGGAATTCCATGAGCGAGAACCTAATAAAGGAGAAGAATAGTGGAGTAATGGCTGGACATTTTGATTGGGATAAGATGATTATCATTATCAATGAGCATTATTATTGGCCTCAGTTGTCACAGGATGTGAAGAATTTTGTACAAAGCTGCAGGGTATGTCAGATGGCTAAAGGAGTGAGCCAGAATATAGGCTTATATCAGCCCTTACCTATACCAGAAAAGCCATGGGAGGATATAAGTATGGAATTTGTTCTTGGTTTTCCAAGGACATAATGAGGGAATGATACAGTTTTTGTGGTGGTTGATAGGTTTTTGAAGATGGTACATCTCATTCCATGTTAGAAGACCCATGATGCAGTCCACATTGCTAACTTGTTCTTCAAAGAGATGGTGAGGCTACATGGTTTGCCAAAGAGTATTGTTTTAGATTGTGACACCAAATTTGTGGGGTACTTTTAGAGGACCTTGTGGAAGAAGCTAAAGACAGAGTTGAAGTTCAATTCTGCACACCATCCACAAATAGATGGGTAGACAGAGGTTGTTAACAGGAGTCTGGGTAACCTACTTAGATGTTTGGTAGGAGATAAACCCAAGGGATGGGACTTGTTCTTACCCCAGGCAGAATTTTCTTACAACAATTCTGTCAACAAAAGCACTAGTAGATCACTGTTTTAGATTGTGTATGGAGGAAGCCCCTAAACAACTTCAAAATTGGGGAAGATGGACTAAGAGAAGAAAATAAGTGCTAAAGCTGAAGATTTTGCAGAACACATCAAGGATATACATGAGAAGGTAAGAGAACATATTAACAAGATGAATATGCAGTATAAGGCTAAGGTAGATCAGAAGAGGAGGTATAAGGAGTTTCAAATTGGTGATGAAGTGGTGGTCCACTTGAGGAAAGAAAGGTTTATGTGGGAACATATAACAAATTGAAGATGAAGAAATTTGGTCCTTGTAAAATTTTGAAGAGGCATGATTAGGGAATGCATATGAGGTAGAGTTGCCAGATGGATTCAACATTTCCCCTGTGTTCAACATTTCATATTTGACAGAGTATCATGAAGGTGGTGCAGAGGAAGTACCAACAATAGAACAGTGTGGGATTGCAGCACCTACTTCAAAAAAGGAGGAGATTGAAGAAATCCTAGATAGTCGTGTGGGAAGGAGTACTAGGAACAGGTAGTATGAAGAATATCTGGTGAAATGGAAAGGAAGGCCTGTTGAAAATTCATCCTAGCTATCTGAGGGCAGTGGTCGATTGGTTGGGTTTTTCTCAACCATCTGAGGCACGAGGAGTCACTTCTCAAATTACCCTTGGTGTCTGATGTAGGAGCATCCAATGGTGTAAGGGCAATCTTGCATCACCCAAAAATAGTTAAATTTCAAATTTCTTGATGCTTAGATGTTTTTACATTTTTGGATACCCTTTTCATCATAATGAAATTCCCAATTTATGATTTTTATTTTTTGTTCCTGGGTTGAAAGATATTGCAGTTTTAGTCTCTTAGATTTGCACCTAAAAATCTTTCGAGTTAGATTTGAGGCACTTAGATTTCCCAGAACGGCCCAAAACTTGCCAAAATTGGCATAGTGGATTTGAGCGTGTATTGACTTTGAGACCTTTCCAATGGTACAAACGGTTCATGAATCAAAGTCTCGGATCAAAAGTTATGGCCTCGGGAAGTTGGTGCACTTTCTAGAAGATACAATTGCAAATGTTCTTTTCAAATTTCAACTTCATGTTTTAAATTTTCAGCGCCAAACTACCTAAACTCAAATTTGAATGTTGTTTTAGCTCCAAACTATTGAGGAGCTCTATTTATGGGCGGGTTTCTAATTTTTGTGTAACTTTTTAGGGACAAGCTCGCATATTGCAAAAGGGTGATTCTATAGATTTCTGTAACTTGCATG
This sequence comes from Sequoia sempervirens, assembly GCA_007258455.2. Lineage (NCBI taxonomy): Eukaryota > Viridiplantae > Streptophyta > Pinopsida > Cupressales > Cupressaceae > Sequoia > Sequoia sempervirens. The sequence goes on from VDFB02000003.1 coordinate 680,159,763, forward strand.
TGTTGTAGAACTTGGGGATTTGAGATCCTCTGCATGTAAGAAGTTATATTTTCTGAATAATAAAATTATTCTCTTGTTTGTTGGTTATTTTCTAAGTCTCGGGTTGTGCCCTCATCAAGTGGTATTAGAGTGGGTTTTCTTGAGCATGTGGACATATCGCCGATCGTGACGCACTTCGCACCAGGACCGTGGTTGTGGGTCGAGGTCAAGAAAGATGCCTCCAAGAGTGATGCCTGGTAGGCATGGTGGTGCCAGAGGTGGTCAAGGTCGTAGAACTGCTGGTAGGATAAATGCACTGGCAGCCCTGCAAAGACAGATTGATGCGTTACAAGAGCAATTGAGAAGAGGGTTAAACCTAAGGGAGGAAAGTGAGGATGAAGGAGAGGAAGAAGGTTCAAATGTAGAAGAGGAAGAAGAAGCAATTGATCAACACCAAATGCAACTAATAAGGGCCATTTCGAAGATTAGGAAAAGACCAAGAGTAGAAGTCCCTAGTTATTCTAGAAGTCTAAACCCAAAAGAGTTGATCTACTGGATCAACAACCTAGAAGAATATTTTGAGTATGAGGAAATAGAGAACCCATATCGGATTAAGTTTTCCAAAATCAAGTTGAAGGGCCATGCCAGTATTGGGTTGAAAGAGGTCCAGTTGGAAAGAAATCGAAGAGGAAAAGGAAATATCACCAAATGGGATCGCATGGTAGAGAAACTGAAGAAGCAGTTCATGCCAGTGGACTATGAGTTAGATCTATTGAAGAAATTGCAAGGGTTGAAGCAAGGAAGCAGATATGTGAAAGAATGTACTGAAGAATTTCACAAGATAATCATTAGAACAGGCCACACAGAGGCCAATAAAGAGAAGGTAGCCCGATATCTTAATGGGTTACGACCGAGCATTCAGGAGGAGTTAAGCCTAGTCAGAATGACCACTATTGAGGATGTGTATCAGTTTGCTCTGAAGGTGGAAGAGAAGCTGAACAAAAGATTTGATGGCAAGCAAAAAGGACGAGGAGGTCAAAGTGGAAGGGGCAGTGGAAGACCTTCAGGAAGCCAAAATGATGATGAAAAGAAAAGTGAAGATGTGGGTACCAGAGAAAGCCAAATGACTGACAACTTCTACTGCCCTTGTGATCAAAGAGGTAGAGGATGAGGGAGATATGGACAAGGATCTAGAAGAGGTGGTTTCAAAGGAACGTGTTTCTAGTGTGGTGAAGAAGGACATCAAGCCTATGAATGTCCACAACACCAAGGAAGGGTAGACAAAAAGCCAGAAGGTCATTGAAGGGTTGTGCATGCAGATGAGGAGGCCCAATCTGAACATTCAGATGATGCTAAAAGGGGAGAAGCCCTAGTGATTAGGAGAGCCCTAGTGAATGAGGAAAAGGAACCAGAACAGAGGAAGAATTTGTTTCGGACAAAGAGCAAGTGTGAAAGAAAATGTTGTGATGTTATTATTGATGGTGGGAGCACCGATAATCTGCTATCAGAAGAGATGGTCACAAAGTTGAAGCTAAAGAGGGAAAAACACCCACATTTGTATCGGATTGCTTGGTTGCAGAAAGACCACAAAGTTTTGGTTAATGAGCAATGCCTAGTAAAGTTCAAGATCGGGAGCTACCATGATGAGGTACTCTGTGATATCATCCCCATGGTTGCATGTCACATGTTATTGGGGAGGTTGTGGCAGTTCAATAGGTGAGTTGTACATGATGGACATGCAAACACTTATTCCTTGACAAAGGATGGGGTTAGTCACAAGTTGAAACCCCTGAAGGAGATCGAAGAAAAGGTATGCAGTACTACTAGAATTTGTTATGTAGATGGAAGAAATTTTTTAGAAGGTATGAAGCATGAGCGTGTGTATTATGCATTGATTCTTAGAGTAAGAAGGATAGTGAGAAGGTTCCAGAAGAAGTTTTTGGGATGTTGGATGAGTTTCAAGATATTGTTTCTGATAATGTACCTGAGGGTTTACCACCAATAAGGAAGATCAGTCATCAGATTGACTTGATTCCTAGAGCCACCCAAATAAGGCAGCTCATAGAATGACTCTAGCGTAAAATGTCGAGCGAACAAGTTCAAGAGTTGAGAAAGGGTTTGATATGGGAGAGTTTGAGTCCATGTGCGCATTCCAAAGACTAGCACCAAAGAAGGATGGGAGGATGTGTATAGATTCCTGAGCCATAAACAAGATAACAATCAAGTACAGATTTCCCCTGCCAAGGATGGATGACCTGATGGACTGTTTGAGCAGAGCTCAGTACTTCACAAAGATTGATTTGAAGAGTGGATATCACTAGATCCAAATTCGAGAGGGAGATGAATGGAAGACTGCCTTCAAGACCAAAGAGGGCTTGTATGAGTGGTTAGTCATTCCTTTTGGGCTAACCAATGCACCGAGCACATTCATGTGGCGCATGAACAAGGTAATAAAAGAATTTCTCAGAAGTTTTGTTATTGTGTATTTGGATGATACTTTGATTTTCAGTAAGACATTAGATGAGCATTTGATGCATATTCGGAGAGCCTTTAAGAAGTTAAGAGAAGAGAAACTGTTGATTAATCTAAAGAAGTGCAGTTTTGTGAAGAGGGAAATAGTGTACTTGGGGTTTGTTGTCTTAGCAGAAGGTCTCAAGATGGACCCAGAGAAGGTGAAGGCTATTCTAGAATGGCCTACCCCAAGAACTACTACCGAGGTAAGATATTTCCATGGTTTGGCTAGCTTTTATAGAAAGTTCATTAGAAACTTCAGTAGTAATTGTAGACCCCTGATTGAAACAATGAGAGGGGATATAAAAGAATTCAAGTGGAGTAGTGGAGAGGAAAAAAGTTTTGAACTGTTGAAGCAGAAGGTGACAGAGCAACTTGTTCTAGCCCTCCCAAATTTCAACAAGCTGTTTTAGGTGGATTGTGATGCCAGTGGTTGTGCCATTGGAGCAGTGTTGAGCCAAGAAGGTAAGCCCATTACCTATTTTAGTGAAAAGTTAAATGATCCCAAGAGAAAATATTTTGTATATGATCAGGAATTTTATAGGATAGTTCAAGAATTAAAGAAATGGAAACATTATTTGTTGCCAAAAGAATTTATTCTATATACTGATCATCAAGCCTTGTAGTACCTAAATAGTCAGGGAAAATTAAATCAGAGGCATATGAAATGGGTAGAGTTTTTGTAGAGTTATACCTTTGTTTTGAAACATAGGAGTGGGAAGTCAAATAGGGTTGTAGATGCCTTAAGTAGGATGCATACATTGATAACAAAGATGCAGATAGAAGTAGTTGGATTCAATGAACTTAAGACACTGTATGTAGAAGATCCTGATGGAAAGATTGCAAGGAATCTATTACAGTGGATAGGACAAGGTGCTGGATCTCATAATCCAAGATGGCATGTTATTTAAGGGAAGTCAATAGTGTATCTTGAGGAGTTCCATGAGGGAGAACCTGATAAAGGAGAAGCATAGTGGAGGAATAGCAGGACATTTTGGTCAGGATAAGACCATTTCCATTATCAGTGAGCATTATTATTGGCCTCAGTTGTCATCAGATGTGAAGAAGTTTGTACAAAGTTGCAGGGTATGTCAAATGGCTAAAGGAGTGAGCCAGAATATAGGCTTATATAAGCCCTTACCTATACCAGAGAGGAAATGCGAGGATATAAGTATGGACTTTGTTCTTGGTTTACTAAGGACACAACAAGGGAATGATTCAATCTTTGTGGTGGTTGATAGGTTTCAAAGATGGCACATTTCATTCCATGTTAGAAGACCCATGATGCAGTCCACATTGCTGACTTGTTCTTCAAAGAGATGGTGAGGCTACATGGTCTACCAAAGAGTATTGTTTCAGATCGTGACACCAAATTTGTGGGGTACTTTTAGAGGACCTTGTGGAAGAAGCTAAAGATAGAGTTGAAGTTCAGTTCTGCACACCATCCACAAATAGATGGGAATATAGAGGTTGTTAATAGGAGTCTGGGTAACCTACTGAGATGTTTGGTAGGAGATAAACCCAAGGGTTGGGACTTGATCTTACCCTAGGCAGAATTTTCTTACAACAATTCTGTTAATAGAAGCACTAGTAGATCACTGTTTTATATTGTGTATGGAGGTAGCCCCAGAACAACTCCAAAATTGAGGAAGATGGACCAAGAGAAGAAAATAAGTGCTTAAGCTGAAGATTTTGCAGAACACATCAAGGATATACATGAGAAGGTAAGAGAACATATTAACAAGATTAATATGTAGTATAAGGCTAAGGCAGATCAGAAGAGGAGGTATAAGGAGTTTCATATTGGTGATGAAGTGATGGTCCACTTGAGGAAAGAAAGGTTTCTAGTGGGAATATATAACAAATTGAAGATGAAGAAGTTCAGTCCTTGTAAAATTTTGAAGATGCATGATTCAGGGAATGCATATGAGGTAGAGTTGTTGGATGGATTCAACATTTCCCTTGTGTTCAACATTTCAGATCTGACAGAGTATCATGAAGGTGGTGCAGAGGAAGTACCAATGATAGAACAGTGTGGGATTCCAACACCTACTTTAGAAAAGGAGGAGATTGAAGAAATCGTAGATGGTCATGTGGGAAGGAGTACCAGGAATAGGCAGTATGAAGAATATCTAGTGAAATGGAAAGGAAGGCCTGTTGAAGATTCATCCTGGCTATCTAAGGCATCAGTTGACTAGTTGGGTTTTCCTCAACCATCTGAGATGTGACAGGTCAATTTTCAAATTACCTTGGGTGTCTGATGCAGAAGCATCCAGTGGTGTAAGGGCAATCTTGCATCACCCAAAAATAGTTAAATTTCAACTTTCTCAGTTCTTAGATATTTTTACATCTTTGGATACCCTTTTTGTCATAATGAAATTCACAATTTATAATTTTTATTTTCTATTTCTGGGTTGAAAGATATTGCAGTTTTAGTCTCCCAGATTTGCACTTGAAAATCTTCTAAGTTAGATGTGAGGCACTTAGAGTTCCTGAAATGCCCCCAAAACTTTCCAAAATTGGTGTATGGGATTTCAAGCGCGTTATTGACTTTGATACCTTTCCAACGGTTCAAATGGTTCACAAATTGAAGTCTCGGATCAAAAGTTATGGCCCCGGGATGTTGGCGCACTTTCTAGAGGATACAATTGCAAATGCTCTTTTGAAATTTGAACTTCATGTTGTAAATTTTCAGCACCAAAGTGCCTAAACTCAAATTTCAATGTTTTTTTGGCTCCAAACTATTGAGGATCTCTATTTATTGGTAGGTTTCTAATTTTTGGGTAACTTTTTTGGGGACAAGCTCGCATATTGCGAAAGGGTGATTTTGTAGCTTTCTATAACTTGCATGTGTTGTAGAACTTGGGGATTTGAGATCCTCTGCATGTAAGAAGCTCTATTTTCTAAATAATAAAATTATTTTTTTGTTTCTGGGTTATTTTCTAAGTCTCGAGATGTGCCCTCATCACCAATGGGTGCAAGATCTAATCTAGTATGCACTGAAACATTTCAAAATGAAAAAATTGCAATTTTCAATCGGTTGGGTTCACCATTAATGATTAGGGTGGAAATAGGATGGTTCATCAAAATGAATTGACCAAAATGATGAGCCACTAAATTTTTCCATAAAGCACACAATTATGAAATCCAAAATATGAAAATAAGAATTAGAAATCAATACTAACTATTATAGCATTTATGAGGGCAGTTTTTAGAGATTAAAATGGTGTGTACCTGACTGTAAGAAGCCTATTTTTAGGGCACAAATGACTCATTTTCCTTTAGTTGTGAATGGGTCCCTCTTAGTTTTTTTCTTTTATGTCTACACTCTCAGATTCTAGGTTATCAACTCACAAAAGCCTATAATAAATTTTGTAGTTTCAATTCTTTGTTCTTGCATTATGAAGGCCAGCTTTGCAATCTGACAAATTTTGACAATTTTGTTGTAAACTTCTTCTCCACTTGATCTTCAACCTATAAATCTACAAGAACACACTCAAGGGAAGAAAAAAATTGATAATTGCTAGTGAATAGGGGTTTTCCTAAGTCAAACCCCTTGTAAGTAATTAAACAAAATGTTGAACTAAGGGAATTGAAGCATGGAACATGAAATATATAATTGATGATACATTGGATATTGTCTTGGAAGATAAATATTCAATATAACATGTAGTGGCCATAAAGAATGTAGGTCTTAGATGTGAAATAATTCTTTCAAGTAGATATCCAATGGTACATCCACTATCTTCACTCAAAAACATATACCTGAATGAACTAAACCCTTGTTATGATTAAATAGGCCAGTTAACTCTAATTAACCACAATTAATTAAAGATACCCTAGATAAATGTGAAACTATGTTAAAACACTTTACAACACTTCAAAGAGGGTACAAATTAAGTACATTTTATTAAAAAGGGGCCCATGATCAATGTTAATGTGTTACAACACATTACAACATTAAACCTAGGAAAAATTAGGTTAATTCAATGAGAATTATTCCCAAATCAACTAAGGAAAAGGGATACTTTTTTATGTTACTACATTTACCCATCTCCTTAATACCCTTCATAAAACCATATTGCAACTATTAAACAAGAACTTAATATGCTTACTTCCTATTAGAGCTCCTGATGGACTATTAAACGTTTACCTTGAAACTATAGAAAAAATGCATATTCCCATTTTCATTGACAAAAAGGTCATGATACAAAACATTGTAACCATCTTAAACATATTGTGCAAGGCCTCATTGATTGTAATCACATTCACATTAGAAGGGTTAATGATCAAGGCAATAAGTATGTAGCACCTCCTAACCAAAACTTGCAAATCTTTACTAATCCTATGTCAAATAATAACATTCCTTTGTCAAAGCTAGTGAAACTAAGAATGATGTGATGAATGTTGACAGAGATGATGAAAAAATGAAAGACAAAGTGAAAAAAATTATGAATAAGATAGATGCAACCATTGATTTTCAACCTCATCAGGGCCTAACCAAAATTCCCCTTGGCATTTCTTTCTCACAACATGACATAATTAAACATATACCTGATGGTCCTCTTTACATAGATGAAATAATAAATGAAAAGCCTACTAATGGGATATTAATTGATCTTATTTGTGTACAAAATGTGATCACTGAAGAATTCTTATTTTTCCATGAGCTTTATCAAGATACTTATGAAGAAACAAAAGCATGGATCAAAACACCTAATGGTTTTTCTTTCCCTACAATAGGTTTGATAATTCTTCCTTTGAAAGTTGGACCAAAAATATTAAGTGACTCATTCTCCACCATCCCATCATTGGAATAATTTTGTATGAAGTTAGGCTACCCATGGATTTTCTCCATGAAGGTTGTCTTGTCAGTTGTTCATAAATTCTTAAAGTTTCAATTTGGTAATGATATTTTTATTTTTACATCATAGTGGCTTTAATCCTATGTCTTCCTATGGGAATTTATCATTGGATTTCTTTTGGCCTAAACCTATGGAACCTATTAGTCCTTGTGAGGAATTCTTTTTACAATCCTATACAAAATTTATGGAAAAAGGAATAACAAAATTATCCCTTAGCAATATGTCTCAACACATTATTGAGACTCCCATCCTTGATGAAACCATGATTAAACTAGAAGACCTTCAAAGTAACAAATACCAAACCATAGAAAATCCTCCACCCATTTCATATAAGTGACCACAAGATAACCAAAAAAAGTCTTGTGCCTCTTAAAATCAAAAAATCTTATAAAGCTAAAGATAAAGTGGTTGAACAACCTTGCATGGTTGATTCTATTCCTCCCCTAACGGAAGAAAATAAACCTATGGTTGATAAACCCACTCCTACACAATCGCAACTTGAAAACTTAAAGAAAATAAATGAAAATGCTAGAAAGCGTAGGCTTAGGCATCATGATATTGCTCATTTATTACAAACAAAAGAAGAAAGAACAACATAGAAAATCAAAATAGAAACTTACCTCAATCAAATGCATGATGATACTCCACATTTGTTGAGACAAAAAAATCCTAAATCTCAACCACAACAAGAACAAGCATCATTTGTGGATATTATTATCAAACCTTCTATTGTGATAAACCTGGATGATGATTATGAAATTGAAAGGATTAATGAGGAAGTTCATAATGAGCTTAATTTATTTTTTTCCTCTTCCATGATATTAAATTATAACAACTATGATGATGCACCTACAAAGAGTGGTTCACCATGTGTTGAACTTGGTGGTTGTCCTAGTTTGGAACTTAATGTTGTCCCTTTTTCTATTTTCCCACCTTGCATATATGATGAACAATATTGGGATTCAGACAACCTGCTATAGGTTGACTCGGATCTACCTTATTAGTCTTGTTTTTGTCTCTATTTTTCATGTTCTTTGTGTGATTACATGTACATAATGTGATCTCCCGTATCACTCTGCTTGACATGTCTCTATGTTCATTCCTCTATATGTACCTACATTCTTCTATATGTCATGAAACCTTTATCTTTTATTTTGTTTTTTGTTTTCCTTTTGGTGATGATGCAAGGCATCGATACATTTAGGTCTCTTCAATGTTGAATCAAAAGGTTTTTCTTTATTTTTGCTCTCTATGTGCCATTATTCAAGTTCCATGAGTTATTTTGGGAATGATGATGTTTTTTGAGTTCTATAATATCAATGTACCAAATAAATACACTAACCTTAACTCCATGGATCGCTTGTGTGATTTTGGGATTTCATTACGGGGCAAACTATTCTCATGATGTAGCTTCATTTGGAAACATATGTTTGACATAGGGATTTCAAAATAGGTTCTCATGTCTTGTTTACCATTTAATATTTTCTACTTTAAAGTAATTTCTCACAACATGGTGTTTAGCAATTTCTTTAAGGTGGGCCCATACATTAGAATTATTATTTTTGAAAATTTCAACTATATCTTATGTTTCACAGTGTGGTCTTCTTACTTCATTGGATGTGCCCTCTTAGTGTTGTCATTGGGCTTGATGTCCTTGAAGAGCATGACCTTTCTTGGAATATGATATTGTTTTTAGTGGTGATGCTACATCTTGCATTCCTAATGTAGATGGATTAACAAATGCAAGAAACAAATGGTTTTCAAATTCTTTAGACTCTACTGAAGGTGTCCCTACCTTACTTTTCCATGATGAATTCAAATAAGTACATTTGCTACAAAAAAACTCATTATTTGACCTTTTATACTTAATTTCACCTTTAATAGACTCTAGAGGGTCTACTCAACTTCTTACTTTGCAATGCAAAACTGAAGAAACTTATTTTTCACTAAATCCTCAAAGAAGCCTAGGGTTTTGACAATCTTCATGACAATAAATACAGTCAGGCCTCCATAACACACACATACAATTGATTGGTGAAACTTTCTTTGGTGGACATCATATCAATAGCCTAAAGAAGGTTTTCATGAAGTTTCATTAATTTTTAATGGTGTAACCAAAGTTATGATTTTTTTAAGCTTGTTGGAAACCCTAGCTCTACTATAGCATTGCTAACACTATTTTACTTGTTTCTCACTCTAAACTTAATGAAATTGTATGAAACCAACACAATTAAATTTAGTAAAAAAAACTCTAACTTCCCATCCACTCATAGATCTTTCATTGATCTGCACCAAGCTGTACAAGACTAAGTTCTCACTATTTTTGTAGAAAATTGTAATGAAAACAAGGTATTTCATGAAAACTCCTTCTAGAACTTCTTGGAGCATAACTTTAATTCATTCCATTTGAACTATGAAAAATAAAGTTAAAAATAAAGCATATTTCTTTTCCCTCAAAAACCACTAGTGTCAAATGTAACAAAAGTGCAAAAACATGTCTTTTTTTCAATACTTCAAACCTAACTAACATGTTCTTAGGAGTAGTTATGTGCTCTAAAAACCTAACCTAGGTCGGTAACTCACTTAAGACCCCACTTGCATGGTTTAATATGTTATTTATAATATTTCTTTCCCATTGTAAAATATTTTCAACCTCCTTAACTAACATTACTAACTTTTGACCTCCTAGGACTCCTTAACAAATTCAAATATTTACACAGTCTTTTGGAGGGAAACTCCTCTAGACTCTATTACATATTCAAAAGGATCCCGTTGAGTGGGAATACATGATAAAACAACAAAATGGACCTCTTCATGAAATTTCTCATCAAAATCCAAAACTTACATTTATAGGTTGCTAGATGCTCCTACATCATACTCCCGAGGTGGGAGAAATTTGAGTTCCATCTCAAAAGATGGTATTCTCTTCTTTTCTTCTTCAAATTTTATTGTATTCTTAGTTATTCTCTAACCTCCTCTTTATCCTCTCTATGATTGGCTTTATTGACTCTTTGTTTCCTAGTTTTCACTCTTTTTTTTTTCGCTTCCTTCTTGTATCTTCTCCTTATCTCCTTCTCATTTGATAGACTCCAAAATTCTATTTCTCTTTCATATGCCTCATTACCGATGTCTATTTCTTCATCCTCTTTAGTCTCTCCTATTTCTACACCTATAAAAACATTATCATCAACAAACATTGGATAAAAACCATAAGGCCAATGTGGCTCTTCACTAACTCCTTGTGGTTGCTTTCTTGTTTCTTCCTTTATCTCAGGTATACCTATCTTCTTATTATATTTCTTATCATCACAAACTTGTTGGTTCCTTTAATGTATCTCTTCCCAATGGACCTTTGTATATTTTTCTTCATGATAACATTATTCTCTCATTACTTATTAACTTTATCTTACATTTTTCTTATCTTGAAGACACTCTTGATCTTCCTTCATGCCAATGCCAATTGATTTTTCTTCTTTATTTGCTTCATCTTCTCTTTTCAAGTCATCTATCTGGTTCCTTCTACTTCTCTTAACAATAATATTTATGGGCCACTTCACCTTCTTTTGCATTGGAAAATTCCAAACATATTATTGGTATCCTTCATCAAACCACTAATGTACTAAAAGCTTAATATTTTTCCTTAACTTTGTCATTTCTCTATCAAACTCTACATCTTGTCCTATCTTATTGACTTTCATCTTGTCCTTTGTTTTGAGGCATTCTTTCTTATCTTGTTGTTGCACCTCTCTATCTTCTCTTCTTTACTTCATGATACCTCACCAAGGGCTTCTTTTCTTTTTTCTCACTACCCAATCTTTTGGTGCCCAGGTTCTTCACCTTAAGCTATCAACTACAATACACATACTTTCTCAAATATCTATGAAAATAGTCATTTGATAGAACAACTAAGAGGAGGAGTGAATCAGTCATCACACATTGTAACCTGAAATTCAATTACCAAAACTAACACATAAAATGATTATGTGATAAAAAAAACAATGCAAATGCACAAACACAATAACACCATATTTACGTCAAAAACCCAATGAGGGGAAAACCATAGTGAGGATTAACTCACACTATATAGAATATCAAAACCAATTACAAAAAGGCTCACTATCTAAAATAAGGCTCGCTACTTGAAATAAGGACTCATTGTCTAGACTCACTATCCATAGGGCTACAACCCAGAGGGCTCACTGCCATAGAGATACAAAGAAGAAAAATAATGCTTGTTATAGAGAGACAACAATCCTAATGCAACAAATATTCAACCGCAATCACTGATCAATTTACATGAATGATGGAGTTCACCTTCTACTCACTACATCTAGAAAATCAGCATTAAGCCTTGCACTAAACAACCACACACATAATACACAAAATTTAAGAAAATCATTAAATTTGTGTCTACTCTTTCACTTATCTTCCTTCTTTTCTTATGTACAATCTTCATCGCTAGCACATTTTGTATTTATACTATCTCCAACCTTGAAAAGATACAAAGTTATCCATCCAACTTCAAATTCAAATTAAGTTAGGGCCAAACATCCTAGGGTGGAATTAGAATGAGGTTCACCCAAAAACACACTTCTATAGGAGCCATAATAGATCTAACATCCTTCATCAACTTCAAAAATAGTGATTGACACATAGTTAGCCAAACTAGTGTAAAAAAAATAGATCAATTAAGCTCGATGATTCCAAATGTCAAAACTATCTTCAATAGAACTATGGAAACACAAATATAGAATGAAAAGCCAAAATAATTCAACAAAGAGAAATTTGGACTAGTAAAAATTCTCCTAGACCTCAATCAGAACACAAAGAAACATAGTTCACAAACATCGAAACAATATTCTCAATAGTTGAATACCTGCAATCTTCTTTTAATAGAATTTTTTCAATATCCTCAACATATAAAATCTACAACAACTAGTAGTTAACCAACTGGTCGGTTGACATCAATGACAACACTTCATTCCTCTTTCCATTCTTGCAACAATCTCCCCCTTTCTCATTGATGGCAACACATGATGTGAAAAACAATCAAAGACACCATACTAGTTCTAAAAATACTTCTCAATATTTTTCGTTTTACTTCTTCCCTTGAGAATATCATCTTTGTTATTACTCGCTTTCTCTTATTAACTTTATTTTTATTTTTCACATGCTATCTCTCTTTTTATTTATTTTTCACGTGCCTTCTCTCTCCCCCCTTTGACATCAATGGAAAAGGAAAAATATATGTCCATTGAAAAATTCCTTTGACATGAAAATAGAATACTCATAATGACAACACTTAAAGATTTTCCTGATCCCCGTGAGAGGTAGCCACCAAAAATATTAGTCCAAAAAGATAGAACCATGAATCCAACAAATTGATGCATCTCCAAATGCATCTTAGTTTGTAAAAGGAGGGGCAATAATCCCTAGCTTATCTTGGACATATTCAAAAGTATCTTTAGGAAGATCCTTTGTAAATATATCTGCAATATGATCCTTTTTTGAAACATACTCAATCTTGACTTCATTCTCCATGACATTCTCTCTTAAGAAATGATACCTAATAGATATATACTTTGTTCTTGAGTACATCAAAGGATTCTTGAAAAAAATTTAATTGCACTTGTGCTATCACAGAAGATAGAAAAAGGATCATCATGTAGCAGTGTGATATCTTTCAATGTTTGTTTCATCCATAAAACTTGTGTACAACAAGATGCAATAGCAATATACTCAACTTCAATAGTAGACAAAGAGACTAAATCTTTTTTCTTACTCAACCATGCCACCAATCCAAGAAAGAATGCACCACCATGTGTACTCTTTCTATCATCTATACTTTCTTCCTAATCTACATTTGCATAAGCACTGAGTATAAAATCAGTATCTTTACAATACCATAATCCATAATCCAAAGTGGCTTTAAAATATTTGAATATTCTTTTAACTATAGTAACATGTGTTTCCTTTGGATCTTCTTGAAATCTAGCTAAAAGAAAAACCGTGTGCATAATATTCGGTCTAGTAGTAGTCAAATATAGTAGTCCACCAATAATAGATCTATACTTGCTCTAATATATCTTAAATGAATCGTCATCTTTACCCAACTTGCAACCAATCACCATATGAGTACTTACCAGTCAGGAACCATCCATCCAAAATTTTCTTAACATCTCTCTCACATACTTAGATTGTGAAATGAAAATTCCTTTCTCTATTTGAATAATCTATAGCCCAAGAAATAAATTCATCTCCCCAAACATAGAAATTTCAAATTATTTTTGCATCTCTTTTGTAAACATCTTGCATATATTTTCATTGCCTCCAAAGATAATGTCATCAACATATATTACTACAATCAATATTTTGTCATTTTCAATCTTGAAATACAAATTACTGTCTATCATACCTTTGTTAAATCCTTGCTAACTCAAATACTTATCTAGACTTGCATACCAGGCTCTAGGAGCTTGCTTCAGTCCATATAAATCTTTCTTCAATCTAAACACCATATATGGTTGATCTGTTAACTGAAATCCTTTCGGTTGTTCCATGTATACCTCTTTATCTAGTTCACCATTCAAAAATGTTGACTTGACATCCATTTGATAGACTTTGAAATATTTATAAGCAGATAATGCCAAGAACATCCTTATAGCTTCCATTCTTGCTATCATGGAAAATTTTTCCTAAAAAATCTATACCTTCCACTTGCGACTAAGCTTTACGCAAAAGTCTTTTTTTTTTTTTTTGAACTTTCCCATTCTTATTCAGCTGGTTAATAAATAACCATATTGATCCAATCATATTTTTGTCTTCCAGTGTGTGTATCAATTCCCAAGTTTGATTCTTTTTAATCTACAAAAGTTCTTTCATTGCTTCCTTCCAATGTTCATTCTCATAGGCTTCACTTACTAACTTCAAATCAATTTTAAAGAATAAGCAAAAATTTACTTCAATAGTAGCTTTACTTCTAGTTAACACACCTTTTTTCTTGTCTCCCATAATTTGACTTTTTGAATGATTCCTCTATACATATTTTTTGTGTTCTAGGGAACATCACTAGAGCATCTTCTTCTCTTTCATTATGTTCATTCTAATTTTTCTACTCATCTCTATCATGTTCTTCCATAAAAAAAATGTATCCTTTCACAGTCATGTTCATCAGACACATATTCATCAATATCAATACAATTCTTCACTATTTCATCAACCTTCACATTCGAGCTTTCTAGAATCTTCCTCAATATTTTGTTGAAACATCCATATGCCATGATTTTAGTAGAGTATCCAAGAAATATTCCTTCATCACTTCTTGCATCAAAATTTCCCAATGTTTCATCATCTCTTCTAATATAGCATTTGCTTTTAAATACCTTGAAATATTTAACTGCAATAATTCTTTTGTGCCATAGCTCATAGGGAGTCTTTTTACTATTTTCTCTTTGTTGAACTCGATTGGATACATATACAATAGTGTGAATAGCTTCTTTCCAATAAAATTCTAGTAATTTGACTTCAGTGATAATTGACCTAGTAGCTTCTTGAACTATTCTATTTTTCCTTTGAACAACTCCATTTTGCTAATGGGCTCTTAGAGCAGATAATCGTCTCTTTATTCCATGCACTTTACAAAACATATTGAACTCATGGGAGGTGTATTCACCACCTCTATCAAATCTCAAGAATTTTATCTTCAAGTTCACTTAATTTTCAACCATAGCCTTAAATTCCTTGAATCTATCTAATGCATCTGATTTTTCACTAAAAAATGTATGTGAGGCCCAACCCTATCTATAAATTGTTTGACACCTTGATAAGTTTAATTATTCTTGTTGGTGAATAAATTGATGATTTAACCGAATTCCATGTCTAATATTTTTATTTTAGTATTAACTATTGTAAATGATTATTGTGACAAATTCTCTTCATTAAATGAAAATGGGAAAACTGTTAAGAATGAATGTGAGCAGATAATATTTATATTCTCGAACAAGTATCATATGAAGAATACACTTAGATCGATATAAGCTAAGAAATTTTGTGTATCTAATATTAGTTTGAATCTCCCTAATAAGTTTCATGTTACTTGGGAAATGATAATAGGTAGGAATAAAGTAGGACTTTGGAAGATCAGGGAGAAGTTTCCAGAAGGATCACTAGCCAAGAATCATCAAGGTAAATTTAAAAGATGAATCTAATCAATTAGAGGTATACCTAAGGTAGGATAATTTGAGGAAAAATTATATAAATTAGATATCAAGTTGAATGATTAATTTTATTACAGGAAGGAGTGTCCAAGAGTAAATATAGTAGTGTAAATAAAGTATTTAGCTAAGGTTAGGTTTCCATTATTATTTAATGAATGCTCAAAGTTTCCATCTTTTATAGGGAAAGGAAATGAATATATATGTGTACTATGATTTACTAACTATTGAATTGATCTTATTGATATTTTGAACAAGTATTTATTATATTTCTAACCTAACATGTATTTGGAAAAATGCACGTGAGAGTAATGCCAAGGGTAAAAGGGAGAACAATCTAGACCCAAGTTAAATATCTATCTTTTGAAATTTTGATTTTTCACCCTATGACTTGGGCGGTAATTAGGGTTTTGTTTATGTTGTAACTGAGTGGAGGGTTTTAATGATTGGTGGCTTAGTGTAGGTTTTTTTTGGATCCTTATTGATTATAGTCATGTGGTTAAGAGTGTAAGATCTATTGGGGTTTTCAAATCCTTAGTTAGGTCTTGAATTTCGAATTGGCCTTTAAATTTGTCTTCTTAGGGTGTTGTATGGTCAATTTTTTTGATATTAGTGCAAAAATAGACCCCTAAGGCCTATACCTTCGGGAGGGGGACCTTTTGGACATGTGACATTGTCCTTGGGACATGATTTGACCCTTAAAAAGTCCACTTGAAAGGGTGTGACGAATTTGAGTCCTTGGGAGTTGGGAGAAGTGACTTGTCACTTCCCCACCACACTCCCCAAAGTTCATTAATGAACTTGGAATGAGCATCAAAGCTCTCACATGTGTGAAGCCACCTTGTAAGGGTTGTTGGGTAGAGTGTCATAGTACATTCCCCATATCCCCAAAAGTATCACACATGTGTGAGAACTTGTGGGGATGTGTGTTGAAAGATCAAATGAGAGAGTGACAAGTGTCTCTCTCTCATTCAAGTGAATTCAAGTTGAATGCCTATATACTTGGATGGAAAAGAGGAAATGGATGTTACCCACTTCTCCTCTTGGAGAACTCTTTTGGATAATTTGAAGTTTGGGGGAAAAAGAAAAGAAGAAAATTGGAAAAGAAGCAAGGAGCTCTCACATGTAAAAGAGGATTTCAAAATGTAACATGGTTGAGATAAGTGATTTCTCCTCCTTTCTATCAACTTGTTTCAGTAGGAACTTTGTGTTGTGTTATTTTGTTATGGATTTCAAATCAAGTGGGATGTCCAAGTTTATGTATGGGTAAATTTGAAATTTGTTTGGTGGGTGGGTAGATAGTAAAATTGTAGTTAAGCTATTCTCTCACTCTTCCTACCTAAATAAATGGTAGTTGTTTGTTTCTTGCTCGGGGGTATGGCTAGAGCCCAAGAGGCTTCATGATGCCATTATGGTAGGGTGGTGAGCAAGCCTCATTCTTTTGTGTTTTATTCATTGTATTTTTATATATTGTTGTAATATTGAGGACAAGTGTTTTATTGTAAAATTAAAGAATATAAAGACCAAGGTATATTTTGTGTTCTTATAAAAAAAAAAGAAAAAAAAAGAAAAAAAAATGTCTTCCTAATATTATTTGTAATAAGAGCAAGTCTTGTTCTTGGGAATGTAAGGTAATTGTGTCCTCAAATGTTATTTGTGTCATTTTAATTACAAGTTGTAACATGGCAAGTTATGTAAAGAGTTTTGATCTTATTGTGACATGGAGAAGAAAATATTTTGTAAACATGTATAAAGTAAGTGTATGAGGATGAGGAATGGTTTTCATTTAATATTCTAAAGAAATACTATGTAGACTTATTATAGTTCCTTTGTAAATGGATGAGTAACCTAAGTCCTATTGACGAAAGTTTATTTGGATGTCATAAATGTTGGTGTGGGTTAAGTCAACAAATTAAAATAAAAGAAAACGTTTAGTTTTGTAAGTCATTGAATATGAATAAAATAATACTATTTGTAACATGTTCAATAAATTTTAATCTACAAATATTTGAAAGTTATAGTAAAACATATTTGAAGCAAGTCTAATACATATATAATTATATTTATTTTTAAAAATAAGAAATATGACCTTTTAGTTGATGAATAAAATATTGTTTTAGAATAGAACTATTCCCAAATTCTTGTTTTAAAGACAACTAATATATTAGTATACTATGTTTATTTTGAATAAATAAAAAAGATCAATTATGGAGGATTGTAAAAGATTACTTTCTAAAGTTGAAGTAAAATATTACTTTTTAAAAAAATTTAAACAATTCTATATCTTTGGGGAATATAATGTTAACTTCTAAATATGTATTAACCAACTAAAAATTTGATAAGAAAGCAAAAAGAAACTCATATTACATAATCATGACTAAAAGTCTTTCTTAAAAACATTCCAAAATTATTCCAAGTAAATCTATCAAATCCATCAGTCAGATTTAAGAAAGATATTATTGGGTAAATCATTTGGGACCATAATAAATAACTATTATATATTTATTTATATTTCCCAAATAATTCATTTATATAAATATATATTCCAAAAAAATATGATTATGATATTCTGATTTATTATATTATACATAGTATAACACTTGAAAATCTATAAAATTAATAGGAAAGTCGCAACATTTATGTGAGAAATTTTCTTGTGAATATTTTGATGCATATGCATAAATCTACTATAAATAGAAATAATAATAATAACAGGAACAAAATAGAAACAAAAAAAAAGTATTATCTTTACAAACACTATACACAACAGAAATTCTGAACAAAGAAAAAAATACAAAAAACAAATGGAGAGTAAATGAATCTGCAAATGGACAAGCCATAATGAGCATAAACTAGTTCATACAGAAAATTTAAAAGCAACGAATCAATTTACACTCACCCAATGAATAACATGTCCTTTGTTATTTCTGCCTTAGCAAAAAGAGGGAAAATATTTGTACATGGTTAACTCTATAGTTTAAATAAAGCAGACAAATCTTTTAACATTAAGAGAAATAGATATACATCTTCAGGTATATGCATCATAATATGACAATCTGGGGATAAAATAACTAGCATCTTTCAGAAAAAAAGAGAAAAGAAAACATCAAATTTAAGATTTGAACCCTTGATCTGTGCAATTGCGGAATAAATCAAAATGATGAATTGAACCGTATGAACACGAGTTTATATGGAAGATTGCATAACGCTAGGAGATGGCCTAGGTAGAGCATCAAGCTAGAAAGGGATGCTCATAAAATAAATTTTGAAACTATTCCATTCATTCCCCCAACTCCTCAACCTATAGATAAAGAAATGGACTGATGAAGAAGCAAAATAAAAAAAAAAATTGCTGGAGTAATCTCTTACACCCTCCTCTGCGGCTCTTCCCTTCCTGTCCCTGTAATAGAAAAGAAAATAAAAATATGCAAATGAAAAGAGTTAGGGTTTGAGTAGTTTTAGCACCCAAGAATAGGGCAAATCCCCTTTATTTTATTAATTAGTACTAAAATAGCCACCAAGAAGAAAATAATGGGCGGCTCAATGTATTTTAAAATGGACATGAAAATATTTATAATTCAGTATAATTCAGGGACTGTGATGAAATCTTAAAGGTGTAATGTTAATATTATAATATAAAGCATAATAATAGCTGTGTGAAATCATTAAATAATGGTGTATTTTCTTGTAGTTATCATATTGATATTTTTATTTTTACACCAATGTTATTAAAGCAATTCTTAGTTGAATCTATGCAAAAATATTAAAATCATAGGTATGGATATAGATAGTGATATTATTAATAATAAAAATTAATGTTGATAAGTTTAATATTAGCTTTAATATTTTTGGATTTAATATTATTATCCAAGGACTCAATACTCATATTTTATTTAACATGATCATTAATAAAATTCATATCAATATTAATTTTTTTTTGAGGATTATAACATTAATATTAGTGGTTAGTATGGATTGATTTAATATTAGCTTATAATCAATATTAATGACTAGTAATGTTCTTTGATCTAAATTATACCAACTAATCAAGCAATACTAACCTCAAGATATTAAAACAACTATACATGTTTACTCTATCACTTGTGCGGGTTTTTAAAGGATGTGTCTTTACATAGTGATAAATTAAACCTTTCTAACATTAATGGTACCTTGTATTTCACGTAAATGGAGGGATGCAATATTCATGAATGCTAAATTATAATTAAGATAGTTATAGGAGGCACGTTAATAAAGTCTACTTGGTCGAGTTTTCTTATGAGTAAATCAACAAGTTTATATTGATAGTATGAGAAATTTTAATAAGGTAATGTTAAGCGATTATGGTTGTGCTAGGTGAGTAATGTGATAGTTAAAGCATAAGGTTATGGGATTTGATGTTATTCAAAGTGAAATATTAAAAGAACACACTATTATTGATAATATTCTTATGGGTAATATCTAGATTTAACCTTTATAGGGCACGATTGAACCTAGGCACTCTTAATTTAGTAATAGTTTAGTCCTTGGTCATAGGCTTACTCCTCCTAAGTATAACCTAGACCCATGATTACTTGAGTAATCCAAGGAGAGTATTTGGGAGTGTGGGGCTGGTGAGTCTCTAGTAGTGGTCGTGGTTTACAACTTATGTATAGATAACTTTTGCACCTAGGTTGAGGAGTGACTCTTCATGGATGCCCACCCACATCAAGTTGTGTTTCACCTCTAACGTTTAGAGTGGTTAATTAGCTTAATTATATGTTTAAAAAAAAAAATAGTTAGGATTTTCTACTAAAAAAATTTGGGCATTACAATGTAACCCATTTATATCTAGAATAATCATCAATTAAAAGCATAAATCACCTTTCACCAAGTAGACTTTGCACTTTCATGGGACCACAAAGATCTCTATGAACCAAATCTAGTAGTAGATTGTTCTCTTGATCTGTAATGATTTCTTGTCTACTTCCCAAATTGAAAATTCCTATAGATAACATTTACAAGATTCATAATTCTCGATGGATCTCTCATGGCCTGAATAGTACTAATCCTTTCCAAGTTATAAAAATTCATGTGACACATTCTCCTGTGCCATAACCAACTATCATTTATCTGAGTCATGAAACCTCATCCATTAGCACCTTTAAGATGTTAAATATTCCCTTCAAATTTCTTTCCTATAGCAATCAATTATTTGGATCATTTTTGGATCTCACACTTCTCATCCTTAAACACAAGATCATATCTCTTTCTACACATTTGACCAATGCTCAACAAATTATTCCTTAACCTGTTAATATAGTATACATTGTTAGTATGATGCTTTCCATCAAAACTTACTAAACCTATCCCATAAATTTTAGCACTAGTATCATCTCCAAACATAGCTAGACCTCCATCATATTTTTCAAGTTTCACAAATTTACTCTTGTCACCAATCATGTGGTGTGAGCAACCACTATCAACTACCCAAAAATTATTTTCATGTTTATCATGTAGGGAAAAGATAACTATACCTTAATTTTTCTCCTTCTCCTTCTTCTTCTCTAGAGGACTTTCCTTTGACTATTTTTCTAAAAATTTAGTAGAAGTAGGTTCATCTTTAATCACCAAGAACAAGCATTCATTTTCATCTGGATCTTCTTAATGTAAATCTTCATTTGAAATACTAGCATTCTCATTAACATAGTAAGCTTTGTTAATCTTCTTTCCTTTCTTTTCTTTCTCGTATCTTTATCTATTCTTTTTAGCTCTTTCCAAACACTTTGCAACATAGTGACCAATTTCTCCACAACTAAAGAAATTAAAGAGAAGATTATATTCATACTTACGGGAGCCTTTTCTCATTATTCTTACAAAGTTCTCTTCATCTAGATCTTAGGTTTTGGTAGATTTAAAAATAGTCTTTATTTTTCCTCCACTTCTTAGATTTAGCTTCCTCATCTCATAAGATGTCAAAAATCATAGCAACAGAGCTTTAGTACAAGTCTTATAACTATAGTTTGCTCAATAGCACTCAAATTTTCACTATAACAATCAAGAAGATTTCTAAGAATCTTCTTTACAATTTTGGTTTCATCTATAATAGCACCAAGAGATCGCATTGCAGCCACTACCTCATCCAATCTCTATATATAGGCTTTAACATTCTCATCTTCAGACATTTGTATAAGATCAAACTTTGTTTCCAAATTCTATATTTTTTCCTCTTTTACCCTTTCATCACCATCGTGCACTATTTTTAAAGCATCTTAGACTCCTTAGTTGTCTTCAAATTTTGAACCTTAATCAAATTAGAATGTACCAGACTATTCTTCAAGATGAACTTTTCCATGTTATTCACTTCACGTGCTTTAATTTGTTTAGGTGTACTCAAACCATTTGGAAGAGTGTAGGGTTTCTAATAAGCTTTCCATTCATCATATCTGTAATAATCTAGATATACTTCCATCAATACTTTCAAGATACCATAATTAGTTATATAAAACATCAGATAATCAAAGACCATTTTTCTAGCCATCCTAGACCTTCCTCAAGTGGTTAAGCTCTTCACCAAGGAACCAAGCTTTGATACCAATTGTTGGATAAGACAACTGAGAGGGGGGGTGAATCAGTTGTCACAAATTATAACCTTAAATTCAATTATTGGAAGTAACACATAAACCCATTAAGTGATTAACCATAAACTACAAATGATAAAACAAAATAACAAAATATTTATGTTGAAAATGTAATGAGGGAAAAAATATGGTGAGGATTAACTCACACTATAAAGAATATCAAAACTAACTACAAAAAGGCTCATTGTATGAGATAAGGCTCACTGCCTAAAATACAGACTCACTATCCACAGGGCTACAACCTAGAGAGCTCACTACCATAGAGATACAAATAAGACAAAGAAGACTTGTTCCAAAGAGACAATAATCCCAATGCAACAAAAAATTCACTACAATCACTAATCAACTTTAATGAATGATAGATTTTTCCTTCTACTCACTACATCCATAAACTCAACGTTAAGCTTCACATTGAACAAACACACACCTTACTCACAAACTTAAAGAATAGCATCAAATTTTTGTATGAACTTTCACTTATCTTCCTTCTTTTCTTATGTACAATTTTCTTTGCTAGTGCATTTTGTACTTATACTATCTCCAACTTTTAAAAGATACAAAGTTGGCCATCCAACTTCAAATTCAAATTAGGTTAGCTCCAAACATGCTTGGGTGGAATTATAATGAGGGTGAACCAAACACACACTTCACCAGGACCCATCATAGATCCAACATGGTTCATCAACTTCAAAAATAGTGCTTGACACATAGTCAGCCAAACCAATGTAAAACACATAGATCAATTAAGCTCGATGCTTCCAAATGCAAAAACCATCTTCAATAGAACTAGGTCAACACAACTCTAGATCCACAAGCTATAAGACTTCAATTGAGAGAAATATGGACTAGAAACAATTCTCTTGGACAACAATAAGAAAATAGAGTAACATAGTTAACAAGCACTGAAACAACATCCTCAGTAGCTAAATACCTGCAGCCTTCTTTTAATACAATTTTCTCAATATCCTCAACATATGCAATCAACAACAACTAGTAGATAACTAGTTGTCTGGTTGACATCAATGACAATAATTCATTCCTCTTTCAATTCTTGCAACAATAATAATTTCCCCTACCCATATTTTTGGGCTCTGATATGAATAATGATTCAGAGGGATAAAAAAATGCAAGAAGCAAATGGTTTTCATATTCTATAGACTACTAAAGTTGTTCCAACCTTACTTTTTCATGGTGAATTCAAACCAATTATTTATTGCAAAAACACTCATTCCATGATTTTGTAGACTTCTTCCACATTTAATACACTCTAGATGGTTTTCTCAACTCCTTACTTTGCTATGGAAAACTCAAGAAACATGTTTTTCACTAAACCATCAAAGAAGCCTAGGGTTTTAACAATCTTCATTAGAATGAATATAGTTAGACCTACATAGCTCACGCATACAATTGATTGGTGAAATTTACTCTGGTCTCCATCTGATTAATAGCCTAAGTAAGTTTTTAACCAAGTTTCATCAACTTTTGATAGTGCACTAAGCAAAAGTTATGATTTTTTTGAGCTTGCTAGAAACCCTAGCTCTACTATAGGGCTACTAACACTATTTTGCTTGTTTCTCACTCAAAACTCAATGAAATTGAATGAAACCAAAAGAATTAAATTTTTAAGAAAAAAATCTAACTTCCCACCTACCCATAGATCTATCATTTATCCAAACTAGATTGTACAAGACTAATTTCACACTATTTTTATAGAAAATTGTCAAAAATTTCAATGAAAATAAGATATTTTTTCAAAAACTGCCTATGTAACTTCATGGAGTGTACATTTCATTCATTCAATCTGAATTATGATAAAAAATAGTTACAAATCGAGCATATATTTTTTCCTTCCAAAACCTCTAATGTATAACATAACAAGAGTGAAAAAATATGGACTTTTTTCAAGACTTCAAACCTAACTAATGTGTTCTTAGGAGTAGTTATGTGCTCTAAAAACCCAACCTAAGTTGTTAAATAATTTACAACCCCACTTGGGTGGGTTAAGTGGTTCGTTATAATATTAATTTCTCCCTTTTACAATATTTGTAACCTCCTTAAAGAACATGACAAACTTTTGACCTACCAGGACTCCTTAACAAATTCAAATATTTAAACATAGTCTTTTGGAGAGAAAATCCTCCAAACCTTATTACATACTCAAAAGGATCCCATTTAGTGGGAATCCATGCTAAAACACCAAAATGGGCCTATTAATGAACTTTCTCATCAAAATCCAAAACTTACATATTCAGGTTGCTAGATACTCCTACATCAATTCCCTAAGTTGTGAATATTTTATCCTCTACTAGTCCTCTCTTGGAGACATTAAGCGTGATTTTCTATAAGGAGAGACCTTGCGAGAACTAAGAAAATTGACTTTGAACATGTCATATACTATTTACATATTTTGTCATAAGTTTTTAGCATAACATAACTTGCTAACCTTATGAAGTTCAAACTTCATATTTTTTGTCGCACCTTATCAAAGTTATCAGAGGTATAGATTTGGTATGGTTAGTATGATGAGAACCTATAGACCTAGCATGAATTTCTCATTCTATGTTGAGGGCCTGTAAACCTAACATGACTTTATCACTTAGTCACTTTAGGGGGCAACCTTCAATTGAATATTCAACGTGTCCCAATCAGATCCTTCAGTGACCCTCGATCATATTCAAGGATTTCTTACATATGCCTATTTTTACGAGATCTCAACACAACAAAGCAGGAGAAACACCTCAAGAAGAGGGTGAACGAGATAGTCCTCTTTTTAGTGTAAGTCACAATCCCCTTTTCAGTAACAACAATATGGCTGACAGAGAGGAAAGTTTGATACTTAAGAACAAAAACATGAACAAAACTCCTATAGGTAGTGATGATGAACAAGACAATGAACTTGAACTTAGAGAGGCAGAACAAAATCCCAAGTTTCTTAAAGCCCTTGAAAAGATTATACAACGTGACAAAGAGAAATACTTTCTTTTTCTAGCAGATCAAGGAGCTAAATTGCCTAAAGACTTTGATACTGAGAAATTAAAAACCACCGAGGAAGAGCCATCCCTATCTGAATACGCCTCCTTCAAAAAAGAGTTCAGAGAAATGCAGGGAGAAATCAAAGAGTTACGAGGAGGAACTGCAACCAAGAAGTACACTTTGGATGACATATGTCCTTATCCTTTTGATAGAAGTCTCAACATGATTCCATTTCCTAAACACTGTGAAATCCCCAAATTTGATCGTTATAATGGAAAATCAGACCCAGTTGACCATGTTAGAGACTTTTGAAACATGACATTGGAATTTTCCCACGAAGATACATATTTATTGCGATTATTTCCTCGAAGCCTTGGAGTCAACTCTATGGAATGGTTATCTAAGATTACACCTCCTATTCGAACATTTGAGGAACTGATGAATTTGTTCATAAAACAATACTCCTACAACGTTCAACACCAGATCACCATGATTGATCTTTGCAAAGTTACGCAAAAACCTCGGGAATCTTTCACTACCTTTCTTCAAAGATGGAGGAGAATGTTCGCTAGGTACCCCCGTCATGTCCCTGAAAAGGAGAAAATGGTTACTTTCATCAATAGCCTCAACTCAGAAATGAGTTATCGTTTAAATCTACACTGTCCACCTTCCTTTGAGAAATTGATTGAGGATGCCATCACCATCGAAAGTGCTTTGGTCAAAAGAGGGACCATAAAACTTGATAGGGACAACCCTGCCTCATCTAACCATTACAACAATCAGGACAAGTCTAAGTTTTGGACCCGCAACAAGAATGTTGTAAACGATGGTGTTGTAGATGCAAATCATATCACGACTAAGCCATTTACCTTGAACACTCCTCGTAACAATAATTACAACCATGTCAATTCAGTCGCAAATCAAGGAAACAATCATCCCCCTCCAACGAACTATAATCAAGGGACTGCCAACAACCAAAACTACTGGAACAACAACAACAACAACAACACTTCAGGGAATACCTCAAACACGAAACCACAACGCTTTCCATTCTTCTCCAATAAAAGAACTTTTACTCCACTAGGAAAATCCTTAGAATCGGCTTTCAAAGAGGTCATGGCAAAGAACGTCCTTATGTTACCCCCACAACGCAATTACGAACCTAATGTAAAACCTCCATCGTGGAACGAAGCCTATTTTTGCGACTACCATAGGTGCATAGGTCATCATACAAACAACTGTCAAGGTTTGAAACATGCTATTCAAGATCTCATTGAAAAGGGCATTATCACAGTAGAAGGACAGCAAAAATCCAACGAAGATCACCAAGCATTTCGAAATCCTCTACCAAATTATCAAAAGGGACAATCTTTTGACAAAACTATGAACCAAATTGATGATAATGTAATCCATCACCTCTATACGGACGATGAGCGAATCAACATCATAAAAATCAAAGAGGAGGTAGACAATGGACAAGTAAATGTCACAACAAGAGCACAAGCTAAGGTTGTTTTGAAAGGTACCTCTTCAAAATCCAATGAGACCTCTCCTCAACACCAATACGACTTAGTTAACCAACTTCAAAAAACTCCAGCTCAAATCTCCATTTTCGAACTTCTGAAGATTTCCCCTGCACATAGGGAAATTTTAGATAAAACCCTCGTTGAAACGACTGTATCTACGGATTTGGATGTGAATCGATTTCAAACCATGGTAGGACATCTGTCCTCCCCCACATGCCTTTCATTCTCAGACAAAGATGATGTTTCCCTAACTCATCCCCACAATTCATCATTATACTTAGAGGTCATGATCCACAAATTCCGTGTCAAACGTGTTCTAATAGATGGAGGGGCTGGTCTAAATATATGTACTTTGAAGTTGATTCAAGCATTAGGATTTGCCGAAGACTCCATTGATCCTAGAAGGAAGATTACCATTAAAGCCTATGACGATGAGGAGAGAACATCTAAAGGTCTAATCATGCTACCAATCAGAGTGGGACCTGTTATCAAAAATACCTTTTGCCAAGTTTTAGAGAGAGATCTTGCATACAATATCTTGTTGGGTCGTCCTTGGATCCATGAGATGCAAGCTGTTTCATCCACTTACCACCAATGTCTTAAGTTTCTGTATGATGGACAGGAAATCACTATACTAGCTGATAACTCAAACGCCCAAACTTGTGCCAATGTCAAAGCTCATCAAGATACTTTGGTTTCGAATAATCGAGAAGCACTTGCTGATGCTTCTTCTCAACATGCTACACACGTCAGTCAGTTAACTAAAAGCTTTGACAAGAAACTACAGTTCAAGGAAAGTGGAGTTGGGGAATATTCCCTTTGTCTTGCTAATCTACCTATGTCTCCTCGATCACATGGAAAACCTTCTATTACACCACAATAGATATCAGCAGCATCAACATCAGCACAGGTACAAACAGAGCCCACTACCAAGTTCAATGGACAATTTATCAAAGAAAAATTTCCCATGGGAGATCCTGAGGACACAACAATTCTAGATTGGCTCTATAAAGATGAAGAGGATGCAATTCTAAACGTCACCTTACCAACAGAACAATATGGGAAAGGATATTCTATCATGCAAAAGATGGGATATGATAATGGTCCTCTTGGAAAGAGAAAAGAAGGCGTAGTTGAGCCTATCCATCTTCCAGGACTTGCGGCATATGATAAAACTGGAATAGGCTATGAGGCTACCCAATCTAAACAATCCCAAGGTAATGTTTTTACACTGCAAGAAGGTTCCGATAAGAATGAAACATGTTTGGTATCAGTCCTGAATTACATTGAAAATAACTCTGACACAGATTCTACTGAATATGAATGGGATATCATCCATGATAACAAATTTTGGAGAGACAAAGAGGTAGATGTCATACATAAGTATACGCCCGCTTTAATCAAAGGAGAAGGTTCAGGATCCCAACCACAAGAATCTGAACCACAAAGCAACTATGAGTCTAGTGATACTGAGTCGGATTTTAACGAACAAAATTATCAGGAGAATAGTCCCATCATTGACCTATCTCATACCTCGGATCCTACCGATAACTCTGTCTTGACCCTAACCATCGCCAATTTTATACAACCGAACGACGTCCTACCATTAATCCATCCTGATCTCATTGACTGGGATCTTACTGAACCTATGGATATACCTATTTTTCCAAACGACAAAGCTATCATAAACTTCCTTTCCGCCGATGATGTAAATAATTGTTCCACTAGTGATTTTCGGTATGAAGTCTTTAATCAGGAGAGTGTCAAGTCTCCTAGCTGCAAAAATTAAAATAAAGATAAATGCTCTAGTGGTGAAAACCAGAATTTGGCAGTACTAGATCAAGCAAAAGACAAAATAAAGAGCGTATCAGATGGTGAAAACCTTTTTGAGGCACCATCTGATGGGACCCTTGACACTCTCCCAGAGCACTATCATGAGCGATCATCCATCTTGACTGAGCCTACAAAGGAAATCAATGTCGCAACTACAGATAATCCAAGGATCCTACAGGTAGCTGAATCAATGACAGCTAAAGAAATCCCAGAGTTCATGAATTTTCTCAAGGAAAATCAAGTCAATTTTGTATGGTCATATGGAGATATGCCCGGCCTTGATCCTGATCTCATTATGCATCATTTATCTATCAAATCAGGAGCCAAACCAGTAAAACAAAAACTCAGAAAGATGAATCCTCATATTGCACTATTGGTTAAAGAAGAACTCAAGAAGCTCCTCAATGCAGGTTTTATAAGATCAATTGACTATGCTGAATGGATTTCCAATATTGTACCAGTAGCAAAACTAGACAAACGTGTAAGAGTATGCATTGATTTCAGAGATCTTAACAAAGCTTGCCCAAAGGATGACTTTCCGCTTCCAAGTATCGACACTATAGTTTATCTAATAGCAGGCCATGCCATGTACTCATTAATGGATGGTTTCTCGGGTTACAACCAAATCAAGATTGCACCAGAAGACCAAGAGAACACAGCTTTCACTTGTCCGTGGGGAACATATTGTTGGAATGTCATGCCTTTCGGCTTGAAAAATGCTGGAGCTACTTATCAAAGAGCTATGACTATGATCTTTCACGACATGATGCACACATTCATGGAAGATTATGTAGATGACATATTGGCAAAATCACACACCAGAGAAGGACACTTGGAGATACTATCTAAAATATTTACCAGATTGGAGAAATTCAAAGTTCGTTTAAACCCTAAGAAATGTGTTTTTGGGGTCACATCTGGAAAATTGTTAGGATATATTATTTCAGTAGATCCTGCTAAAGTTCGTGCAATCATGGAGATGCCTCCCCTAAATAACATTAGTCAGTTGAGATCCTTACAAGGGTGACTCCAGTCTATCCGCAGATTCATTGCACAATTGGCTGACAAAAGTCTACCATTTACACATCTCCTACATAAGAATGTTCCTTTTAGATGGGATGATAAATGTGAAATGGCATTTCAACAAATCAAGCAATACCTAATGAATCCACCAGTTCTTGTACCACCAAATCCAGACAAACCATTGATTTTGTATATTGCTGCAACCGAGACATCTTTGGGAGCATTATTAGCACAAGAAGACCATGAAGGGAAAGAACAGGCAATTTATTACATTAGCAGAACATTGACAAGTCATGAGCTTAGTTACACTTTCATTGAGAAGGCTTGTTTGGTAGTCATCTTCGCTTCACATAAATTCTGACATTACATGCTAACTCATACAATTAAGCTTGTTTCCAAAATTGATCCACTCAAGTATCTACTAAGTAAAGCGTCACTAACAGGAAGGTTAGCAAAATGGATCATGATTTTGAGTGAGTTCGACATCCACTATGTTGATCACAAAGCAATCAAAGGACAAGTTATCGCGGATCAACTAGCAGACGCTCCTCTCCAAATAGAGCACCCTTTACACATTGAATTTCTAGATGCTGATGTCTTCACAGCAGACTTTAAGCAGCCATGGTCCTTATACTTTGATGGTTCTTTTACTCAACATGGCTCGGGGGCAGGCATTCTCTTCATCACCCCTCAAGGGCATACCATTCCTAGGTCCTATAGGTTAATGTTTCCATGCACCAATAACATAGCCAAATATGAAGCACTGATCACTGGACTAAAAACAGCATTGGAATGGAGGATTACCGAGCTACAAGTTTATGGTGACTCACAATTAGTCATTAATCAAATCAATGATGACTATCAGACTAAAGATGACAAGTTGTTACCATACAAGAAGATGATTGATGACTTCAAGAAGTATTTTGTGGACATTCAGTTCACACAAATTCTGAGGATTGACAACAAAGCAGCCGACGCTATGGCTATGATCGCCTCATTGATACAACTCCCAGACAAACAGACTTGCTATGAATTTATGGTGGAACAATTATTTACACCTGCCTATGACACACCTGAAAGCCAAATTATCTGCCACCTAGTAGGATCCGATTCACCCTGGTATGCCAAGATTTATGCATACCTAAAAGATGATATATTACCACCTGACTTGTCCTGCAACCAAAAACGTAACTTTATCCGACAATCCTCTCGATATACCCTTATTGCTGATACCCTTTATCGCCGTGGTCTTGATGGTACTTTACTTCGATGTCTTGAACGTGACGAATTCGACAAAGCTTTACAAGAAGTTCATGGGGGAATTTGTGGTACTCATTCGAGTGGACTAACCTTATCCAAAAAATTGATCAGAATGGGTTACTACTGGCCTACAATGGAAAGGGAATCATTTACCTTTGCTAAAACATGCTCAAAATGTCAGATTCATGGGAATCTTATTCATGCTCCTGCACAAGAACTTCATTCTTTTACACCCACCTGGCCATTCTCTCAATGGGGGTTAGATCTAGTGGGAAAAATTCATCCTTCTTCTTCAAATGGGCATAAGTTCATCATCACAGCAACAGAATATTTCACTAAGTGGATTGAGGCAGTACCTCTCTCTAAAGTCACTGGAAAACAGATCTCATCCTTCATACTCAACTACATTATTTGTCGATATGGTATTCCTAATGCCATTATTACAGATAATGGTCGACCATTCAAAAATCAGGATGTTGATGAACTTTGTGAAAGATTCCATATTCAGCACAGATATTCCACACCTTACTATCCTCAAGGGAATGGCCAAGCAGAGGCCTCAAACAAAACCATACTAAAGATTTTGAAGAAGATTGTCAATGACTCAGGGAAGGATTGGCATGTTCAACTCAATCCCGCCTTGTGGGCTTACAGAACTAGTGTCCGAACGCCAACAAGAGCAACACCTTTTGCCCTCGTCTATGGAGCAGAAGCCATACTGCCTTTAGAGGTAGAAATACCTTCATTAAGAGTATCACTGAAAGGTCTCATAACAGATGAGGACTACAGAGTTTCCCGACTCCAAGAGTTAGAACTTTTAGATGAAAAGAGACAGAGAGCAGCAGACCATTTAAAAGCATATCAATAGATGATGTCTCCGCAGCTATAATCATAAAGTCAAGCCACGTACATTTCAGGTGGGTGATCTAGTTCTAAAAGAGAACCCGCGTAATCAACAAGACAGAGAAAAGAAAGGAAAGTTTGAACCAAATTGGTTAGGCCCTTATGTGGTTATTGCAGTCTACGGATCGGAAGCATACAAGTTATCAACGCCAGAAGGAGACCTATTGGATGAACCCATCAACAGTATACATCTTAAAAAGTATTAA
This sequence comes from Sequoia sempervirens, assembly GCA_007258455.2. Taxonomy (NCBI): domain Eukaryota; kingdom Viridiplantae; phylum Streptophyta; class Pinopsida; order Cupressales; family Cupressaceae; genus Sequoia; species Sequoia sempervirens. Next base: position 680,191,672 of record VDFB02000003.1, read on the forward strand.
TCAGAAAAAGTCCTAAAGAAATACAAAAACAGCAGAAAAAGTCCTGAAGAAATACAAAAACATAGAAAAAGTCCTGAAGAAATACAAAACAATAGAAAAAGTCCTGAAGAAATACAAAAAAAAGTCCCAAGAAATACAAAACAAAGAAAAGTCCACAAGAAATACAAAAGCAGAAAAAGTCCTGAAGAAATACAAAAACAGCAGAAAAAGTCCTGAAGAAATCCAAAAAAATCAAAACATTTCAAAAATAAAAATAAAAAATCAAAGAGAATGTCATAGGGTGAAAACGGCAAGCGAGCGTCTATTGACAAAAAATCCAAAAAAAAATAAATAAATAAATAAATAAATAAATAAATAAATAAAAATGCAATAAATACAGATAGTGAAAATCTGGCAAACAGATGCTATCTGTATCTCTCCATCTATTAGTTCCTGTTTTGCACCTTATTTTTTTCAAAGCTTCCCTTTTTTCTACATCTTTTTCCGCATCTTGAGGTCATTAATCGCACCATCCTGCCGCCATTTGCCTAAAGAGTTAAAATGTCTTACTATGGCTTGATCGTTTGTACATATTCCTTTCCGCTAGTTGTGTCAATCAATAAGGCAGAAACTCAACTGGGGGCACTTAACTTTCAAAGCATACCAAGATAGCTAGACCATGACATAGCAATACGAGCATACCAACAAACAACAAACTCCTTTGTCAATGTTATCCAATCATGACACACTTTTTAGCAAGATATCATATCATTTGTCTATTGGATGATCCAAATATCTGAATAATGTATGCATTAACAGTATTACATGTTTGATTAAAATTTGTTTGATTTTCAATATCATTACTCGGAAGCATACTCAATGATGTATTGCACTAGAGTAGCAAGGAACGAGAATGATTTTTCTTTGTCTATTGTCTTGAGGTTAACAACCCAATCTGATGCAAATATGTCAAAGGACATGATGCTCAAAGCAAATATCATCGATGACAGTTCCAGATTTGCATCAGAATGGTGGTTAATCTTTGTCTGTTTATGCAAGAAATGCTCAGGTCATCTCGGTTCAATTATACCTCGATGCTTGTGTTCGCTTGCTATATCAAAATTCATGAAAGTTGTACTTTGGTCATCATTGGTGCTAATTTCCCCTCTAATGCTTGTACATACTTCCAATATTTTAAATGTTCTATGATGATTCAAGAAGACTTATAACAGGCTCAACAAACTGGTTAGTTTCATATAGTTGCATGTTCATTAGATCATTGTATACATCTGCATATTGGATTCATATCCGTATTTTGAAGGGCTGAATGAAGGTATTCAAATGGTTGTTATTAAGTTTTGACCTTTTCGTCAAGGACATTTGGACATTTAATTCATTGCATTCATTCATTTCATATCATCTTATCATTCTTCATTCATTTATCATTTTATCATTTCATATCATTACCATTAATATTTCCTTACCATTTACCATTTATCATTTCATTCATCATTTATTCTTTATCATCCATTTATCATTTATCATTTCATTCATCATTTATTCTTTATCATCCATTTACCATTTTTTTCATTTCATTTTTCATTATCATTTACCATTTATCATTCCATTATTCATTTACCGTTTCATCATTCATTTCTCATTTTATCGTCCCATACCGTTGCCTTACCATCCACATTTATCATTTTATTATCATGTTACCATTTTACATATCATTTTACCATGTTACCATTCATACCACATCCATTTTCTACCATATCACGATGCATTTCATACATGGAAAATTCAAAAAGAAATTAACATCTCACATATATACATACATCATCACAAAATCATTGCATACACATCATAATCACTAGATCATCCTGCATTATATGGATTAGTCCACACATGTAATAAAAGCATATCAAAATCCATCTCATAACATACATGCATAAACATCATATCCATATCATATCATAAATGCACGAACATAACATCATCCGAAATACTGCCACTGCATATCATCACTCATCAAAATAATACAAATGTCCAAATGTCCAATGAAACTAATAAAAGGTCAGAACATAAATACATCATACATGATCAAAACATAGTATACATAATGAATCAAGCCCCAAAATGGCTAACTGGTCGATGCCCCTGACGGAGCTGGTCCAGAAGGAGGTGGCCTGCCGCTGGTCCCTGCATCAGGATCCCGTCGAGGCCTGCTAACCTCTCTGCCGTGTGTCGATGTCCGGGATCGGGTCCTCGTCTGGCTGTGTGATCTGGGATATGGCTCTCGCCGCTCAGGAGGGCATAGCTCCTTGTAATGAACTCTGTAGTACTCTACCTCTCTGGCTGCCTCGAATCCTTCTGCAATGGCCTCTCGTAGGGATGTACTCTCTACGGTACCCATCAACCTCTGAGCTACACCCTCAGCCTCCTGTGCCTGCCGTCTAAAGGCATCCCTCTCCGCTACTAACTGTGCCACCTAAGGATCCGGGGCAGGCATCTGAACCTGTACCTGTGCCTGCGCCTGTGCCTGAGCCTGTGCCTGTGCAAGTTGTGCCTGTAACTGCACTATCATGCTCTATGCCTGCACCAACTGACTCTGAAGTTGTGCCTGCTTCCCCTGAAAGGTCTGTACCTGACCCGGCAATGCATCTATCTGTGCCTGCTGGGACGAGGATGTCACCCTAATCACCGTCTGTGGCCTGGCACCAGATCTGGACCGCCCAGGAATCTGTACTCTGCCGAGACTGTCTAGTATCTGCTATCTCTGCTCATCCCCGTCATCTCCATCATCTCTGTCCTCTGAGCTGCTCTCCTCCTCCCCGGCTCCACTCTCGTCGCTCTCCTCTCCCTCCTCCTCCTCTCCACCCATAGCCTGCTCCCCTCCACCCATAGCCTGCTCTCCACCTGCCACACCCCCCTGTATCCCTGCTCCTGGCTATGGGACTACTCTGATAGCCCGTGCCTCTTCTGGCACTGTGAACCGTGGAAAAGGATGAGTATGAAAGTACTGGGCGTAGTCATCTGTTATCCCTGCATCCAATACGTCTGGCCTGTCCACCCATACCTCGGGCTGTAAAGATGTGTACTCTGTGTAGGCTGCCTAGTAGGGAATGCATGGCCCCCATCCTACATCCCCCTTGCGCCGCCCATAATGAGCAATGCCCTAGGGCATCCCCTGCATAAAACCAAACTGTCTCAGAACCCGTAGTGCCAGAAACCTCTCAATAATAAAGGGCGTCTACCCTATCAGGTATTGCGGTCTGCACACAAATGTCATCTCTAACTGATCCGTCACCCATGCCTCGAAGTCTGTGTAGAGCCTCCATATCACTGCATCCATATCATCTAGCACTCACTGCCAGTACTCTACCTTGCCCAGCCTCTGCTGGACAACTGCACCAGAATACGCATATACGTACGGCCTCCCTACTGGTCTCGCCCTGGTACACAATGGTCTCGTGACAGCAATGTGCTCCCACGCCCAGATCTGCAATAATGTAACTCCACTCGCCAGGCTGGTGCATCCTCTGTATACAATCCGATGAAGGTCATGATACATATCTGCCAAGATGCAACTCCCCCAGGAAAATCTCCACGGCTGAGTGATCATCCACTCTAGCATCCTCCCCCACCCCACGGCAAATCCCTTGGACCGATGGTCCGGTCCAAGGAAACCTCCAACAAATGCTGTCAATACCGCTACTAGAGCGGGATACCTGTTGAAGTCATCCCAGTCTATCCAATACCCATAGATATCGGGATCGCCACATACCCGCTGTAATGCCTCTGTCCCACTGATCTCCTTGTGGTCATAAACCACAAGGGCTCCAACCACCGGAATCCCTAGAATCCGATACACGCCCTCCGGTGTCACACTCATCTCACCCGTCGACAGGTGGAAGGTGTTATGCTCAGAATGCCATCTCTCGGCCAAGGCCGTCAACAGTCCCCTGTTGGCCCAAATACCTCGTGGCATGGTCAACAGTGGCCCCAATCCACAATCTGCAATCACCTATAACTCGGCCGGTGTCAACTCTCCTATCCGCTCCCAACACAAGGGGAACCGCTCTTTGATCTGGAGGCTTTTGAAAGCCTCCTATTTTGTCCAAAAACATCACAACACCCAACATAACATATCAATAATCTATATCAAGTGCTACATCAATCTATCAGCATGACTAATCAATCTACTTTATCATCATTTACTATTTGTTTTTTCTTTTCAGGAAAGAAAATTTATCAACACATATCCTTTTCTGTTTGTATTTCAATCATGGATGCAAATTTAAATCTCTATTTTACTATTTGTTTTCTATCGCAGAAAGCAAATTTATCACAACGTTTACTCTTTATTTTTCAATCGCGAGAAGCAAAGTTATCAAATTCAAATCAATCAATTTCTCATCTACTCTTTGTTTTTCAATCGCGGAAAGCAAAGTTATCAGTTCTCTATTCAAATTTCTATCCTATCAACATGATGATCCGACAATTTATCTATCTATTGACTAAAGAAGCAATTTTTATCACTATTTTTTTTCAGCAAACGACTATTCTGGGGAAAATTTCCTAAATGCGCAACTCTGTTACTCATATGCGCTAAAAACCCATATGCGCCACAGTTTTTTCTCAAAAGCGCAACACTGTTTCCTAAATGTGCTAAAACTCTGAATGCGCAACTCTGTACCTCAGATGTGCTATTCTATCTATCAAATGCATGACTCTAACATTTTTGAACCAAACCCTAAATACGCAGTTCTATGCCCTAGATGCGCTAAATCTCTGACCTAGCCTATTTCAACCTATATGCGCAACTTTATCTGTCGGATGCGCTAAACGATTAGTTTGTGACTTGTTGCTAGATGCGCTACGGAAGACCCTAGATGTGCTACACTATTTGTCGAATGCGCTAAAACTATACCTAAATGCGCTAAAACGTTCCAAAAAAATTGCAGTCCGACTTTAAATCAATTCAATATCGATCAAAAATGCGAAATTTAACAACTTAGAGGTTTCGAATCACTCACCGGTGGTCCATACGCTGCTGGTCTCTGATACCGTCACGCTCGCTCGAACCTATGTCTGTGCACGGGGATCACCATTTCGCCAAGTCACTCTCAGAGCTCAAAATTCACTGTAGCAACAGGGTGAAAATGACACCTCATTTTACCCCTTTTACCTTATAAGGGTCTTTTCAGGATGGGCAGTAGTGGCATTTCCCATTTTTCATCTTCTTTTTCACTGGGGCATCAACCACATTATCTATTAGGAGCTAAATCACTATTCCTCAATCCTTATCAATTTCTTCTTCCGTGATTTATCTCCCGAGGGGGCATCATCAATATCGAAAAATAGAAACATATCAGGGGCAAATTTTTTTTATTTTTCTTTGAAGCAATGCATTTCACACATCACTTCAAAGAGGGGCAAAATGTATACACATAAAAATGGTCATGTATATAATCCTGGCAATTAATTAAATATTTATTATTTAATTAATTTTCTAAAGTCCTCTACATATGATTAAATTTAATTAATTTAATTATATTGTTCATTCATCTTATTTCTCTTCCATAATTAAATAAATTTATTTTATTTAATTATTTTCATATGTCCTCTTAATTAATTAAATAAATACATTCTATTTATTTAAATTAATTATCACTGTTTGAATTTAAATTAAATCTTTTGATTTAATTAAGTTTAAATATTTCCCCTTTCTTCTATTTTAATTCTTCTTCTAATTAATTAAATGTTTCATTTAATTAATTTCATAAAAGTGATTTAATTAAATAGATCTTATTTAATTAAAAATATCTTATGTTTTCTTTCCAATCCAAAATTAGGTATTTTAACCTAATTTTGCAATCTTCTCATATCATAATTAAATATTTTATTTAATTATGAGATATTCTGCTTTTTTCAATAAAACATGATTAAAGCTCTTTTCTTATCACAAACTTTCTTCTGCTTTTAAAAGCTTAATTAAATATTTTTATTTAATTAAGAAAAGCTGAATGTCCTCCACAAATAAATAATTGATTTTTTAAATTAATTATTTATCAGCTTTTAATCTTTCTTTTATTCTTATCTTCCCTTCTTTTTCCTCTTTCATGATAAAATAAAAAAATATGTTTCTAGGGTTCTTCTATCTTCTCCTTCAATTTCATATATCTTCAGCCGTTTGATCTGCCAGGAATTATCACAACCGTCAATCGAGACAGCCAATCAGAATCATTCAGAAAGTCCTATAAATACCTGTGTGAATACAAACATTGGTAATAGGAAATTAAGTAGAGTTTATGCATTTAATTCATTTAGTATTCATTTATCATAGCATCATGTTTATTTCAAGTTTCTTAGCTAAAATCATTATCATAGCTTAATCATGCATTCATATCATAGCAAAATCTCGTTCTTTAGGAAGACAGTTTGTTGAGCCTAGCCACTAATCTGAGAACACAAGGCTGGAATCTACAAAAACACTAAAGATAGAGGACGATAGGACGACAACGGAAACATGATACTGAGTTTGCACTTCTCTATTCCTTTTATATTTCTGTTTTTGTTATAATGTTCTATTGGTGTGTTTGAACTGGTTCTAATTCGTTTATGCACTTAATTTTCACACACACACTTATAACTATAGTTTGCTCAATAGCACTCAAATTTTCACTATAAGAATCAAGAAGATTTCTAAGAATCTTCTTTACAATTTTGGTTTCATCTATAGTAGCACCAAGAGATCACATTGCAGCCACTACCTCATCCAATCTCTATACATAGGCTTTAACATTCTCATCTTCAGACATTTGTATAAGATCGAACTTTGTTTCCAAATTCTATATTTTTTCCTCTTTTACCCTTTCATCACCATCGTGCACTATTTTTAAAGCATCTTAGACTCCTTAGTTGTCTTCAAATTTTGAACCTTAATCAACTTAGAATGTACCAGACTATTCTTCAAGATGAACTTTTCCATGTTATTCACTTCATGTGCTTTAATTTGTTTAGGTGTACTCAAACCATTTGGAAGAGTGTAGGGTTTCTAATAAGCTTTCCATTCATCATACCTGTAATAATCTAGATATACTTCCATCAATACTTTCAAGATACCATAATTAGTTCTATAAAACCTCGGATAATCAAAGACATTTTTTCTAGCCATCCTAGACCTTCCTCAAGTGGTTAAGCTCTTCACCAAGGAACCAAGCTTTGATACCAATTGTTGGATAAGACAACTGAGAGGGGGGGGTGAATCAGTTGTCACAAATTATAACCTTAAATTCAATTATTGGAAGTAACACATAAACTCATTAAGTGATTAACCATAAACTACAAATGATAAAACAAAATAACAAAATATTTATGTTGAAAATGTAATGAGGGAAAAAATATGGTGAGGATTAACTCACACTATAAATAATATCAAAACTAACTACAAAAGGGCTCATTGTATGAGATAAGGCTCACCGCCTAAAATACAGACTCACTATCCACAGGGCTACAACCTAGAGAGCTCACTACCATAGAGATACAAATAAGACAAAGAAGACTTGTTCTAAAGAGACAACAATCCCAATGCAACAAAAAATTCACTACAATTACTAATCAACTTTAATGAATGATAGATTTTTCCTTCTACTCACTACATCCATAAAATCAACGTTAAGCTTCACATTGAACAAATACACACCTTACTCACAAACTTAAAGAATAGCATCAAATTTTTGTATGAACTTTCACTTATCTTCCTTCTTTTCTTATGTACAATTTTCTTTGCTAGTGCATTTTGTACTTATACTATCTCCAACCTTGAAAAGATACAAAGTTGGCCATCCAACTTCAAATTCAAATTAGGTTAGCTCCAAACATGCTTGGGTGGAATTATAATGAGGGTGAACCAAACACATACTTCACTAGGACCCATCACAGATCCAACATGGTTCATCAACTTCAAAAATAGTGCTTGACACATAGTCAGCCAAACCAATGTAAAACACATAGATCAATTAAGCTCGATGCTTCCAAATGCAAAAACCATCTTCAATAGAACTAGGTCAACACAACTCTAGATCCACAAGCTATAAGACTTCAATTGAGAGAAATATGGACTAGAAACAATTCTCTTGGACAACAATAAGAAAATAGAGTAACATAGTTAACAAGCACCGAAACAACATCCTCAGTAGCTAAATACCTGCAGCCTTCTTTTAATACAATTTTCTCAATATCCTCAACATATGCAATCAACAACAACTAGTAGATAACTAGTTGTTTGGTTGACATCAATGACAATAATTCATTCCTCTTTCAATTCTTGCAATAATAATAATTTCCCCTACCCATATTTTTGGGCTCTGATATGAATAATGATTCAAAGGGATAAAAAAATGCAAGAAGCAAATGGTTTTCATATTCTATAGACTACTAAAGTTGTTCCAACCTTACTTTTTCATGGTGAATTCAAACCAATTATTTACTACAAAAACCCTCATTCCATGATTTTGTAGACTTCTTCCACATTTAATACACTCTAGATGGTTTTCTCAACTCCTTACTTTGCTATGGAAAACTCAAGAAACATGTTTTTCACTAAACCATCAAAGAAGCCTAGGGTTTTAACAATCTTCATTAGAATGAATATAGTTAGACCTACAGAGCTCACACATACAATTGATTGGTGAAATTTACTCTGGTCTCCATCTGATTAATAGCCTAAGTAAGTTTTTAACCAAGTTTCATCAACTTTTGATAGTGCACTAAGCAAAAGTTATGATTTTTTTGAGCTTGCTAGAAACCCTAGCTCTACTATAGGGCTACTAACACTATTTTGCTTGTTTCTCACTCAAAACTCAATGAAATTGAATGAAACCAAAAGAATTAAATTTTTAAGAAAAAAATCTAACTTCCCACCTACCCATAGATCTATCATTTATCCAAACTAGATTGTACAAGACTAATTTCGCACTATTTTTATAGAAAATTGTCAAAAATTTCAATGAAAATAAGATATTTTTTCAAAAACTGCCTGTGTAACTTCATGGAGTGTACCTTTCATTCATTCAATCTGAATTATGATAAAGAATAGTTACAAATCGAGCGTATATTTTTTCCTTCAAAAACCTCCAATGTATAATATAACAAGAGTGAAAAAATATGGACTTTTTTCAAGACTTCAAACCTAACTAATGTGTTCTTAGGAGTAGTTATGTGCTCTAAAAACCCAACCTAAGTTGTTAAATAATTTACAACCCCACTTGGGTGGGTTAAATGGTTCGTTATAATATTATTTTTCCCTTTTACAATATTTGTAACCTCCTTAAAGAACATGACAAACATTTGACCTCCCAGGACTCCTTAACAAATTCAAATATTTAAACATAGTCTTTTGGAGAGAAAATCCTCCAAACCTTATTACATACTCAAAATGATCCCATTTAGTGGGAATCCATGCTAAAACACCAAAATGGGCCTATTAATGAACTTTCTCATCAAAATCCAAAACTTACATATTCAGGTTGCTAGATGCTCCTACATCAATTCCCTAAGTTGTGAATATTTTATCCTCTACTAGTCCTCTCTTGGAGACATTAAGCATGATTTTCTATAAGGAGAGACCTTGCGAGAACTAAGAAAATTGACTTTGAACATGTCATATACTATTTACATATTTTTTCATAAGTTTTTAGCATAACATAACTTGCTAACCTTATGAAGTTCAAACTTCATATTTTTTGTCACACCTTATCAAAGTTATCAGAGGTATAGATTTGGTATGGTTAGTATGATGAGAACCTATAGACCTAGCATGAATTTCTCATTCTATGTTGAGGGCCTGTAAACCTAACATGACTTTATCACTTAGTCACTTTAGGGGGCTTATCAAATGGATAGTGGATTTCACTAGCCCATATGAGTGTGCATTGTTTATTTACATAGTGGACAATGAGTTCTAATTGTAAATGATTTTGAACAAATAGTTGAGGATTGATCCACATCGAGTTGAAAAAATAGATGAGGCTTGATCCACCCCTTTTTTCTTTTCATTTTTCTTTCTTTATTTTAGTCTTTGACATTGTGTGATTGAGTATCTTGTCATTTTTTTATATATATGTTTAACATAAGAATGTTTCTCCTTTTCCCTTTGTTGGTTTTTCCATGAGATATCAGATCTTCAGGACTTGATCATCCCCCTTTATCTTTTCCATCTTATCCTTCCAACAATTATATAGTTAGGCCTCTTGATTGTCTACTTTAGTGTGAGTTTGATGCAGGTCATCCTCTCACTAAAGTGAGGGCTAAATGTAGTGTAGAAAAATGTATCCCTTTACATTTTCACACTTGTTTGGGCCCTCATAATTAAAATGGATGTAATAATGCATTAATTAAGTGCTAAAAAATGTATCCCTTTACATTTTAACACTTGTTTGGACCCTCTTAATTAAATTGAGATTAACTATGCCTTAATAAAACCCTATTTTATATTTACAAGCCTAATAAATTACATTTTCGAAAGGGGAAACTCAATAGTAATTAATGCCAATACATAAAAAATTTACATTGAGCAATGTGTGTTATAGGAATAGGGACCTAGGACCCATGTGTGAATGGGTTCTCCCTAGACCATTAAACCTAAATTTAAGGTATGTTTGTGAACAATGAAGATGGGGTTTCACAACTTTTGTTATCCACACCTAAAAGGGGAATGAAAGAAGAGGAATCTAATTTCACAATGTTCACACTCAAGAACAATTCTCTAAGATTCCAATGCAATAGAGATTGAAATCTATCAAAGGAGATTGTTCCTAAGGATAAAAATTAATAAAGAATATGAACTATAGATGCAAAACTAAGACAATGCAAAGTGTTTGAAAGCATCTTGTTATATGTAGAAATATGGATTGAATGCAATAGAAATCAAGATAAAAAATCCAAATAGAAATAGTACACCTTGAAACTGATAGAGGCCAGAGTGAAGACTATAGATGTCTCTGAAACTCTAGAAAATCTAATTTTCTCACCAACTAAGATAGTTCCGCCAAGCTGGGCAACTTAGTCCCAAATAATGGTTTTTTCCCAGAAATTAGTTTTAGGGAGATGGGTACTAGAGTCTGCAAATTCATCTAGAAAACACCTTTGATGGGACTCATACACCATTAAAGGTGACTTAGTTCAATTTCAAATTTTTAAAAATTCTAAAGTGCAACCTATAGCTCTCGGTATGCACTTTGTCCTCTTACTGAAACCTAGATCTGATTATGTGAAAACACCTACAAAATAGAATATAATTTTGTTTCTACTAGGGAGTTTACCTCAGTCAAACCCCTAGTTGGTATTTAAACCTTCAAAGAGAATCAAATACATTGTAAAACCCTAGTCCTAAGTGCATCTAAGACTAGGAAATTTGAAGCAAGATGCAACCCTATTCTAACATGAAAGAATAAGATGCATAAATGAAACTAGAATGATGCAAGAGTCATTCCAAGAGACCCTAAATCACATTAGAAATGAATATTAATAATATGAAAACCCTTCTTAGGCTAAAAATAGAGAGAAAATGGAAGATGGAATCACTTAGAAAACAAGTCCTTAGGCTTGGCTTGATGGCTAGTTGGATTTCCCCAACCTATAATTCTTCATGATTCTCCATAGGTATTCATGATAAACACTTGACAATGTAATATCTTGGACAAAAAGTGAGCTTGAAGACTTGCATAATCCCTTGGATGTTATCTTAAAGCTTCAACTTTGTTGTAGATAGACCTATGAATCTTCTTGTGAAAGATATTCAACATTTTACTTGTGAATTTGTTTGTTAAAATGGCTACATATTAGAAAAAATGACCTAAAATCTTATATTTATAATTATTCATTATTTAGACCTCACAGGCTGACATCAATCGAAAATTTGAAATAGGTCAGTGATTTTCCCACAAAATTGAAAAATCCCCAAAAAGAGACTAAGTCGCCACCTTGGGCAACTTAGTCTCACTAGAGGTTTTTGAGGTGGGTTTTCTGAAATTTGAATAAGTTAAATGTTATTTTGTTGGGATTTAAAAGATTTTTGAATGGAATAAGCCTCAAGGTAAAAAATAATGGGTCTTAGGGGCCTATAAATGTTGATTCAAAGGATGATTAATGCAAGGATACCTAAAATAGGTCTAAATTAGACTAGGGATTCCACTATCTCCAAGAAGAGAATATAATTTTAGTGTCACATTTAGCCCCCACTTGAGCGTCCATATGACTCTACATGCATATGCAAGCTAAGGGACTCTAAATAGAACATTTTATTTCATAAATTATATTCATTCAAAAGACATGAGAATGAAGTCCCTAGTGTAGTTATCTACAAAACCACAACATTAGAAACCACATCATTCAACATGAATTCGTTAGTTTTCCAAAAATCCTCTTATGCAACTTCTAGAAATAAAATTCAAGTGTAGACATATGCCCCCCCTTGATTTTTCTACACACAATCAGTCGAAGAGTTTCACACTACACACATTAAGGGCTAGGCCATTGTCAACAAGGGTCCTTTTGATACCTATTCGATTGAATTGGGCTATTATCATAAAGGAGTCAATTTTTTTCTCAATTCTAATGGAGGTAGCTCATGTTGATGGAAGGTAATTTCTACATTAACTATATTCATTCCTTGAATTAGAGTTGCCACATCATTTCCATTCATACCAAGAGGAACCACTATTTGTTGCAATTTTGTTTGGAGCATATTATGATAGTTTCTTGAATTTTGAATGAGATCCCAAAGGGATATTCTGCAAGAGTATTCTTAAGTTGTTCAAAAAGTTTATACTCCTTCCCACTATACAGAGGAAAATGAGGAGCAGTAGGCAATATGGGATTGGGAAAAGTTAAGGGTTTTGGGGTGGGTTGTGTGGTTGCGGATTATTTCTAGTGTTGTATGTATGTGTAACAACATCATGTTTAGTTGGGTAAAGGGTAAACTTAGGTGCAGGTGAAGGTTGAGACTTATTGGAGGGTGGGTAAAGGATGAGTTGAGGTTGAATTACATTGACATATTTTGTTTTAGGTTTCTCACAACAAACCGTAGTGGATGGCTTTTTTGAGATAATGTATTGAAGGGCTTTGTCTAACATATAAAAGTCACCATGACTAAAAGGTGTGAGAGGTAAGTTATCTTTGGGTGGTTTGGGATTTTCATGAAAAACCTTAGTGGTTGCACTTAGTGAGAGGAATCCATGTAGAGCTTCATCTAACTTATCCAAAGCATCACTACAAAAAGGTTTGGATGATATAGTTTTCCTAAACAAAAGAATTGTTGTTATTGTTTCATTTGATGTTTGTAGTTGTTTGTTTTCATTTTCGAATGGATCTGATCTAAATGAACTAGGAACTAATGCTGAAAAATGAAAATTATAAAAATCCAATCCTATCCATAATTTCCATGAAATTAAATGATGGTAAATATAATGATATCAATGTAATAGAAAATATCTAAACTAAAACAAAAAAGTAACTGAGAAGAGACAAAAGCTTAAACAGTGGAAACAAAATTCTAAAAATAGTAATGCAAAATGTGCATTGGGACTATGTCACCCAATATGGTGAATTAGTCCCACTAGGGGATTTTTTTCAATTTTTCTGAGTTTTCTAGTTGATTCTTCGGTGTTCTATGATGTATCATACATATGTAAAGTGAAAATGTGGAATTTTACTATTTTTCAATGAAATGAAGTGCAATAATTCAAGCTAAATGAGCTTTTCACAAATGCAAATTGTAAAACCCTAGAATGCACTTTAAAAAATGCAATGCAAGCTAATTCTAGGATGTAAATATTCTCCAAATTAGAAATATGATGCTTCTAAATTCAATTTCACCAAAATGTGAACAATGAAAATAGGGTTTCAGGACTTCTCTTATCCACACTTAAAAGGGAAATAAAAGAAGAGGAATCAAATTTCATAATGTTCACACTCAAGAACAATTTTGTGAGATTCTAATGCAATAGAGATTGAAATCTATCAAAGGACATTGTTACTAAGGCTAGAAATTGATAAATAAGATTAACTATGAATGTGAAATTAAGAGAATCCAAAGTGTTTTAAAACACATTGTTATATGCAGAAGGATGTATTAAATGAAATAGAAATAAAGATAAATAAGCCAAATAGAAAGAGTGTAACTAAAAATTGATAGAGGCTAGAGTGAAGACTGTAGATGTCTTTGAAATTTTGAAAAATCTAATTTTTTGACCAACTAGGACACTTACACCAAGTTGGGTGACTTAGTCCTAGATAAGATTTTTTACCAAGAAAGTAGTTTCAATGAGATGGGTACTGGAATCTACAAAATGATGTGGAAAATGGACCCATACACCACTAGAGGCAACTTAGTTTACTTTCAGATTTCAAAAAATTTGAAAGTGCAACTTGTAGCTCCTGTTCTGCACTTTGTACTCTGACTAAAACCTGGATCCGATCATGTGAAAAAACTTGTAAAACATAATATAATTTGGTTTCTAATAGGTGATTTTCCTCAGTCGAACCCCTAGTTGGTATTTAAACCTTAAAAGTGATAATAAAATATGTTGTAGGACCCTAGCCATAAGTGTATCTAAGACTAGGAAATTTGAAGCAAGATGCAACCCTATTCTAACATGCAAGAATAAGATGCATAAATGAAACTAGAATGATGGAAGACTCATTCCAAGAGACCTTAAATCACATTAGATGTTAGGAAAAATGACCTAAAAACTTATATTTATAGTCATTCACCCTATTTATTCATTATTTAGACCTCACAGACCGAAATCCATTAGAAATTTAAATTGGATTGGTGATTTTCCCACTCAACATTGAAAAATCCCCCAAAAGGGACTAAGTCACCACCATGGGCGACTTAGTCCCACTAGAGGTTTATAAGGTAATTTTTCTAAAATTTGAATAATTTAAATGTTATTTGTTGGGATTTATATGTTTTGTGAGTGGCAAGAGGCTCAAGGTCCTAAATAATGAGTCTTAGGGGCCTATAAATGTTGATTTAAAGGATGATCAATGGAAGGGTACCCAAAATAGGTCCAAATTAAACCAAGGATTGTACTATCTCCAAGAAGGGAGTACAATATCAGTGTCCAAAATGTTTTTGGTAGTTTTTTAAAGTCCTCAAATCCATATTTCAATGTTGTCTTGTGATATTTGAATTTCAAGAAATTAAGGATACATACATATAAATACAAGGTTATTTTACTCAATCAAGTCTAAGTTTTTTTATCTAACAAGAGGTGAAATTTAATTTGATAAAATACTATACTTAGGGCATTAAATAGTAGATATATCAGATATTTATTGCAGCATTAATGATCATATAATCATGCCCAATTCTTCTTGCATCATGCATGTTTTCATAGGTAACATTGTGATATAGGTTTCAATATCAAATTCAAGCATTCAAAGCATTATTCAAGCATCAAGATTGACATCCATTGAAGCAATTTCATGCAATTTGAAAAAGTTCCATGATTTCCACTACCAAGGTTCATTCAAGGATTTGGGTCGAAGGATTGAAGACGTCCTAAAGTGTACGATTGGAAGAGTTGTCAAAGTTGCAAAAGTTGTCAAAGTTGTTGCTAAAGAAAAAAATCTAACCTATAGATATAATTTCTGACTTTTTGACATTGAAACCTCAAAAAATCAAAAGTTATAGACCAACATAAGAGGCTCCTAAAAAATTTCTGATAAACTTGACAAAATACCCATTCACTCATGGGAGAATGAGTCCCAAGTTTTCTTTAGAAAGTGAGTTTTGGTGACTGGTAAACACCTTTGTACCCTTCTCATATTTGTAATCAATTTTTTTGTGCCAATATTAAGTTTCATCTTGATGTTTCAAGTTTGAATTGGCATAATTAGGTTGATTTTCTATGTTGTATAAACACAATTTTATGAATAAATGTTAAAACTAACAAAGAGGATAAATATACTTTATTTTAAGATTTGAAGTATAATATTTTTTTGCAGATGGTCTTCGGTGATTGATATTTGTAAAATTTGTGTATTAAATTCTATTTATATATGCATGTTATACAATGCATCACTCTTTGTTACCTTTTTACAATCAAAATGATATCCATTCTTGTGGTTTCATTCATTACTTTTAAATTTGATCATTATATACAAAAATGATGTATGAACTCCTAATTAGTTTGAGTTTAACTACCTTAGATATTTGATTCTATTTCTAAAAGTTAATGTAACTAGTAAAAAACTTAAATATTTTTCTATGTCATGATATCTCCATGCCAAAAATTCTCAAATCAACAATGGTTTGACAATGGTCGATAAATGCAAAACAGTCATGAAATATGCCTAATCAATATTGATGTCAAATTAGTATAGTTTATTAACTCTCATATCATTATTTTTCTTTTATATTTCCATGACCTAAATGTT
The DNA here is from genome assembly GCA_007258455.2 of Sequoia sempervirens. Taxonomy (NCBI): domain Eukaryota; kingdom Viridiplantae; phylum Streptophyta; class Pinopsida; order Cupressales; family Cupressaceae; genus Sequoia; species Sequoia sempervirens. Next base: position 680,208,103 of record VDFB02000003.1, read on the forward strand.
AGAATAACTCATGTTGATTTATACACCAATAGTGGCCCTATTTAAAGGGTCAAGCCTGCTTCCATAGGCCTGTGGCTGTCTCTACTGGCCAAGCCAGCCTCATCACACTCTATATCCAACCTCGTCATGCTCCATGATCTTGGTCTTTCGCTCTCACACAGTATTAGAGATCATCAACTCCGTTCATAGCTCATCGACTCTCACCACAGGGAGTCCGAATCATAGCTACGATGAGCCTCAAGGAAGGCCAAACTTCATCCTATTCAGGCCTGCATCAAAGATTGAAGCTGAAGCTTGTAACCTGCATCCAATAGTGACTCGTTTACATTATGGCTCTATTTAAAGGGTTGAGCCTACTTCCATAGGCCCATAGATGTCTCTACTGGCCAAGCCAGCCTCATCACACTCTACATCTAGCCTCGTCATGCTCCATGATCTTTGCAAAGGCTTCTAACTCTTGATGCAGAGCATTGGGGAAGATAAGTTCAGTCCATTTTTCCCTACATCGACCTACAAAAATTGGTGAGAACCTTCCAATAAACATTTGTGGAAAGGTAGAGAGGGATTATCTAAGGTGGATGCCTAAACTATAGGCCGAGTGTTATTTTTGGCATTTGGAGGCTGTGAATGTATGGACAGGAGAGCCACACCTCATTGACAAAGAGCCCATGTGGAAGAAAGCAACTCTTCATCAATCACTGAGGATGCTTCAATTGTTGTCATCAGGTTCTACAAATACCCACACCAACTCCTCTTTTGGAGGCATAATTTCATCTAACATAAGAGGCACTATCAAAGGCAGATTGAAACAGTCAAAAAGTCTGATCTGTGCATCACTTAAAGGTAATTCAATGACACCTTCAAAAATAGATTTCAATATATGGATCCTTAGTTCAGTAGTGGGTGATCACATGTCACCTTTTATTGAATTTTTTATCAAAATTAAACCATGCAATACCTACAAAATACTAATGGATCAAGTCTATCATGATGTTCTTGGGCAAGGGACTGTAAAATTGGGAAATGGTTTTGTACATAATGTATATTACATTCTTGATTTATTCAAAATTTACCTCTCAGTGTATGCACTCATAAAATCTGAAATGATAGTTGAGTTCACAGCTACATCAACTCTCATTCAAGAATCCAAATATCGAAAGCTTATTGCAGTAGGCAAGGTTTGTCACCTTGACTGTAGTTTCATATTTTCGCATTTTCCATCTGGTGAAGAAGACAATCAAGATGCAACTTTAGATCCAAGTATCAACTCATGGCTCAGCTCTGTTGGTTCCATATAGCAGGTTGATTGAACTCCACTAGCATTTTTTTTGTAAATACACTCATGTAGTGTCATGTAATTGAAAGTGTAAAGGGAATTTGGAAATTGCACTCACATTGATCTATAAAGTGTAATGAGAGGTTGTAACAATCTCAACTTGAATCGCATAGATTCTTATCTCATTCATATGTGTGCTCAATGCACATCCTTTTCTTTAGTTGTACAAAATATTTCTTAGACCTACATCTTGGTCTTCATCCTTTGATCACTACAAATTTCAATTTGTTTGCTCAATTCTCTTGGAATAAAAGGAATGATAGATTTTACTACTACAACATGCTTCAGGAGTTCCTCATACCTACATTGGGATCTACATCAGCATCATCATCATCAGGAGGGGCCATCTAAATTCCTCTCTTTATTTTCTCTCTTTTGGAGGAAAGTTTTTTCCCACAGGGTTTTCTTTCTTTCTCCGGTTTTTGAGAGATATTTTGTAAATGAGTACCTAAAATGGCACATAGCCGGGACTCACGTTTCATAAACCTACCTAAGCTATGCTTAAGGGAGGGTGTTGGTGTATAATTCAACATGAGTTATTCTAACATAATCATAGTTAGTACCTTTCCTCACATGTGGAAAGACTAAGTCTCCTTAGTTGAGTCACTAGTCGATGTGTCAACTCATTTTTGACACATCGCTGCTACATAGAAGGGAGGTTGAACTATTGAGCTAGTCTCATGGGTTCTCATCTGCCACCGTTCCTATTCCTGTGGAGTCTTGTTGAAGAATTTGTCTCAAGCTTCACCTATAAATACCTTATTGGTTGTAAAGCTAAATATTCATTTTCAATACATTGCAATCTCGTGTTTGATTTCTACTCCACGATCTTGGCTAATATTCTGACACTAAAACCTTCATTTTCTAATTGTTTCATGATTTATCATAACAAAATTGGTTTTTCCAATTATATAACACATTAATATAGAATTTAATTTTTTTTATTTTTAAGTTAATAGGTAATGAATAGTAAGAATGAAGATTACATTGGCCTAGATTTAAATTGCAACATAGAAATCAATTAGTCATTTTGATGCCATGAATTTAAACCAATTTCATTTATATGTGTGTAGATTTGATATAGTGAAATGTTTAAATTACATACTAATGGTAGACTCTATGAGCATCTAAAGGTAGGTTCATTTCAGATTAACATTAGCTGGCAACTCTTAAACATAAATTTCTCACTTGTATAATAATTATTTTCTTTGTGATAAATAGGCCAATCTGGGTGTGAATAAAGGAGAAAGGTTTAAGGGTTCTATAAACCTCACTTGTGTGATTCCTACCATATACCTATTTAAAATAAAATTAGTATTTATAACAATGCATACTTTAAAATAGATTTTTTGAACGATTAATCTTTTGATATTCATGTCTTACATGTTATTTAAAAGATTTTTTATGATTTAATATATACATACATAATAATAGATATTTCAACAATCTAGTGGATAAATCTATGAAGATGTGTATGTGTCTATTATATGTGTATATGTATATACAAATACATATATATATATATACATATATATATATATATATACATATATATATATATATACATATATATATATACATATATATATATATACACACATATATATATATATATATATATATATATATATATATATATATATATATATATATATATATATATATATATATATATATATATATATATATATATATATATATATATATGTGTGTGTGTGTGTGTGTATTTTTGTGTATACACACACACACATTTGAAGATATGCTCTATGATTATAAATATATAGTTTTATCATGAAATTCGAAATATGAAACCTTCCAAGGGGGTTGAAAATAGTAAGAATTCACTATGAATCATACTCATCTAGATTTTTTTTTTGTAGAATTATGCACTATAGTGAAATTGGATTCTAGAATATTCTCCTTTACAAATTCATCCATAAGGTTAAATATTTAGTAGATAAATGTCCTTAATCCTATTGTCATCCTAATATTTCCTTTTCAATAACTTCATTCCAAACGTTGGTTATTCCAAAAAATTCCACAATGAATTCTAAATATCAACAAAATCTTGTTCTAAAATATATTAAGAGGTTTTCCAAAGAACATGAAACACACTTATATGATCAATTTATTTTGTATTTTAGGCTCTCAAAATCCTAGGTCGGTTCCCCTTTTGGTATCATTGTAAGCTATGAAATATTGATAGTTAGATTATACCTAGTAGACAAATTCTCATATTGTATAACAAGCATTCAAAAATTGTTACACAAATATATCCATTATCCATAGGAGAATTTATATCTTTGTATGTGTAGGTAAAATAATTAAAAATAGCTAAAAATTGGCTTAATATTTATTATTTTGTATTTTTTTTTTTTAATTTCATGGAGAATATTTAAATCATATCAATGCCTATTTAGCATTGGAAAGGCTTTGAGGTATATAACCTTTTCCTAAAAAATACTTAACACATTTTGATTATCAATTTAAAGAATATTATCTTAGACTATCATGACTTATGAATGGATAATTGTATGATCCTCCTTAACAATATATTTTTCACAACAATCCTATTTGTATTTCCATGAAATAAATTACTAAATTAATTAAGAAAAGCTATCAATGGAGACACAAAATATAAGAATTTTTCAATGAAGAAATCAATAATACTTGACCATTTTATTCAAAAGGAGATTGATTTACAAGGTTGGAGAATATAAAATTATTAATCATGTTTTCATATATGCCTCAATAATTTTTTTTTTGAGGTTATAGAGAATATTTAGAGACCCTAACAATATATCCTAAGACACACTATAAAATAAGTATCTTGCATAGAATCACATTTCTAAAAATCCTTTACAATGAGGCTCATATCCTCATATATATATTTAGTGTACAATCTCATGAGTCAGTTAAAATATGTCATATGTTTCAGTCGACAACTAAACTCTTATTGAAACTGAATAATTAGAACAACCTATAATAAGACAATTAGTATTTATATTTTGGAGCAATTTTTTTTGTAAAAGTTTTTGGAGTAAAAAAAAAACTTGAATAGTTGATGGGGGAAAAAGGTTATGGCCATGTTGACCTACAAAAATAACTTACCAATTATAACTCTCTAAGAATGATGCATATACCTCTTTTCTTTTCCATTGGTATAGTAAGACATTTGCAAGTTTATTTGTATGAAATTTATCTTTCTTTTAAAGTTACCCTGGTACCTTTGATGAAACTATCCAAGATTAATTTCATCTTTTTTATTTTTTCCATATTTTTATTCAATGATGCTAAATCAAGTGCATCACCTACAAAAAAAGAATTACGTAAAGAAGGATTCAAGATATTTTTAAAGTCTGATTTCAATGGTTTAAATTCTTTGATGTCTTCATTATAATCCAATATCCTAGGAATGAAAGCCTTTTATAATTATTTAAAACTATTTAAATTATGGCTCAATTGAATGTCCAACTTGGTCTAATAAGATGATATGTCATTTAAAAATTCTAGTGCTTCATAAGTCCTTTCCAATTGAGTAGGTCCATTAGGATCAATCTTTTCTTGCATGTACATGCCTCCCATCAATGTTCACCTTTAAAATCCATGTGATCAATATATTCTAGTGTTTACTCACTCTTGAGGTACCTAGTATATGCCTCTCTAAAATTATTGTACCTAGCCCAACTAGCATCAAATTTTCTCATAATGTATGACAATATATGACATAATAAATCACCAACTAGATTGACCACGTATTGATTTCCCTCTTATTTTTTTGTTTTCTCTGCTTCCCTACGTTACTTTATTTTTTACTTCAAATCCTTTGTTCTCAAAGATAATGTTTACTTGTTATATAAATAAGTATTAACATATCTTGAGTGATGAATGGTACATTCATAAATAATGCTTTAGGGGAGGAGGTAATAATGGCTTCACCTTATTATACTCTTGAAGGAAATTTATATGGACCTTTTGTATCTTTCCAAAATATTTTTTCAACTTCTTTGTTTTTTCTTCACTATGTAGTGCAATACTCAAAAGTAGGGATGTTGCTTGTGGTGAATTTGTATCTACAAGGCTCCTAATAATTAATTTTAATGTGAGATTACTAATATCTCTAGAAAGATGAGGCTTCTAATTTCCAAGATCCATTTCCCATATTGGTAGTGTCTCAAATTTTATGCTAAAACCAAACCCAACATATAAATCCTTTAAAAATGTGTCTTTAATTAATGCCTAACTCTTTATTTAAACATGTAGTTATATGGTGGTTCATTCGTTAGTCCAAGTGTTTTTTTTCACTCAAGGGAATCCATGTTTCATTGAAAAAGTTCTCAATATGTGCATAATACTAAATTACACTAGTTCACTCTTTCAACATGTGGATTCCAATATTTCCGTTTTTCCTAATTGATATTTCATTGTGAATCTACTAGTGTGCCAACTATCTATATTCTACTGAACTGTATTATTCCTTCTAAGTGAATTTTTTAAAATGAGCTTTATAAACTCATGCTTGTGCACTATGGTGACATTTTGAAAGGACATTAATTGGACCCAAGTGACTTCATGGTTTAAAATGAACAAGTTTATGATTCATTTTGTTTTGCATGCCACTTTCTCTTTCTAGCATAAAAAAATTTTGTAGCAAAATTTCTCAAAGAGATATTCTTTCAAAGTTGTACTAAAATTTTATGTTAACACCTATAATTCATAGTGTTAGATTATTTAATGTTAGTATGTTTAAATATAGTGTCATAATTTACTACATGACATAATCTATGGCATTAGAAACCAAAACCCCGGCATAATCTATTGTGTTAGTTTGTCGAAGTGCTAGTTTGACGAGGATTTTACAACAATTCAACATCATTTATGCTATACACCTGGCATATTATTTTGGTCTCTATCTAAAATTATTTCCATCCAACTTGACTTGGTCTACCAATAAACAAGGACAAAAAACCTCCATAATTGGAAAATTATTCTCCTTCACTTTGTAGATTTTGTCACTCAAAACGTTTAACATTACACATTTAATTTTTTTTGTTAATTGGTGTAACTACTAGTGGTGCATAGATTATCCATGTTAACATAGTGATTTTGATCATCCATAAGGGTTTTCAAAGGGGGGTTTGATTTTTTTTTGTGCCTTAGTTAAAAATTTGTAAAGGAGTAACTTTTTTTTCTTTTGCAATAAATTTTGTAACAAGGGAGCATCATAATGGGGTTTTATTTTTTTTTCTTTTTTTGAGGTTTGAAAGACATAACTTGTAGAACTCAAATAGAAAATAAGTTTGTAAATGAACTCATATAAAGTACCACAAACTAAATGTTTGAAGGGAATTTGAGAAATTATTGTACATATACTGAGTTATAAAGTGTAATGGGGGGTTTTATCAACACCAAAAATGGATCTTTGAGATTCACTCTTCTATCTCGATCTCTTGTATGGGAGATTGTTTTAGTGGATCATGGTTTGATATTATATTACTCCTTCTCACATTAGTATCTGTATTATCAACATCACATATTTTGATAAAATTTGTGTACATTGGTTGAGTAGTATTCATATATTCACTCGTGTAGTGTTTTGTATCTAACATATTGATCTACATATCATGAAGATTCATTGATTCTAGTAGACATGAGTTCATCATCAATAGAGTATATAGCTTCCACATGATTCAGGAGTTCATCAGCATCATGTTCCTATCATCATAGGACATATTTTTAGGTCTTAAATCCTTATAAATCTCTTTTCTTAGAGAGGATTTTTTTTCTCACAATAGTTTCTCCTTTACTCCACTTTTTGAGAGAATGCATTGTACATGGGTACTTAACATTGTGTCTAGTCGGGACCCATTTTTATTTATTTATACTTATGTGATATCCTAACATATTACTTAAGGGGGGGTGTTAGTGTGAATAATTAATATATTCACTATACTTAAGTGTAGTTAGGTTTATGAGGTTATACAACATCTTGTATAAGTGAATGCACAACCTTTTAGACCTCTAGAGGTTGCCAAGTTATCTGGTTAACCTCATTCACAAACCTTTTTAAGGTTCGAAGTCTTTCTATGTTACCTCAAAGATCACTCAACACTTGACACACAAGGTTGATGACTTGGTCATAGAGGTTGTTGGTTTGCACATTCCAAGCAATCCTATGGTTGACACCTATAAGACACCCATCTACTCTTTTGAGCCACATCTTAGGGAACTTTTCAATTCACCTCATAGGAAGATTGAATCTTCCTTTCCTTTATAGGAAAGCTCATATTGTAATAAACTTAACTCTTTCATCAATATCATTTTTATAATGGAAGATTAGGCATATTGTTTGCAAGTGTATCTTTTTGGAAGCACAAGCTTTTTTCTATCACAATCTTGGATGAAAATCCTAACATATAGAACTTGGGATCGTCATTTTTAATCTCAATGGTGTGTGTGGGCCTATCACCATGACTCATAATTGATTTTAAACAATTAAAAATATCATTGTAGTGTGCATTGTCTTTGCAACACAATTTGGTCAATGGGAATTCAAATGTTTTTGTACCTAAAAAAGGTAGTGTGTTAGCCAATGAACGAAAACTCCCACCAAGATAAAAAAATCCACATTCAAACTTGAGAATGAAAAGTGAGAGAATCCATGATTTCTGTCATATGAACCATTACTATGTAATTGACTTGGTGTGATTTCAAAAGATACAACTATAGGAATTAGGGATTCCAAGAATCAAGAATGGGAAAGTAAAATTCTCTATAATTATTAGTATAGAAGGACTATTATAAGAAAAAGTGTTTAAAATTAGGTTCTTCTCAGTTATGTAATTTCCTATGAGTAAATAAAACCCTACGTTAGTGATAAGGGTAAAAGAACAAAGCCGTTTCACACTTTTATAAATGAATCGATCAACACTGATCCAACTTTTAAGCTTGAATCACTAAAAAGTGATATATATGTTTTGAATTTTGAAATGATATAAGATAATTAAATATTTATTTTTTAGTATCTTTTATGTTTATATTTTTTTGAAAAAACTAAAAAATTATTTGAATATATTTTTGTATAAATTAACACTATAATTTAGTTGCTAATAAAATGCTAAAAAATGAAGTTACATGAGACCCAAATCTTTATATCTAGTAAATTGTTTTCCTTCATTTTTTTTGTGTGTATTTATAACTTGAAACTTTAGGGCATGAATATGTTTATTTACAATTTTGATAAATATATATTTTTAAATAACTATTAAAATGTGTGTATTAAAAATTAGTTGTTTCTAGTTGATGTCAAATTCCATATTAACTGTTTATCTTAAATTTTAAAAAAAATTATACCATCTTGATATAGATTCTTGTGTCTAGGGCATCATATTTTTTTCAAAATTTTCTAATAAGTTTTATTATTTTTCCTTGACATGGTAATCAACCTAATGTTTTGTGCTAATAACCTACATTAAGTAAAAATAAAAGGGAAAATATAAATAATAATTAAAATATTAAAATATATGCATTTTTGAAAACCAATCCTATGGATCTAGAAAAGGGTATTCTTTATATTTAAAAAAATATATACTTTTTACATAAGTAGAAGTTGTTGAAACATCAAGCTTTTCAAATAATTTTATTTCTTGGTAAATTGGACTCAAAGTGGTGCGGAATATGCATTTAGCCAACAATTTTAGTTGAAAAAGTTGTGGACATATATAAATTAGCTAGAATGAATCTTACAAGATCATATGTTTGACCAAAATTAATTTTTAGTTCAAAATACTTAAATTCACTTTTGTTGATAAGTTGGCCAAAAGTGTGACACAACTTTGTGTTGATACCCTATAAACCCTAAAATGAGTTAAAATAGAAGCTAAAATAAGAGGGATAAGTGAGGCTTGAAATGGGACATCTTGAGTGAAATTCTGAGATCATATTAATGGGAAAATAATTGCTAATGAACAATCGTTTTATCAAGAAAACTCATTAATAGAGAAAATTCTATAAGAAATGCAGTCATGCATGTATAGGGTTAGGAAATTTTTTAATAATGATATAAAGAAGCAATATTGTACATCTAATTTCAATCATCTAGAATTTTGACCTTGGAGTATTAGAGGTACACATTTATTTATAAACTTTGAACAAATTAGGGCTATTGCTATGAAATATAATGGATAGTCAAGGATCATAACTAATGCTTCTAGTGGTGTACTGATGAGATTTGATAGGGAATTTATATATTATGTAGTTGGGGATAGAATTAGTTGTAATATTCTTAAAGAAATCAATTCCCTATGTAAATAATATGAGAGAGATAAATATAGGTACAAGTTCATATGGGTTCCTTAGCATAGAAAAATAAATTTAAATAGAAAATGGGTATATTTTCCATAGAGGACTATTTCCTTCATTTTTGTTAGTTCCATTTTCCTTTTTTCTTTTTGTTTATATCAGCAAATAATTCTAAATGTTGGGTATGTGCAGGATCATCATGGAAAAAATAGGTCCTTAAGTGGCAAAAAATTTAGAAAAATCAGAGTTAGGAAACTTGACGTAAAAGTTTGAATAAGTTATCTATATTATTTCAAAAATATGTAAGAATAGAATCTATAGGAAATTGAATGTAGTTTCTAAACTACTAGTTTTATTTTTATTTTTTTAAATCTATTTGGTGAAAATTTGAAATTTCAATGCAATGGTACATAAATTTTAGGAAAAAAATAAGAAGTAGGTGTCTATCTAACCACCCTAACCACAATAAAATGATAATATTTTTATATAATATTTTAGATATAAGTAGACGACTCATGCCCTAATGTGATGCATATCTTTTTGTAATTTTTTTCTAAGTAAATAATTAATTATGAATTTTTTATTAGGATTTTTTAAAAAATATAAAAAATCATATGTCTGACCACCTTAACTTGGTGAAAACTTCATGCAATTCAATTTTTCTTTTTTTAATCCTATAGTATGTGAAGCATGTTTTGGATTCAAAAAATATGATACTGTTCGAAAGCTATAGATATTTTTCAATCAACCTATCAATCAAGACTTTAGTCGTAATTTGAATAGAAAATGAATAATAATTACTTATTAAATGAAAATTAAAGCATAATTTATATTGGTGGAAAGCTGAGAATCTCATTTAAAAACCCTTTTCATTTCATCAATTTTGGGTAAAGAAATAGTCATCAGCCACAAACCCATCATATTGTCACTTTTTGGCCCATGATGATTCTGCACATACCCTATTGTGAAACTCTTATTAGCCTCCAAAAATGTTTTGAAAATATTTTTAAACTCAATGAAATCCTATCTTTCAATTTGTGCATCTTAACTTTTTTTCATCTTTCTTCATTCATTTTGAAACCTATATGGAAACCCGACAATGTTCTCACAACCACATTAGTTTCCAAAAATGTTATTCTAGAATCTTATTAAGCCTTGACCACCCTTTATTCTAGAGAATTGTAATGCCCCATCATGCAAACCCCAAAGGACAATTAAACAATAATTACTGCACAATTTTTTTTTTTTTAAAGTTATACACATTAAGTCATGACATGAATTTCATTTAAGTAGATTCACTAACACATACATCCCTTGGGGTACATGAGGAGTCATTACGAGACTAAGATCCACACAACAATAATAAGGAATAAAATTCAAAGATATAATCCATAAAAAAGTAAACATTAACAAATGTAATGCATACATGAAAATTCATTGATAAGAAACCATCTGTGTACATAAATACAACATATGCTTGATTAACTTAACACATTGAACAACAATTGTCATGGCCAATATCCACACAAGGTTTAACGTTACATTACAGTACAATGTTCAAGAGGTACAATGATACAAAAGTGTTTCCAACATAAATGGAAACCATACACAAGATAACATGATACAAATAAAAAGATGAATACAAAGTATCATAACTGGCTCCAAGACAAATACAACTCTGGGGTCGCTGCAACAGCAGCAATCCACACCTCTCGATCCTCAACTGGGGACCCAATGGGGTGCTTAGCACGTTCCACCCGACCACGTGGGTTCGAAGACCCACCCCCCATGCTAAGGAGCTAACAAGAAAAGACCTCAACCAAGAACATCCAAACAGGGAACCACAAGAGTCAACGTCATACACAAGTATCATAAAACTCAAGGATTACAATGACATAATCAACAACATCCAAGAGTCAACATAATAACTTAAAGTTATAAATCTCATCACATAAATCAAAGCAATGACCAGTAAAGGATGATCATGAAATACTTCCAAATCAAACCGAATTAATAAACATAATACAATTCCAAATTGTAATTAACAATACAATAACATCATATCACAGTACCACAAGAGTACAAGGTCATAAGTCAAATATCAATGAGATCATACAAGACCACAAAGTACACCAAAGATGTATCAAGGAAATACTCCATAAATCAATATAAGTCCATTCAACCACAATCTAAACCAACTCCCATAACATACTTCCAGAGGAACTCAATAAAGTAAAACACCTAGGCAACTAGGGGACAGTGTCATCGCATGGCTTAAAATGGATTTGCAGGCTACCTGTTGCAAGGTATCGCCTCCATCTACTGACGGATTATCCAGCCAACCAAGCACTAGGAACCACTCCATCTATGGTTTCCAGGCTACCTATCTCAAGGAACCACCCATAGGGTTGCTCATGCCGAACCGTTACCTTTCATGAAGATGAGGTCATGACCTTGCCAACCACGGCCTTCTTGGCCTTCCATTAGTCTGTGAAAGCACTAATGAAGACGAGGCATCCATTTTTAAATCTTATAATGATATTACTACCCAACCCTTCTAAGTTAATTATTAGGTTTCCACTTGATTACTAACTCACTCGTGGGTTATCCTGTGCCCTTCCCCTTAAACGGGGCACCGGCCCCTATGAGGATCCACTCTCCCTAGAGACCCAACAACATCAAAAAAAAAAAACCAAGGGTTGTGCCATCATAATTTGAACAAAGAATCACAACCTAAAAGCATGCGAGGCATTACCCATCTCGCTAACAAGTACTAAATCAGAGTCTCACAAAGTTTCATATAACCCTTTCAAAATAATGATACCAATATTTTGTCATGTCAAGAGCACATAAAATGAGGAATATTGACCAACATTAAAATCAAACCTCTGGAAGAATCTCAAAGGGATTACACCGGGGTTTCCCCATGAAAAATTGACAACAATAAATGCAAGACCTTAAAGAACTATTTTCAATTCAAATATAATGAGTGAATACATTAAAATAAGATCAACAACTCCATCCAGACTACATAATCAAATTTGATACAAAATAAATCATAAATTCAAGAAGATCAACTATTCCACAACTCATAAACAAAACACGAGTTCCCAATTACATTGCAACATAAATTAAATGACAAAGTATTCCTTGAATCAAACTTAGTCTCCAAAGGCATTCACATCAACACAGAACCAACCAAAAACAACAAAGGTAAAAACAACATCCAACCAGGCATCCAAGGGAGACCTCAATTTCCTCCTCACAAGATACCCATACAATTGGTAAACAAATGACCCATGACAACATCAACAAACATGACAACAATATAATTTAATGTCTCACCAAAAAATTAAATGTGGGGAGACTGCATTCAATAAAGGAGCATAAACATATCACCACCAAGCATCACATAAAAAATCCAATAAATTCCACCACAAAATCAATTAATAAGACCCCCACAACTCCAAACAAACCAAGAATTCACCATGCAGGGTTAAACGAATAACAACACAATTTAAATTAAAGAGGATTCCCAACTCACGCAAACTCAAGAAAATTCACAATGAAAGGGTCCATCAAATTACTCATAAATAGACACAAACTCGATGGAATAAAATTATTTTTGAAACCAAGCAAACGTAAAGGAGGACACATCCAATTGGAAACATCAAATTAACCCTTAAACATACATATACATTCAATGCTAATTCACTAAAGAACATGAACTTTTAGATACAATTTATCCATTTGTTTAATAAGATGTAGTTCATACAACAAAAGAAGTTTCAATACATACTTCCTCAATAATCCAATAATTACTTAAGTCATCATATATGTTTTACTAAGGACTAAGAGAAATAAATCCCATTTCATATTCTCTACAACTTCCATATCAACACAGCTATCACATTTCTTACCACATAGCTTGCCAGGCAACTTCAATTAAAATCTAATGAGAAAGAAGTATCTTGGACATAATTATTCAAAATACTAACTTAATAGTAATAAACTTCATGACACAAGATTATAATACGACGATATTATTATGTGAAAATATACTTTAAACTAATGACACTAACTTAACTTGGTAAAATATCACCTATAACATTATTACATAGTATAATCACCATACCCCACAAATATAACAAATATCTACATAAAAAATCAATTAACACATCTACCCTTATACAACCACAACCTTTTAGTCAGAGGTCAAATAGATGTGGATGATAACATTGATCTTATCATTTAAATTATAGTTCATTTATTCCATCTTAATAGAGGTATCATTCCTAACTAAAATATACCATAACATAAAGATAAGCGTACCTAAGATAAAACTTCATATAATAAGAAAGAGAAAGACTCATTGATCTACCTATATCCACATACCTACATCTGAAAGGACACATAAATTTATTTCCCTATTACCTAGTTTTAGCCCCATACTTATATTTATTTATTAAGATCAGAACCTTTTATTAATGAATAATCGATAAGCAAATTTTCCTCAAAATATCATAACCTAATAATTAAATATAGTTAAATTTTTCTTTTAACTTAGACCAATTTATTCACTTAATAACTAATTCTCCTTCATAGTAAATGACTTAAATACAAACATTATATAAATACAAAAGCATGTGAAAAATACAACTTAAAGATCAAATGCATTTGCTGCGATAGATTGACAATAGAATCAATAGGATTATTTAAGTCTTTAAAGCTTCCTATTTTGCTCAAAAAGCTTTCACAATGACGAGTTAACAAAGGTATCGGGGAGGTTATTCAATCCTCTACAATAATCTACTTTCAAGTGTTACAGATGTGGTAGGTTGACAATGGAATCAGAGAGATTATCTAAACCTTTAAACTTCCTAATATGTTTCAAAAGTGCGCGGTTGAGACAAGCTGATAATGAAATCAGAGAGATTATTTAACCTTTACAAATCTAAAGTTTATAGCTGTGATAAATTACCAAAGGTTCTAGGGAGGCTATTTAATTCTATACAGTGCCTCAACTCTAAATGTTGTAACTGTGACAGGTTGCCAAGTATATTAGAATGTGAATATTGGAATTTACAGATATTGCCATCTACTTGCATTATTATCATTATTTTCAAGTGTTGCAACTGTGATAGATTGACAGTAAAATCAATCAGTTATTTAAACCTTTGAACTTCCTATGAAGATCAGGTGCGATGGCTGAGATAGGTTGGAAAAAGATTCAGAGAGTTTATTGAGAACTATACACCCTACCAAGTTCAAGTGCGTCGTTGAGTAGAATGCTGAGGATTCAGGGAGGTTATTAATAAGAAAATTATTATGCCTTACTATACAATGCCAACCTCCTGGTTAAGGTAGTGTTTGATCATACTCGGTGAGTCGAGAAACACTAGATATTCAATTGAAACACATAAAGGAAAAAGGAAAAAAACCAATAGATATTGAATGGATGCAAAAGATACATTCACATAAATCAAATGGGTAATATGGCTAAGCTAAGGAATCATCGATGAGATAAAAGAGTAGTCTTGAAATCCATAAATGAAATCCATAAGAATGTAGACAATATTATAATTGAAAAAAGATAAGATCAAGAATTTGATGAATACCAGATGCAAGACCTTATGATTGTCTGGAAACTTTCTGCAAAATTCCTAAACAATTAACAACCTGTCCTCCTTTTCTTTCCCACCGCTGCGAGGATGAAGACTTGTGGTCAGGCACTCGTAGCAAAATGCCAGTCCCTGTCTTTGCAAGTTGCCAATTATATTAGAAAGTGAATATTGGAATTTGAAAATATCGCCGTCTCCTTGCTTTATTATAGTTATTTTCAAGTGTTGCAGTTGTGGTGGATTGTTAACAAAATCAAGGAGATTATTCAAACTTTAAAACTTATTCTAGACAGCGATCTATTTTCCAGAATGCCAAAGACGAATGTTATGACTTAATCGAATTCCCATGAGTTACAAACTTCATAGTTATGATGATCGCCAAGTTTGTAGTCCACTAGATTCCCAAGCTTCCCTCCTTCTATCCTCCAGAATAATTCTTGTTTATAATTTGTTTCATGGTGTCTTTTCCACTCCCATCTGGGAACCGTTCGACTTCTATCACTTATTATAATTTCCTTGATGGTGCCTTTTACACTCCCATCAGCAGATTGTTGCACTTCCATCAGTTACGATTGTATGCCAGCCACTACCCCTATTCATTATTTTATAATTGACTCTTTAATATATGAACCAAATAGATCAACTATTAAATATTTAATAAATATTTAATAATTTAATCTTTCTTTTAGTTATAATAAAATATATTTATTTTAATAAATATTTTCACCTTAATTTATTTAAACTAAATAAATTATTAGTAATATTTATTTAATAAATAAAACAAATTAAAATCAAATGATACCCTATCTCCCACAATTGAAAACAATACGACAATATCATAGACAGAGGGACACTACAAGAATTTTTAAGTGTGTTTCTTTTTTCATATTGGTTTTTTGACCTAGTTTCAAAACCTCCATCGACATCTGGAAAAAATTTCACAACCATGCCAAGCTCCAATAAAGAACTCACAACCATTTACGAAGAAAAGTTCCTAGAGTTTGTAAGTCTATTTTCAACTATAAAAGGAGTTTTTTGAAACCAATTTCAAAACTTGACGAGGTTTTTGAGATTCATGATAGTGTTGATCGTTAATTCCAAACCACTGTATTAAATTTGATGATGTGGAATATTATCTAAATTAAAGCATACCCATACCTACAATTAATACTTTCCATTAATGCACACATAACACACTAAGCATGAAATACAAATGCTTAGAGGGGATTGAGTTATGAAATATACTCATTTTAGCAAGAACTGATGGTGAATTAGTAGAAGAGAGAGGATAAAATTAGTGAAGAACATACAAATGGAAAATTGTGATATTCAAATTTGTTCAAAGGTATAGTGAATTTATCCCTCTCCAACTTGTAGCATATAATAACATAATTTAAAGGGTATTTTAAGAATCTCAAAGATGGGAATACGATTCCTTTGATCTTAGAATTCCACCACAACTATTTCTCAAAAATAAACCATCTTTATATATTCTCTTAATTTTGGCCACCATGAAGTACAAGTATTTGGGCTATGAGCACTTATCTCTACCTTATCAAGTACTCTATAAAAAATTGGGGATACCAAGCTAGGGCACATAATTTTTTATATTTTGGGAAAGGTTTGGTAAAGAGGATATATCTCCAACAATACAACGATTAATAGAGAGCGGATTAATATAAGTCATGGATTTTATAGTAGTAGTAAAATGCACAAACTTGGTAATTGAGTTCCTAAACCACTATGTTTGCAAAAAAAGAGAGATAAGGATGAATTATAATAGGTTGATTACTAACGTAAATAGAGAAACCTTTGTCTCATGATTACTTAAGAGGAAAGCATTTTAAAACTTTGATTTCATCCTTTCTCATCAACATTGGCACTACATGATGGTCCAATTTTCACTTACTAGGTCGGGAGTCACTGAAAAAGTAACCCTTGTACTTTTGGCCCTCCTTGTGTTTTTGACTTAATGTTTCCTTGATTTAGTGTTGTAATTTGGTTGAAACATTCACATTAGATATTGGGCCCTTGTGAACTAATGGATTTTAATGGCACCTTGCCAAAGTGTTGTAACACACTTTCACACTTTTCTAGAATTTTATCAAATAATTAAACTTAATAAACCTATTTTTAATCAAAATCAATATTAATCTTGCCTTATTTTGAGTCTCATAAAGTGTTGTAACACACTTTCATACTTATCTAGGATTTTCATTAATAATTGGGCTTTCTTATGCATTAATTCGCCTGATTTTGCATCCATAAGCCTCATTTATTGCATCTTTTTGAGGATAATCTTGACACCAACCAGTAACCAATCATAATTCAAGTTTTTTTTCTCTTGTGTGGTCCAAATTTAGGGAACTATAACTCATTCACCACCTTGGGTGAATGGGTCCCACCTAGATCTTTTGGCCCTAAACCAATTTTGACACATTTCTAAGCACTTTTTGTTTTAGGTCCCATACATTATGCCTAATGGGACTCATTTGTCGCCTTGGGTGAATGAGTTCCATGTTTCCCAAATTCAAATTTAATTCAAATTTCATGTGGGATTTTATTCTCCTAGGTTTGAAGTGGCCTTGTAGTGTTGTAATTATGGGAATTCTTGCATAGTCAAGTATAAATACAAGGTTACTTCACTCATATTCTCACCTAGAATTCAAGAGAGTTCATAAGAGCATTTAATAGTCTTAAAGGGAAAATTATCAAGAATTTTAGAGAATCATTCAAGTTTCAATCATCATGATAAGGATTTCATAAATCATGTCTGTTATTGTGCTAAGCATTGTGATGTAGGTTTTATGATTCAAGAAAGTGTTTGAAGAAAGATCAAATCCATTCAAGATAGACTCAAGAACCACATTCATTGTAGCCATTTCAAGCATAACTGTAGCACCTTATTGCTAGGGTTTGGTGAGTTGTAACAATGTGTTTTGTTCATTCATCATTCTCCATTCATTTTTTTTTTTTTTTCAAGGTTTAATTACCAACAAGGGATTTGACCAAGAAAAAACCCTATTCACTAACCCCACAACATTTTTCTCTCTTATTTATGTGATTTTCATATTTAGGGTGCATATTACATAAGGAGAAAGATTGGGAAAAATGTTGTCAAGTGATCAAAATTGTCAATGTTGTCATCAAGCATTAGAGAACCTTGGAGAGGACCGATAGGCTAGAAATCAGAGATTCAGATCCAAAAACCAGTCAAGAAGAGAAAAGCGGACAAGGAAGAACAAAATAAACTTCGAAAGTTGTAAAAAATCCTAGCTGGATTGATTCACCACTTCTGAGAATGAGTTCCAGTTGTGCTACATTTTCAATATTTTGCAGATTCAGATACCCTTTTGGTAGATTTTTGTTCCATCACATTTTCCTAGAATCTGAACTAATTTTTCCAGCTTGGTTAATGAGTCCTAGTCAACCTTGACAATATATTTTTTAGTGATTCAAACCTCCATTCTACCTTCTCTTGTTTCCTAGGTGCACACTTTCTATTTTGGAGTTTTCTGTTACATTTTATTCATCTTTCTAGGTCATTTAGAGTGAGTTTGCATTAAATTAGGTTTTTGCATTTCATATTACATTTCATCATCTTTTCCAAGTCTAAACTTGGTGGTTAACCCCTCATTAGAACATATTTAGTCCCTAGGACAACCCTATTGCATGATCTCTTTCTCTATTGTATTGAGATCTCTAGGGTTATCCTTTAGAGGAATATCTTTGAAAGTGGGTATGATAGCACTTAATCAACCTATCCCCAATTTTCATAAGTTCCAAGGTCTTGATGGAACCCCTAAAAAAAATTTGCTTCCATTCCTAAAACTCTACAAATTTTAGTTAGTTTCAAATACATTTGGACTTAGGGTTTTTCCCATTGATATTGTCATGGGATTTTTCTTTCAAAATTTCTCCTAAAAAACCCTTAATTCTTAGCCCTTGTCATTGTTATGATCTATCATTAACCTCTTATTGCCTATCCCTGGTCATCCTAAAAAATCTTAATTCATTGGCCTCGTGAATTAACTGGCCCCTCATACCTATGTCCAAAATTGTCTTATAAAGGTTGATTGATTGATCTTATTTTGCCTTTATAATCCCTTGAAATAATATGTTTAAAAACATTTGGATTCATTTTATAGGTCATCATAGGTAGTCCCCTTTCTTAATAACGAATCCTATTCAATCGTTTCTATTTATTGCTCATCACTGATAGTTTTATGAATAACAAATTTACATCAGTGATGAGCAATGAGTGGTATTTGCTTTGTTTCACACATTGTGAATGAGTTTTGATTGTTGGTTATTGTATTAGTGACATGCGATGCTTATGTATCTCTTTTTATCGTTGGAGGTTTCGACTATCACTAATTTCTCTTCAATTTTGAGCTTTTAATTAGAAGATGAGTGATGACCTTAGGGATCTTTGTATTTTATTCCATCACTCATTATGGATTGTTGTGCACTTGTCTTCTTCAAATTGGCGATGAGTGATGAGGTCACTAGTTAATGTGAACTATCACTATTTTAAAATGGGTAAATGAGTGATATGTTTGAGACTATTATTTTAAAAGGAATATGCACATGGCCTAATTTGATTCCATCACTATTTTTCATCCATCACTGATATGGTGTAAAATTTGAAACATAAATCAGTGACACATGATGTGAGGCAAAGATTTCCAAGAAGGATAATGATCCACTGGCCGAAGTTTCACCATGCTAGTGCTCTTGTCACCAATTAAGACCTAGAAGGATGGGGCATATATGCGATGCATGATGTGATGTTTTAGGGAATATTTTCTTCAATACTAGATCTTTGTACTTCACCGATATAAATAAAAGGCACGAACCAGGATAGTGATGCATGATAATTGTTAGATAAAAGATGAATAATGAAGTTAAGTGAAAACATGGCAGCTTTCCAAGGAGGTATCACCGTTTTTGAGGAACACATTGTAAAAGCTAGAAAATCTACTTGAGGATAATCATTGATGGCGTTTTAAATCCAAAAAGATCGATGACATATTTAAATTTGATCGGATAAGTTTTCATCTCACTCGCATTAATATCTCTATCATTAATGACAACATGCTCCTAATATCCTACTTAATGCATATTTTTCTATCATTTTGTCTCACTAGTTGTAGCCATCTAGAATTTAGAAGTGTGAGCTAGAGAGGAAGCGTTCCATTCCTGGTTTCTAATTGAAAAGGTATTCAAGTGTCTATCCTAGGTGAGTTGATCTTCATATGAGCTATGTTTAGGTCATGCATTAGTTGGTTTGTGAGTTTCATATTTCTGGGATAGTGAGTTTTGATTGTTTGTAATTGTCACTAGGGATGGTTGAAATTGTCTAGGTTTGTGGATTCTCCTTTTCGTATGTTTAATTTAGGAGCTTAAACTAGTGATTCTCCTTGCAATCTATATTTTCTAGTCTTTACCTTGTGTCTTTTGATAATGTGTAAGTCAGACATGTCTATTCAGCCAACTAGGAGATCTAGGATGCTTAGTGTGTTTAAAATCCAAGAGGATATATTTGTGGTTGAGCAAGAAGTACTTAGGAATTTTGCAACACCAAAGGCAAAGAGAAATGCCAATGGAAAATTAAGAAGACTATTGTTAGGAGCACATATACTTGTAGAAATAGGACCTTTTCAAAAGAATTGGTCAAGTTCAAAGGGAAGGAACCGGTTGAGCCTATGAGGAAAGAAAAAAAAAATTATCGTAAAGCCTATCTATGGAAATACAATTCTCCTATTAAGGTTCATTACAACCCTTCAGATGGTGGAGGTGATACTAACCTAAAATACAACCATTACCTTATTTCTCTATTTTTTTTAAAAGACTCTAACAAGGGAGGGTTGATCATGTTCCTCCTGTTTCATCACGAACAAGGGGTGGGCAAGCATACTCTGATGTTGATGACTCAGAGTAGTTTCCCCATCCTAGTTTTTTTTTTTATGACACCATCGCCACTACATCCTGATCATCTTCTTCAACATATCTATGGTTTTTTGTCTTTAGGGTTGATGTGGCAATATTTTTGGCTAGTGTAATGGATAGGTGTTAAACTCCTTAAATTTGATGGAAAATATACCTTTTCTGAGTCTAGTATATAAGTTTTTTCTTTGGCTACTAGTGGAGAATCTTCTTTCATCAACAAGGAAAAGTTTTTTCGGTGATATTGCAACAATGAACTATTCCTTTTGGAAGGCTAACCAATTTGCTTCAACCAAATTACGTGGAGTTTTTTCTTTTTCTCTCCCATGTTCTTTAATGATTAAGTGTAACCATCTGGGAGGTTTCTAAACCGAAAATGAAATGTGTTTGAAATGAAATGTAATTGTAATTCAACTTGTTGCTTGTTGCTCCCTTTATAGAAGGGATTTCAGGTTTGGTTAAAGGGGTTCAATTTTTGAGTCTCAAAGTGGTCTGGTGGAAAACTAAGCTCAATGAATGAGTAGAATGTAAATCAATGCACGAATGAATAGTTTAGTAAGTAGTCTAGGGTGTGATTCATTTTGTAATAATCTCAAATATTTTTATAGTAGTAGTAGTTTATAAATGAAATCGCTAGTTCCTAAGTATATTCTCTCCTCTATAATTTTAATACCTATTATGAATGAAATGGTTAATGATCTTTCCGTTTGTCTTCAATTATTTTAATTGAAAGATTGATTGATTTCATTTTTGGTTCAATTGAAGGAATTGATTAAATGCTAAAGAGAGGTCAAAAATTTGTAAGGAAAGATCACAAGATTGATAAATAGTCATTTTTTAGGCTTAGTGAGTTGAATATTGTAATGCAGTATATCAATAGTCTATTAATTTATGCTTCAAATTGCTAAGGTATTACTAGTTAAATTATGAATTAGACTCCATTACCCCAAGACAAGGCACTATTCTTTTCATTTGATTACCCTAAAGATAAATAAGTTAGTTTTTCACTTGATTAGGGGCTTGAAATGAGAATGAAAATCATCTAAAAAACTTTCAATTACAATGTACGCATATGAAGTACCATCTTATTCCTTGTAGTAGATAGAAATTTGTTTAAAGGTCAACCAAATCTTTAATGAAGGATATCTATTTGCACTTTTTAGGAATTTATGTATGTGTAGAAATGTTCTTGATCAAGTGAGTATCACATGAACATATTCAGGACTACCCTTGTGGGTTTTGCAGAGCCCAATGTCAAGAAGTAAGGGCCCCATAATCCTTACTTGTGTGTTGGCCAATCCTTACCCTTGCTACTAATTGAATTTTGGAAAATTCAAAGGGAAGTAGCAAGACTGTGTTTGGTTCCTAAAAAATAACAAGTCCTTTTATATGTCATCTTATTTATTTTATGCAGTTACATATACTAGACCATAGTCAATTTTGTGACTAGTAGAATTTCATGATGAAACAATCTAGATTTATGATTATTATACTGAAATTCAATTGGAAAGGAGTTTTAGGATTTCCAAAAGAGTAAATGATGCATTTATTATGAGGATGGTGAGTGAAATACAAGGATATATGGGCTTGTGGATCTATCTAGAGGACATATGTCCAACCTATTTCATATAATTCTAGAGATTGACCTACATTAGGATTTGATGATTTGATGGGATTCCTTATAAACTAACCAACTATCATAAACTTAATGTTGTTCTCATTGAAGCATGAAAAAAAATAGCTTAGAATAAAATATTTTTCAACAAAGGAAGAAGGAAAGAATTCAATTTCCCATCATCCTCAGTTATTACTCATGTAAGTCTATGTTTGAAACCCTTAGTATTGAGAAATACTTGGTAAAATTCTCCATGAAATTTTATGAAAGGGGATTTCCCTTTAATAAAAATAATTTATCAAGAATAATTTGCATGTGGGACCAAGATTCAACAATATTACACATGTGGAATATTATTAGGAAGATTGTGCTAATGAGTATGAAGTCAGAAGGAGAAGCTAGATGAGACTATTTTTGAGATAGATTGTGCTTTTTATATTGAATTGGGATATCTTAGGTATTGAAGATGATGAGTTTGACTTGGTATATCCAATTTTTATTAATCATGTGGAAACACAATCGGTTGTTTCAATTTATTAGAGTATAAAGGAAATTGAAAATATTGAATCCAAAATAGCAATAGTGCTTAAATAGACCCAAGTTTGGGTAGAAAAGAAAACTACAAAAAATTCTACTATAGTGCACCAAAAATCCCAAGGGACTTTGAGTTGAACAAAGATAATTCATGCACAACCTCCCTTTACTTCACAACCATATTTCCTTCTCAAATATCACTTCCAAGAGGGGAAAGGGGTGATGATGAAGATCCTTTGGATAAAGGAGCCCCCCAAAAAATGTATGCAAGTAATACACAAAAGAAGACTTAGAAAAGGAAAGAACCAGAGAATGAGGCAATAGCAAGGGAAACCATGGATATACCTTCATCTTTGTCTTAAGAAAGTGGTTATTCCTCTTATAATTACCCACATAACTATCCTCCATGTGATGTGCCACAAATCTCACTAGCTAGAGTAATCCCAACCTCTCGTTCTTCTCCTGAAATGGAAATCTCTAATATTCCTCCTTAGAGGAGAGCTCTACATTTCACTTCCCTAGGTAGAATGTCAATGTCAACTCCCAACTCATCTTCCTAGATAGAAAAAAATATTTCTATCAAAGGGAAAAAAAGTCTAGTTGAGCCTTTTGGACGAGCATGTTGTTGGAAAACTACTTTAGAGAACCCCAAAGGCTAAGAATTTAAAAACCACATTTAGGTGAATGGAAGACAACATAGGGAACATGCATGTTGAAGTGGTACATCCCTTTACATAAAAGGATGAAAAGCAAGCAATTGTTAATGAATTTAATATCACAAAAAATTAGATTGGGGTATTCTTTGAGTGATAGAGATGTCCATAATTTTTTGATGAAAACTACTAAACTAGTGGAAAGGACAGTCAAAGATAAGAAAACCAAATTTTAACTTGGAATTTTTTGAAATCGTTAATTGATCCCTCTCCTCATCTAGTAAGTCAAATTGAAACCTTCTTTGATCCAAGTTCCCTTGTTGGAAGAGAAGTGATCTTGGTAAAATTAATTTAAATACACATCTTAACATAAACTCAAAGAGGATTGGATTAAAAATGTTGTGGTTAAAGGAATTAAATTTATCCAAGAGGTGAGAAAGATCAATGATTACACTGAGCTACCAAAAACTGATATTGATACTAATATTGTAAGCACTAAGCATGAAAAATATTTGTGGTAACAAGTAGATGTTTTAATACTCCTCTTGTTAATGTTTGGACTTGTTAGTTTTCTATGCTTTTGTTTGATGCTTGGAGACTGTGATGGTACTATTTATTGTTTGGTTTGGTGGTTTGGATAGTTAGATTGTTTAGTGATTATGTTATTTCATTTGAGAACATGGATACTTCATATGACATTATGGTTTGGTGATGTTAATTTGATTTCAGTAATATATTTTGATGCAGTGATTTAGTAATTTATTTATGATGTGATTAGTTAGTTAGAAATGTTATGTCATCTTTGATATTATAATTGTTAGTATAGTTTTGGTGAGAGGGAAGTGTAGCACCACTCGTTTATGAGTGCCCTGCTACGTTGCAATTCTTTCTCACAATGTAATGCTTTGATTATATATATATGTACATGTACATGATCTTGTTTGTATGCAGGGATTGCAAGTACAGAGTCTTGATTCCACCTGCTTCGGTAGGATAGGGCGAGCATCAAATTACCCAACAGCATGATGTTGAAACATAGATGACAAGGAAGTCACCCCATCCCATGATTGTCAAACTATCCTAATTGAATGGTATTGTGCGTCTTTGTGTTTGTCATTTCTATAATTTATTATTGTGGTTTGTGTGAGTGTCTTGTTTGTATTTATTTTACTTTGGAGTTTTGTATATGGTGAATTATTTAATTAAATGATGTTTATAATAGTATTGGATAAATTTGAAATAAAATATAATTTTTTTATTTAAAAGTCATGTGTTTTATTTAAGTATTAATTAAATATTTAAATTTGTATCTTGTTAATTTAATTAAATTAGATTGTTGAGGATAATATTGAAATAAATAAATTAATTTTTTTGAATTGCAAGAAAAGCTTGTAAAATCAAAATTTAAAGCAAAAAGTATTGATAAATGGAAAAAAAAAAAAGATAAAAAGGACGAATGAGTATTGAGTTTGGTTGAAAAGATAAAATTAAATTAGAAAATTTCTTTTATATTGGATGTTTAGAAGCTTTCAAAAAGGGAAGAGTTATATTTTATTTAATTGCAAATTTTGAGAGACTTTTTGGATTCACGGGAAATTATAGAATCTACAGAAAATATGGAGTTTTTCAAAATGGGATTTTCCCATGTTCTTCTTGTGCAGTAAATCTTTTTAGTTTTTTTTTATTTGTTGGAAAGAGAGGATATTCTAGATTAAGTTAGATTAGAGAATATTTCAAGGAAAGTTGAAGACGAAGTTTTGAAGGAAGGAACAAAAGTTATTTGAAGGGCTATTTGGGTCAAGCGAATCTTCATCAAGTTTTCGTTAACGTAGGACTCCAGGTTCCACTTGCTTCTTCTTTAGTTCCTGATTCAAAAAAGAAAAAAAAAATAGATATATGAATAAATATGTTTGATCAATTGAAGAAAAGAAATTTTGTGGGTTGTTAGATATCTCTGAAGAAATTTATATGGATTTTTGAAAATGTTCTGCATTTTCTTTTTACAATTTAGCTATAAAAGAAATCTACCATTGGATTCTAAAATTGATTCTAATTTTCTTTAATATTGTTATGGAAAAATGAATTTCCCTCTGTTATAGAAGTGATATCGAATATATATATATATTTATTCATATACGTATAGATATATATTTAAAAAAAAAATCAAATTTTGTTTCATCTGGCATCTGTATTTATTGTTTTGGGCGAATCCATGTATAGTTATAAATCTTTTGTTATATTTAAAAAAAAATTATTGACTTTGGGGAGGGACGACTATAGTTGTACCCCCCCTGTACCTTGTTGTAGCCAAAGGCTGCCACAATAGTCTTGCCAACTGCTAAGCACAACCCATGTACTTGGCCGAATGACCTTTTTGGGAATGGCCCAAGTTTTGTTTTGTATATATATATATATATATATATATATATATATATATGTTTTATGTATGTATATATATATATGTTTTATGTATTAATTGGTTTAGAGTTTAGTTTTACATATATTTATATATATATTGGTTTCACCTTTATTATGAATATTATAATTGTGATTATTTTGCAAAAGGTAAAATTTAATTGAGAATTGGAGTTTTTTTTAGTAATATTGGAAATTTATTCTAAAATCGTAAAAAGGAAAAAGAGAGGTTTTGTAATGTAATTTAAAAATAATTATATTAACTTTGTGTGACAATTATTGCATTACTTTATTTTCTTAATTTGCATGACTTTTTTATTTCCTTGAGTTATCATTTGGACTTTTGTATGGCGGGGACCCTGTCGATCTTATGAACCCAATTTTAGTTATTGTGAACCTTCATTCCAGAGGTGTTATTTAATCTTTGAATGTTATCCTCATTTTGTTTGTACTCTTGAAGTTGCAAGATAATACTATGATTATTTTAGAAGGGTTGTATGAGTTTTGATTTGGGTTTTGATTATGTGCTTTAGCGACATGGGTAATGCCTCGCATGACTTTGGTTGAGATTTATCCTTTGTTCTGGTGGTACAACCCTTGCCTTGTTTTGAATTGTTATTGTGTTGGGGTCTTCTGGGAGAGTGGCTCTTCATGGGGGCCGGTGCCTCAAAAGGAGGAAGAGCTTAGGATAAGCCCGTAGGATTAGTTTAGCAAGTGAAAACCTAATAATAGCACTTAGGGGGATGGGTAGTAAAAACACATAAGATAATATTAGATACCTCATCTATGCATTAGGGCTATCACAGACTAATGATAGACTGAGAAGGCCATGGTTGACAAAGTCGTAACCTCATCCTCATGAGAGGTTAACGGCTCCACATGAGCTACCCTATGGGGCTAGTGCCTCAAGTAGGAGGAAGGTCCAGGATAACCATAGATGGGGGCTGGCGCCTCAAGTTGGAGGAAGGGCCAGGATAACCCATGTAGGCTATGTAGTGACACTCTCCACTAGACACCTGTATGCCTTGTTTCTTTGTTGCCTTTGGAATTGTATATTGATTGTTGTTTCAGTTTCATTTGGAAATGTTTCATGGTTGTTCTTTGGTTACTTGGTTAATGGTTATTGCCTTGTTTTGTTGTGAAGAAATTTATGGCTTTAAGTTTATCATGTTGACTCATGGATGTTGTCATTTATGTCCCTTGTAATCCTTGATGTCATGATTGAGTTATTGTACTATGTTATCTTTTATTGGATTGGTTTATGGCATTCATTGTCATGATTACTTCCTTGTCACCTCCGAGCATGGGGGGTGGGTTATTTATAACCCACGTGGTTGGGTGGAACATGCTCTGCACCCGTTGGGTTCACCATTGATGTCCTTTCTTCTCAACATTCTTCATTTGGAGCATGTACCAGTTGTTCACTTTGTATTTCAGACATTATTGTACCATGTATTTATCCCACATGTATGGAAGAATTATTGTAACTCATTTATTGAGAACATGTAATGTAATGTTAAACGATGATGTATTATTTAGGAACCTTTGTAAACATTATTTTTTGAGATTCATTATGATTGTAATATGTGATGTAATGATACTATTACTTATGGTTCATGGATGTACTTCTGTAAATGGTTATTGTAATGTTATAATGGATGTAATTTTAGATAAGTTATTTGGTTTCATCTTTTACCTTTTTGTTAAGAATTGTTATGCGATGTGACCTCGTGTGCCCCAGAGGACTGGACATTATAATGTTATTGTGCAATGCAACTATGTTCTAATTTTTAGTTGCATGTTTACTTTGTATTTAAAAAAAAAATTGTTTGCAATGTTTGTTCTAGATCTGCGGTTTGCACGATGGGTGTTACAGATGTTCACTTAAATAAATCATTGACATGTGAATAGATGATGTGGTAGTAGAGAAAATGTTACATAATTTTAGTGACACCCAATGCTTCATGAAAAAGAATAGAATCAAATGGAAATTCACCTTCTTGAGGAAAAGCATTATAGGTAAAAAAAAAAATGACAAATGAATGCAACCAAATAAGATCTAACATTTAGAAAGATATGTTGAGTATTGGTCTTAATCTGAGAAAATAAGATGGAACAAAAGATGAACAATTCAAATCATTAATGAATGAACAAAAAATGAATGTAGAGTTTTTTAGTGAATAATAGTTTTGTGTAGAAAGAATAAGGAAGATAGATATGATTGATGCCTCTTTCGTACAATGTGATGATCATCTAAAAAAATTTGTAGCCAAGTTGGATGAATTCAAAGGAAAAAAGGCTCTATAGAAATTCAAAACCAAGAATGTTATTACGACTATGTGCAGGATCATCATGGAAAAAATAGGCCCTTAAGTGGCAAAAAATTTAGAAAAAATCAGAGGTAGGCAACTTGACATAAAAATTTGAATAAGTTATCTATATTATTTCAAAAATATGTAAGAATAGAATCTATAGGAAATTGAATGTAGTTTCTAAACTACTTGGTTTATTGAAAAAAAGAAAAAATCTATTTGGTGAAAATTTGAAATTTAATGCAGTAGTACTTAAATTTTAGGGAAAAAATAAGTAGGTGTTTATTTGACCACCTTAACCACAATAAAATGATAATATTTTTTTATAATATTCTAGATATAAGTAGAGGACTCATGTCCAGATGTGATGCATATTTTTTTGAATTGTTTTTCCAAGTAAATAATTAATTATGAATTTTTTATTACAACTTTTAAAAAATATAAAAAACTCATATGCCTAACCACCATAACTTGGTCAAAACTTCATGAAATTCAACTTTCTTTTTTTAATCCTATACTATGTGAAGTATAGATGTGACACATGTTTTGGATTCAGAAAATGTAATACTATTTCAAAGTTATAAATGTTTTTCAATCAGCCTATCAATCAAGGCTTTATTCATAATTCAAATAGAAAATGAATAATAATTATTTAATAAATTCAAAGTAAATCATAATTTGTATTGGTAGAAAGTTGAGCATATCCTTTAATAACACTTTTTGTTTCATCAATTTTTGGTAAAAAAAAGTCGTCAGCCACATACCCTACACATACCCATCATATCACCACTTTTTGGCCCATCATAATTATGCATTTACCCTTAGTCTATAACATAGTCAAATACTAGTGGTGACCTAAGCATTCAAGGATTATAGATCTAATTGTGTGGCCTAGTCATCATAGAGAGGAGACAATGATGTTGTCTCAGCTAGTGTGCCACCTCGATAGCTTATTTATCCAATAAAATTATTTCAAAACATTTTGAGTGTATAATATAAAGTAGTTTTAATTATTTTAAACTATTTTTTTAAAGAGTCAATTATTTAGTTATTTCAAAAAGTTTTTAAATTTTATATCAAGGATTTTTCAAGGGTGAATATATTTTTTTTCTTTGGAGACACTTGATAGAGTGGGAGGCAATATAACTAAAAAATTTCCAATTTTAAAAAATTTGGGGAGTTTGTGTTCTTACTAATTTTAAATATTTAGAATAAGAAATCCATTATTTTCATGTGCTATAATAGATTTCTGTGTTATCATTATTTTGTGTAAGCATGGTGATTAATTATGAGTTTTTGATTTTCTCTTAATTGGTCGACTTCATTGAAGAAAATTTTCACTCCTCTAAATGAAAGTTTTTCTTCTGTTATGAATATCATTTTGATGGATTCATGTTAATAAATATAAAAGTCTTAAATATTGTTGAATCTTTCCATTTGGAAAAAGTTTGAAACACCTTTCCTTCTTTTTGGTCAAAATCATACCATAGATTTTCTTTTCAAAAAAGACAAATTAAATCTTATAAGGGAGTTGTACCTCCAAAATTTAGAGGGAAGTTGATAATCATACATCTTACCCAACTATTTATGATGATTTTGTTTATTAAACAAGGAATCTAGAGTCTAGTAAAATAAATATATAAAGATAAAAAAATTCAATCAACAAGGATGTAGCACCATATAATTTTAATGTTTTTGAGGATTACTTCATAAAAACCTATTATTCCCTATGTTTGGTCTTATCCATTGAATAAAAACTTGACATTCATATTCACTTAATGATCATGGTAGAATATATTTATGTATATTGATCTAAGCAAGATTTTTAACTCTATTGCATACATTGCAAAAGATATACACACAAGTTTGATGGCGATAAAAGGCAATCAAATAATATTATATTTTAAATTGTATTCTTCAACATGTTAAATACTTTTGTAGTGCGGGAGAAATATACTAAGCAAATAATTACAATTTGAAATGCGTAATGTTAAGGGAGTCACCATACATATGAAATGATGGGAATAGATTGGAGATATGCACTACATGACCTCAAATTATTTTCTATTTTAGGAATCCTTTTTGCAAGTGTTCATGATGAGCCTAGCTTTCTGTAACATTAATAGGTTGTTTGAAAATGTAATAAAAATTTTTATTCCTAAGGACAAATGTCCTAAGGAAAGGTTTAACCATAACTTGATTGATTGGTTCCCATATTCAAATACCATAGTTTTTATTGTATATGGTACCATAGTGCATCCTCACATACTTCCAAGGTGTGTGCCAAATATAGTTGTATTTTTGGATATCATTTTGTAGTTGAATGGATAAGATAAGTTATATTTAACAACTCACATGATGGCCTATTTCTTAGCTACATCCATTTCATGTTTTAAATTCTTGATTATTGCCAAAGAGTTATTAGAACAATTATAAATTAAATTGCAGGACCATAGGATGAGAGTAGATAATATGAGGAATTGTGCCTAAGATAATTTCATAGAAAAATTTATGGGAAGAGTGGGTCAAGCATAGTTCTATAATGAATTTTGCCAAAATTGAAGATTTCATAGTAGGAAAAGTGATCCTAAATTTAACTAAGATTAATTACTTTTCACTTATAAAGAATTGGAATTCAAATTGGCAATGGCATGAGAATAAATTACAACCTAAAAGGTGAGTCAATAAATGTTGGATCTAAATTCTTTAAGGGTTGTAAATTGTTTTTTGATGAAAATGCAATGATGCAACTAGCTAAGTATGAAAATACATCTTATAATATGAATATAGATGATTTGGAAACTGATAACTAAAATTCAAGACCACGTGTGATTTTAATTTATGCTTGATTTGATTGGAAAATGGTGCCAATGACACTGCATTCTAAGGATCTAAAACTAATATTTGACTACATAGGCCTTAGGTCCCTAGTATCTAGATTCTTCCTTTCAATTATTGTTATGGAATATTCATCTATTATAGAGGTAATTCAGTTTTTGTATCTTGTCAACTTGTAGGGATTGAATCCATAAATGAGAAAATTGTATTTGATATTCTTCTAATCCTTTTCAGATCTATAACCTACACACTCAAAAAGAGAGGAAGGATTGTACCATATGGGGGCTTCTTCGACAAACCCTGTGTTGGTATTTCTACCTCAACAATGTCAAAATTGATGATAAAGAGATCTTTTCCTTCTGAGGGATAAACGATAAATGATAAATAAATTATTAATAAATAGTTCACTTATTTCTCCCACAACTGGATGACCTTTTGTAAAAACATCAAAGTTTATCTTCAACCAACCATCCGATGGAGGGGTCCAACTAGTGGTTTTTCTACTTAATATGTTAGCCTAATCTATTTTAGTTGGGTCATTTTTAATTCCCCATATCTATTTTAATCTAAGATATTTATAGGTTGGCATGACTTTAGAAAGACCAAAATAATTTGAATTTATGTTTTCCTAATTTTTTCAATCCTAGGAAGACATCCAAACAACTCCTCTATTGCTCTCTAAATATTCTACTATTTCTTTCTTTTCACAGGTTCCAAGAGAGGAAGGGAGGGATTTGATACCATAATTCCATAGTAATTAGATGTGATAAAGGACATGAACTTCAATGGTTAATAAAATCCTTTAAGTCAAAGGGAAACACCCAATTAGTCAACAATTTTTGAAGCACCAATGACCAAACTTCTCTTATAAAGGGACAATAAAATAGTATATGGGGAATACTTTTTTCAACTTCAAAAAAGACAAGAGCATTTTTTACAAACTAAAACCATTTCCTATTCAAAATATCAACTATAATAATTTTACCATGCACAATTTATCACCAAAAGCAATTAATTTTTTGAAATAACCTAGCATTCCAATTTTTTCTCTAATTAAGATTTTGAGTTGAAATAGAGAGTTGATTGATTTTAATATAGAAAGCTTTAACCAAAAATAATCTAGAGGATTTATCACTCCAAATACAATCATCTTCGATTTCCTAAAAAATTAAAATACAATCTCCAATGAAGGAATCTAATATGGTAAAGGCTCAAAGCATATGGACTAACTACCACCTCTCCTTACTCTCAGATCAAGAACATCTTACTTAATTTTTTACAATTTAGGTATCCTTCCACTCCAATCAACATAGTCATGAATAATTGTATGATAGAGTCATGTGAGATCATGTTTGATTAGACTTAATTGGGCAATAGATGATAAAACATGACCACTTCCCCAAGCATCTTCCCAAAAATGAATTGTTCTTTCATTCCCAACTCTTCTTCTTGTACCATAGAAAAAAGGAAACTTGCTTGATTTGGGGAATAATTGATCTTAAATTGGACTTAATGAGGCCTTGATTTGGTGTTGTGAGGTGTTTTTTACATCCACACTACGTCTTGGACCCTTTCAAATGCATTTAATGATGTCTTGTAAAGGTGTTGTTAAGTGTTGTAAAGGACTTTCACACTTTTCTAGACTTAAAGAACCCATCTTCCCTTAATTCAACATTATAAAATATAATTAATGGCATTATCACATCAATCTAGAAGGCTTGTAAAATAAACATAATTCTAATCTAGTGTTGTAATGTGTTCTATGCATTCACATTGGAAGTTGTGCCTTCTAGGCTGTGGACCCCATTTTAATGATGTAAAGTGTATTTAATCACACTTTCACATTGAGTTCTATGACCCAAGTCCTAATTGACCTTTACATCATCATTAATAGGTGTATATTACCTCATATTGTGCATCCTGAGGTAATATTTGATGAGATAACTAACAAAGTCACTATATAAACTTGTTTTTCTTATCTCCCAACAACCCAACTAGAAAATGGGCCCCACTGGGACTAATTCACCATATGTGGTGAATGATTCCCTGCTACGTGGGAGTGATTCACCGATGGTGGTGAATGAGTCCCATTTGGGCCATTTTTTGGGTTTTGAGTGGGAAATTTGGGATCCAAATTATGGGAAAATAAGGTGGATTTCCTACAAAATCAACTCTCTAAACCCTAATTTACATCCATTAACTCATTTTTAACAATTCATTCAACATTTATCTTCTCTTTCAAGTCAAGCAAGTCAGGGTTTTATCATTTTAGGTCATCAAGAAAGCTTCCAAAGACATTCAAGGGGAGAATCTTCCTCCATTGCTACATAAATTCAAGATTAAACATCATGGCAAGGTATTTTCTTCATTGTTTCATACTTCATTACATTATTTCATAATTTTGGTTTAATTACCTACAAAGGGGTTTGACCAAGGCAAACCCCCATGCCCTAACATCCAACATATTTCCTTCTCTTGTTGTGTGTTTGTAGATTTAGGCATCTTGGAGGCTTGGAAATCACTGATGTTCAAGTTACAAAGCTATTGAAGACATCTCCTTGTTGAACAAGTCAAAATATCAATAAAAAATTACTTTCAAGTTCAAAAATCATACTTTCAAAGGTGGACACCTATTAGGAACCAAAGAGAAGACAAGACACTTCATTTTCCACCTTTGAATCTTTAGAAATTCAAAAGTGGACTCATTCACCATGGGTGGAAAATGAGTTCCACTGCCAGCCCTAATTTTGGTTTTCTATAGTTTTGGATACCCATTTGTCTGAAATAGGTTCTAGAATAGTTTCCCAGAACTGGGACTAATTCGCGCAGAATGGAAAATGAGTCCCACTAGGCCTAAAATTCAAGATAACCAGCATTTCAAAAGTCATTTCAAGTCTCCAACAAGTTTATAGGTGCACTTCTTCAGTTTCATTCATTTATGTTATAGTTTACTTTCATTTCCAGGTGTTTTTGCCTTACATAATGTGTTTTCCAACAAGTTGCATTTCAATAGTTTTCACTTAATAATTAATAGGTTTTACTAGTTTAATGCATCTAGATCATTGAATTTAGTCATAATTTCATCATACATACACTAGTTGGAGTGAACCACCTCAAATTTTGGGTCTATCTCTCTCCTTTTCACTGAAAAACCCTAAGAGTACAAGAGAAGTACATAGACACCCCAAAAATTGTTGGTTCATTTCTAGTACATTTCTTCAAGGTACCCCTAGTTTTCACAATATTCTTCCATATGGTTAGGGTCCTTTAGGCCAATCATGAGGAGACTTCAAATAGAGAGGGACATCATTCCCCATATATTTTTATCTTACGATATTAGCCTAGTCCTTCTTCCCTTGAATAAAAAACCACCCCATTTTTGAGAGAAGAGATTTCTTAAAAAATTTCTATCTTCAAATCCCCAGACCCCCAAATTTCTTATGGGAACAAACCTTTTTCCAATTTACTAAAGCAATTGTTTTTTTTTCCTTTCATCCCTTTCCAAAGGAAGTTCCTTTGAATTTCCTCTATTTTCTTGGCAATAAAATCCAACATCTTGAAAAAGGAAAGGAAATACACTAGAAGATTTTGAACGAAAGAATTTAGAAGCTATACTCTACCAGCTTGCCTCAACAGTTTACCTTTCCAACCAACTAGCTTGTTTTGGATTCTCTCTATTATACCATTCCAGAAGGAATGAGGAAGTTTTTAAAACTTAAAGGTAGCCCAAGATGCTAATCTAGGAGAACAACCTCCTAACATTCAAGGATTCTTAAAATTGAATCATATATTTTTAGCACCACAAGACTCTCCAACTTTTCTAGGGGTTTTCACCTAAAAGGAGAGAGGTAGGCCAAAAATGCTAGCTAGGTTCACTCAAATTATGGAATATATGATGTTATTTGAACTAAATGGAATGATCTAAGTGTAGTTATATGAACTAATTGATTGATTATGTGTGCAAAACGTGTGATTTATGTAGTGTTGGAAAATAGAATGATGTTTGCAAACAATGCACTATGAATGAACAAATTCAAAATAGAATAGAAAAAGACTTAATCAGAGTGCACCTAGGTAGAGATTGGAGAATCTGGAATCTTTTGAATGTTGTCTAAAATCACAAAAAATCACCAGTGGGACTCGGTCGCCATTGATGGTGAATCAATCATGTTTCTGATGAAAATTGTCAAGAATAGGTTTCTGAATGTCAGGATCCAAAATCTAACAAAACATATATTTCTAGCCTTAAGGTGGGACTCATTCACCATTGGTGGTGAATCAATCCTCTCCCAAAATTCTCAAAAATCAGGAGACAAGTTTGCAACACTAGATATGAGCATGTCTACTTGTCAGGTTACCATTGTTAATTTTGTAGAAAATGGACATAATATCTTCTCCAAGCTTGAAATAGGATGTAGTTGACTTCAAAAACTTTGTTTACTTCTTTTCCACTTTTCAACACCTAAATTCTTGTCAAATATACATACACAAATCTGCAATCACACGTGCAAGAGGTGAAAAATGGTTAAGGGTTAGGTTATAGGGATTTGTCTTGGTCAAATCCCACTTTGGTAATCAAACCCTTAATAAATAATGAAATGAAGGAGAAAGATAAACAAATAACATGAAAATTCTATCAAATTACCAAACCCTTATTGAAGAAAATATAAAGATATGACAATGGCTTCTCTTGAATTCTTGTTTGATGCTTGATTCTAGGATGCAAAGTGATCAAATGCTAGTTGAATACTTCAATGAGTTAAAATATTGTAGATGTAAAATGAGCAGAAAAAACACTTATTTATACACACTTGTTCCTTAGTAACCCATTGATACCTCATCATAGGTCAACATCAAGTAATTTTGAATAAAAACTTTAAAGGAAATTTGAAATATTTTGAATTTAGAGCCAAGAGGGACTCATTTGCCACCCATGTTGAATGGGTCCCACCATAGGCTTGAATGTGGGTGTTAGGAATTAAGTCACATTTAATATCACTTTTCATGTTTACATTCAACAACACACTTAATTAAGCCTTATAAGGGCATAAAGGGTTTAGATAAAGCATAAGAATGGTGTAAATAATGAAATTATGCTTAGAAGAGTGTGAAATCTTCTTATAAGACTTTACAACACTTTAAAATAAGACTTGATTAGAGATGAAAAGGTAATTTTTAGGTGAATTGTAATGAGTAGATTCTAGAAAAGTGTATAAATGTTTTACAACAGTTCACAACACCTTCACAAGACACCATTATTTGAATTTTAAGGACTTAAATGTATATGTTCAATCCTCATTCCAACATTAAATAAAAGCAAGATAGATTAAACATTGTGAATCAAGGCCTAAAAGACCATGAAAATGACAAGGGGCCATTTTTCTATAGCACATTTAGCCCCCACTTTAGTGAGAGGATGAACTTGCTTCAAACTCACACTAAAGTAGCCATGCACATCGAGTGAGAGGTCCCAATGCATTTATGTTAGAAAGATGGAATGACAACGATCAAGAGGGATGATCAAACCCCCAAGATGAAGATCCCATGACAAACTAAACATAAGAACAAAGGAATGCACAAATGTAGAAGTCAAAGAATTGGATGAAGCTTTGTTCATCTATCCAACTAGTTGTGGATTAGATATAGGCTATCTATCTAAAAAAGAGAATGCATACTCATGTTGGGGCAATAGAACTCATGGTGGTATGTTAGGTTAGAATACCCAAAAGGGTAAGATACATACGCTAGTTGGTATGCACTAACAAACACAAATGTGGCTATGGGGAAAGTCGTGCCGCTAAATGCGCTTCTTACTCAACCATATTAAAGTTATACCTCTCGATAACTTTACTAAGGCACCACAAAGGAAAATGTCAATTTGTGCTTCATAAGATAAGCAAAGCTTTGTATGCTTAGAACTCATGAACAAAGAGCAAGGTACCATAGACATGCAAGTTTTGTTATGCAAGGTGGAAAAAGTACAAAAAATAAAATGCAAAACTGTAATGTAAAATGCAAAAGATGTTCAATGGAGTCTTGTTAAGTTCATGCAAGGTCTATCACTTAGGAAAAATTGTGTCTAATGCCTCCAAGAGAGGATTGATCAAAGAATAAAATATTTACATCTTAGGGGATACAATACATTGCATCAAGCCACTAAGAGGAATGTAATATGCTTTGATAGATCACACTTATGAAGGAAATCACACCCAATGTCATCCACAAAGTGATAAATGCATCGTATGAAGTGACAAGGCTGCACTAAGAACCAATAATGCAAAATGAATTGATGGTAGTGTATGCCCCCCACTTTAAAGGAATTTCTACACACCATTTTGTGAGCATATACTTTAAAGTAGCGAAGGAAAAATGCAAAAAGAAAAACAAGACATGAGAGCCAACTTGGAAAGCCCCTATGCCAAGTCGTATGTTTCTGAGTTAGGCTGCTTCATGTAATGAAAAAGAGAACAAAATAAAATGGACTTTCCTCCTAGAAAGGAACACACCAAACACATAGTGATCTATAGATTTGGAGTTAGTATGTTCGTTGCGGAAATGTTTTGATTAAAAATCTCAAAACTGTCATCATTCCACAAAGCATATAGAACTGGAAGAATAACACAAAGAGAGTGAAAATAAATAAAAAACAAGATCCATTTTGGGTCAACATGGAAGAGACATTGTGGTCTCAACGCTTTGCATCATCCCCAAAAGGAAAACACAAGCGAAAAGAAAATGAAAAGGGAAAAGAAAAGGAAAAGATTTTGGATCAACATGAAGGGGACATTTCGGTCTCAATGCCTTGCATCATCCCCAAAAGGAACAACACAAGAAAAGGGAAAATTAAAAAGGAAAAGGGACTGATTGGGTCAACATGGAAGAGACATAGGGCATCTCAATGCTTTGTGTCATCCCCAAAAGGAAAACACAAAAAAAATGAAAAAGAAAAGGACCTTTTGGGTCAAGATGGAAGAGACGTAAGGCATCTCAATGCTTTGAATCATCCCCAAAAGGAAAATAAAAATGAAAAAGAAAAGACCTTTTGGGTCAACATGGAAGAGACATAGGGCATCTCAATGCTTTGCATCATCCCCAAAAGGAAAAAAAAAAAACAAGAAAGGGAATGCACGACATATAGAAGAATAGAGGTACAAATAGAAGAAGTGTACAAAGAGAGAGAACATAAAATGTACGATACGGGGGAACACAATACTTACATACACTCAAATAAAGAAGAAAAGGAAAAAGAAAAAGGAAAATAAATATAAAATTTTATTAAGGTGAATGCAATTCAACCATATAACAAGTCATCCGCCTCCCAATCATGTTAGGTGTATTGTGAGGGTGGTTGACTGTCCAAAGGAAGAATTGCAAGTGTCGAACTAGGAGATGTACCGGTTTCTTCACTTGGTTGAGAATATTTATCATTTAATCTCATGGTAGATGAAAATAAATAGTGTAGATTGTTATGCAATTCTTCATCTATTTTTTGTGATCTCCTCCTCCTCATCATCATTAAGATTGATGACGATAGGAGGAAAAAGGGTGATTTCCAAGGAAGGATGTATCAAAAGTTGTGGCTATTGGATTGGTTCATTTTTTTGTGAAGGTTGGACTAGCATATCTTGTGGAGGGTCAGGAGAAGGAGGTTGGCCATCTATTACTTCTATCAAAGGCGGAGGTTGGTTTTCTTTATTTTCTTCCATATGAGATTGATGAGCGAGGAGACAATGATGATGCCTATGTTCCCTAGCACCACAGTTTCATTTGATTTTGTTCTAAAACTGCTAAGGTGTAAGAGAAAAGTGAGTCATCATAGGTTCCTTTTCTTCCAGAGGAGGAAGAATGGAAGGAACCAAAGAAGATGGGTCAACCACTTTCTCTTTAGATTTATACACTTGTTTTATCTGAGGAAGTATGATAGAATTGGTTTCACTTTCTCATGGTCATTTAAACGATGAGGGGGAAGTGTCTAAGGGTGGTTGTTCATGAGGTTGTATGGTTTGTTCAATCTTGGAATCAGGTTCAAACATGGTTTCATCTATGATAGGAGGAGTGGAAGTCGATGGGGACATGTTATGAAGAGACAACTTGGCTATGTGTTTGGCTTTGAACTTTTGATAAGTTGTGAAAAAGAATCTTTACGAGGGGTGATGGGTTCCATAGCTGTCTACCAAAAGGCTTCTAAGGAAAAATTACCTTTAGATGATAATGGATTAAAACCACTATGTTGTATGGGAAATATTTCATTTCCATGTGGAAACTTCAAACACTTGTGAACAACTGAAGGCACTACTTTCATTGAGTGAAGCCAAGGGTGGCCTAGGAGCAAATGGAATTGATCTGATTGTAGAATAATTGAAAATGTTACCTCCAAATTTTTGGTTCCTATTTGTAAGGGAAGTATGATCGATCCAATCGTAGGGCACACAAAACTAGTATGTGTTTTAATCATGTAATACTAGAAACTCTTTCATGATCACATTCTCAAAATAGGTAGGATCTATTAATATCCCATTGGTGGGCTTATCATAGATTTTGTCGGCTATGTAAAGAGGACCATCAAGAAGCTTTTGAGGTGTATCTTTAGAAGAAAAGGTAATATCAAGAGATTTGTTGGTTGGAC
This sequence comes from Sequoia sempervirens, assembly GCA_007258455.2. Taxonomy (NCBI): domain Eukaryota; kingdom Viridiplantae; phylum Streptophyta; class Pinopsida; order Cupressales; family Cupressaceae; genus Sequoia; species Sequoia sempervirens. The sequence goes on from VDFB02000003.1 coordinate 680,248,303, forward strand.
CCTTACAATGGATAACATCTATCGCACCCACAAGTTCATCCATAGAATTAACTAGGGTAACATTGGGAGTGAGGTCATGTTGTTCATTATTTGTATCAATATTCATTACATCCGTGTTTGAAGGTTCACTAGCCTTGATAAATGAAACATTTTGTTTAGGCATGGGATTGGTAAAGATTTATAAATTCTAGTTAGGGGGTGCAATAGACTTATTACCTTGATCATTAACACTTGCAATGGAAAAACAACCCGAATCAATGAGGTCTTGAACTAAGTGTTTGAGATGCTTACAGTGTTTAGTGCCATGGCCTTTTTGGCAATGAAAATAGCAATAAGCATGAGGTTTAAAGGTGGGTGGTAGAGGTTTGGTGGTATCAAGCGGTTTGATGGTGGGAAAGGTGATCATTTTTTGTTGGAGAAATTGGTTAATTGTATTATGTAGGGTATTAAGTAAGGGAGTAAATTTTCTCTTTGAGTCCCCATAGGTATAAGTTACAGCTGATTTAACAACTACCACTTGACTAGGAACAAGTTGGTTTGTGAATTGAGGATGCGGATTGAACTGTAAAAAGCCTCTATTTGGTTTGTGAAAGCTTTGTGTGTTGTTTTGGTTGTTTTGCTTAGACTTCTTAGCTTGGTTAGAAGTGGATTTTGAATCATGACTTGAAATTGAGTTATGATATTCACACAGGGTTGTGCATAAGTGCATGAACAAAGGAAATTTCATCATAGTTAACTTATCCTCAAGGTTTGTGTGCAAGTTTTCAATAAAAATATTCTACAAATGTGAATCAGGAATTTTGACATCCACTTCAACACATAATGACTGATAACATGAAATGAAGTCAATTACTTTCTCGTTGTATTTTTTGCTACAACACATTAGGTTAGTCATTGTATGTTTAGGGGTCATATGAACTTGGAAGTGATTTACGAAGTCATCCACAAGCTCATTAAATGATTAGATGTAATGATTAGGTAGGTTTCAAAACCACTCTAATGTAGTATCTTTTATGGTCCTAGGAAAAAAATTAGCTAATATTTTATCATCAAGGACAAAATCACTACATAAGGTTGTCTAAGCATTGACATGGTTAATAGGGTTTCCTTTACCTCCATACTTCTCAAATCTAGGCATTTTTATCCCTTGTGGCATCAAGGTACATAATATTTCTAAGTATAAGGGGCTACTAGGAACATGATATGTGGGTGGAGCATTTTGAGCTTGGCTAATGGTGGAAATTTGTTGTTACATGGATGAGACTGTGTTAAGGAGTTATGTAATCAATAGGGTCAGGGTAAGTGGTTTGAGGTGGAAGAGAAAATGGTGATGGAGTGTAGGCAACATGAGGGGAAGTGAAATGAATAATAAGAGAGGTGAAGGTAGTGGATGGGACTTGTGATGGCACGAGAGAACTATGAATGCTAGTTGGAATTGTGAAAGAAGGAGCCACATGACTAACCTATTGCATAGTTGTAACTTGAGGAGTGGTATAAGTTGGTATGAATGCTATGGTTGAAGGGGGAGGAATGTGAGGTCCTCCATGGCTTACGACAATGTTTGCAGATTGGGAAGTGGAAGAGGCATGTTTATTATAAATCCCAACAATTCTTTACATAGCTTTCAATCAAAAAATGAAGGTTTTCTTTCACAGGTATGGCAGTGGTGGAAATGTTTTCAAGGGATAAGTCTTGTTGTAATTGTGCAAAATCCTCATGAATATTATTGAGTTTTTCTTGCGAGATGGAGTTGCTTTGTGTGTCCACATACATTGGATAGAAAGGTGAAGGAATAGGAGTGGTATTGTCCATGCCTAATGCTCCATTGTCCATACTAGGAGTAAGAGCTCTTGAGATCCTACGGTCCACAACGAAAGTGTTATTGTGGGAGGCCATGAGTCTAGAACTTTGTCTCACTAAAGTATTATCAATGGGGCACCAAACACTCATACAAGTACCACAAAGGATGGGGTGAATGAAAATGGAAGGTAATCTAGTAGTTCTAAATGCAAATAACAAAAATTCTACTAAATGAAATAGAGAAGGAACTATAGAAATCAAAAATGCAGAAAAATGCCAGAACATGTGTGAAAATCTTGTTTAAAAAGTGCAAGTGGATTGATTCTTCCAAGGTGGCGAATGACTCGTAGTATGAGATTTTTTCTATTTTAAATATTTTTTAATGTGATTCTAATGCTTTTCAAATTGCAATGAAGGACGTAGATGCAACTTTTTCATTTTTTCAATGATATGTAATGCAAGGATGAAAGGTAAATGAATCTTTCACTAATGCAATTTGAGAAACCCTAGAATGCAAAAGCAAAACAATATCCTAATTGAATGTTGATGCAAGTGAAGTCTAGGATGCAAGATGTAGTTGAAATCATAAATGTAAAGTGTTCAATAATGCAGTTTCACCAAAATGAACTCTAGATTTTTTGCACCACGAGACTCTCTAACTCTTCTAGGTTTTTTCACCTAAAAGGAGAGAGGTAGACAAAAAATGCTAGCTAAGTTCACTCAAATTATGCAATGAATAATGTTATTTTAACTAAATGGAATTATCTAAGTGTAGTTATATGAACTAATTGACTGATTATATGTGTGAAACCTATGAATTATGTAGTGTTGAAAAACACAATGATGTTTGTGAACAATGAACTATGAATGAACAAATGCAAAACATAATAGAAAGAGACTGAATCAGAGTGCACCTAGGTAGACATTGGAGAATCTAAAATCTTTTGAATGCTTTCTAAAATCACAAAAAATCACCAGTGGGATGAATTCACCACTGATGGTGAATCAATATTATTTTTAATGAAAAGTGTTGGGAACAAGTTTTTGAGTGTCGAGATCTAGAATCTGCAAAACTTAGATTTCAATCCTTACGGTGGGACTTATTCACCACTGTTGGTGAATCAGTCCTCTCCCAAAATTATGATAAATTGTGAGACAACTCTGCAACACCAGATCTAAGGATGTTTGCTTGTCGGGTTGTCAAAGCGAGTTCTATAGAAAACAAACATAATATATTCTCCAAGCTTGAAATAGGATGTAGTTGACTCAAAACACTTTGTTGACTTCTTGTCCACTTTTCAACACCTAAATGCTTGTCAAATCTGCATACACGAGTCTGCAATCACACATGCAAGAGGGGAAAAATGGTTAAGGGTTAGGTTATAGGGATTTTCCTTTGTCAAATCCCACTTTGGTAATCAAACCCTTAATGAAATAATGAGATGAAGGAGAATGATAAACAAATAACATGCAAATACTATCAACTTACCAAAATTGTATTGAAGAAAATATGAAGATATGACAATGGCTGCTCTTGAATGTTTGATTGATGATTGATTATAGGATGTAAACTGCTCAAATACTAGTCAAATACTAAAATGAGTTAGAAGATTGTAGGAGATATAAAATGAGGAGAAAAACACTTATTTATAGACACGTGTTCCTTAGTAACCCATTGATTCCTCATCATAGGTCGACATCAAGTAATTTTGAACAAAAACCTGAAAGGATATTTGAAATATTATGAATTTAGAGCCAAGAGGGACTCATTCACCACCCATGGTGAATGGATCCCTCCTTAGGCTTGAATGGGGGTGTTAGGAATTAAGTCACATTTAATGTTATTTGTCAGGTTTACATTCAAAAACACACTTAATTATGCCTTATAAGGGCATAAAGGGGTCAAATAAAGTATTTAAAAAAGGTGTAAATAGTGAAATTATGCCTAGAAAAGTGTGAAATGTTGTTATAAGAATTTACAACACTTGAAAATATGACTTGATTAAAGATGAAAAGGTGATTTTTAGGTGAAATGTAATGAGTAGAGTCTAGAAAAGTGTAGAAATAGTTTACAACACTTCACAACATCTTCACAAGATGCTATTATTTGAATTTTAAGGACTTAAATGTGTATGTTCAAGCCTCATTGTAACATTAAATTAAAGCAAGATAGATCAAATATTGTGAAGCAAGGCCTAAAAGACCATGAAAATGACAAGCGGCCATTTTTCTATGGCACAAAAACTTACTCCTTCACCCATTGATTAGTGTTGAAGAAGTATAGTTTACTCTTAGTGTAGTTGATATAATGATCAGAGGCATTAGCATACTCTTCAAGGATAGATTTCCATTTATCTACTTCTATTAAAGAAGTAGCACCAAAGAGAATTGTGTCATTAACAAGTTGTTGATGAGAGGCTGGAGGGAGGGAAGAAGCAACTCTAATCCATTTAAGAAGACCTCTATCTAGATTATTTTGTAGATTATGGCCCATGAATTCAATAACAATAATAGATAAATAAGGAGAGAGGGTATCCATTTTCCTCAATCCCTTACCACAAGACAATTGACCTTTGGGGGCTATATTAAGCAAGACAAAAAAGCTAGTAGTGGAGACAAACTCCTTGATTGACTTAATAATTTTTCCACTGACTCTATATTTTTCCATAACAACAAAAATAGAGCTCCAAGAAACTCTATCGTAAGTTTTGAAAATGTCAAGTTTGAGAACCATACTTTGATTTTTGGATTCTTCCATAGAATGTACAAACACATGGGAAATAATTTTTGCGTCCAGAATCTATCTTTCAGTTAGAAAACCTTTTAGGCTCCCCAAAACCATTTTATCGAGTAGGGTCTTCATGCTATTAACAATAATTTTGGAAAAAAAATTGTACATTGCATTTCAAATGCTTATAGGGTGGTAATTTGACATAGAAGTGTCATCTTCTTTCTTAGGAATTTGCACAAAATAGGTAGAGTTGAGCTAGTGAAGAAGTCTTCCTAACCTAAAAAAATCTTTGGCAGCATTTCGAAGATCATTCGAGAGGGTGTCCCAAAAGTCTTGAAAGAAAGCTAGACGAAAGCTCTCAGGGCCAAGGGCTTTAAACTCTAAAAAAGAAGGAATTTGTTTTAACCTCTTGCATTGTAAACAACTTTCCAACATCCTTTAAATCATTCTCAAAAACTAGCTTCGAGATAACTTCCAAAAGTGAACCAAAGTCATTAGAAGGGTGGCTTGATCATTTCCCACATTTTTGAAGAAGGAGATGACCTTGGCTACTAGGTCTTCTTCCTTAGTAAGTAGATTCTCCATTGGCATTAATAAGGAAGCTGATTTTATTCCTTCTTCTATGCTTTAAGGTTGATTGATGAAAAAAAAAATGTTCTTGTCTCCTTTTTGAAGCCATTGCACATGGGTCTTTTGTTTCCAAAAGATTTCATCCTTCTTAACTGTAAGGAACCACTTCTCCCTGAGTTCCCTTTCTCTTTTTGAAATATCCTTTTCAATCTCACTAGCCTCCATCTATTCTTAAAAATCTTTGAGATTAACAATATTATTGTTTTTCCAACTTTTCAGACATTGCATTAATGATAATGGTATTATTGTTTTATGATGTCGCAAAAGTGCTTGCTAGTTGTTGACCTAGAAGAGCAAAAGGATAAAAGCAAGGATGAGGACCAAGGAATATCGAAGAGGACCCATGCCAACCTTAAGAGGAACGTGCCTCCTACTCCCCAGATGGTCCAGATCTTAAAGAGGGGGGTTTGGGAGATGAACGATATGGAAGCTGAGAGAACGGAAATTTTAAAGTCCCATGTTTAGTTGCTACTAGTGTTTTGTCTAGTCTTTTTGGGGTCCTTTTTTGGCTGTTGCTAGCCTTTTTTTTGGTGGTTGTTGCTTTGTTATTATGATGTCCTCTCTACAACCTCTCTGTTTTTGGGTTCTTTGACGATTTATTTATTTTCTTTGTAAACTTTGTGGTTTCGAGTCACTGTAAAACCCGTTTTTTCCTCTTTCAAAAACAATTTTTTTTTTTTTTTTGTGTTCTTTGTCTCCAATGGTTTTCATAATTCTATGTTTTTGTTTCAACAGAGGTACAATATCTATGTGTATTGTTTGAGCTTGAATTTTTATCAACCAAATTGGTTTGTAGTTGTGTTCTCCACCTGTAGTTTGGGTTTTATCCCATGATAACCATTAGAAATGTTAGTTGTATAAGCCTGAAGGATAAAATTTATATTATGATCACCTACTAACTATGACTTCGAGGAAGGTTTGACTCACTATCATATATTGACTTATCTTCCAAAGAAATGTTTTTCACTTTTTCATTAAGAGATTATACCTTTTAGGACACCAAATTCCATAAAAATTGTATACTTTAATTATTTTCTTGCCATTAGTTTTGGATCCGCGAGAGGCAACCTCGCACAAGAAATTCCCTACTGTTGGAAAATCTCTTACGTTGAATCGTTAAGCATATTTTTCTACCACACTGCCAATATAGGAAGATCAAAAGAACATACCATTTGTTACAAATATCTGTAAATGACCATAGTCTAACCCTAGCCCCTTTTAGGTTCTGTATCTGATAGTTTTCATTAGAAATTTGATAGATTGAACTCATTGATATAGGTTTATAAAGCATTGAAGCAATGCCAGATAAACATTCACTGGAAACACAACTAGACAGAATTTTACATTAAAAAATATAACACATTCAGATCTCGACCTTTGATGTTTCAAAGATTACTAAAAAGAATTGAACAAGGACACAGATCGCAGTGAAGTACATTTCTAATGGGAACGTTAAACGCAAATGAATCGTTATCAGAAAGAGATAACTGCTGGATGTAAGAGTTAACAGAAAGAGAGTTTGAACGCCTTTATGCGAGAGTTACGAAGATCTCCCTCATATACTCCAAACTAATTTTACCAAAGACACCATGAGAGAATACTTAACTGAGAAAATGAATTTAAAAACAGTTAACTACTAAAAATGCGCCATGAATGAGAACTTCTCAATAAGAGATAACGACTGAAAATGCGCTTCCCACAAATATTTTAAATCTAAAAGATTTTTGGGATGCCCACTTCGGTACAGACAGCTACACATCTAGAAAGGATCACCGATAAATTGATTGCTACCACTTGTTTTCTCAGCTAGCTATCATTGTTTTGTATTTAAAACATAAATAATTGAACATTTTAGTGGCGCGTGCCGGAGTGGAGCATACAATCAAATGATAAAAAACCGATCAGTTGAAGATTTACCAAGTTAACCTATATTCCACATGTTTCTCGAACCACTAAAAATGTAACTTATTGGTTTGGCCTTTCGGAGTTCAAAGAGCCACAAATTGAACACGAAAACCAAAATCACGGATAAAAAATGATGTCTTACGTACTCTGATTGTAACCACAACTCCCTTTTCGACGCCCATGGTTTTTAGAGGATTAGAAAAATTTAGTCTTAGGTGTCCACTTTTTTCTTATTCCATAGTGTATACATGTGACTTATGTTGTATTAGTTCATGATGGCCATGCATAGCAATCTTATCCTACAATTTATACCATCTATGCTATGTGATTTACATCTTATTAAATCACGAAGGAGAATTATAGCAATTCTTCATTTTTTATATTTGTAAAGAATGGAAGAAAAATTGCTTTAAAAGAAAATAGTACTTTGTAACTAGTAATATTATTTTCTTAATTTATTTAAGAGTTTTTTATTTGATCTTTAGATTAAAATGAATTTGTATTTTATATAATTATTTCAGAAATACTATATTACACTTTAAAGATTGTATATGATTAAGTCTAATTTTTCCATTACTAGAGGGTTGCGATCATATATTTTTCTCATAGAAGAACAAGTTCTAAGCCATCAAGAATGTGCTCCTAGCTAATAATCAAACCCCTTAAATCTCCTTTTTTTGCATGGAATTATCACATATAGGAGAAATGTCCAATGCAAGGTATCAAAACATGTCCAATTCATGAGTTTGAGAATAGGCTACAACCAAGTGGTATGGTTGAGTGTTGAAATGAGAAAATTGATCTATAACTCTTCTTGAATGGGTTGACAAGCATGTGACTTATAGTCACGACCCACTTGGGTATTTTGACTGCGTTCACATTGACATCTAGAGGGAGGAGAGTGGACCTTACTAGAAACTAGAGTTGATGAAGCTCTAGCTACTATGCAATAGGAATTACTATGGTGATATAAAAGCACCAAGAGATGTGCCACCTCAAGTACAACATTGTTTTTTACCTTAATCTACTAAAATGGTGGGAAGATGGACACTAAATAGGAATTTAAGGATCCACAATATGTTTCTTTCTCTAGTGGCATTTCATTAGGAAAGAGGTCACAAGGGCATAGATTGAATTTCAACCTCAAAGATGAGTCAATTAGACTTGGATATCAGTTCCTTAGGACAATAGGTAAGGTCTAAAATTAAATTGAAATGATATGCAATACTTAAAATAAATGAACAATGAGACCTAAAACATGAAATGCAAATTCCCAAAAGTATAAAAATGGAAACCATAGTTTGTAGGGAGATCTGACAAGGGCAAGGACACATGTACCAGTCATAAAAAGTAGGTTTTGAGCTCTGCTAAAGGAAAAATTCACCCTAGGGAAAACGGGTCCTAGTTAGGGCTTCTAAAATTTCTTTTGTTAGTCCTCTAAGGTAGGATTTTAGCTTCAATTTTGCACAAGTTCCACTATCAAAAAGTTGGAAATAAATTTTGAATCTAAGTTTTTGTGACTTGAAAATAATGAATGCAACAAATGCAAGATTGCAAAATTTCTCTTCAAGATCTTCAATCCTTCTTCAACCTATAATTTATACATACAAAGAGGGAAAAATCATTTTCTTTGAAAGGGATTTCCTTAGTCAAACCCCATGTCTACTAATTAAAACTTGATAGAAAGATAATGACAATAGATAAGGAAATGAGGAATGTACACTTGCTTGCTCCAACTCACCAAACCTTCAATGGCTTCCCTTTGAGGACTGAATTCAAACACACCACTCCAAGGAACATGATCTTTCTTTGTTTGATTTATTGGATACTTGAATGCTTGGATTCTTTGAGGATCAATAATGCATATTAGCCTTCATAAGATAATATGAACACACATAAGATTGAACATTATGATAGGACCTTGAATGCTACAATAAATGAATGATAAATTTGCTCTTGAATTCTCTTGACAACAATATTTTGTCATAGAAATCTTGTAATTGATCGTTAGAAATGCTTCCTATATTTGAATTGATAAATATAGTATGCATTTATAGGTGTTTATCTAATTTCGCAAAAAATAGATTCTAGAATTTGAAAACTGTATATTAAATTTTAATCATTAAAAAACCACCAAAAAAAAAAAAATGGGTCCTAGAACTTGAACGGGACCCGTCCACCCTTGGGTGAATGAGTCCTAGCCTAAAAATCCAAGACAATCATTCTCCAATGTGATTAAAATATTGATTGCATTAATTAAATGTTGGTTTCCCTTTCAAACAAATAGGATAAATAATTCTTTGAGATGCATAATTTGGAAAATTAGGAGCTTAATTAAGTCCAATTAATTTTGGGACCCAAAAAGGTTTGAAATTGTAAAGGTATAAAATTTCCTAAACTACATTTAGCCCCCACTTTAGTGAGAGTATGAACTCATGTTCAAACTCACACTAAGTAGTGATAATTTTAAGAAACACCCCTCAAAAAAAAAATTACGAATCTTTCATTTTTGCACCACTAAAATTTTGTAGAAAATTTTGGCGAATCTTGAAAAATAATAAGAAAATACATTAATTATGATGGAAAATCCATCCAATCTAAAAATAATTCTCATGGAAAATTGGAGACCCAAGGGTAGAAATTATCGATGGGTTTAAGGGGTAGACTATAATATTTACTTACCACCATTATTTTAAATACAATATAATGGCCCTCATTGTATTCTTCAAGGTAAAATGTACCCATGATTTGTAATTCTCATGGGGGTCAAAATTACTTTTTGGTAATTGATCTAACATCTTCCATGGGCTTTTGGGTTTCTTTGTTAAAAAAATCCAAAGAAAAATATTTGGTTTTCCATATTTTCTTGATCTACGCTGGAGTGAATGTCTCCATCCCATATGCTTTGGAGCTTTGTTCAGGGATGCATAACATATTCTAGATAGCTTCTACATAGATATTAACTATCAACTCCAGACCCTCAATGGTGTTGGTATCCAGGTTGAAATGATTAATGGCCTTGTCGACTAGCTCCGGGGAGTAGTGAACAAATGGAACCATATATTGTGGAAGCCTGTTGAACCATTGCTTCTTCGCCAAAGATTTTGGGTTACTAATTTTCTTCATTCTCTCGCAGTCTGCCTCCCTAAGAGTCGTGGGGTTCTTTTCGAGGATGGTGTCATGAATGTTATTGTATTCCTCCTTTATTTGGCTTTGGTCTCTATGGATTTTTTTCTTTTCTGAGGCCCACGTGTTTAGCCCCTCCAGCTTCTATAATATGCCAGGTGAAGTGTAAGAGATGACTTAAAAGATATAGGTTGCTATTGTTGCATGTATGGCATCAAACAAGCTTTTTGTTGCCTCTCCCTATGTTTTTGTTTGAGAACTTTTAGCCAGTTTCCTTTTCTTGTAGATTTATGCTATGCTCAAATTTTTTACATTTCACTTCAACTCTATCTATTCTCAAAACACTTTTCTCTAGGTAGCGAGCTCAAAAAGCTTTCACAATGTTAGCTTCTTGCATGCAATACTTAGCTATTTATTTCTTGTGGTATCCAACAATGGTTGTCTTCTAGCATTAAATTAAGCATGTACCACCAACTCTTTTGCTTGTGCAAAATGAATTCCTTGCCATTTTGAAATGAAAAGAACTCACAATGACATTTGCTAATGATGTCCTACAACACAATTTTCTGGGGAAATTGAGTTGATGATTGAAGGTAGTTTAGAATTTTACATGCTTTATCGATTAATATGGTCCCAAATGAAATGATTAAGCCAAAATATGCAATAAGTGCTTGAAAATATTTGTGTTCTACTGTGAAGTTTGAAAAATTCTTGCAACATGACACCTCAACACTTGGTTGTGTAGACTACCAGCATGGACTACCACTAGCTTATGCTAATTAATTAGCTCTTATTAATCTTGCATGTAGCAAATCGTACCTAGAAGATATAGGTAGGTGGGAAATTCGAGTATGCTCTGGTGGTATTTTTGAGTTAGTACTTAATTAGCATCATGCTTATAGTATGTAGATTACCTTGCATATCCTAGCTATTTTTATAAATAAGTTTTTAGACAATAGAAAAATCACACTTAGCAATTTGAGAAGAATTGGTATTAGGTAGTTACATAGAATTTAGCATTAGCAGTTGCATAGAGCTAGACTTAGGGGGTTGTGTAAAGCTTGCTTTAAATAGTTGCATAGAGTCTAGGCTAATTTGTAACAATTCCCAAACAACATTCTTAGGTGAAATCTTGAATACAAACTTGAAGAGAATGACGAAGAATAAATATTCATTGGCCATAGTAGTGATGAAGTGGGTTTTGCAGAGGGGCTACATTGTGTACAAGGATAAGTATAGGGTCAATATTAATGTATGTTCTCATTTTTTTTCCTTGTTACTTGATATTTAGGTTCCAAAGTAGATGATTCTTTGCCTAGTACTTGACATATTTTTGAATAAGTACTTTGGAGGCCTTAGCAAGGTTGTAGCAAATAGGGTATACGACCTAGGCATTCTGACGATGAATGACCTCTATAAGTACATTGAAGAAGATGTGATGGTGCCATGGGTTCCATTTCTAAGTGGGTTCTGCATTCAAACACATGAAGAGCATTTCCAGAGGGTCATTTGCACCTGTCATTTCCTACTACGGTGCTATAATGTAGTGTTTTTCTATGGCATAGAGTGGTACACTAACTTCAAGGATTTGATATATACCCCCAACTAGCCATTTCTCTAGTTGATGCTAATGTTGATCCTTCTACCATTCCTAATGCCCCTGTCGATGCTATTGATGAAGCTATTTAAGATGTTGTTGTTGATGCTTCCATTGCTCCTACTTGAGACTAAAAACCTTTTTATGTTTTAAGAAATAAACACTCTGATAATCCATTTTTTTTATAAATGCTTGGAAAAGGGCTTTACCATACATATAAATGAAGAAGTTGCAGAATATATAGATATACTTTTAAATGTATGGCCTCATAACCATTTTGAAATTGTATTTATCGAAGTATATATATAATGAATATATCACTTATACTAAACTTTTGTCTACTTTTCCTTTTGATTCTACAATATGGGTTCTCTTTTCTTTTTCTACACATATGTGTTCATTACAATTTTGCATATTTCATGGGTTGCATTTATTTCTCTACCCCCTGCACTAATGGGTTAAATTAAAATACTGGACAACAAAAAACATGAAAGAAAATTAATTACACTACTTAGGTGAATTCCATTAAGTAGAATACCCAATGCTTCCTACTCCATATTTTCTAATTCAAATGAATTGTGTTGCTTGCATTGAATTATTTTGAAAGGGCCTTCCCACAAACTATCAAACTTTTTGTGTCGGCCTAGCTTCACAACCCTTTCATTGAAATTTAATACTAGGTCTTCGCATTTTAGACCTTGGTCTGAAGCTCTCTTGTCGAACCATATCTTAACCACCTGCTGGTGGTTGGACATTGCTATCAATGCCTATTCCATTTTTTCCTACACTTCTAGCAACTTTTCCAATCGAACCTCTATGGCTCCATTTTCTTCAACTTCGAGAGATTTCAATAGCTATAATGCTAAAATATCCATAGAGATGGGAAATAACATTTCTTTCCCATACACTAGCTCATATGACAAAGCCTTGAGAATGTATTGGGAGTTATGTGGTCTACCCAGAGTACTTCCCAAAGGTTCTTATGCCATTCTCTCTCATGTTTTGACCCAATTATTTTGATGACTTGGACTAAATTTTTGTTAGTTGACACAGTAGGTCGTTCCCCTGTGGGTATTAATTTTTTGATGTTTTCAAGTATATTCCTTGCACGAGTGTGAATTGACATACCTTAGAGCCTCAGAAAGCATTGGTGTTGTTAGAAATGATGGTCTTTGGTGGGCCAAATCTCATCACCAATTCCTCAAGGAAGTCCACAATCTTCACCTTTGTTACATTCTTCAGTGGCATGGCTTCGATCCACCTAGTAAACTAGTCAATGGCTATGAGGATCCATTTGTGTCTAGCATTGGAGGCAGGATTGATCATCCCAATGGAATTGAGTCCCCATTTTGTGAAGGGCTCATCAACTACTATTGTGTTGACAGGTATTGCAGAGTTTTTCCTTCTTCCTACGAAGAATTCGCATTCCTTACAAGATTTTACCAAGGAGTATAAATCATTAAATAGTGTAGGCCAAAAGTACCCAATGCACATGATTTTGATGGTGGTGGTCTTTGCAAATAAGTTCCCACCTATAGGATTGCTGTGGAAAGGCTCAAGAATTTTCTTCTCTTGCTCTGTGGTGACACATCACAGTAGAACACTATTGAAGTTCCTTTTGAAAATGACCCATTCGATAGGAACATATCCGCTATTCTACAGTTTGTAAAATATTCTCTTCTAAGAAGGGAGGGTTGGTGGATATTTTCCATTATGCATAAACCTTACTCTATTTGTCAGCCAACAGCTTTTGAGCTCAGACTAATTTGTTAGAACTGACTTTGGTTGCTCTTCTTCTGCTATCATTTCCTCATAATGCACCAAATATTTACATAGTACTCTTCCTTGGATGGTGTTTGTAAGCTTGACCTCAATGTCGTATTCAAGGATCTTAGTTATCTAATTGGCCCTTTTTTGGTGGTTTCTCCTTCCATGATGCATTCGCACACACTAGAATGCGTGACATAAACAATCACCTTGTTGGAAGATATGAGGTGTCAAAAATTCTTGAGTCCCTTTACAATGGAAAATGCTTGCCTCTTGATGAACTTATAGTTCATCTGATAATCCTTTACATTCCAGGAGTGAAATGCTATCAGATGTTCTCCCTTTCCTTCATCATCCTTTTGATAACATTAGATGCTCTATTGTATGTTGGATGATGTCGGGATCATATCATTTAAGGTCATCATATGACCAAGATACTACTCCTTGATACTTCTCACAAAATTTGATGTGCCTCTCTTTATTGTGATGCAGAACATCCTTCCCGACTTTAAACTTTCTTCCATCTTTGACATGAAGGTCTGCATAGTCATTTTTGTCTGCCACAAACTTCCTCTTGTCATTTCTTGCATTGTCACAATAAAATAGATTTTCAAGAGTGACTAGTCCTTTTAGAAGCTTGTTGGACTTCAACTAAATGATTTGTTCATTGTAAGACTCGACTATCTTTGGTTGGAGTTGCTTAGCGAATACTATAGACTGTTGGATAAATGAGGTGATGTATTCATCAATCTCAAATACTTGCCAGCTCTAATCATTATCTAGGATTGTAGGCCAGACTATCACTCACATAGAGTGTACATTATTAATTAGGTTAGAAATAGGGTCAAACTAAGATCGTATTATGACCATGCAATCCGCATCTAAATTTTGTTCGCTGAGCATTATCTAAATATTGAAGGCTTTGAAACCCTCAATCAAGTCCCAAACTCTATGTCTATAGGATATCATGCAGACATTCTTGGCTATGGAAATCCCTCAAACTTGACTGACTACTAGTTGAAAATCTCCAAACACCATTAATTGCTTGATTTCCATCCACTCTACAAGGCTTAGACCTTGCCCTAGGCCTTCATATTTAGCTTCATTGCTGGAACAAGTGAACTAGAAGTGGAAAGATTGGAGCATCTTCTCATTGTGTCAGGATGTCAAACATATCCCAGATCCTGCACCAACTTTGCATCTTGCTCCATCAAAATGCATTGTCCACAACTTTGAGGTTTGGACACTCTCTAGTTACTTCGTGACCTTTGGAAGCACTTGATCTTCATCATAGATGAGATAAGTGCCTAATCCAGTAGCATGATAGTTGCCGAAAGGATCAAAATCTACATATTTACTTAAGAGAACTTCCTCCAAATTCATGTAGTCTCCAGTCACTTTTTCATCCTCTAGTAGCTCGATGCAATATATTTCCTCTTTGGTGAAAGAGGTATGAGCAACCTCAAAGTTGATCATGGATTCATCGGCCACATGTTCCAAATGTAGAGGTTCTAATATTACCTTCATTTTACCTCTATTCTTGGTCCTTCAGATCAAGTGTGACTAGTCCAAAGAAACATACCCACCTATTTTTGAAGTGAATTCCTAGTATAGGTAGAGGTCGAACATGGGGGGAATGTTTATGATCATAGTGTCTTGCAGAACTGTGATGCTAGGGTAGGAGAATAGAGTCAAAGGGAGGTCTTTGATGACACCTACAATTTTAACTTTATTCCCATCAACCTGCATAAATTCCCTTTTAAAGGTTGATAGTTAAGTCCTAAGGCTTCATCTATCTACTCGAGCATGACTATGGTGCTAGCATCAAAGTCAATCACAAAATTATGAAGTAGTTTCTTCCCCACAATAAGAGATAGGAAAAAGGGTTTTGGTTTCAACTTATCTCTAACCTCGTTAGAGGCTTCCTCTATGCTATTTGTGAGAACTTTGGCTAGAGGTGATGGGTCAATGGCCTTTCGCTTAGGTAATTGCTCCATTTTCTCAATGATTGGATCTTCCTAGAGAGAGTTCTACAACAAGGTCTTCGACTCTAGAATAGCTAAGATATCCCAAAGGGACATATTAGAAAATGATTTTTTCAATTGTTCAACCACATTGAATGGTGTCAGATTTGAGGGCTTCTACTGCTTAGCTGTCATTATAGAAATTTTCATTGATGACTGTATAACTGTGGATGTACTAGATTTCTAGTTGAAAGAACTTTTGGGATGTGAACTAACCGGTTATGGGGTGAATGGTTCACCCATGAATCTCCTTTTTGAGTGAGTGTTGTAATCAGACTGCACTTGCATGGTTTTCGATGTGGATACATCGTTGGAAAACACTACCTCTTCTTCTTCCATCCATGTGATGAGCACGTGATTAGGAGAAACATTTTTTTCTTGCTCCAAGGACATCCCTTGGATTTGTGTAGTGAGTACCATTATTTCCATTTGTGAAGAGGCATATACATAATTGTTGTGCCTATAGCACACATGCCCCATTTAGAATGGGGACCCTCTCTTTTTCCCTTGCTAGGTCACTTTTTCCTTTGCCGCATTTTGTGTGCCCCCTAGTTTTGAGTCCTAAGTGGTCAAGGAGTCCAAAAGTTTGTACTTAAGTTAACCAAGTTTCACAACCTTCAAAATCTCTAGATCATTAGCCTTTGCGGACTTCCCTTGGTAGTTTTCCTTCAAAATTTGAAACAATTGTCTTTCATTCAGTGTGGGTCTGCCCTTGTGGGATGCCCTATACCAAATGCCACCTTGTCTTTGTCATTTCATGCAACCGACCATGTACATCTATCCACTAGGTAGGACCCACAACCTCATTTGTCACTTTTGTTGCTAACTTCCTGGATGGCTAAATCCTAGGCGTCATCAGCTTTGTGGACCTTCTTGTTCTCGCTGCCATGTTTTTGAAATGAACATCAACCAACCTTAGTCACCTTTGTACCCACATTAATGGTGGGAATTAAATGTTGAAAATTCTATAAATAGACATTTTCGACATTTCATTTTCACCTACATACCTTCAAAAAACTTGTTAGATCTTTTTGTTGTCGCCGCCTCCGCATCCACGAAGTCTTGTTGCTTCTCGAGTACTATTAGCATCAGAACCTTCATCAAATTCCAACAGGTCCACTAGGTAGGAACTCCGCCATTCCCTTTATTATGTTTTTCCTTCATTCTTGTCATTTTGTTAAAATCTCAAGAGGAAAAATTTTGCAAATTAAAATAACATTTAACAACAAACAAAACCCATATCTTGGAATTTGAAGAACCTTTGAAAATCTACTTACTAAAGACCTATGAAACCTCCACCTCCCATAGTTGTTCTTGAGCCACATCGATCATTCCCTACAAGTTTGCAAAGAGATTAACACTATTAACTGACCCTTAAATAGAAAAGCTTAGAACAACCGACTGACATCTCCCTCGGGCCTGCAGTTGTGGGTAGGTGCCCATACCTCATCATCACCAATCAAACTTAAAAAAAACATGGGATTAAATGGTGTAATTTTGTTCTTCTAGGTCCAACCATGTGATTTTCTACAACTAGATCACCCCAATGTCACGCCCTTTCAAAATGGAAGACCTTCCCCAACTCTCTGCCCTGCGGGTCCCATGCAAACCATGTCCGCTGACCAAACTTAAGTGCATAAGCCACCTTGCAAAAAATAAAATGTAGACCTCCATCATCCTTTCACCATAACTCTCACAAACATTCCAAAATGGTGAAACCCTGATAACATTCTGGTAGTCAAGCCCCACTCCGGCTACCTCCATTCGGTCCCCTGCATTAAAAATGGCTCAGTGTTGGCCCTTGGCAGGTTTCCCATTACACACTTCCATTTGTGGGCTTCCATATTAAGTTTTCCATTCTGAGCAACCAATGATCTATGTTTGTCTGCATTGTAGATCCCACACTCTTCACTGTCGTTGGGCCCAAAAAAAATGATTAAGTGTAGAGCACCTTGCGGGTTGCTCCATGTTAGTGGCTGCTTACAAAACTGTGTCTTGCTCTCACCGCTTCAAACTACCAATGACCTCCATCTTCCCGTTGTGTGGAACTTGGCTGCATGGGAAATGTCCACTCAATGATGAACATATAACTTATGACATGGATCCCTACGAAGCCAACCATGCAGGCCACCATCCTCTTTCCATAGTTTCAAATGACTAACGCTCAACATCCCTCCATAGCTCTTCACCTGCACCTGGTTCAACGATGAAAGATTCAAAGGAAAAAGGGTGTTGTCCTCTGAGACCATGGGTCCCACAAATTGGGGTGCCACCTTTCTAGTGTCATCTTAAATGAAAAAGCTTCCATGTAGCCAAGAGGCTCCCTACATCTGCATACCTTAGGTCTACATGCCTGAATAACCAACTTAACACCTCTAAAGACTCATAATTGATTTAACCCACTTGCTAAAATTACCCAATCTACCTAGTGGGCTCCACCTCATGATGAAATTCTATTGTAGGTGGAACCGTGCAAGTCGACGTGACCTGATTACCATCCATTTGTAATTTCCCTCAAAACGGCTGCCAGCCCAAGCAATTTCACACCCCTAGGCCCACATTATGATAACTCCTTCAAATGAGAAGCTAAAGATGATCTGAAAGAAAGTTTAAGATCCTTGAGTGATGAATTACTTGATTTAACATCATTTTTGCAAGAGTTTTCTAACACTTCTTATGTGTTACACTTGAATGTGCTTTATTGATCCCTTGCTTATAGGATATATGCAACCAACTCGGAGACCTTTGGAAGCATCCGTAGAAAAGGAAAAGGGAAAGAAGCCAACCAAAGCACCTTGGGGAAAAGAGGAAAAAGATCAAATGAAATACAAGTTTCAAGGGGTAGAAATCAATACCAGGGTCACCATAGACTGGGACAAGGTCTCAGATACTAACCTGGTACATATAGACCTTGGTGAATTCAAGCAGAGGGTCATCATCAACCCTACCATAGAGAATGTGAGAAGGATCAAAAGAAGTGGGTTGGCTAAGCCTACCAATTTCTCACCTGCCATCATAGCCCTCGAGTTAGTAAAGGCCTATAGAGAGGCATACTAGGGAAACACCAAGAGAATAGTGGATAAGGATGGCAACATACTAGCTGATTTCTCCTCCAAGTCCATTAGGAAAACCTTGCATATACCCACCTTTGATGAAATGGAAGAAATGACCAAGGAGTATGTTGAAAGCACATGGAAAGTTGATTCCTTCAAGTGCAAAAAGTTGATTAATCAGTATTGGCTAAAGCAAAAGAGTGGTAGTGAAGATACCCTAGGAGCTCTTTAGGAGTGATTCTATGAAGATTGCCATGATTTGGTGACCATACTGAGTAGGGTTATGGATCTCCCAATTGAAGCATTCTTTCAAGAGTGGATTCTTTATTTTATAGAAGAAATCATCAAGGGAAAGACCAAATTCCATTGGGTAGGAATGATTAGCAACTGCCTACATGAGCAGTTTGTAGCTATGAAGAAAACATCGCAATTCTACATGACATCATACCTAGTCTACCTACTAGCTGACCATGCTCAATGTAGAGTACTATTTGTAGCACCAAGAAAAAATCTGGGGAGGGAATTAGAGGTATATGATAGATTCCCCCAACTTCAATTCATAATCCTAAAGAAGGACTACTATAGAGTTAATGATGCCTTCATCGGGCACATCATTATATTGCTAGGAGGTGACTTCGAGAGGAGGGTTACACATAGTGCCAACACTTTCATCCACTAGTTTGGGTTTCTATGTATCCAATTTCCCAAGTTTACATACATCTGAACTGAGGTTTTCTCAGAGAGACCATCAAAATTGCCCAGGTATCCAAATGACTAGTTGGTACTGCTTGACCTCTCCAGGTAATTGTAGTATGCTAACATGCTACTGAACGACAAACATAGGTCAATAATTACTTATCCCCTTACATTTGGACAAGGTATGTACACAATCCCCACATCCTAGTGTGTAGAATATTCTAAGGAGTTAAATGAATATAACTCGGAGCTCCACACTAACAGGCCGTGGATGGATCCATATAGAAAATTAAAGATGATGGTTGAAAAAGAATATGCCCACCTCCATAATGTTGAAAACTTATGGGAAAATTGCAAAGATGATAAAGAAGTCCACATGAGGCACTACATGCACATGATGACATATTTTTTTAAACAATCAACTTGTTTCCATTGTTAGATCAAGTTGTAGAAGATGAGAACATGGTGGTAGATCCAAGATATGATGTCATCACCAACCTACCACTGCCCTTGATCGACTAGAATGAGGAAGAGGTCAATGACCTTGATATTTTGATGAAGCCAATAGAGGCAAGGAAAAAGTAATGGATTGATGGAAAAATAACTCAATTGAAACTCCAAGAAGCTAATTTAACATACAGTGAGCTTGAGGATGAGCTAGAGAGTGAGACCGATAGTGGAACTACTGCTGCCCCATATGGGGAAACTTCAAAATCTCCTCGAGCTACCAAGTCTAGAAAAATAAAAGAGGTGGTTGAAAATTTCCAACTTAAACATAAAGTCTACTCAAGAAAGGCATCAAAAGGTTATCCTTCTAAGAAGTCCAACAAACTGGGTGGTTTCATAGAGATTCCCACCATACAAGAGGACCCACTCCATGAGGGAGAGGAAGAAGAAACGAAGCAGAAAAGCTTCCCACCTACCGCTTGTGCCCTTGATACTGCAATTACTACTACTACAATTACTCCTCTGCCTGCTTCTCAAGCAATGGTTGATTCTTCTCTACCCACGGTGGAAATTTCAGTTCACCTTGCTTCCACCTCACCTACAACACTAATCTTGGTGGTAGATTCTTCATCTGCTACTACTTCTCCACTCTCCTCTTCCTCCATTTCTTCATAAACAACCCTTCCATTAGCAACTGCAATGAAAATAATTCCTACCCTCTCACTCCTGAAACCCCTTTCTCGACACATGTAGAACATACCCATTGAGTTGTCTAGAGTGCTAATGAATATTGTAGTGAAGGATTCCCTAGCACAAGTTGTTGTTGGCCTCCTTGTTTCTCATCCTTTGAAAAAACCACCCATGATGGAGGCAACAATGCAAATTTATGAGGAGTTGGAAAGACAAGAAAGGGAAGAAACTAAAGAAATGGAGGAAGAAGCTGATGATTATCATGAGAATCATGAATATCAACACCTAGTTATTAATGAAGTGGTGCATGAAGAGGAGGAAACATAGTCCTCCAAGGAAGACATCGAAGATCTTGGATCCAAATAAATCATGGAAACCCCTGATCAGGAAATTGAGGAGGAACTTTTCAAGCAACTGAAGGATGTTGGAGAAGAACTCGAGAAGCAATCATATGAAGAGAAGAAAGATACAGATAAAGAAATGGAGGTAAACATAGAGCCTTCGATCGGAAAGAAAGATAAGAACCTTGAATGTGATGAAGAGATACCTCCCTCAAGGGAAAAAGAGGAAAATAAAGGAGAAGACAAGCCTCAAGAGGAGGCTGAGACAAGAAGGAGCCTGAAATCAAAGCATCGTGAAGAACATGGGAAAGAAGAAGAAGAGAAAGCGTTTGAAGGGGAAGACAACCCAAAAGAACATATAGCCACTACTAAATATCTAGAGAAATAAAATGTATCTATCCAAGATTCAGATGAAAAAGAGGAAGAAAAGATAGAAAAAGAGGCTCCATGAAGCAAAGTAATGGAAATTTAGCATACCCAAGAAGAGGAAGGTGATCGTGAGTCACCAAAGGGTGAGTTCCAGATGCCTAAATGGCCAGAAAAGTAATTGGAGAAGACCCCTACTCTTATGGATCCAAAGGAAAGACTGGAATGCATTATAGCTCGAGCACAAATAAGCATGAAGAAAGAAAAGACACTGAGGGTAAGATCCCTCTTAACAATAGACACCTCGAGATCTAGGACCATGCTAATAACTACTCCAGTGGTGGAAGGAGTCAAATATAATATTTCCACTATTGAATTTGGAATAGCCACAAGGGAGTAAAAAATTGATCATATTTAGGGATCAGATGCTACTATTATGCATCAAATGAATAAGGGCAAGACCTCTAAGGAGGAGTTAAAAGCACAAGTAGTAGAGCTAATAGCCTATATACAATAATGGTCCTCTGCTAAAGATCTACCCTTGACATCATCGGCTACTCCTTTGGTACTATCCAAATATCATATCAATAGATTGGAAAGCAAAAAGAATTGGACTGAAGCCAATGAGGATTGGTTTCAATGAGTCATCTATAATGGGCATATGGGTATCAACCGCGCTGTTAGAACAACCAACAAATTTCAAGAAGTGAAAAAATAGCTTGAAGGCACAAGAAAATTCTGCACTAAATTCACAAAACTATTTAAAATAATGTACCCCAAGTTGAAGGCTATTCTAAAGATGCCCAAGGGAACCTTGGACAAGGAGCTTCCACTCACAAGGGATGGCCATTGGCTTGTAGAAATGTGGAAGATGGGCCTTGATCATAGGCAAGAGATTTTGGAATGGGTGCTCCATGAAGTGGAGCTTGATATTGATTGAGCCAAAGAAACCAGAATGGCCTATAAGGAATACCTCAAGCTGATGACATATTTCGACATGCCCTCCATCGAGCTAGATCTAGAAAAGATAAGGCCACATTTCCTTAAGATGGAGGATGGAGCTACCAATGCCTTTACGTCAGATTTTATGGATTTTGCTACTCATGCCTTCATGCAGACTAAACAAGTAATAAAGAATACTCCCAAATGTGACAAAGACTAGGATGTAATCACTAGATGATCCAAGAAACTGAACTTCCAAGTGCTCCAATCTGACATAATGGAGTGGAATAAGCTTCAAAAATTGATTAGGAAGTTCGTGGAATATGCTACTGTGAAGAAGCATGAAGGGAATCCAATGATTGATGATGAATTCCTCATAATATAGTTGCAGTAAAGGAAGTGGCCTACTACAAGACAAAATTTCTACAGTGTTGCACACAAGAAGACAAAATAGGCTAGAGGACAAAAATGTAATTTTATATTGTAAAATATTTGGGGGTAGGTGAAACCCTAATTTGTAGTGAATCTTGGCCACACAATGAGATTAAATCTTGGCCATTCATTTTTATTTTTGGACACTATAAATAGGGAGTTTCCTCTCATTTTCAAAAGACTTGAGTTTTTGTAAAGACATGCTAATAGAATTTTAATAGAAATTCATTGATTTTGGTGGATTCTTGAGTTCCAATTTCATGTTTCATGATTCTTCTCCTCATCGTTAGTGAATTTGAATAGATTTACTTTTTTTTCTATGTATTCAACATGATTGAGTAGATTAGTTAGTGTTTCTCATTGATGGTGAATGATTCTAGTGTGTTGGTGCCCCTCCTTGTTCATGCTTTTTTCTATTTATTGCTAATAAACTGCAGTGTAAAGCTAGTCTCAACATTATTTCAATGTTTCACTTAAATTGTATCTTTTGTTCATGCTTTATGATGAATGGTTGAAAATCTACAAACCTTAGAAGATTGCACTAGTTTCATGAGACTATGAGCTGATTTGGTTAAGTGAGACTTAGTTTTAGGAAGGCTGTCCACTATAGCATCCTCCATTATCACTATTCATTGGTAGTTTCAAACCTAGAAACTTCTCCCTTTCCCTACCCTTTTGACCTATTTTTTTACAATGACTTCAAGAAAAGTTCATTGCACATTGTAAAGCCAAATCTAAAAATCAAAGTGGAGTTTTAGATTGCTATCCTAAATTTGTAGCAATTAGAGCAACACTTCAAAAATTTTATAAAATCCATTCAAAGAGCCAATTCCCCTCCAACTTAACTTACATAAGGCTACACTGTGATTACTAGCAAGATCATATTGAATCAACTAAGATATTCCAAGCATGTCATGACTTGACACTCGAGAGACCTTGGGGTAGTTTTCTGCAACTTGTTTGTAGGAGATTACCTTTCAAGAGAGGTAGTGCACTTATGCATTGCATGTGTTGAGAAGGTGCAAAAACACCCACCAACAATAACCTCCATGCTCCAACACTACACATTGGCTACACTATGCTGCCACCTTTTTTTGTAGATTTCCATGTGGGTAGTTCCAGGGCATATGTGTGTTTCCATAAGGGAAGCACTAGGGGTTGATGTCATCGACTAAATTATTTTCCCTCGCCGTTAGTTCTCTGCTCAACCTTGGGTTAGCACTTTGCAACAGAGTCGGTAATGAAATTATTTGATTAGCTGTTTGAACTTGCGGATTTGTGCAAGTGTCATCTTGGAATTGGTTTTGTTGGTAGGAAGATCTTCCACCTTGATAATTTTAGTAGGTTGGTTTCGAAGGTTCAGACTGGTTCCACTTGATGGTAGTTATTTCATTGGCTATAGCCAACATCTCCTTGACATTGCTCATCTCATCCTTTGAAGAGCATGATGTGGAAGGAACATTATGTGGTGTACCCAGATGTGTATACATGGCTTGAGGAGTAGCAGTCACGCTGGTAGATGCTACTTCATGGGCAACAACTAATATTTTTTGAAATATAGGCATGATGGGCTGAGGTAGTAACTTCCCGATGTCTATCAACTTATTCTCCACTTTGACAACAATGTTGTATGCAACTGGTAGAGTGGTTCTTCCAAGATATTGGATCATCATCGAGATGTCAACATTGATCAATTTCAAGTAGAACATGAATGCCAAATCATTCGACAGGTGTATAGCAGCCTGAATTATTTGCCAAGTTATATGGAACTGAGTGTTGAAGTCAGTCATGGCTTCATATGGGGTCTACTTTATGATAGTGAGTTGATGATATTATGAAGCCTTGTCTCCATCATTCAAGAATGTTTCATAGAAAGGGTCTCTGAGTTGATCCCAAGTACCGATAGTATTAGCTTGTAGAGTGTGGTACCAATCTAGTGCCTTACCCCTAAAAGAATTATGAGCAACCTTAGTGCTATATTTTGGTTTGTAAATTTGTACACCAAACACACATCTGCCACATCTTGTAGATGTTCAGATGGTTCTCTTGAGCCATCCCTAGTAAATTTAGGTATATCCTTTAAAGCAAAGACGAGGATAAGGGCACAAATGATGGGTGCTATTGGTGCTACAAGATGACTTCCAACATCCCATGCCCATAATTTTTGTTAGTGATTGACAACATAGCTAGTGGAAGGGTCAGAGGGAGTGGAAAATTCACTATATGGGTTTCGACTTATACTATTCCTAGTGGCAGTACTAACAAACTAGGGTTATTCATTGTTTGGGATCTAGTAATAGGGCAATGGCTCATACACCCTCTTTAGATTTAGGTTCATTTAAGCAGTCCCACCGGGTTTGCCAAAAAAAGAAACTGTTGATATAAAAAATTAGCAAGGTAATAGTCTTATGGGAAACTTAGTTAATTAGGGGACCAATTGTGCTAAATTGAGTGATCTCCAGGTTTTTTAAGGAGTCGACATCTTCTATAATTAGGGTTTTTTAATGGGAAAAGGAAGCAAATATAAGAAATAAAGATCTAACTAAGGAAATGCACCAAGATGTAGCTATAGGAATGGTAAATCTATCTTTAGGGATGCAATTTAAGGGCCCATTCAACAATATGCTAAGTCTTAGAATAATAGAAATAAAAAATGAAACCTGAAAAATTTATTCAATAACATAAAATAACTCTTATAAATGTTTACTAAAAAGAAGAGTCAAAGACATGGTCTAAACCAACAAGCTTGTATTAAAATTATAGAAGTTATGCAAATAAACAACTTAGAACAATAATGGCATAGTATAATTATTTATCAAATAGCTTAAGAAATTAGAAAGTTCAAACAATGACACAGTATGAGAGTCATATACAATAATCTAAAAGCAATACAAAAAGTTCTATTTCCTTTCACAAAGTTTCTTGTATCTTCCAAACTCATTTTTAGAAGGAAGTAGTATATATAGATAAAAATTCCACTGCCTAGCAGGTTAGTAACAGAAAAGATTCCTTCATCATGAATAATGATGACTAGAGAAATGATCTCCCTTAGCCATTACAAAAAAAAATATTTGATCCATGAATGTGGTCTCTTTCAAAATAGATGCATTCCCTCTAAATAATGGAAGTGGTCCAAGTAAAAAATAGTGTCGACATGTATCGCCTACCCATAGAGGCAGTTAGGATACATGGAAATATGGTGGGGAATTCCATTTTCTCCTTCGTTCCTCTTGATGAAGTACCCACAAAAGAGATATGTGGAGGTAGGTCAAGGCTAGTTTGTTGATTCCTCCCCCCTAGGATGAAAATCCCCCACATTGAAGACATGTGGAGGCAACCTCTACCAAGGGTGCTGACTGTGGGGTCTGCAAAAAATTGTGCACTGATGGATGCTACATGGCATGCAAATGGGGCCTAATAAGGAAGTGATGGGAAGCTACTTTCAAATTCTCATGGTGAAGACGTGGAAGTGTGGTGGGGGCCGGTTAGAGAGTTAAGGAAGAAGTCCCTACAAAGAGCACCTCATAGACACATGGCAGTAGCGGATGAAGCTTTGCAAAAAGGGGCTAGGAATATATGTAGTGTGGGCCAAACCTAGAAAAATAATCCACCCAAATGAAGCTAGAGTAAATATATATCCATAGTATCCACATTATATTATATGTTATAATTATTTATCTTTTATTTTTCTTGTGTTTTCCTTTTTGGGATGATGCAAGGCATTGAGACATTCAAGTCTCTTTCATGTTGACCCAAAAAAAATTCTTTGTTTTCACTCTCTATGTGTCATTCTTCCTATTTTGTATGTATTTGGGGAATGATGAAATTTCTAAGCTCTATAACAACTGTGAAGTATTTTCTTCCTTAGTCATTTTCATTTTTAGCTTGTATAAATGTTTTCAGTTTTGGGTGCACCTGCACTCAAGTAGAATTATCAGAAAGATGCGCAATGTACAACATGGTGGTTGTGAAGCTTTCATCTTTTGTCTTCCTTTCGAGAGAGAGTTCGGGACATGTGTTGACTCATTGAGAATTTTCTTGGGAGATATATTCATGAGATTAGAAGTTTCCACCTTGTTGACACGTCACCTCTTCGTCGTGGGAAAATTGCATCTCCTACCGAGTGATATGTTTGGGGATTTTGTCGAAGATGGCTGGCCTATTTCTTTTCTTGGTTTATGTGATGAAATTTTTGAGTTAGTGCCTTGGGGTGATGTGATCGGTCAACTAGACCTTTTTCCAGGTTGTTATTTCTAGGTTTTGATCATTTACGAGTCTCTTTTCTAAATATCTAAATGACATTAATTCAACAATTGAAAATTAATTAGTAAAGATCGTTGTGACCTAACCAAGGATCTACGATTAGATTACAAGCTATCAAGTATCTGCTGGCCCATAGTTGTTGTTGCATCAAAAGATTGACATGTTAATGCCTGATACAACTGCCAGAGTTAATGAACCCAAGGGAGGCAGTTAGTCCATGTCACAAATCTCGAGGGGAGTGTTGAAAATTTGCAAAAAAAACACTCGGTGTTACTCGAGGGGATTCGAACCTGAAACCTTTGGCTCTAATACCAATTGTTGGCCCATAATTTTCATTTCACCCAAAGATCAACCTATTAATGCCTGATACAACTGCCAGAGTTAACAGATCCACATGAGGTGATTAGTCCATGTAACAAATCCTGAGGGGAGTGTTAAACATCTACCAATAGTATCAACATCTGGAAGCAATTAATTTTGTGTTGAGGTGGTGTTTTTTCTTCTTTTGATGGCTATATAAGGAGGGCAATGACACAAAAGGGGGTTGGATTCAAGGTTATAGTTTCGTTGTTAAGAAAAGTTTCTTTAGTTTTCTTAGGGTTTTTTAGAATTATTCTCATAAGTAAAGTTGGAGAACTACTTTTCTTTGGCATGTTATATCTATTAAGGTTTAAACTATTATTGAATTAGCATCTGGCCTCTATTTCAAATTTCATTTGATATTTAAAAGAACAAACTATTGAAGGGAAACTGTTGAGACTATGCATGTATGGCCTTTTTCAAGCTTTCTATCTTTATATTATCATTTTGAATGAAACACTATGTCTT
Source organism: Sequoia sempervirens (assembly GCA_007258455.2). Classification (NCBI taxonomy): domain Eukaryota; kingdom Viridiplantae; phylum Streptophyta; class Pinopsida; order Cupressales; family Cupressaceae; genus Sequoia; species Sequoia sempervirens. The sequence continues at coordinate 680,275,941 of VDFB02000003.1, forward strand.
GCAAGCTAAATCTGGATAGTTTAAGAACTTGATTTCCATCGTGTATGCTTGTATGGTAGAGTAGTAGCTCGAGAAAACTAGATTATGTCATTGGACTTCTCTATTTTTCTGAAAGTTGTTATTTTGTCATGCTATGTTGTATTAGGAGGAAAAATTCATGTGATTTCTAGGATATTGTTTAGTTACTCATAAGAAATATTTATATTTGATTGGACCTTAATGAACACTCCTTGTGGAAATATTTGAATGTCTGCAATATTCTTTAAGTTAGCCTTTTTTCTTTGTTATCTTTCCAACAATGAAGGTTTGTGGCGTTCTGTGTCTAATTATATCACTCATAGGAATGATTTGGGTTTGAACTGTTGTAAAAGATTTGGAACATCACCCTTTATGTTTTATGTCTATATTTCCTTCTCCCCTTATCTTGAAACCCCAAAGAAGAGCTCAATTTCTATAAAAATCCTAGAGGTATTTAGTGGGATGTAATTTGTCCCCCATTCACTGAATTTCCCATAAGACTATCAGAGAGGCACAAGCTTTGATGATCAACAGTTCTTTTTCTAGCATGATCGATGGGACTAGAAGTTTTCCAAATGCTTGATTAGAAGTCAGGAATATTTCTTGAATCAGACCAAGGAAGGAAATTGGAAGTTTCATACCTAGAGTCGAAACAAGAGAATCTTTGAGAGGTCACTTCCAATACTTTTAGTTACCTGTCTCAGCCCCTAAGAGGAGAATAATTACAAGTTATGTATCACCTGTAAGAAGTAATAGAGAAAGAAGTAAGAGCCTAGCCCTCAAAGCCTTATCTACTCCACCTGGAGGCTTAAACTTCCAATTAAGATTACATATATATCTAATTCATAAGAATCTTCTCTCTATGGCTCATGTACCTCTGCCTGCTCCTAGAAATTTTATAACATGAGATAGTGGTAGTTCACTACACCCACCCACACCCCTAGATGTATGGCCTACTATACCCACTAATGCACTCAAGGCTATTCCAAGATTCTCTGGAGAAAACATCAAAACCCCTTCTAAACACCTTCAAGATATAGTGGAGGTATGTAGGATACATAACATATTAGAGGAAAACATCACATTGAGGCTACTAGTTGCCTCTTTTAAGGGAAAGGCCCAAGATTGGTATTAATATTTGGCCTCAGGTTATATCATCACCTAGGACTAGCTTGGAGAGTGCCTATTCGAACACTTTTTAGAGAAAGGAGACCACTTCTCATTGATACAACAACTCATTACCATCAAGAGAGCTCCACATGAGGCCATAAGCAACTTCAACACTATATTCCACAAGACCTAGCAAAGGATCCCCATGACTGCTTGACCTCTGATCGCCATGGCATTCATGTTATATTTGAAGACCTTCAACTCAAATATCATAGTCATGATAACCTCTATGGGAGGGGATATCTTACTTGATGCATACAAGGTGGTGATATGCATGTAGAGAACAATCTAATCAATGCTAAAAAGCTAGGACTTCTACCCTTGATGCTAGTGTTCATAGAAATATCTAATGGTCCTCAGGAGGAAGCCACTCCAAGCACTCCAATGACATCACTCAAGCAAGCACATCAGGATTTCCCTCAATGGCGGTAGATATCAGTGACATGAAGAATTTAATGTGGACTTATGCTAACGAGTTGGTCATTATTAAATAGCAACAAGCAGTGCCTCTCAAGCAGACCACACAAGCCTATGGTAGAGCGAAGCTGTCTTATCAACATAATCCATATTAAGGATCCTCCAAAGAAGGAGTTCAATAGATGTCGTTGGAAAAATAGATAGTTCTGACCACCATTCCATTGCCGATAGTCAAGGATAGCTCAAGCAAAGAGCTAGTATTAGGCCAGAACAATTTGGTGGAAGACGAAAATGTTTGGTGCTTCCTATGCAGCGATACCCATTAGCCCCAAAACTTCCCAAGGGGGAATATGATAAAAAGGGTAGCAAAACAAAGAAGCAAGGGCATGCTCTGAAATGTAGATGAGTATGAATCATCTGAAATGGAAAACACTTGTTTTAGAGGTCAAATGCACCAGATGTCCTTGGAGCAAGAGCTCGACATTGCACTCGACCAAGCTTTATTCATGTGGTTAGAAGAAGAAGAGGTTGTGTTTGTAAATGAAAGTCTGTCCACTGGTGTTCTACAAGTGCAGTTAGATTACAACACAAGATCAAAGAGAAGGCTCATGGGAGATTACACACAATAGGATTTGGCACGTCCAGAGCTGCGTCAACCATTCCCACAAGAAAATCAGACTTCATCACCCATCCTTGGACAACCTTTTCTGAAGCCACATAACACACCATTGGTGGAGAAAGAGATGAGAAAAACACAAATCATAGACATGTTGAAACATTTTCTTCAAAAAATGAGAGAAATACCATCATTTAAGCCCAAGGCCCAAGCGGTTGGGATGCTTAACATGGTGGAGAAATTAAAAAAGGCACATGCCAATGTATCATTGTGGGACTTCATATAAATTCTTGAACAAAAAGAGTTGCTTTAAGAAGCATCAAAGGAAGAAGAACAAAGCATGCAGGTAGATGCAACTTAGCCATGTAATCAAAGGGTATGTGTAGGATCATGGTGGGCCAAAAAGTGGCAATATGATGGATATGTGGCTTATGACTATCGTTTTACCAAAAATGAATGAAACGAAAAGGATTTTTAAAGGATATTCTCAGCTTTCCAGCAATATAAGTTATTCTTTACTTGAATTTAATAAGTAATTATTATTCATTTTCTATTCAAATTACGACTAAAGTCCTGATTGATAAGCTGATTGAAAAACATCTATAGATTTCAAATCATATCAATTTTTTTGAATCCAACACATGCATCACATTCTATGCTTCATATACTATATGATTAAAAAAATAAAAAAATGAATTTCATGAATTTTTGACCAAGTTAAGGTGGTCAGACATATGAGTTTTTGTATTCTTTAAAAAATTGTAACTAAAAAATCATAATTAATTATTTACTTGGAAAAAAATTACAAAAAAATATGCATCACATCGAGGCATGAGTCCTCTTCTTATATCTAAAATCTTATAAAAAAATAATTATCATTTTATTGTGGTTAGGGTGGTCAGATAGACACCTACTTCTTATTTTTTTCTCTGAAATTTAAGTAGCACTGCATTGAAATTTAAAATTTCCACCAAACACATTTTTTCTTTTTTAAACAAACCTAGTAGTTTAGAAACTACATTCAATTTGCTACAAATTCTATTCTTACATATTTTTGAAATAATATAGATAACTTATTCAAATTTTTACATCAAGTATTCTAACTCTGATTTTTCTGAGTTTTTTACCACTTAAGGGCCTGTTTTTTCCATGATGATCCTGCACATACCCCAAAGCGGAGACAATAGATCTGTGCTACCCCCTGAGGCTCCAAAAGTAACAACTTGTGCAAATGATATAGGAAATGCAAGAGAGAAAGAGGTAAGAAGAACAAAGCCCATTCCTTTCTTTTTAACACTTATAATGGGAGACAAATTGTTGCATAATAATATGGTTGATTTGGGGGCTCGTACAACTATTATGCCGAAAAAAGTGGAAAATTATTTGAAGCTTAAGTATGTGATGGAGCCTCAAATTTTTTCTCCTTGTTTGTCACTCATGCCCTGCCTTATGTCGTTGGTCTTTCATGGTGTTAGAAAATTTCTAAGGGTTGGGGTTTTAGCTTTGTCTTCATGTAAAACCCTTGTGTTATTTTACACCTTGGTCGCGATCTATTTTGCTATTACTTTTTGAAGGATTTTAAAACAACTTATGCCTCATCATTCCATCTAGCCTTGGTTCCTTTGGTCTTAATTTTTATTCGATCTGCTGGTTTTATTTTCCCCAAGTCTTGGCGAGCCCTATGTTTCATCATTTAAAAACAACATATGTCGTTGTTTTCCATCCGCCTAGTGATGTCCCCTTATCCTTTTAATCAATGTTTTATTTTGTAGAAGGGATCCTATTCGTGCCACCATTGATCAAATTTCCTTTTGATATCAATGGTTTCCCACCATCGTATGATCGAGAATTGTAGGATCTTTATTGATCATGATATTGTGGGCGGGCACCATGTGTCCTTTCTGGGGGATGAAATTTGTGCAACCGTTGATCAACTACTGTTTGGTCTTAGTTGTTCCCCACCATCTAGCGATGGCACCACCTCAGTGATTTGGTTGATTTTGATATCATGGGCAGGTGCCATGTGTCCTTTTTGGCATGGCCAAAGGAGATCAGTTTGTGTGTCATCGATCAATCTTCATCAGATATCAATGGTTGCCTACCATCACGTGATCCAAAGTTGCAAGGTCTTTACTGATTGCAAGATCACGGGTGAGTGCCACGTGTCTCATCTGATGAAGTCGAAAGAATAAGGAAATACATTAATCTAGCCTTAAATAAATTAAAAGGCGAGTTACTAAAGTGCTCTTAGGGTGCACGTGTTTTAAATCTACTGATTTGTTATAATATGGATGGGAAAGCTGCTTGATGGTTAAGGATAAGGCTGGTGAGTATGTTGAAGGATCAAGATCACTGATGGTTAAGATGTATGGTTGTTTTCTATCTTGTGATCCAAATTTGTAGTATTTTTACTAATCACGATATTGCGGGTGACTACCATGTGTTCTTCCTAGTGGAGCCAAAAAATAATGAAATACTTTAACCCAACTTTAATATGTTATGTTGTGGGTTGCTAAAATGCTTGTGAGATGCATGTGCTTCAAATCGATGAAGATGTTATGATCTCAGAAAAAAATGTGCTCCACAGATAATGATAAGGCCAACTAATGTTTTGAAGAAACAGGATCACCATTGTTCAAGATCAATGGTTGCCCACCATCACGTGTGATCAAAAGTTGCAAGATCTTTATCATTTGTGATGTTGTGAGAAATCACCACGTGGATTTCCTTCATGGTGTATGGTATCATGGGCCCTTTAATGCCATGTTGGCATTTGCATCAGCTTGTTTTGAAGGTAGTCAATAGATGATTTGATCAAATTGAAGGATCGACGACTAAGATTTAAATTTGCATCAAATATGGTTGGAGTAAAATACATTTTCTTGCTTTGTTTGTATCACAAAGCATTCAAGTATTTTGTGGAGCAGTTTCAAAGCCGAAGGCAAAATTGTGAGTCTCTGCAACCAAAATTTAGGATTTCTGCGAACAAAGCCACGAGTTTATTTTTTGTGCCTCCCGGTCATTCTGCACTTGAATTTGGGAAACGGTTTGTTGTGCTTGTTGATAAATGTTTTAGGGCTATAGTTTAATTATAGATTGTGAGAAATTGCAATGTTTTGTTCTGTAATTTTCTATCTCTGGTTAGTGCTAGCTATTTGAATTATAATGTTGTAAAGAAGCCCTAGTTTGTAAAGAATTATCTAATAAGAAACCTGTATGATGATTTCCTAGATCAATTTCCCTTTTCAACGAATGATAGGAGGAATGGATTGGTCCTAATGTGAGGGAAAATCTTGGGGGAAGGGTTAGAATATAATTTCTCCAACATTGTTGATGCTAGGGTTCCCCTCACATGCTAGGAAACGTTCAGAGTAAGGTATGGATAGAGGAATTTACCTCACCTTTTTTCAAATGGCTAGATGTATGATATAGGGAAGTTGGTGGTAGAAAATGTGCTCCCTAATGTATACCTACTTAGCGTAGTGGCTGCAAGATATGACCCTATCACACATGTGATCAGGGATAATGATGGAGGTGTTTTGTTTAGTATTAATAGAGAAGAAGTTCAACAAATTTTTGACTTAAGTGAACCAAGTGAATACTTGGTTCCTATCAATCTTGAGAAAATGAAGAAGGGATATGGAAAGTTGAATTCTCTTTTTAGAGATAAGTTGCTTTCACCTCATCTGGCTAGGGTAGGAGGTTCAAGATTTCATATCAGCCTTAGTGACCAAGAACCTTTCAGATTAATTTTTTTTTCAAATCATTTCCTGGCCACTTTCTATTTCATATTTTGGGTTTCAATCTTGGTGTGGTGATGCCCATTGTTTATGTGTTCATGGGGATGCAAATACAACACCCTAACTTCTTTGTGACATATGACTTTGCCCCTTTCTTGGCTAAGAGAATACATGAAAGGTTATCAAAGTTGCAGAAAAATGATACTAGCACTCAATTCTTTTTGTACTCTATGTTGATGCATATGTTCTTGTTCAAGAATGTTGATTTCTTCTCCAAGAGGATGAAATTAAGGCAATCAGTTGATTGAGAAAGATTGCTAATACAGGATATGGGCTATAGATTTATCTTATAATAAGGAAAGTACCCATTATGTGCAATTTGATCATTACTTTGGTTCCATATTGAGGGCTAGATTGATGGTGAATGTACCTAGGATCCCTAAGGAATTACATGATTTCCTCTGGCTAATGGGGAGGAAGCTAGAATTGAAAGTTTTCCATAATTGGGGCGACATTATCCCATACCCAGTCAACACTGTTTTGAGAGTATACATTTTTGGGGGAGCCCCTCATATACTACCATACAATGTGCCACCAAGAGTGGAGTTTGCTGAAGTTATGTGGAAAATTGGTTGTATTCATGAAGATAACCTCACTAGAAGGGGTAAGGGAACATTTTTCCTTGATTATAGAATGGTGTCTGATGTTTCATTTTCAAAGGGAGGTTGGGTGATTTTTGATAAATTCTTTGATGATTATGATTTTAGGTGTGGTTCGAAGTGGGAGCATGATCCTAAGGGTTTCTTTGCTCTTTTTAGACAAAGAATAAAAGCTGGCAAGTTTGTGCATGAATTCAACTTTCATAAAGACCTAATCAGAAATGAGTTCGACCAAAATAAGCAGGAGTTGAACAAGGAGAAAGGGATAGCTTATGATAAGCTATTAGATATTGTGCACAAAATGGATCCCAAGTATGATCCATTATTGGAGTTCAATCCCCATCATAATAAAATTGACTTTCTGATGGAGAACTTCAAAGAGATTATGGGCACTTTGAGAACCAAAAAGGTAAACTTAGAACTGAGTCTAGGTGTACACGAACAAGGTGCTAGACCAATTCAAACAAGGCCATCATACTAGCCTACAGAAAGGTGGCCCATTTACAGGATGAAAAAGGATAGTAGCAGTGATGAAGAAGAAGTGGACAAAAAAGGAAATCAAATAATGAAGTTGCCTTCACAACCAGGTCCAAAATTCAAAGTGTCTACGGCAATCAAAATCATTGATTTTGAATGATCACCAGAGGACAATCCCTCATCACCACCATCTGATCCATGCCATAAGAGGCAAAGAATTGATCAAACATAGGAGAATTTGATGGATGAAATTATAGTTACTGATTAAGACATGCAAGTTGGTATGCCTTCCCCTCCTAGGCCAGCTAAATTGGTTTCATCTGATCTAGATATGAAAGTGAAAAGTGTAAAAGATGCAAGAATGGAGACATGTAAGGAGTTTCTAGATGACAATACATTTGTACAAAATCCTGTATTCTTACAATTGGTATGGCAGATGAAATTTGAAGAGTATCAAGATAAATGTAAGATGAGAATAGAACTAAGACCTGACAGGTTAGACTACTAGAATGATGAGGAAGTAAAAGCTAAATTAATGGAAAATTCAAGAACATCACTCTTGAAGAAGGAAGAAAACTAGAGAGTCAGGCTGGTGTATTGATTATACTTGAATGGGACATTGTAGATGTTGTAGCATTTAATGCTATTCTAAAGTCCAAGCATCCCTTAAAAGACTGTGAAGAAGAAGTCAAGGAAACACTTCAAGTCTCTGCTTTCAGGGAAGAATATGAAACCCTGGCAATTTGGGCATTGGCCCCATAAGGGATAAAACCAGATGTTTTTGATATTAATCCAAATTTTAGAGGAGGATTAATAGTAAAGAGAGCTTCAGAGACCTCAGCCACCGAAGCCACTAATTTGACTTTGAATGTGGCCAAATTGGCCCAAAAGACTGCTAAAAGGGAGGTGGTTGAAAAGAAGAGCCTAATGGAGAAGTATAACCTTTTGATTGAGGAATACAACAGGATGTAGCAAAAGAATGTTGAGTTACAGACTGAGGTGGAAAGGTTTAGGTATAAATAGATTGGGGAGACATCAAGTGCTCCAAGAACTAGTACATTACCTTCCACAATAGGGTCAGTGCCTCCTACTTCTCTAATTGTTTTCACACCAGGGTCTTACATTCAGAAGTTTGTGCTCACCCCTTCTCAAAAGGAAATTGATGAAGAAAGAAAGTGCTATGTTGATCCTAGAAAGAAGCAGCTCTTGCAAAAAATTGATGAATTGCAGGCATCATTAAAGGTAAGTGAGGAGGGATCTCTTTTAAAGCAAAAGGACATTATTTCTACTATCTTGAGGCATTTAAATGAAAATGTTGATAGTAAATTGATATCTATACATTTTTTATATTCTTTGTTGTTAGATGTAATAAAGAATATTGATAGGGATGAGCAGGTAGTGATACCATTGATTGAAACTTGGATCCCTAGGGCTAGTAATCTAGATGTCATGTATAAGGCCTCAATGTTTGATACAACTAATAGGCCCCAATCATTAAAGGCTACTCAAGTATTAGTTAAGTCATTGCAAGGTTCTAAGACCTTACTAGATGATTTGAGTAGAAATATCACAGAATTGTTGAAGAATTTCAATGATTGGGGTAACACATTGTTACCTAATATAATTGATGAGCAGGGGAAGATCAAGTCACTCAAACAATGACAAGATCAAGCAAGTGAGGTCATCAATGGTCAAATTAATTTAATTTGTGATGACTTAGATTATGATTTGTTGGTGAGCTATATGGATAAAATCATTAGTACCAGCTCATTTTTAGAATCTTTTCAAAGGGATACAAATTAGGTAGCGATAAAGTACACACCTTATAATGCCAAGGTTAATGAGGTAATTAATTTTTACTGGCTGACTGATGAAGAATACCATAAATGGGTAACTAAGTATTTGACCAAGGAAGAGTAAAAAGAATGCACTACTAATAGGTGGCAGATCAAATGTTGTGGTTACAATGGTTCTAGTTTTGCATTGATCGCATTCTCGACATGGGTTTCTTGTCATTTTTTGTTACTGCATCGACTTTCCTCAGCTCACATGATTAACAAGAATATTATCCAGGGTGATGGCTATTGTAACAAGTTTTGAAATATCACCAGGTGCTCCAATTGGCTAGTGACATGTGTACTTTTTGGCTCGATGCTTGTTTTCTCCTTCATTCTCTATAAGAAGGATTTCAAGGCCAGAAGTTTGGGTTAGAAAGTTAGATAATTTTTGTTCGAGGCTAGGTGAAGTTGCAGAGAAAATTGTAAAGTCTGATGGTTTTAGAGATAAATGCAATTTGCATTTTGAGTCATTCTGTAATAGGTTTAAGACCTGACTGGTTAGACCAAGAGAATGATGAGGAAGTAAAAGCTGAATTACTGGAAGAATTCAAGAACATCACTCCTAAAGAAGGAAGAAAACTGGTGAGTCAGGATGGTGTATTGATTCTGCCTGAATGGGACATTGCATATGCTATAGCATTTAATACTATTCTAAAGTCCAAGCATCCCTTGAAAGACTTTGAAGAAGAAGTCAAAGCAACACTTTAAGACTCTGCTTTTAGTGAAGAATATGAAACCTTGGTAATTTGAGCATTGGCCCCACAGGGGATAAAACCAGATGTTTCTGATATTAATCCAAATTTCAGAGGAGGATTAATAGTAAAGAGAGCTTTAGAGACCTCAATGACCAAGACCACTAATTTGACTATGAATGTGGCCAAATTGGCCCAAATGACTGCTGAAAGGGAGGAGGTTGAAAAGAAGAGCCTAATGGAAAAATATAACCTCTTAATTGAGGAATACAACAAGATGCAACAGAAGAATGTTGAGTTGAAGACTGAGGTGGAAAGGTTTAGGAATAAACAGATTGTGGAGACATCAAGTGCTCTAGGAATTAGTACATTACCTTCCACAATAGGGTAAGTGCCTTCTACTTCTCCAATTGTTTCCACACCAAGTTCTCATAGTCAGAATCTTTCCCTCACCACTTCTCAAAAGAAAATTGATGAAGAAACAGAGTGCTCTGTTGATCCTATAGAGAAGCAGCTCTTGCAAAAAATTGATGAATTGGAGACATCATTATAAGTAAGTGAGAAGGGATCTCTTTTAAAGAAAAAGGAGATTATTACTACTGTGTTTATGCATTTAAATAAAAAGGTGGATATTAAATTACTATCTACACATTTTTTATATTCTTTGTTCTTAGATGCAATAAATAATATTGATAGGGATGAGTAGGTAGTGATACCATTGATTTAAAATTGGATCCCTAGGGCTAGTGATCTAGATGTCATGTATAAGGCCGCAAGGTTTGATACAAATAATAGGTCCCAATCATTAAAGCCTACTCAAGTATTAGTTAAGTCATTGTAGGGTTTTCAAACCTTACCAGATGATTTATGTAGAAAGATCAGGGAATTGGCGAAGAATTTCAATGATTGGGGTAACACATTGTTACCTAATATAATAGATGAGTAGGGGAAGATCAGGGCACTCTAACAATGAAAAGATCAAGCAAGTGAGGTCATCAATGGTAAAATTAATTTAATTTGTGATGACTCAGATTATGATTTGTTGGTGAGATGTATGGATAAAATCATTAGTAGCAGCTCATTTTTGGAATATTTTGAAAGTGATGTAAATTAGGTAGCACTAAAGTACACACATTATAATGCCAAGGTGAATGAGATAATTAATTTTGACTAGCCAATTGATGAAGAATACCAAGAATCGGTAACTAAGTATTTGATTAAGGAAGAGTAAAAAGAATGAACTACTAACAGATGGTAGATTAGATGTTGTAGTTACAACAGTTCCATTTTTGCATTGATGGCATTCTCGGGTGGGTTTCTTGTGGTGTTTTGTTGCTGCATCGACTTTCCTCAACTCACATGATTAACAACAATATTCTCTAGGCTGATGGTTGTTGTAACAAATTTTGGAATATCACTAGGTACTCCAATTGGCTTGTGACATTTGTACTTTGTGGCCCAATGCTTGTTTTCTCCTTCATTCTCTATAAGAAGGATTTCAATGCCAGAAGTACGGGTTAGCAAGTTAGATAATTTTTTGTCGAGTCTAGGTGAAGTTGCAAAGAAAATTGTAAAGTCTGATGGTTTTAGAGAGAAATGCAATTTAGGTTTTGAGTCATTCTATAATATGTTTTGAGTTCATGGGGATTTAATGTTGTATAACAGTAATAGCATTTGAATTGGAATGAAAAATTCAAGCTCATGTCTCTCCATTGTACATGCGTATCTAAATTTTGAATAAGATAACTAAGGATTGTTTCATTCAACTCACTATTGTGGTTTATATGATTCTATTTTAGATTTAATTAAAGGAATTAATTAAAATGCTTGAATGCGATTATAGGAAGATATGTTTTGTATAAGGATTTGATAAGTAGTATTGGGTTAGAATGCATATTGATGAAATTGTAATGCAATATTTTCAGCGATCTTATATGTTGTGTATTAAATTTGTCTTATACCTTTAGATGCTTATGAATTTGACTCCTGCAATGGATACATGGCACTGATCTATGTTTTAATTACCCATATGATTCAGTGTTTGTTTGTCTTTCCCTAGACCTTGCTACAAATTACAAATCAATGACTATCTCATATTATGGATTGTGTTTGGTCATCTCATGCTCCAGATAGTTGATATTGTTGAGGAATAGCCAATTCTATTTGATATTATCCTATCATGTTGAGCTATTAAGTGAGATTATCTACTATTGTTAATGTCATTTACAATAATGGTGCAGAGGTTGTAAACACATTAAGGGATCACCCTCTCGGGTCTTGCAAAGCCCGAAGTGTAGGAGGCTTTTTAAAGTCCTCATCAGTTGGTCCAGGTCCTTTGAGCTGCCTTTGATTGGAATTGGTAATTCGATAGGTAGATTAGAAGACAAACCTAGTTACATTGTAAAACAAAACCAATAGTATGAGCCCCTTGAAACTGGGGAGTCATGCAACTAGACAAGAAGAAGATTTCGACTATTGGTCAGATAAAAGATTTGTCTCTGACCCTTTTCTCTTGCCCAAGCCAAACATTCACGTAGGAAGTATTAGTGATAGAACTCCTCTGGTCTTCAGAATGTGTCTTTCAAGAGATTTCATTAGAAAGCTTAGTGGATACTTGGCTCTTGATTGGTCCCACCTGATATTGAGAACAAAGCATGGGGTGAAGATAAATATCCTTTCCAAATCCTTGCATCTTGAACATATTGTAGATGACACAAATCTATGCATTGGGGCTGCACATAGCTCTACCTCTCAACAAGAGAGATATTATGTAGAAATGCTAAAAGATGAAGAAGATACAAGCATGCAGAATCCTGATGAAGAAGTGTTGCTCAACCAATTCACCAATTTTGATCCATTTGGAAACTTCCATGTGACAAGGCTTGGCACCTACGTAATTTTTGATAGTGATCAATTCTTTCTGAAACTAATGAAGGATCAGGATGAATCCGATGAACCAGATGATAATTCTAAATGGACCTTATATTTTGATGGTGCAAATGCAAAGCTGGTTTTGGAGCGAGTGTTTGAGTAGTGTCTCCAATAGGATTAGAGACCCCTAGGGCCTACCATTTTTAGTTCTCATGCTCCAACAATGATGTTGAATATGAAGCTTTGCTTCACGGGTTGATTCTAGTAGAGAACATAGGGGCAAGCAGGATACAATTTTTCAAAGATTCAGAACTAGTGGTAAGCTGAATCCATGGACAAGCAACTACAAAGAATACAAGGATGAAATCTTACACACATAGGATATAGGATCTCATTGATATTTTTGACACTTTCAACATACATGTGATTTCCTGACCACAAAATAGTATTACTACTTGGATGGCTCTTGTCAATCCAAAATTTGAACCAGTTTCTGACTTGACAAAGTAGTGTGTGGTGCAAGTCATTATCTGATCCTCAATTCTTGACAATGATCGAAATTGGAAATGTTTGGGTGACGACATTCAAATTGTTTCCTTAATATACAAATCAAGGACAACTTCTGACTATTCACCACTAGGGATGAATCTTCCCAATGACGTAAGGAATGAAAGAAAATATTTTCTATATATTCAAGGGATTATGAAGAGCTTGATGTTGGAAGCGATAAAAAAATTAAAGTCAGAAGGGAAGTCCCTTGTGAGGACAAGAGGAGGCTAAAGTATCTATTCTTTAGCTATGATCTCAGAGGGTATGACACATGCATAATTCAATGTACCATTGACTTGGTAGAAGGATTCAAGCCTATCCTAAAGAAACAAAGTTTATTCAACCTAAAGGTTGAAGCCTTAATGGCACAGGGGTTCACCAAGTGGGTCGAATCAAAGATCATATTCCCTACCAAATCTTCCACTAAGGTGTCAAATATTGTCCCATTGTTGAAAAGGAATGGTGATATCTGACTTTGTGCAAATTTTCAAGACTTAAAAAGGACTTCACTAAAAGACCATTACCCCTTTCCACTGATGGAGCAAATTTTACAGACTATAACCAGATTAGGGATGTTCTGCTTATTAGATGGTTTCTCGAGATGTAATCAAGTCTATGTGAAGGAATCCTACCAATATGGGACGATTTCTACCACTAATTGGGGAACGCTTGTATATTCAAAGATGACATTCAGACTCTCCAGTGCTAGTGCAACTTTTCAATGGGTAGGGAACATTGCTTTAGAAGGATTGATCAACTAGATTATCCTCATAGATCTATGCAACTGAATAGTCTTTTCTAGATCAAAAGATGATCATTTTGATCATCTAGAAAAGGCTATCCAAAATACCAATGATTTGGGATTTATTTCTATCTAGAAAAATATGTCTTTGAAGTGCCTCAAAGAAAGATTATTGGCTTTGTAGTATCGAAGGAGGGAATAGTAGTACATCCCAAAAGGGTTTGGACAACAAAGGGGCTGCAATATTTTTTGGGGAAGATTAATTTTGTTAGTAGATTCAATTCAGATTTTGCGAGCATTGCACAACCAATCGCTTTGATGCTTAAGGAGAACCTACCTTTCAAGTGGACTTTTGAGGGAACAATGACTTTTGAGCAACTAAATACGGCCCTCTCTGAAGCCTCGACACTTGTTAGCCCAAATTTTTCTGAAGGATTTCTACTCTACATGTATAGTGGCAATTATATTATAGCTTATGTGCTCATTCAGAAGTATTAGGAAGATAATGAAAAACATCCTATTGCATTCCATTTGAGGACCCTGAAAGGCTACATAGCTAGTGTGCGAGAATACATCATAGAAGGGAAAATTGTCAATTTCCTTAAGGAGTTAGTAGCCAGGTTTGGCCTACTCGAGATTGTTATATTGGATAATGCCTGAGTTTTTTGTGGAATAAAAAATGTCAAAATTTTCTATCAAATGCGGGTTTTCCTTGAAGGCTTCATCAAATTATTACCCATAATGGAACGGGTTAGTGAAATCAACCGACAAAAATCTAATTAGGTTAACCAAGCGTAATGGGTCAGAACAATAAAAGGATTGGCATAAGCATCTACAAGCTGCTTTATGCATAGACCAAATTACTCCTAATCATATTCTAAAAACTTCCCTTTACAATTTGGCGTATGAAAGAAAGGTAGTGATACCCATTTCCATAGAAATTACCACTTCACAACTATTGAAAGCACTAAAAATTAAAGAAGATGGTTGAATGGAAGTACAGTTGGCAGAACTCCTCAAACTAGAGGAAGACAGAGAGAAGGCTCATGGAGCCATGAACAATTGCTAGTAGATAGTCAAGCGATGGTTTGAAAAAAAGACTTCTAACCTAGAATTCAAAGAAGGGAGCTTAATGCTAAAGTATGATGCACGTACTACAAAACTAGGGCAACACACGAAATTTGAAGCACTGTGGAAAGGACTTTTTTGAATTAGTGCAAGCAAAGAAAAGAATGCATATGAGCTTGAAGATATGGAAGGAAACAATTTAGATCTATCAATGAATGGTATTAATCTAAATATTTTCCATTAAAATGCACAATTCTTTAAAAAAAATTAGCAGTTATATACCATACGTAAATATTTTGTAAATATTTTGAAATTTTGAGAATAAGAAAACCAAAGAGGAACACTAAAGAAACAAAAATTTCTATATTATATTCATTGAGAATTTACAATATAATGCATGTCCCAAGGCTCAAAATTGAACATGAATCTCTCTCAAGAAAAACCCAAAAGCAGTAGCGAGTAAAAAGAAGCAAAATGGAGGAAATGAGCAAAAAATAGTAAAATTAAGCCTCAAGTTGTTATAGTTGAAGAAAAGGGATCATTATCGGGTTTTGTTTCTTTTTCTTCTTCTTCTTCTTTAGTGTTTTTATCTACTAGGGTACAAAAAGAGGGGTGGAAACATAACACACACGAGCCACACAATACAGACCTAGTGTCTACTTGCCGTGAATCTACACCAGAAAGTTGAAGTGCTTGCTCTAGGAAATCCCAGGAATGCACTTCATGTTGTACTTCCATAGTAGAAAAATGGCTGTTGGCTGAGAGGAACATCGATGCGTCTCAACATTCATGGTGCAAAAATCAAAGAGGAAGGGAAATAAGGGTACATCTATGCTGAGGTCCATGTGCCTTCAAAGGTCCATAGCACTAAGAATACCAATGTCGAGGATGGCCACTTGCACTAGCTTGCTAAGCCCTTCCATCAGTGAAGTGTCAAACATCTTGTTGCAAAGTTCAATTATCATAGGATTAGAAATTTTAAATTGTAGTAGTGAGTCAACAAAGTTGGAAAGCATGTTGTAGTTTCTCTGAAGCTGGTTCTCATCGGTAATGAAGTCTATGTTGACTACCCACTTGAATGCTACCATGACGAGGTAGTCACATTTCTTCACCAGGCACTTGATTTGATCATTAGTGACCTCTCTTGCGAAGCAATGTTGCAGTCTCCATGGAAGGAGCCGAATAGGGGTACCTAAGCCAATAATTTTTTTGATAAAGTAGTGAATTATGGTGGAATGGGAATAAGTAGAAGGCTAGCTAACTTAAGAGACTATATGTTCAAATGAATGTTTCAAAAGGTGGCATAGCTATATATAGAAAAGGCAAGCTGGAAAACTCAACCAACAAAATGTCTATTTTTGGCTGGACAACAATAGAAGGTTTTAAGACAAATTGGAGTAAGGTACATAAATCATACAAAGGATTTGATGGAATGCCTTGATAAATAAATTTTGTCGTTGGGAGTAAATACTCTCATATGCCAATTGTTGACATGTTTCCTTTGCCATCATCAACGCCAACTAGCTTACTAATGAGAAAAGTAATGGATTAACATGCTAAGATATGACAAATTAATGGTCACATATTTTTAGGGGGTACCTTGCATCACTTCAGCATGTTCCACATGATGAAAAGCACACTTTTCGATGCAAAAAAATTATTTGTGAAAAGGCGAGAGAAAGAATGTACTAATTCCATGCTCTCGACATTCTTAGCATTCCCAAGGGATATAGAAATTATGTTCAAACATATTGTCCTGGTGGAAAAAATTAATTTACTAACACTAATGGCATAGTCTTAACTACATGCACAAGTAAGAGAATCAATTGCTCTCAAAAGTAGATTTATCTAAAGAAGCAAAAGGTAAGTGGTTGTTATCACTTGAGAAGATCTTTGAAACTTTCTCATACATTCATGGCAGAAGAATCTACCTCTAGCAGGTAAGCTATAGTTTCAAATAGAAGACCTAGTTACGCTGATGTTTCTGGGTGTTGCTCATTTTCCAATACCCCAACAACAGCAGAAGAATGACCATTTGAGCACTGTAGGAAAGTACAACCTAGTAAACACATCCAAAGAGAGGTGGTGCAAGATGTCACTAACAATGTTTTTGACCCTCGATTGTTAGCCAACCCTAAAAAACTTAGGGAAGATACATTTCAGAGGATGCTAGAGCATGAACCGTCTGAGGGTTCTATGTTTCGGCTCTAGAAAAATGGTCTACCAAAATTTATGCTTCTTGTTGTGCATCCATGCCTAGAGCTAGTTGACGCATGTGAAAAAAGGTTGAACAAAAATGCAGAGACCATTGAGAGCTATGGGGTTAGGATTACCATTTCGTCCAAAGCTATACGAGATATGCTATGTATACCTATGAGTTGGGGTGCTAAGCTTTTCAACGAAAAATCAATGGATTCCCTAGGAGAAGACATGTTTAGTAAAACAAATTTCTACGAGTGTGAGACAAACGAAATCCTATAGAGAGGACAGATTCACTAGCCTCTTTCACGCAAGAAATTCAAGAAGGATACACAGTCTGTGTTTTCAGTGTTGGCCTAGATTTTTGGCCTTGATGATGATGAAGAGGTTAATCATTTCTAGTTTGGCCTAGCCATAGCACTCAAAAGGGAAAGGAGCTAGAGATACTATGATTTTGCTGAAGTAATAGCTGGGAACATCAGGGAATAGCTGAAGAATTATAGCGTTCAGTCCAAATTCAGGTATTCTTTTACCTTGGTTCATTTACTTTTACATTAGAATTTTGAGTGGTTGGGGGGAATGTATTAGTTTCTAGGCTAGATGAAAGTGGCTATATCTAGCCAATTTATGTATGGACCCCTATGATTTAAAAGATAGGATATTATCATCAGTTTGCAAACAATTTTCTAAGGTCGGTACCCTAGGATTTTTTACCTCACCCCATTGGTTGTTTCTTTGAAGAGGTTATAGAATGGATAGAGGTCCCACCTATCCCATTGGATTATTTCTTGGGCAAGGATTTCATGTTTTTTAGTTTCATGGCTTGTGTTGGTATGGAGCCTGATCAGTCTCCAAGTGGGAGATTGTTGGTATGTGGCGATTGATCATGCTATACTATATAGCCCATGGTATACTGTACACCCCGGCCCCCTGTCCTTGCCCTCGAAAAGCGGGGGTTCAGGGGCGGCAACCCCCGAGAAAAAATTTCCTCCTACTTTTTTCGTGTGTTCACTAAAAAAGGGAAAAATCAATGAAAAAAGAAAAATCCTGATTTTGTAGAACCCAAAAATCTAGAAGCTTCTAAGCTTGTTAAAAAGGGGTTCGGATGGGTATTTTAATATGATGAAAAACACGATTATTCGCAAGATTGTAATAGGGTTTTTACTGGATAATAAAAGTATTGGATGGCTACGGTTTGGTGGATGTAGCCCAGATTGGGTGAACCACGTTAAATTCTTTGTGTTATGATTTATTCTGTGTATGTTTTAGTTTCTCTATTTATTAATTAAAATCTGCATTTAATTGTTAGATATCTGCCATCTCTAACCCTAACATGGCTATCCCGTGGAGGTTTTCTAACTCCCTAGATTTGTAACTAAGTGGTTTTTGTGCTATAGGCATGTTGCCAAGTAACCACCATCGACAAGATTTATGGTGCAGGAGGGAACAAAAAAAAAATTACGTTGTTCGTCTCTTGATTGATAAGAGTCAGGTAATACTAACTACATGAAAGGTTGAGGAGGAGATCACAAATTTAGTGGAAACCTTATGTTAGGTCCTCATTTGTGACAAGTGGAATTATCACCTTAATGGACTTTCCAATTTAAGACATGAGGTTAGGGAATATTTCTAAAGAACAAGGAACCCAGGTCGAGAAAGTGTGGAGGTACACATTGACCTGACTCACATTCTAGAAGAGTGGCCAAAATTGTTAAATTTCTATGAGCCACAAGCAAAGTATCAAAGGAATCTCCTGATGGGTAAGTCTCTTAATATGCAATTGAAGAAAAAACACAGGTTGGAAAGAAAGAGGTCAAATTTTTGGAGGTTCTGACAAGAGTTGTGTTGCCCCAACCTCTTAGTCAGACAATTCTCCGAAGATGATGAATTCAAGGAATTATATGACAAGGAGGCTAATTCTGACAACAACAATCCTAAGATGAGCCATGAGATCGACAAGGAATGAGTTCCACGTCAAGCTTCTAGACTATTGGATTGGACTTGAAAAACACTCACTCGTGCAATAAAGTGGTCCTAGCCAAAGCAATACAAAAGGTAGTATTTGCTGACTATGAGAGGCTAGACAAGAAATTAAAGAAGCACAAGGTAGAGTTGGAAATTGTAAGAGGAATAAATAAGCAAACTACAAAATGAGATATGAGCCAGTGAAGCTAAAGTGACCCACGTAAGGAAAATTCAAAGCCAAAAAGGAGACGCGTCTAGGTTGTTTGCAAATCATCGAAGTGAATAGGTCTAGCTATGCACTAAAATTGAAAATTTAAGAAGAGAGCTATATGATGCCTGATCCAAAAATTCTAATGATCTTCGAAGGATCTAGGGAAAAGTAGAAGATTCAAGGAAAGAAGTCAGAAGACTAAGCTCTGAATTCGCAAACACTCCTTAGGAGAAAATTCAAATGGAAGAAAACACATCAGCAAGAGAGGCTCGATTTAACCAAGAGTTGACTACTATTCAAGGATTTGGATCACTCCCTATAATGAAGAGGCTGATAGCTATGCATTAGGAGTGGATTGTAGCTGGTGTTTTTGTTCTGGGACCCACCTTACATTTTTTAAGGGATGTTTGAGAATTGAATGCCAAGGTTGGTCTGATGGCAGATCACTTTATGCAAAATGTTCATCCCGAGTGGTAGATTCCCAAAGATTCATCTCTAATTTGTACATCACTACTAACTAAGTCCTAGAAAGAGCAGGGATTCCTGATTGGTGGATTTCCTCCATCAAAGCCAGTGATATTATCAACTATCACAAGGTTGCAAAAAAATGTAAAAATTGTCAGATAGTGTTGAATAAGTGGGTCATTGAGATCAAGGACTTCAATGTCTCTGTTAGTTTTGGGTTGCCTCCTCTTCTTTCACCAAATGAATGTGCTAACAATGGAGTATGCCAATGATGCAATCCAACACAAGATCTAGACCTCAGCAAAACTTCCAAGTTCAAGTGCCATGCCCTGAATTGATGATGGTGAGCATTAGATCTATCCTCCTTCTCAACTCTATTATCACCTAGGAGCAGTTTCTTCCAAATAGGGGTTCATCTCTTTCAAGGATATTTTTGATCTCAAGCAAGCATACAGGAAGATCCAGACCCTTGTCCTACCAACTAATGAGGATTGGGAGGCTTAGCATGTCACTTTCATCAAACTCCAAGAATAGCCAGAGGCCTAGGTTTGTATCTCTACAAAGAGAAGACCCCTGTGAGTTGCTAGAACTATGAAGCATTTTTTTCCTTAGTCATTTTCATTTTCAGCTTGTATAAATGTTTTTAGTTTCGGGTGCACCTGCGCTCAAGTAGAATTATCAGAAAGATGTGTAATGTGCCACGTGGTGGCTGCACAACTTTTAACTTTCATCTTCCTTTTAGGAGAGAGTTCTAGACACATGTTGACTCATCAGGCATTTTCTTGGGAGCTATATTCATGAGCTCAAAAGTTTCCACCTTGTTGACATGTCACCTCTTCACCACAGGTAGATTGTGTCTCCTACAAAGGGATATGTTTGGGGAGTTTTTTAGAGTTTGCTGGCCTATTTCTTTTCTTGTTTTTTGGGATGGAAATCTTAATTCGATGCTTTAGGGTGATGTTATTGGTCAACTAGACCTTTTGTTAGGCTATTGTTTCCATGATTTGACCATTTACACACCTTTTTCTTTCCTAAATATCTAAAGGACATTAATGTAATAGCTGAAATTAATGAGAAAATATCATTGCAACCTAAGGATTTAGGATCACATTGCAAGCTATCAAATATGAACATCTGGCAGCAATTACCTTTATGTTGAGGTGGTTCTTTTTCTTCTTTTGATGGCTATACAAGGAGGGAAATGACACAAAAGGGGGTTGGACTTGAAATTGCAGTTTCTTTGTTAAGAAAAGTTTATTTAGTTTTCTTAGGGTTTTTTAGAATTATTCTCAAAAGCAAAGTTGTATCTAACTTCTTTTCTTTGACATGTGTTATATCTATTAAGGTTTAAAATATTGTTGGATTGGAATCCGACCTCTATTTCAAAGTTTATTTGATATTTAAAAGGACAAACTATTGAGGGGAAGTTGCTGAGACTATGTATGTATGGCCTTTTTCAATCTTTATTTCTTTATATTATCATTTTGAATGAAACATCATGTCTTGCAAGCTAAATCTAGATAGTTTAAGTAGCTCATTTCCATGTTGTATGCTCATATGATAGAGTAGTAGCTTAAGAAAATTGGATTATGTCATTAGACCTCTCTATTTTTCTAAAGTTGTTTTGTCATGTTATACTATATTAGGAGGAAGAGTTCATATGATTTATGGGATATTGTTCTGTTACTCATAAGAAATCTTTTTTTTTTATCATACCTTAATGAACACTTCCTCCAGAAAGATTTCAAAGTCTACATTGTGCTTGAAGTTAGCCTTTTTTGTTCATTCTCTTTCCAACAATGAAGGATTGTGGAACTCTATGTCTAATTATATCACTCAAATGAATGATTTGGGTTAAAATTTTGTAAAATATTTAGTGAATCAGCTTTTATGTTTTATGTTTACATTTCCTTCTCCCCTTATCTCCAAACCCCAAAGAAGAGTCGACTTTATATAAAAATCATGGAGGTATTCAGTGAGAAGCAATTTGTCGCCCACTCACTGAATTTCCCATAAGACTGTCAAAGAGGTGCAAGCTTTGATGATCAACAACAATATTGCAGCAAAGATATACTAACCCCAAATTCATAGATCCCTTATTTGTTTTAATTTTTGGGGCAACCCCTTTACCTTTAATGATGTAGTTTCATTTTGGAACATATGACTTGACATAGGGCTTTCTGAATAAGCTGTCATGCCTTTCTTATGATTAACATTGAATATTTTCTACTTTAAAGCTATTGTTCACAAGAATGGTGTTAGCAATTACTTTAAAATGGGGACACATATCGACACCCATGTTTCATTGTGTGATTTTCTTTCTTCTTGTCATGTGTCCTTTTCTTGGTGGTGTCAATAGGATTGATTTCCTTCGAGAGTGATATTTCTCAATGTATGAATTTTTTCTTAGTGGTAATGCTACATGTTACATTCCATAAGTTGTCATTCTCTTATTCTATATTTATCCTCTCTTGGAGAAATTAGCCATGATGATCACTAATAAGAGACCTTATATGAACTAAGTGAAGTCCCTTTGAAAAAACCATTATCCGCAACCATGTTCATAAGTTTTTAGAAAAATGCAACTTCTTAACCTTGTGAAGCTCAAACCCCTCCCTTCACAGCCACCAAGCATAACACACCTTGCTTGCTAGTAGAGCCTTTCCCATGTTCATGAGTGATTAGCATAACATAATTTATTAGGCCTTGTAAAGCACAAAGTTCCATATTTGTGTGCCTTACTCAAGTTCTCAAGAGGATAGATTTGATATGGTATGAGAGCCTAATAATATTCTCTCATTTTCCACCCTTTGGGGGCTCACCTAGTGTATGGCCTAAGGTTCCATTAGCGTGTGTGAGCGTATGTGTCATTTTCCTTAGAGACATTGAATTCTACTTGTGAATGTATTTGACAAACAATCTAGACTTGATCTACATCGAGTTAGACAAACAATCAATGTTTGATCCACCTTCTCCTCTTCTAGGCTTTGATGTGTTATGATTGAGTATCTTTTTCATTGTTGTATACATATGTATCTTGAATTTCTACTTTAGTGTGATTTTTATGTGCAGTCATACTCTCACTAAAGTGGGGGCTAAATGTAGTGTAGGAAAAAGTATCCATTTTTCACACTTAATTTAAGAATAATTAATAATAAAGTAAGCTAAATTATTCCTTAATTTACATTTGTTGTAATATGTATTTTACATATTAACATTAATTTTAGGACCCTATTAAATAAAATGGACCAAGTTGTGCTTTAATGTGGTGTTCTAAAGTGCATCTTTATACTTTCACACTCATCTATGGCTTTATTAATTAATTGAGGTTAATTTTTCTTTAATTGGCCCCTTTTGTTAATGCCACAACACAATATTTATAATTGGATAATGTGTGTCCTAGGTAAGTGACCTAGGACCCATTTTTCGAAGGGCGAATGGGTTATCACTTAGGTCTAAGACCTAAATTTTTATTATGTTTTTGATAGTATTTCAATGATTTCAAATGTATATTCACATGTCGACTTGTTTTATTTGAATTTTGCAAAATCAATGTTACATATGTATAAATATAAGGTCATTTTCACTATGTTTGATCCTAAAATTTTCAAGTGACCATTCCTATAGAAATTTTATGAAATCAAGGGAATTACAAGGAATTCAAGGGAAGATTTAGTGAAGAATTATTATAATAACCAAGATCTTATTATCATGTCAAAGTCATCTTGCATCATGCATGTTATTTGAGCTAATATGTTGATGTAGTGTTCAAGATCCGTTCAAGCATTCAAAGGAATTGTTTCAAATCAATTTCCAAGATCAAGATCCACATCCATTAAATCCATTCCATGCAATTTTTAGATCCACATTCCAAGGTGTATCTAATGGTTTGACTTTATGTGGAAGATCTCTTAAAGAGAAAAATTGTAAAGTTGTCAAAGTTGCATTTGTTGTCACAATTCTTGCAATTTCATGGAAACTCACCTATATGATTTATTTCTGACTATCCAACTATGAAAATTAGGGATCTAGGATTGTAGACATAGGGAAAAAAACCCAAAAAACATTTTTAAAGAGCCCTACCCAGGATCCATTCACCATAAGGTGAATGAGTCCTTAGTTAGCTTTAAAAAATCACTTTTGGTGACTAGTACACAACACTTTCCCTTTCTTAGATATGTAATTTGACTTCTAGTTCCATCAATATTGAGCTTAATTTGTTAGATGCACTTTATAGCTTTCATTTTGAAGTTTCTTTGCTATTTTTAATCTTTCTCCCCATAGTGTTGTTTAGTGGGGACCCTCGACCTTGCAAAAAAAGGAAACTTGTAAAGTCACACTTTGGCTTCATTCACCACAAGGTTGTTAGTTAATTCATTGTGTACATCTCATTTCCTAAATGAAATTGGAGAAATAGGTTCATCATAGCCCCTTTGGTATCAATGCTCATTTGAAATCAAACTATTTTTCTTCACTTCAATAAGTAAGAAAATGAATCATGGAATATTTATCTCTCAAAAAATTATGCAAAAAGGATTTTGGAAAGGTTTAGAATACACAATTTTGCACCAACACCAAAAACCACGTGTCTAAAATTAAGTAAGGAAAGTTGTAGCATCAATTTGAATCTAGCTTTGTATAAAAGTATGGTTGGAGTTTTAATGTTTTTGATAACTAGACCGGACATTATGTACATAGTAGGATTTATTTATGTATTTCTGGAGACTCCAAATGAGAGAAATTGATAAGAAAGTAAGAGGATTTTAAGGTATGTTAATTAAATTAAAGGATATGTTATTTGTATATTATAAAAAATGAGATTAGGCTTGATGCATAAATTGATAGTGATTGGGCAAGAATTGTTGATGATATAAAGGGCACATTAGGATATGTTTTGTACTTGGGCTTAAGAGTCATTTCATGGGCTTCCAAGAAGCAACCCATTGTTTCCCCGTTTTTTAGTGAAATTTGAATATAAACAACAAATGCTAAAACATGTTAGGCTATTTGGCTATAGGAAATCTAACAAGACTTGAAAGTGGAACAAAAATATGGTACAACTATATTTTGTGACAATATATCATCAATAGTCTTGACAAACAAGAAAATATTCTATTGATGAAGTAAAAATATTGAGATCAATTTTCATTTCAAAAGGGAGTTGGTTGAACATCGAGAAATTAAATTCAAGTACTATAGGTCCGAGCAACAACTTGCAAACATTTTCACAAAGCCACTTATTCAAGACATTTTTGAATTCCTAAGAAGTAGTTTTGGCATCATGCATAGAATAGAAGCATATATGAAGCCATTTGAATTTTCTTCAAAATTTATGTAGAGCGAGTTTGAGAGAGATCTACATTTGAAAAATGTAGCTCTATAAATATAGTATGAGCATGAAAGTGGCTCAAGGTTAAGGAGGAGCATTTGGAATTTATTTTTCTCCTGATCCTATCAAACAACAACTTGCTAGAAATATTTTTGGGGTCTTCATTCCTTCTTTCCCATTGATGCTAACTATAGAAGTTAATGTTATTGGAAATGAACTAAATATTGGTAGATTAATTTGAAAATAAGAGGGAATTTTTTGCAGAGACAATAAGGGACAAAACAAAAGAATGTTTTTCAAGAGTTGTAAGTTTATTTTGTGAAAAATAGTGTGCAGTTCTAGATAGAGCATTGGCACATTGCAACTCTAAATAGCTATAGAAAGATTAGTTGTCAACATATCCTAATATGATTATAGACCTTTTCTAAATGATATTGTTAGGTTAACTCAAAAGTATGATTTTTGAGTGTTGTTTGTCTCCAGTTGTTTCCATAGTTCTTTTTTCTTTGTTTCAATAGAGCTACAACCTCTATGTATATTGTTTTTGTTAGAATTTTGATCAATTAAATTGGTTTGTAGTTGTGTTCTGCACCTGTAGTTAGAGTTTTATCCCATCACGAGAATTAGGATATGCACAAAATATTACCTGTATAAGCCCGAAGGGTAAAATTTATATTTTGATCACCTACTAATTATAACTTTGAGGAAGCTTTGTCTAACTATATCATATATTTACTTATCTTCCAAAGAATTTTTTTCACTTTTCCATTAAGAGATGATATATTTTAAGGCACCAATCTCTGTAAAAATTGCAAAGTTTAATTATTTCCTTTCCATAAGTTTTGAATCCTTGAGAGGCAACTGTTAAGAGCTGAAGCCCAATGGAGACATATTTTTCTCCAATTGTTTGTCTATTCACATTCTTCTTTGGTGTGAAACATAACATTAAATATGCTACACTTCTCATTGTAAAGTTGTTGTTGAGAATAATAAAATTCCTCTGCTCAGTGTGGATGTAGCCATATTTTGGTGAACCATGATAAATGCTGGTGTCTTTTTTTTATTGTGTTTTTCTTATCTGTAATTACTTTGTTTTCTGCATCTTTGTTTTTTAATCTTCCTTTATTCAAAATTGGTATCAGAGCTGTATGGTGAGAGTATAGCTCATTGGGAAATCGGTGTTGAATTTCCTAAGTTATAGAAGAAGCAAAGATAGAGAAATTCTTGGGTCAGAATTTTGGTTTGTGGAAGGTGTAAATGGAGTCATTGCTCATAAAACAAGATCTTTCACTCACGCTTGATGGGAAAGCAAAGAAGGAAAGTTCGATGCTAGATGAAGAGTGGGAGAAGCTGGAAAAGAAGGAAAAAGCTATGATTTTCCTCTCGTTGTCTAGTAACATATTGTTTAATATTTTAGCAAAAAAGACTTTGAAATAATTGTGTGAAAAAATTTCCTCAATGTATTAGATGGCTT
Source organism: Sequoia sempervirens (assembly GCA_007258455.2). Lineage (NCBI taxonomy): Eukaryota > Viridiplantae > Streptophyta > Pinopsida > Cupressales > Cupressaceae > Sequoia > Sequoia sempervirens. The sequence continues at coordinate 680,302,441 of VDFB02000003.1, forward strand.
CAACATTTAATAAAATATTTATTATGAAGCTCCTTAGGTTATATAACCTAAAAAATGAAAGAAGGTGGAATTGTGTCCAACCACCTTAATGAGTTTAACACATTGGTTACCTAATAAGTTTCAGTAGGCATTAGCCTAGATGATGAGATTAAAGAAATTTTATTATTGTGTTCACTACCTAATAGTTGGGAGGGAGTTGTTATGGTTGTGAGTACTTTAATGGCTTCTAAAAAAAAGTTGAAGTTTGACAATGTTGCAGCTACACTCCTTAGCAAAGATATGTGAAGGAAGAACTAAGAAATCTCTTCCGATGAAGCCATAACTGTTGTTAGTAGAGGAATTCCTCGACATAGAGGCAAAGAAAATAATAGGAGATCAAAATATATGAAAAGATCTAAATCCAATGGTAGAATTGGCGACTATTAGTTTTGTGGTAAGATTGGTCATACTAAAAAAGATTGTTATTCCTATAAGAAGGCACAAGAGAAGGTTAAAAATAGTGAGGCTAATGTTGTCTATGAACACAATGATATTGTTTTGGTTTTTTTCGTAAGTGAAATAACTTTAGATAATTTGTGGGTTTTAGATTCAGGTGCATCTTTCCATGCCACCTCTTGTACGAATGTCTTCTCAAATTATCAAGAAGGACAGTTCGGGAATTTTTACTTGGGGGATAAAAAATCATTGGAAATCATTGGTAAAGGTGATGTTCTATTACAATCCAAGAATGGAAGCAAATGGTTTTTGCAAGATGTTAGACATGTTCCAAAACTTAAGAAGAATCTAATTTCTACAAGCCAACTTTTTTCACAAGGCTACTATACTTCTTTCTTTCAGATTCATGGAAAGTTATTGAGGGTGTCTTGCAGATTACCAAAGGAGATAGAGTGGGGACATGTGCAGGATCATGATGGGACAAAAAGTGGCAATATGATGGGTTTGTGTAGGGTATGTGGTTGACGACCTTTTTTTCACCAAAAATTGATGGAATGAAAAGGGTTTTTAAAGGAGATTCTCAGCTTTCCACCAATATAAATTATTCTTTACTCTGAATTTAATAAATAATTATTATTAATTTTCTATTTAAATTATTATTAAAGTCCTGATCAATAGGATGATTGAAAAACATATATAGCTTTCAAATGGTATCACATTTTTTGAATCCAAAACATGTGTCACATTCTATGCTTCATATATTACAGGATTAAAAAAAAAATTTGAATTTCATGAAGTTTCGACCAAGTTAAGGTGGTCAGACATACGATTTTTTATATTTTTTAAAATTTGTAATAAAAAAATCATAATTAATTATTTACTTGGAAAAAAATTACAAAAAGATATGCATCAAATCGGGACATGAGTCCTCTACTTATATCTAAAATCTTATAAAAATATATTATCATTTTATTGTGGTTAGGTTGGTCAGACAGACACCTACTTCTAATTTTTTCCCTAAAATTTAAGTACTACTACATTGAAAGTTCAAATTTTCACCAATTATATTTTTTTTCTTTTTAAATAAGCCTAGTAGTTTAGAAACTACATTAAATTTTCTATAGATTCTATTGTTATATATTTTTTAAATAATATAGATAACTTATTCAATTTTTTATGTCAAGTTTCCTAACTCTGATTTTTTTGAATTTTTTGCCACTTAAGGGCCTATTTTTTCCATGATGATCTTGCACATACCCGTGGGCAGTTTATATGTTTTTGAGAATGACTCTCAAGTGGGAGCTTCTATGGCACTGACGGATAGTGAGACTATTCTTTGGCACCAATAACTTGGACATATGAGTAGGAAAGGCCTTGAAGTGATGATGAAAAGAGATCAGTTACCGTGTTTGAAGTCCATGGATTTGGAATTTTGCCAACATTGTCTTTATGGAAAACATAAGAGGGTCAACTTCTTGAAGATGGGTTGTGCAAAGAATACCTCACCTTTGGAGCTTGTTTACTCAGATGTCTTTGGACTAACTAAGGTAACCTCTCTTAGACGGGCTAACTAATTTGTAACTTTCCTTGATGATTGCACTAGCAAGGTCTGGATTTTTATGCTTCATAGGAAATTTGAAGTCTTTAGTAAATTCAAAAAATTTAAAGCTTTAGTTGAAAATTAGAGTGGGCATAACATTAAATGTTTACAAATGGATAATGGTGGAAAATTTTGCTCACTAGAGTTTGATAATTTTTGTGTGGACAAGGGTATTCAAAGAATCAAAGTTTTTCCTTTTACACCTCAAGAAAATGGGGCTACAAAGAGGTTAAATAGAATGATTTTGGAAAAAGCATAATGTATGCTTTCCAATGCTCGATTGGGAAAAGAGTTTTGGGTTAAAGCTTGTAGTACAATAGTTTATTTAATTAACTGAATCCCTTCCTCTAAGTTGGATTTTGGTATTACAAGGGACGAGTGGCTTGGAAAGTGAATTTCCTATTCACATCTTTGGGTGTTTGAATGTGAAGCTTTTGTACATGTCCCAAAGGAGAAAATGACCAAGTTGGATCCCAAATCACAGAAGTATATTTTTGTTGGGTATGGTGAAGATCAATTTGGGTTCAGTTTGTGGAGACCAGTTGATAGGAAAATAATTCATAGTAGGGATGTGGTTTACAATGAACACTTTTTTCCAACTCAACACATAGAGGGGATAGAACACAAAGAGTACATACCTATCTCTACTATGACAAATAAATCATTCAAAAAATAGACAATGCCTCAGGGAATTGCACATTCTCCTGCATAGTCTTTCATCTTTCCTCTTCACAGATTTAGAGCCCACACTAGTCTCATCCCTAGATAGTGATTTAGAAAGGTCATACAAAAACATTACTTATCTACCTTGTTTGGCAGGGACCTTAGGGGCTACAAATGCTAGTATGGAAGGACAAATTGCTAATGAAACATAATTATATCACAATGCAAATAATACTAGTCATACTTTGTTTGACTATCCTCCACGTGAGGAACATGACACCCCTACAAGCATTATTTGATAGACAAAGTTGTGGGTAGAAAATCCAAACTTGTTTCTTGATGTGCAAAACATAAGTAATGCACAATACACAACCAAGTAAATGGAGTCATCATCTGAAAGACACCTCTCTTTGCCACGGGTAGAAAGGCTAGATGTGGTCTTTGACAAAAACTCGTAATTGGTCTACCATCCTCCTCCATTCTATGTGGACCCAAAATAGCCTTTTGAGAGTGATTCTACACTACCTACAAAAGTCTTTACATAGCCCATAAACTCTTCAATTTGAATGCAGGATTTTGGAAATAAATCATTGTTTTCTGGGAAAGACTATACAAATTCTCTACATAGCAATTCTCAATTTTTGTTGCCTCAGCCAATTGGTGTGTAGGGTCAGAACATTCATAAATTTGCATAAGCACAAGGAAATGTGTTGATGTAAGGGACTGAGCAATAGGGAAGTGTATAGAGGAAAAGTTATGAGGCCACTGTTTAGAACAAAGATAATTTGCAAAGTCAAATAGAAAGTGTTCAAGATCAGTTACACAGGATGAATCTGGATGATTCAAATTTGCAATAGGAGGGTCCTCATTTAAGAAGTTCTAGCTGGGAGAGGAGATGTCCTTCTAAGTTTTCAAATTATGAATTGTTGTATTTAGAGGAGGCTAAGCCTGAACTATTCATTTATGATCAACCTAAACCAACTACTTATAAATAGGCTTGCAAGACAATTGATTCTATGAAATGGAAAGAGGTGATGCAAGATGAAATGAGTTCATTGTAGCTAATAATACTTGGGATTTAGTGTCGCTTCCACCTAATTGAAGACCCTTGAACAATCGTTGGGTATACAAGTTGAAAGAGGAGGATGCAAGCGAGAAACATTATCATGCCTGATTAGTTGTCAAGGGGTATGATCAATAGAAAGGAATAGATTTTAATAAAAAATTTACCCCAACTATGAGAATGACCACACTCTAGGTAGTTTTGAGATTGGCTACCATTTGGGATCTTTAATTTGACAAGTTGGATCTCAAGAAAACTTTTCTACTTGGTGATGTTGATGAAGAGCTGTACATGGAGTAGTAGAAGGATTTAAACAATAGGGACAAGAACATCTTTATTACAGGTTGAAATATAGCTTGTGTGGACTCAAGTAGGGCCCACACCAATGGTATCTCAAGTTTGATCACTTCATGATTGAGCAAAACTTCTTAAGGTGTGAATCTGATCCTTATGTCTCTTATAAGCAACTTTCTAATTGTGAGTTTGGTATTCTCTTGCTCTATGTTGATGACATGTTGGTAGCCAATACTAGTACAAGCATTGTTTCTAAGTTGAAGGAACAATTAGTTAAGATATTTGCTATGAAAGACTTAGGTGAAACCAAGAAGATTCTTGGAATGACAATCACTAGGGATTGATGAAATAAGGAGATCATGTTATCACAAAAGGCATACATTGACAAGGTTATAGATAGATTTTGTATGACTACTACGAAGGTTGTTTTTACTCCTCTTGCTGCCCATTTTCCTTTATGTTCGGATTTGTGTCCGAAAACACAAGAGGCTAAGGATTTTATTGAAGATATTCCTTATAAATCTGTAGTTGGTAGTATTATGTATGCTATGGTCTCCACTCATCCCAATATTTCTCATGTAGTAGAAGTTGTGAGTATGTTCATGAGCAATCCTGGGAAGCCTCATGGGAAGTGGTCAAATGGATATTAAGGTATCTTAAAGGCACTTCTAATTATGCTTTATGTTTTGGTGGCAATAATGTACAACTGCAAGGTTTCACTGATTCTAATCTTGGTGAAGATTTAGATAAGTGAAGATCTACTACTGGCTATTTTTTCATGTTTGTTGGAGCTACCATTAGTTGAGTCTCGAGGCTACAACATTTCATTGCTCTTTCTTCTACCGAAGCTATGTATATGGCTCTTTCTGAAGGTGCTAGGGAGATGCTTTGGTTACAACAATTGTTTAGTGATTTCAGACGTCAACAAAGTGATTATGTTATGTTTTTTGATAGTCGTAGTGCCATTTTTATGGCTCACAATCATTCATCTTAGCGTTGTTCTAAACATATTGACATACCTACACATTTCATTCGTCATGTGATTGAAGAGGGCAAATTATGAGTTGCAAAAAGTGACATAAAGGTCAATCTAGCAGATATATTGACCAAGGTTGTTCCCAAAGAGAAGTCCAAATGCACCAGGACTTCTCTTGGTCTGGTTAAGAAGAAGTGAAATACAATTTAGAGCAGGGGAATGTTTGGCGAGTTTCAGCATCTATTGGCATTCAAGTGGGAGATTGTTAAGAACTGAAGCCCAACAGACACATTGATTTCCCTCCAATTGTTTGTCTATGCACATTCTTCTTTGGTTTGAAATGTAACATTAAATATGTTGCACTTCTAATTGTAGAGTTGTTGTTGAGAATAATAAAATTCGTCTGCTCAATCTAGATGTAGCCATATTTTGGTGAACCACGATAATACTGGTGTCTTTTTCTGATCATGTTTTTCTTATCTGTAATTACTCTATTTTCTGCATCTTTGTTTTTTTCTCTTCCTTTATTCATAACAACCACACTGACAATACAGGAAGATCAAAAGAATATGCCATTTGTTACCAATATTTGTAAATGACCACTGTTTAACCCTAACCCCTATTAGATTCTATATCTGATAATTTTCATTAGATATTCGATAGATTGAACCAATTGATATAGGTTTACAAAACACTAAAGCAATGGTAGATAAACATGCACTAGAAACACATCTAGACAAAATTTTATATTAAAAGAGTTAACACATTCAGATCTCGACCTTTGATGTTTTAAAGATTACTAAAGGAAATGAATAAGGACACAGATCGTAGGGAAATACATTTCTAACGCGCACGTTAAACGCAACTGAATGGTTATCAGAAAAAATTAACTGTTGGATTGAGAGTTAACAGAAAGAGAGTTTGAACTCCTTTCTACTGCATTTTAGTTTTACGATAGACACTATGAGAGAAGGCTTAACTTAGAAAATGAATTAATTTATAAAAACTTAACTACAAAAAGTACACCATGAATGAGAACCTCTCAAAAAGAGATCATGACTGAAAATGCGCTTCCCCCAAATATTCAAAATCAAAAACATTTTTGTGATTCCCACTTCGGTACAAATAGCTACACATCTAGAAAGGATCACCCCTAAATTGATTGCTACCACTTGTTTTCTCAGGTACCTATCATTCTTTAATATTAGAAACATAAATAATTGAACATTTTAGTGGCACGTGTTGGAGTGGAGCATATGATCAAATGATAAAAAATTGATCAGTTGAAGATTAACCAAGTTAATCTAAGTTCCACATGTTTCTCGAACCACTAAATATGTAAGTTATTGGTTTGGCCTTTCAGAGTTCTAAAGAGCCACAAATTGAACATGAAAATGAAAATCACGGATAAAAAATGATGTCTTATGTACTGTGATTGTAACCACGACTCCCTATTGGATGCCCATGGTTTTTAGAGGATAAGTAAAATTGTGTCGTAGGTGTCCACTGAGTAATGTGTACCATCTATATTATGTGACTTATTTTTTATTAGTTCATGATGACGATGCATAGCAATCTTTCATTTTTTATTATTTCTCTCTAGTGCCCATGGTTTCGTATAGAATGTTCACTTGTTTCTTATCCCCCTATGTATACCATCTGTTATGTGACTTACATCTCATTAAATCATGGAGGATAATTATGGCAATTTTTCAATTTTGATATTTCTAAACAAGTGACGCGAGCGTCGAGTTCCTGCCAAGAGGTAAAAGTCATGTAGCTATGAGTTACAAAAAGTTTGGAGAGAGCAAATAGGAATATAAAAATATTTAAAATGTGTAGAATGCATGGGGAATGTGGTCCATGGGGACATGTGAAATGGCAAAACTTGTGGACGGATGCAAGGGTTTTTTTTTTTTATGGGTATCATGCATGCGTGGGGTTTTGTATACGGAAGCAAGAATGCATTATAAATTTTTATTAATTTTTGAATGCAAACAATCAGAAACATTTGTAATGCATGAGACATATACGAATACATGTATCCACGTGTGCACAATGTACAAAAGAGTGAGATGCATAGTTGGCATGTGAACGACTCTTAAAGCAAGAGGAGACGCAGTTCACATTTATATTATTAAATGAAAGAGAGTAGGAGAAATAAACTATTTATGACTAGTGCAATGTTTTTTTTTTAAAGAACCTGTTGATTGAGAAATTCATTAGTCATTTTAAATGGAACAAAGTTTTGATGTAGAGATATTTGTAATTGAGTTATTTTAGTTTATCATATTACAATATGCAAGTGCTAAAAGGAACAGTAGTATTAGGTGGAAGATTGATAGGGGTAGCTAATTTGAGTATAAACTTTTGTAACATTAATGAATTTTTTTTTTTTTTTTAATATAGCATAGAGATTAGTATTATATGAAGCTATTGATTTTATTATAAATAAGATTTAAATCCTATGTATTTAATATGATAAGATATTTTCGTATATAGAACAATGCAATTATATTACAGTAAATTGTTAGATGAATGACTAGAAAGCTATTGATTTTATTATAAATAAGATTTTAATATTGTTTATGTAATATGAATAAAAATTTGTTATTATATAATAAACAATAAGTAATTTACAAAAATATAATAAAGAACCTTACTACCTAAGAGTAAATTTGTGTATATATAACATAAAATGTAATAGTTAACTTATGAAAATGTAATAAATGAAATAAATATTACAATAAAATCTTGGATGAAACTGTACAAAGGTATTGATTTTATTAGAAATTAGATTTGAATGTTGTTAATGAATTACAAATGAATATTTTTTTATGTAAAATTAAAAAAAAAAAAAAATTGGAAAGATATAAAGAATTTTATTAGGTAAGATAAAATGTAAGTACAATAAAATAATAAACATGTTTGTAGCAGTTGGCATGTAAACATTAAATTATTATAATAATCTATAGTACAAGATTCTTACAATGTTTGTAACAATGCGTGAAGCGTTAAGTAAACATGGAGACATGTAGACATTTAGCAATGTGCACAGAATGCACAAAAGAGTGAAAAGCATCGACGTCACCAAAGCAACCCTGAAAGCGTGGTGAAACTAAAATTGCATTTGCAGTATTAAATGAAAGAAAACAAGATAAATAAACTAGTTAGTATGAGTGCATATATGAAAGGAAAGCATTAAAATATGGATCCATGTAAAGACATATGCATGCATAGATATGTACATGTGTCCATTTAACTTGGTATGTTAAGAAGAATCTATATATTCCTGCATCCATAAAGCTAGAGATGTTAGAAACAAGTTACAGGTTAAAGAAGAAGTAGGAAAACATTATGGACTAAAAGAAAGCAAAAATACATTAGTGTTTGTGGAACAAGTGTATAAAGTATATCTAATAATGCATTTGGATGCATGGATACATGTAACTATTTGTGAAATCTGAATAAACATTATAGTCTTGGAGGAATTGTCATATGTGCTTTTACGAATCTATAAGAAACAAGATATAGAAAAGACGTTTTGAGAAGAACTCTTCAAAACAACTATATTTTAACAATGAGACTCAATTTGCATTTGCAGTATGAAATGAAAGAAGACAGGGAAAATTAACTATTTATTAGCAATGCATATATCGAAGGAATGCTTAAATGTATGGATGAAGGTAAACATAAATGCATGCATCTATGTGTACATGTGTCCATGGAAGTTGGTAACTAAACAAGAATGTATATATGCCTATGTGGAGAAAGCTAGAAAATGTGTGAAACAATTTGCATTTGACAGATATAAAAAGAACATTTATGATCGAAACAAAAGAATCATACATTATTGTTTTTTGACCAAGTGTAATAAGGAAATGCAACAGTGCATTTGAATGCATGGATATATGGGAATATTTATGAAAATTGACTATACATTTTAGCCTCCAAGAAACTGTGATATGTGTTTTTAGGTATCTGCAATAAATAGGATATAGTATAAAACGTTTTCAAAGGAAGTCCTGAATACAACTCTATGTTCTCATAGTTATTTTCAAATCCCTCAATGTTTAATTGCATAACCTTGATATTTTTTCCAATTTTTCCTTTGGTATGGTGTGAACTCTGTTCTAATGGATGAAGGTATATTTGAGCTATAGATAGATAAAGATATGTAAGGGTGGTAAAGAAGTATGAGTGATGTAAGTGCAACAAAGAGAAGGAATTGAGAGAATAATGTGATGCAAGCAAGGTATATGAATGCCTTATGGAAAGTATTGGATATGCGAAGGAACGATATGTGAAATTGGATGTGAGAATGAATGGAATGTAAATTATATGAATTTATCATTTTCGAGCTATACACTTAAAATTAAATGCAAGATAAAAAAATTTGAATGGGTGAGCTGGATTGAGGAAAAAAAGGAATGCAAGACATTGGTACGATGGAAGAGAAGCATATAAATGTATTTTGAAATGTATTTGATTTAAGAAGAAATGATGTGCACAGGTGGAAATGGAAATGAGTGGATTCAATAGGGTATGAAATCAACTTTTGTTCCAAGAAAGGGTGCAGGAATGTGTATTTTGTTATTGGTTATGCTTTTTAAAATCATCATAGGGCTGAGTGTCTCAATACAAATACAAAAGAAAGACTGGTGTCTCATTTCTCACTCTCCTTTGGACTAAACAAAGTTCCAAGATCCTTGAGCCTCCTTGAAATGTGACAAGAGATGAATAGATATAAAAATATAATATTAGTACCTTTACATAGGTGCATTTCTACATTTGCAGTTACAAATTTCCTTGATGACCTTATCGACAAAGCAAAAATGTATTATTATTTTGTTTGAAGTATTCAATGGAAATAATCTTAAACATTTGTAACAATGCTCGAGGTAAACATGTATACATGTATCCATGTGCACAAAATGCAAAGAGTGAAAAGCATACATGACATGTGAACGAGAAATTTGAATGTAAAACAGTAAAATCAAGTAGGAATTCAAATCTGTAAAAGCATAGTGATGCTCAAGTAGCATTTGCACAAGGAAGCAAAAGGGAAACAGGGAAAACAAGTTATATACCAGCAAACCATATATCAAAGGAATGCATAAATATTTGGATCCTTGTAAACATTTGTACATGGATGGATGTATAGATGTGTCCATGTAATTTGGTGCACAAAGAAAAATCTATAAATGCATGTGTGCATAAAGCGAGAAATTCTAGGGACAATTTGCATTTGGAACATATAGAATATTGTTTTTTGAGCAACTGGATAAAGGATACCTAATGATCCATATGAATGCATGGAAACATGTAAATATTTGTTAAATCTGATTACACATAAAAGGCTTGAAGAAACTGTTATACGCGCTTATAGGGATCTGTAATAAACAAGGTTTAGAAAAGACATTATGAAAATAACTATTGAATACAACTATATTTTTATGAGTGTCATTTTTGAAGCCCTTAGTGATTATTTGCATAACCTTGATATTTTCGTCATCTTTTTCTTTGTTTGGTATGGTGTGAATTTTGTTGTGATGGATGAAGGTATATTTGAGGTGTAGATAGATAAAGATATGTAAATGTTAAAAAGAAGAATGAGTTATGGAAGTGGAACAAAGAGAGTGAATTGAGAAAAGGATGAGATGCAAATAAGGTGTATGAATAAGTTATGAAAAGTATTTGACATGGGAGACAAGGATATGGGATAGTGGATATGAGAATGAATGCAAATGTAAATGGTATGAATTTATCGTTTGCAAGTTATATGCTTACAATTAAATGCAAGAAATGAAAATTTCAATGAGGGAGCTGGATTTAGTGAAAAAAGGTACGCAACACATTGGTATGAGGCAACACAAGCAAATAATTGGATTTTGAAATGCATTTGATTTGAGAAGAAAGGATGTGGAAGGGTGGAAATGGAAATAAATGGAATCAATAGGGTATGAAGTTATTATTTCTTGCAACAAGGGGTGGAAGAATGTCTAGTTTGGTATTGGTTATGCTTTTAAAAATCATCATAGGGCTGAGACCGCCAATATAAACACAGTAAAAAGATGCATGTTGCATTTCTCACTCTCCTTCATATTGAACAAGGTAGTGAGATCCTTGAGCTTCCTCGAAATGCAACAATAGAAGAGTGGATATAAAAATATAATGATATTTATGAATAGAAGAGTCAAAACAGAAGGCAAAGTGGAAGTTCTTATGCATATAATATGGAAAAAATAAATATGGAAGAACATAAAAATAGAGAACATGTAAATACTAATGGAGTGGAGAACATTAAATACACGGAGGAATTAAAACGTAGAGCTAATTACAAATATATGCATGGATGCATGAACAGACACATGTAAACACAGAGAACAACACTAGATGAAGAAGTGGACATATGAACACATGTATACATGGATGTATGCATATTTGGATATACGTACAAATGCGTATGTTACATGGAAGGATGTATTCATATACATATGAAAATATGGATGAAGTCATATATGCATGTATTTAATTTTGTTATATTAGAAAAATAGTACTATTCTAATAAATCAATATTGGAAAATTAGCATTTAGCTATTTCTATTTATGTGGATAGCTTTATAAATTATTGTTGTTATTGAAAATCAGTGAAATGGGTTCGCATAGATTGATTAAATAAATTTAAGCAAAGGCATGGTTTATAAAACTGGTGAGTAGAAATAGGCAATCCATGAATGCAAATTAAATGCATTGAAATATCAGGAAAATGCGAACACATGAAGAGGTCAAAATAATTGAAGCAAATGCATTAAATGGCATGTCGCTGGTGGGGAAGGTGCTGGAATTGCTTGACGGCCATGGGTGGCTAGGATACTTTGGCCATTAGGGGCCATTTGGCCAAAGACAAAGACAAAGACAAATACATGGATGCATGAGTCGACACATGCATATATACATGTATGCATGCAAAATATCGATAGATACATATATAGGTGGATGTGTGTATGCAATTCATAGGTGCATATATGCATAAATCAATGTATACATGCACCCATAGATACAGTCATACATATATAGACAGATGCATGTAGAGATGGAAAGATATGCATAAATCGTTATATGCATGGCTGCATCTATGGATACATAGATACATAATGAAATAGAGAAGAAGACACATTTTTATATGCATTTACTTTGGGAGTTTGATTCTGAATCCATATGTATATTTTGATTAAAACTAGTGGTTGAAAGTACATAGTTCATTCAAAAAAAAATTAATGCATTGAATGGCATCTGACCAAAGGGGAGAGTGTTTGGATTGCTAAGAAGGCTTTGAATATATAACAATCAAAAGAGATAAGTATAAGTATCCTTGGGTACATTCCACATTTTGACCTTTCAATCAAAGTCAATTAACAAAGTAGCAGTGACAACTACAGAAACTTCAAGGACTACGCTAATAGAAAACCATATTTTGACCAATGGCTAGAGAATCTGTTGAAATTGCTCTAGAAACTTTCAAGCAAAAGCATTTTTGCTTCTGTATACTTTTGTTGCACATCTTAAATGGAAGTCGGGTTCTACATTGTTACAATGTATTTATATACATTGATTATAAAATCATAGTTTAGATCATTTTAAGTGTTATCCATTTGAATCTTTTCTTGAAATATGAAGGATTCGTCTTAGTTTTGCACGCAATGCACAACTGTCCTATAAAGAGAGCTTTGGAACCAATGAGCTATCATATTTACATTAGTGCATGAGTCGATAGATGCATATATACATGTACCCATGCAAATTATTGATAGATGCATATATACATGGATGTGTGCAATTCATAGGCGCATATATACATAAATGAAGGTATACATGTACCCATACATACAAGCATACATATATAGACAGATGCATAAAGAGATAACAAGATGTATGCATAAATCGATATATGCATGATTGCACCTATGGATACATAGATACATTATGTAATGAAGAAAAAGACACATTTATATATGCATTTATTTTGAGAGTTTGATTATGAATCCATATGCATACTTCAATTAAAACTAGTGGTTGAAAGTACACAGTTCATTGATACAAAATTAATGCGTTGAATTGCATCTGACTAAAGTGGAGGCTGTTTGGATTGCTAATTAGTCTTTGAATATATAACAATTAAAAGAGATAAATAAGTATAATTATCCTTGGGAACATTGCACATTTTGACTTTTCAATGAGAATGAATTTACAAAGTAGCAGTCAGACCTAAAGAAGGTTCAAGGACTATGGTAATAGAAAACTATATTTTGGACAATGGCTGGACAATCTCTTGAAATTTCTTTCAAAACTTTGAAGCAAATGCATTTTTCGTTCTGTTTATTGTCATTGTACATGTTAAATGGAAGTTGGGTTTCAGATTGCTGCAGTGCATTTGGATACTTTGAATATAAAATCATAGTTTATATCATTTTTAGTGTTATTCAATTGAATCTTTTCTTGAAAGACCAAGGATTCATCTGAGTCTTGGAGGCAATGCACAACTGTGCTATAAAGAGAGCTTTGGAAGGAATGAGCAAGTAAAAGAAAACTGAGGAAAGAAAGTATTTATTGCCTCAAGTAACTAGTTTCTGGTTCTGTAAACTGTAATTATATGTGTACATGTAATTATGTATATATTTTAGACAGTATGTATTTGTGCATAGGTGCATAAGGATGGTATGAATCTCTAGAATTTAGATTGCATAGGTAACATGTAGTTCATAGTCATCTAGTTAGAGTAATATGATGACTCTGTGCATATTGGTATTTAATTCTGGAGGTTGATTTTTCCAAAATTGTTTTTTTTGAATCTGGAAAGTAGTATTTAGCTCTTTTCTTGATTATGTTTCAAAGTAAATGCATTAAACAGAATGTGGATTTATCATGTAATATAGATTTATGTGAGTAGACATGCATTGTGACTACTATGGATAGATGTATTCATAGATACATTGACACATATATGGATAAATGCCTATATACATTTTCACATAGGAAGACATACATATTAGTGTGGATGCATCTATAGGTAGATGAATACATAGAAACATAGTTGCATAGATAGATAGATAGATGCATAGCTGGATACATAAATGCTTAAATATACATGTATGGAATGTATACCTATGCATTCGCCCAGAATGCATTTAACTGGCAGCATGAACCAATCACATTTCACCATTTAACATATTGCCTTTTTTTTGTATAGTTTGAATTTGGAGAGCTATTCTATATATTGGAAAATTAGCATTTATCTATTTTTCTATTCGTCCCAGTAGCTTTAAAAACCATCTTCGTTTTAAAAATTCGAGAAAATGCAAACGCATAAATTGATTATGGCGGGTAGATGTACGTGATGCATGAATAAGAATTAAATGCATTGAATGGCATCTGGCTCAAGGTGAAGGTGGTGGAGTCGCTTGGAGGCCATGTGTGGCCAGGGTGATTTGGTCATTTAATATAGAGTTGAGTTACTTGGTATGCATTTCTGTTACTTTGCGTGTGTTGCATAGATACTTATATCCATGGCTACATGTGCACAAAGGTACATGTATTGCAGTACAGATGGATGCATGTAGAAGTGTATGTGCGAGTGAGATGCATGGTTGCATGTGAGGCTTGAAAAGTTTGTATTTTTTTCATTACTGCAAAGTAGTCTCATAAAGAGAGGTTTGGAACAAGAATTATGTCAACATGTATGGTAATGAGAGTTTTTTCCTTGAACCTTGTTATATATTGAAAGAGTAACTAGCAATGCAAACAACGCTCTCTCTAGCCAGATGCCATTCAAAGCATTGAGCTTGCATCAATGGATTATGTATCTTCATCCACTAGTTTGAATCAAAGTTTGCATATGGATTCAAAATCAAAAGCTCTTTCCCTCGAACGTTTTTTTAATTTGCCTATGCATTTGCCCAGAAAACCTAGAATTTGCAATTGCTTTGAGCTTGTTTGCTATGATGAAAGCATACAGGATAAAGGAATTTTGTGACCTGTAGTAGTTAATGTGCTCATAGGTGCATATGCAAAATATGGAAACGTATAGAAGGAAAGCGAAGTGTACAAATAAACTTGTCAAAGAAATGTGGTCCCATGGAATGCAACAAGTGTTCACAATGGACACTTTGGTTTTTGCGTGTTAAGTTTGTCAGATAATGCAATTTGGCATGAACAATGTTGTAGGCATCACATGAACAATAGAACTATTCAACACTGAACTCTATTCTTGTAATAATTATTGGAAAAGCTGTAAATGCCATAGATGAAATAATATGAATAAAATCCTAGTTCCTGGTATTCTTGAAATGCAATGAAAAAACTGCTATAAAGGCATAAGACAAGGCTGTGTAACATATTTCCATTCTTGTTTCTAATTTCTTTGAACACGAATGCTTTAGACACTTGATTGCAATAGTAACGTGTCTACGAAAATCGGACAATAGAGATCATAAATCAGTAGTTTTTAGTGTGAGTATATATGTATCCTGATACACATAAGCTTATGTGGCATTCATGAAAACATTTATTGTGCACAGTCAAATAGTTAATTAGTGTTGCTATATGCATTATCCATGTAAAATAATAAATTGGTACAAGGCTAGAGGGGCAGATCCATAAATACATGGACACATGTATATGCAATTGAATAGAGGGATACGTAGAAGCATAGATGAATACATGGACACATGAATATGTGCATATGTGCATATGGACATAGAAGAATATATACATGTGAACACGCATATTTGCAGCAAAAGAAATGTATGGATTTGTGTATACAAAAATGTACTCTATACATTAGAATGCATGATGGAAAAGTGACTATAAAGTACAAAGCATAAAAGCAGGGGCGAGACTTGGTTGCAGTAACAACAAAAAAATGGAAAAAGCCAAAGGAAAATAACCATTTGTTGTCTCAAGTAACTTGTTAATGGGTCTAGAGTGTGCAACCATAACAACTTCTAATTGGTCACCATAAATTCTTGAAAGCGTAAGAATCAGAAAGCAAATATTGGAAAAGCTAGGAAGGCTTCATAGGTGCAAAAACAAAATTAGAGTTTCAAATGTCCATATTCTAGAAGTCTTTAACATAGTAACCTATAGAAGTATCTAAATGTATAATAGCAGTAGAGTATTTTAAAACCAAAGATGTCATTAACATGTGAGAACCAGTGAAATGTCTTGGAGCATGGAAAGGTGAAAAAGTAAAAGTATAAACAATGTAAATTTGTGCTCCTCTATTCCTAGTTTCCTGTAAAGCCAACAAAATGCTATGTATTAGAAACATAGTTTGTATGGATAGTGATTTTGAGGTGCTGGTTCAAAAGAAAAAAAGTTTACATATGAATGACTTAATTGCAAATTGCGTACCCATTTTCCTAGCACCAACTACCAGTGCAGTGATTGTGCCAGCTGGGTACTCATTTACAGTTGTTAGCAATTGGTTGATAGTTGTACTTGGGATGAATTTGTACTCTTGACAGAGGCGGAAAATGTTTTCAGTGCTACTTATGGCTGTTAAAATCAAAATGCAATCACAGTCACCTCTGTCATAATCTGTCCTAGGTGCAATTTGGAAATCTGATATTGAAATAGCTGATCCCGGGACTATTTTAGGCTCATGCTGATACAGGAGGTCTCCACTAACATTGAACATGATTGTCATTTCTGATTTGTGATCTGTCAGATCAGCACGTAGAATTTCTCGTGTTTTGTTGGCCTTATCCAATGTTGCTTTGTAGACAACAAGGACATCACCCTGGAAGGTGCCTCCAGCTCTTTTTGCATTTAGCTATTCAATTGAAACTATTCTAGGTTTCTTGACTCTTGTTCTACAAGGAAGAAGGATAATGTCAATAAAATGCTAATTCTATATTAGCAACTTGGGCAAATGGGAGCACATAATAGAACGAAGTACTTTACCATTGTGTTGATGCTTCCTGTGCAATTTGCACCTGCTTGGCTTGTCTTTTTGATACATCTTTTGGTATCCTGCAAAGAATTGGAACAATGTTATTTGAATATTTGTGATTTGGGCGAATGAGTATGAAGGAATAATACTATGAGCACTTTACCGTTATGCTGATTCTTCTTGTGTGGTTTGTATTTTCTTTGAATTCCTTTGATTTTCATCCATAGATCTCCTGCAAATAATGGATATAGCATTAAAAAAGACATTGCAATGCATAAAGGTGATATAAGGCTATAAGTTCTATAAAGCTGAATTTGTCTATTGTGCAACATGCAACTTTAGGAAAATTGGATTGTGATCAGTCCAATATGCTTGTAATATATAGGTAGAGCATATATTTGTAGCCATGTTGGACCAAACATGATCAATGACTGAGTTTCCTATGTTGTGTTGTTGGTTCAACATAAATTGTATGTTGTTCTGCTGCATATAACTATGAAGCATTTTTTTTTGCTTTTGCTTTTTGAATACGTGTCACCCCACAATCCACGTTTGATTTGGTCTATGCATGCGCTTCTAGACAATCACATCTTGTGCAAGTATGTTTCTTGATCATGTACTTTGTACAATGTATATAGAGTACCAAGATTTAGCTCGTTGCTATATGATTTAATTGCTTCTTTGTCCTTTTTTTTGAAGCAAGCCAGGAAATAATCTATAGCTCCATTGCATAATTGACTTGAGGTGTGCTGGTTGTTAAGTAGCACTTGAAGTGAATCAAACAAACAATTGCCAACATTGTATGCAAATGTGCTTAATCTACAAAGGCCTTCAGCTCTAAGGGCATTGTCAATGTTTGATATTTGAGGATACCTTGGGCATAGTTTTTTTAATCTCATGTGAACTTATGGACTGTTTCAAAGTTATGTTTTGTGTTTCAATTTCTAGCAATGGTTCAAAGTGTCCACTTAAAGAATTCATGTCATGAAATAGTATAGAGACTGATTCTGTGTAATCAGAACTATTGAGTTGTAAGCACCTTCTTGCTGTTGTTCTTGACCAAAGGGATATTTGTATCTTCAACCATTTGGATATCTGGTCAATGCAAAAAAGGTTACCCCACAATCCACTTTCTATGCAATTTGCTTGTGGCTTTATAGATAATTGCATTTTTGGGGAGTATGTTTGTGGATCATGTACTTTGTGCAATGTATATAGAGTATCAGGGTCTAGTTCATAGTTATATGATTTTATTGCTTCTTTGTCCTTGTTTTGAAGGCAATACAAGAAGTAATCTATAGCTCCATTTCATAATTGAATTGATGTGTAATGATTCTTAAGCAATAGTTGTAATGAGTCAAACAAACAATCACCAACATTGTATGCAAAAGCACTCATTCTGCAAAATCCCTCGCTCTTACGCACATAGTCAATGTTTGATATTTGAGGATGCTTTGTTAATTCATAGGTGTCAACGTCTATTATTTTCTTCACTTTTTTGTGTAACCCAATGTGTTTGGGAATAGCAAATGATAGGTATGAATAGCATTTAACACCAGTATCTAGATTACAAAATCTATAATTGTTAACATTGTCGCCTATGTCCTTTCACTCAATGGCATTTGATAGTATGAATCATGTTGTCGAGGATATTGGAAGTTAATAATCTGTATATATGTTGGAAAATGCATCTTGAGTAGTAGCAAAAGCTTACGTAACATACCACACAGCAAACAATTTTATAGAAGCACAAGGGGAAAATAGTATTAATTCTTTAACCTGACCTTATTATCCATTGTCCCCCAGCGGGATTGTATGTACTTATTCCTGTTACATTGCCAAAGTGGATAAATGAGTACAATGCATGATGTATACTTTTAGTGCCACAAACACAAAACAATATTTTGAGGTAGCTTTGTTTACATGCAACAATTGGTTGACAAGAATCTTTTTTGCTCATATTGTCAATCTCAGTCTATGGTATCTAAATGTGTTGTGCTATTGGATTCCTTTGTTGCTATGTACTTCTAAGCGAGTGATTTTTTCCAAAGAACAAATTATTTTAAAAGCTATTCAGATAAACATGAATTAAGTGTCATGTAGAGAATAGTTTGACAAATCTTTTTTGTTTATAGAAAATCAAGGAAATGCAAAAAGCATTGTTTGATGAAAGAAGATCTATGGCTTTTCTTATTTGTGGGAATAGCTTTTAAAATCATTTGTGTTTAGAAAATTTGAGGGAAATGCAAAGGCATAGGTCCATTGAGCAAAAGTGAAGGCATAGATTGACTAAATAATTTTAAAAAGAGATTGAAACTCAGAGGTGCAGGCACATAGTGTACACATGTGAAGCAAATGCTTTAGATAGCATGTGGGTCAATGAAAAACTGTTAGAATGGTTTGGTGGACATGTATAGCCAGGCTGCTTTTTCCATTTGCTATAGGCTTAAGACAGCTGTTAAGCATGACTATTACTTTGTGCATATTGTTTTTCTATTCTGGAAGTCTTTGTTTTGGGAGAGTTTATAGTGATTCAGCAGACTTTGTTATAGTTACAGAATCCAAAACCAGAAACGAGTTACTTGAGGCAAAAAATAGTTTCTTTCTTCAGATTTCTTTTACTTTAGAGGTTGAAAGCACATAGTGAAATTGGCAATGTGAGCAAAAAAAAAATTGTGGTTAATGTCATTTTGCATGCAAGCAAGACCATGGAAAAATATTGCATTATGTCTATGAGTGACGTACTACATCATTCATTGTACTCATGTGCCATGTCAGCTTTTGAAATTAACTTTGTAGGCTTTTATTTGCAAAACAAGAAGATCAAACACACGCTAACTTGCAAACTGCATAGCAACTTGCCATAGCTATAAACAGTCATATGAAAAAAATTGCCTTAAATGCATATAGGTAAAAACCAGTTTACATAAAACAAAGACTTATGACTCTAAACGCTATTTGAAACTGGAAACAGGGTTTAAAAATTGCATGCTTGCAGTTCATTCTATTCTATGGATACTGTATAGAGGAAGTATAACATATTAACATATAAGCAAAACCTGTTCTATTGCTCGAAGACAAATTACTATTGCAATTGTGGATAATGCATTTTCCTGCCTGTATATGTGGAAACAGTTCTCTAAATCATTTATGTTCAAAGAAATGAGGAATACAAGATGAAAAAATGAATACATGGAAAACAAATTTATGCAGTTATTATATTGAATAATTTCAATTACATTTCAAGAAAAGCAAAAAGACAATTTGGAAAACTGACCTTGTAATCTGCTATCGAATGATCAAGTATACTTGTAGAAAATGTACAAATAGTGATAGGGACAAGCAATTTTTCCTAGTGTAGTTTGTGCGTGATTGTTTAAATAGAGTTGAAAGCATTGATCCCTATCACAAGGACAAATCAGAAAAATGAGTACAGTGAGTGACATATACTATGTTATTCATAAAAAGAAAAACATAATTCTTATGTAGATTCATTTGTCCGAGAAAACAATCCAAGTAAGAACTTTTGTTTCTTTAAATGCAAATTGCTTTTTCTATAATTTTTAAATTCACAAGTGCAAACATGGTTCCCTATAGGCTTTTGATATGCATTTTATTTTTTAACTATATTGTTGTTTTGCATCGAGCTTAAAGAACCATTGTAACTATGGTTTCCAAACAGATTTATATCAATGAATGTAAGTCAACAAAGGTTTCCAATTACACTTAATACTTGAATCATGAAGCATCATTGCTTCAAGCTATAGCAAAAGTGCAGATAGGGACACACAAGCAAATTCAACAATGACATCATCAAACAAGGATTTGTTTGCTATTACTATGACTAACTATTAAACTCAATTGACTCATCAGTCAAATAGCTTGATTCATTATTGAATTTAATTGTCATAAGTAAAATGTGAGATGGGCTTATTAGTTGTTACACCACATATACTATGACATTTGAGCTTTCATGAAATAATAGTGAAAGCAATAGAATAAGCAGATGGCTTCAACATACACGAAGAGATACAATTAATATGGATAGCTATAGGCTATTGAGTATTTGTAGCATAAGGAACAGAAAGGAAGATGTTGCCAAAGATTTTGCAATTTTGGTTTATAGTTGTGTTTGCTTCCTTGTCTATAAAGCCTTTTCAAGAAGTTCCTTTCTTTTTTTGCATATGAATGGCCATGATTGGTTTAATTGATTTGGTGTACAGAGATGTTTTATAATTAACTATTATTAACTTTTCATCTAAGCTTTTACGTATCCCTATATACAACTGTGTATGCATGCGTCCATGTATTTTTTGGATCTGCCACTCTAGCCTTGTACCAATTTACTTTGTTATATGACTATCACATATAGTAACACTAATAAGCTCTTTCACTGTACACAGTAGCTTTTTTCGTAAATGCCAGGTCGAGCTTATATGTATCAGGATACATATACAGTCATGCTAAAAACTACTGAATTATGATATCTATTGTCCCATTTTCGTAGACACATTACTATTGCAATCAAATGTGTAAAGCATTTGTGTCCAAAGAAATTAAATAAATGGCAATATGTTACACAACCTTGTCCTATGCCTTCATAGTAGTTTTGTCATTGCATTTCAAGTAGACCAGAAACTAGAATTTTATTCATATTATTTCATCAATGGAATTTACAACTTTTCCAAAAATTGGCTATGACCAACTGTGGAACACAATTAATTCATCAGCCAATTAGATTGATTTAACTGCGAGCATTGACCAATCACATTTTGCGATTTAACATATTACTTTTTTTTTTTGTATAGTTTGAATTTGGAGAGCTATTTTATATATTGGAAAATTAGCATTTATCTATTTTTCTATTCATCTGAGTAGCTTTATAAATCATTTTCATTTTAAGAAATTCAGGAAAATGCGAACGCATAAATTGATTAAATAAATTTAAGCAAAGGCATAGTTTAAAAGGTGGCGGCTAGAGGTACGTTATCCATGAATGCAGATTAAATGCATTAAAATATTAGGAAACTGCGAGCACAAAAATTGATTAATTAAAATTAAGCAAAGACATAGTTTATCAAGGTGGTGGGTAGACGTACGTAATGTATGAACAAAAAATTAAATGCATTGAATGGCATGTGGCTCGAGGTGAAGGTGGTGCGATGGTTTGGAGGCCACGCATGGCCAGGGTACTTTGGTCATTTAATATAGAGTTAAGTTACTTGGTACATGCATTTCTATTACTTTGCATGTGTTTTTTTTGTCTTCTGTAAGTAGTGTTCTGAGGGAGAGTTCTAACAACTAAGCAGAATATGTTATAGTTGCAAAGTCCATACCCATAAATGAGTTATTTGAGGTGATAATTTGGTAATTTCCAGAGTGTCATTACAGTAAAACGCTGGACAGTGAGGTCAAAAGAGGTAACTTTTCGTTTTGAAGTCTATTTCATACAAGAAATGCCACATTGAGCATGACATTTGAGTTTCAAATAAGTCTCATGCACGCAAATCTGTTATCATGGTAAAGCCATGTAAACATAGATGTTCCAATTCCATGGGACCATTTTATTTCCATTTGTCCAAGTTCATTTCATTCCATTATCAAGAACCAATAATTAAATGTTTAAACCAGGGACATGTAACCAGAAAATGCAAGAAGGGTTTAAACAATGAGATCATCTAACAAGCATTTGTTTGCTATCACTATGATTAATGATAGAATTGACTTAATTTGCATGAGTCAAGTGCAAGATGCTTGTAATATACATGCAAACCTGTATGCATGGATGCATACAAAGACTATGTTTCATGGGATTATTGAAGAGTTAACTTGCTTTCTATATGCTTCCATATTTTGCACATGTGCCTATGAGGACAATAACCATAATATTTGACAGTATTCCTCTATCCTTGATGATAGTTCAATGGTTCCAAAGCTCTCTTTATAGGATTGTTGTACATTTCCTACAAGACTCAGATGGATCCTTTGTATTTCAAGGAAAGATCTAGATCAATAACAAGTTACTTGAGACAATAAATGGTTATTTTCGTTTAGCTTTTATCATTTTTATGCTATTACTATAAAGATTTGGATCTATACCCATTAACAAGTTACTTGAGACAATAAATGGTTATTTTCGTTTAGCTTTTATCATTTTTATGCTATTACTGTAACCAAGTCTTGCACCTGCTTTAATGCATTGTACTTTATAGTGACTTTTGTATCATGCATTCTAATGTATGGCGCACACTCCTGTATACACAAATCCATATGTTACTTATGTTGCATGCATGCATATTTATGTGTATATATGCCTCTATTTCCATATGCACATATGCACATTTTCATGCGGCCATGTATACATCTAAGCCTGTACGTATCCCTGTATGCAACTGCATATACATGTGTCCATTTACTTATGGATCTGTCACTCTAGCCTTGTACCAATTTATTATGTTATATGGATATTGCATATAGTAATACTAATTAGCTATTTCACTGTATATAGAAATTGTATTCATGAATGCCAAATCAAGCTTATATGTGTCAGGATACATATACACTCACACTAAAAACTATCGAGTTATGATCTCTATTGTCCTACTTTCATAGACACGTTACCATTGCAATCAAGTGTGTCAAGCATTTGTGTCCAAAGAAATTAGATACAAGAATGGCAATAAGTTACACAACCTTGTCTTATGGCTTTATAGTATTTTTTTCATTGCATTTCAAGAAAACCAGAAACTAGAATTTTATTCATATTATTTCATCTATGGCATTTACAACATTTCCAGTAATTATTACAAGCATAGAGTTCAGTGTTGAATAGTTCTATTGTTCATGTGATTCCTCCAACATTGTTCATGCCAAATTCTATATGTTTCCATATTTTGCATATGTGCCTAGGAGGACATTAACTATAATAGGTCACAAAATTCCTTTTTCTTGTATGCTTTCACCATAGCAAGAAAGCTCAAAGCAACTGCAAATTCTAGGTTTTCATAACACAGGCTTACAGAACACAAAAACAACACACACAAAGTAATAAAGATGCATAGCAAGTAACTTAACTCTATATTAAATGACTGAAGTATCCTGTCCATGCATGTTCACCAAGCCACTCCAGTGCACTCACCTCCAGCCATATGTCATTTAATGCATTTAATTTGCATTTATGCATTACGCTCACATTTTCTGATATTTTAATGCATTTAATTTGTATTCATGGATTATGTACCTCTAGCCACCAACTTTCAAACTATGCTCAACACTCTCTTTTCCATTATCAATTGTATTCCCAATTTCATCAATGAAGAATATCCTCAAAGATATAGAATACATGGAAGCACAAGCTAAATAATTTCTTCATGGATCAAAGATATGGAATCCATTGATGAAAGAAATGGAAACCATGGTTCAAAGCGATGGCTAATAGCAAGATCTAGAAGTTGAAAAAGTTCTTCATGGATGAAATTGGGAACAAAATTGATAATGGAAAAGGGAGTCTAGACCATAGGTTAACTTAAATGTTGTGGTGACTATCCTACTATTGGTTCAATGTTCATGACCTTCATCTACTCAAAGGTTTTTTCTTGTTTATCATGTAATATAGATTTTAGTGACTAGAGATGAATTGTGATTACTTTGAGCATTTCATTTTTTTGTTATTCTACAGATCTGTGTAGTTACAGGAGATGTTGCTACAGAGTCAAGACCTGGAACCAAGCTACTTGATACATGCACCCATACACTATGACATTTAAGATTCACATAAGTCTCATGCACACAAATCTACTATCATGGCAAAGGCATACAAACACTGATGTTCCAATTCCATGGGGTCATTCTATTTCCATTTGTCCAAGTTCATTTCATTCCATTATCAAGAACCAATAATTAAATGTTTAAACCAGGCACATGCAAACATCAATGCAAGTAGGGTTTCATAGTGCTTTAAGACATTGTTATACTGTGATTATAAATTTATATTTGAAGCCACTTTTAGTATTATTTATTCGAGCTTCTTGTTGAAATGCAAAGGTTTCATCTGCGTTTGATAGGCATTATGTAGAAATCCTCTTGTCCATTTTACTTCATGCATATGAGCCCTACAAAGTCTATATTATTGACTATTGCAAAATGGTCCCATAAAGAGGGCTTTGGAACCAAAATCATCTAAACACATGCAATAATAACAGCGCTTGAACTACGAGTAAACAGGGTATTGCTTTGAGCTTTTCCATTGTCATCAAAACATAAAGGGTAGAGGAGTTCTGTTTAAAGTTGTGGCTGTTGTCCTCATAGGCATAGACTCGTATTTTAAACTACTTTTTTACTTCATGCATACGAGCCAACAGTGTGTTGCTTTTAGCTATTCCATTGTCATCAAAGCACAAAGGATAGAGGGGTTCTGTTAAAAGTCATGGTTGCTGTCCTCATAGGCATAAATCCGTATATTAAACTACTTTTAGTATTATCTATTCAAATTTCTTGTTGAAATGCAAAGGTTTCATCTGCGTTTGATAGGTATTATGCAAAAATCCTCTTGTTCATTTTACTTCATGCATATGAGCCCTCTAGACTTTGTATTTTCCTAATTGTTGCGAAGTGTTCCCATAAAGACGTCTTTGGAACCAAAATTATGTCAACATGTGCGATAATGAGAGCTTTTAAACAATCAGTCAACAGTGCATTGCTTTGAGCTTTTCCGTTGTCATGAAAGCATAAAGGATAGAGGGATTGTGTTAAAAGTCATGGTTGTTGTCCTCATAGGCATAAATACAAACAATGGGAACATAAAGAATACAGTAGAAACCTTTTCCCTGCCAGCAAGCATAAAAGTTCTCTTAGATGTAGTTCTGTTAGATGTATACTATTTTTATGTCTTGGGGTTATAAAAACTATGTCAAGAAATGTTGTAGGATCCAAATTACAATGTTGCCATAGAGCAGTTAAGCAATATTGCTTCTTGCTTTTTAGTCTGTCCGATACAAGAAATCCAAGTAGGGTTTCATAGTGCTCTAAGGCAATTGTATACTTTGATAATAAATTTCGTATTTTAAACTACTTTTAGTATTGTTTATTCAATTTTTTTTTGTTGAATTGTGAAGGTTTCATTTGCGTTTGATGGGAATTATTGTTTATAAGATGTTGTGACATACATTAATTGGATGTATCTCATCATCTTTCTTATCAGGATGCTAACAACCTTGATTTGTATCTGCCCTTGAATGTATCAGGATGCTATGAACTATGAATACAACTTGCATATCACTTGGTTGTACAAGTAATAGTAAGCGCTACACAATGGTACAAATCACAACTCATAGTATTCATATACACCCATGCACAAATACATGGTATTTAACACTTTTACACAAACATGGTTTTGTAGGGCTAGTTTGTTAGTTGCCTTTGATTAATAGTTCAAATGCACAAAAAGCTATTTGCAATCATTTATTTCTTTGAATTGGTAGGTACTTAAAGGCTAACTAGCAATTGCCTAATTATTTAGATATGGTACAATACAAGGATGAATAAGGAAATATGAACTTGCCTAAATGATCATGAATGATAGAGCTATTTGGTAAAATGCTACATATACTGTGACATTTAAGCTTCGAAGACTGCCAATGAATAGCAAGAGCTTCAAAGCTCTTAGTTAACATGTAAAGCGCTGAAGAAAATTGATCTGCTAACTGAATTGGGTCATTTTACTTCAATTATTTAGCACTTATTCTTAATTGTTTAATCACAATATGACTGGATGGCTAGCTGGAGCCATCCACAAAAAAGCATTTAAAGCAAATGCAACAGTAATCTGTTATATACACACATACATACATGGCAACACAGATACATGCATTCATATATACATAATTACATGCATACATATATACATGCAAACCTGTATGCATGGATGCATACAAAGACTATGTTTCATGGGATTATTGAAGAGTTAACTTGCTCTCTATATGCTTCCAAATTTTGCATGTGTGCCTATGAGGACAATAACCATAATATTTGACAGTATTCCTCTATCCTTGATGATAGTTCATTGGTTCCAAAGCTCTGTCTAAAGGACCGATGTACATTTCCTACAAGACTCAGATGAATCCTTCGTATCTCAAGGAAAGATTTGAATCAATAACACTTAAAATGATCTAAACTATGACTTTACAATCAAAGTATCCAAATGCATTGCAACAATGCGAAACCCAAGTTCCATTTAAGATGTACAATGAAAGTAAATAGAAGGGAAAATGCATTTTGCTTTAAAGTTTGTACAACAATTTCAACAGGTTGTCTAGCCATTGTCCAAAATATCATTTTCTATCAGCATAGTCCTTCAATCTTCTTTAGGTCTAACTGCTATTTTGTTAATTGACTTTGATTGAAAGATCAAAATGTGAAATGTGACAAAGGATAATTATATACAGTTGTACGTTGCCTCCAAGATTCAGATGAGTTCTTGGTATTTCAAGGAAAGGTTTGAATCGATAACACTTAGAATGATCTAAACTATGATTTCACAATCAAAGTATCCAAATGCATTGCAACAATGCAAAGCCCAACTTCCATTTAAGATGTACAATGAAAAGCCAAAATGTGAAATGTGGCCAAGGATAATTATACTTATTTATCTCTTTAAATTGTTATATATTCAAAGACTAATTAGCAATCCAAACACCCTCGCCTCTAGTCAGATGCCATTAAATGCATTGATTTTTGAATTAATGAATTATGCACCTCTAGGCAATAGTTTTAATCAAAGTATGCATATGGATTCAGAATCAAACTCTCAAAATTTGGAAAAGTTAATTTTTTGAAACAAAGATCTACTTTTGAACCCCAACTGCTTAATTTTTATGAACCATATAGCATATGCCACTCACAATACCCATTTGCAAAGATTGTCCTTGTAACAAAAAGCAACGATATGATTACAAGTACAATCAATACAGTGAGAATCTTGAATTAACCTTTTTCTCTGTCTACTATATGCAATTGTAAACAAAAGAGAAGGTTCATTCTAGAAACTCACCTTGTACTACCTGCTTGAAGGATTTTCCACAGTTGGACCGCTACACGACCTCTTTTCTTCCAACCAAGAGCATTGCACCATGTAAAAAGCTTTCATTAGAAAACAAAAACCATGTCTTTGTTTTTTCTAAAAGAATAGCAATATAAAGTACTCCTACTGCCATGGATACTAATAGCTAAAACCATTTAAACACCACCGAGCATTTTTCCAGGTTCAAGAGACACAAGTATAAATGCAAACAAGATTAACTACACAAACTAATTGTGATAGGTTAATGGACCACAAATCTTCTAGCAATGAATTTGACTGCTCTTTTGCATGAAGCCTAAAACTATTCTATCAAGCAATATTACTTAACTGTTCTATGGCAACATTGTAATTTGGATTTGACAACATTTCTAGCATAGTTTTTTATAACTCCAAGATACACAAACAGTAACAATGACATCTGACATAATTTTTATGCTTGCCGCCAGGGAAAAGGTTTCTACTACATTCTCTATGCTCCCATTGTTTGCATTTATGACTACAAGGACAACAACCACAACTTTTAACAGAATCCCTCTATCCTTTATGCTTTCATGACAATGGAAAACCTCAAAGCAACACACTCTCGACTCATTGTTCGAAAGCTCTCATTTTCGCACACATTGACATAATTTGGTTCCAAAGGCCTCTTTATAGGACCACTTTGCAGCAAACAAATAAAAAAACACAAACTCTACAGGGCTCACATGCATGAAGCAAAATGAAGAAGAGGATTTCTACATAATACCTATCAAATGCAGATGAAACCTTCACATCTCAACAAGAAATTCAAATAGAAAATACTAAAAGTAGTTTAGTGTACGGTTTTATGCCCACGAGGACAACAACCATGACTTCTAACAGAAACCCTCTATCCTTTCTGCTTTGATGACAATGGAAAAGCTCAAAGCAACACACTGTCGACTCACATGCATGAAGTAAAATGAACAAGAGGATTTGTACATAATTCCTATCAAATGCAGATGAAACCTTTGCATTTCAACAACAAATTTGAATAAACAATACTAAAAGTAGTTTAAAATACGAATTTATAATCAAAGTATACAATTGCCTTAAAGCACTATGAAACCCTACTTGCATTTCTTGTATCAAATAGAATAAAAAGCGAAAAGCAAATTTGGACTCTACAACATTTTTGACATAGTTTTTTATAACCCCAAGATACAAAAATAGTAACGATGACATCTGACATAATTTTTATGCCTGCCAAAACCTAAAAGGTTTCTACTACATTCTTTATGCTCCCATTGTTTGCATTTATGCCTACGAGGACAACAATCATGACTTTTAATAGAATCCCTCTATCCTTTATGCTTTCATGACAACGACAAAGCTCAAAGCAACATATTGTCAACTCATTGTTGAAAAGCTCTCATTATCGCACACGTTGACATAATTTTGGTTCCAAAGCCCTCTTTATGGGACCACTTTGTGACAATAAAAGAAATACAAACTGTACATGGCTCACATGCATGAATCAAAATGAGCAAGAGGATTTCTACATAATACCTATCAAACGCAGATGAAACCTTCGCATTTCAACAAAAAAAATCGAATAGATAATAGTAAAAGTAGTTTACTATACGGGTTTATGCCTATGAGGACAACAACCATGAATTTTAATAGAACCCCTCTATCCTTTATGCATTGATGACAATGGAAAAGCTCAAAGCAACACATTGTCGCCTCACATGCATGAAGTAAAATGAACAAGAGGATTTTTACATAATTCCTATCAAACACAGATGAAACCTTCGCATTTCAACAAGAAATTCGAATGAACAATACTAACAGTAGTTTGAAATACGAATTTATAATCAAAGTATACAAATTCCTTCAAGCACTATGAAACCCTACTTGCATTTCTTGTATCAAATAGACTAAAAAAATGAAAACTTACCTCTTCTGACCTCAAGCAATTCGTCTCTCACTGTCCAGCGTTTTAATGTATCGAAACTCTCAAAACTACCAAATTATCACCTCAAATAACTCATTTATGGGTCTGGACTCTGCAACTATAACATATCCTGCTCAGTCGCAAAAACTCTCCCTCAGAACACTACTTACAGAAGACAAAAACAACACACACAAAGTAACAGAAATGCATACCAAGTAACTCAACTCTATATTAAATGACCAAAGTACCCTAGCCATGCGTGGCCTCGAAGCGACTCCACCACCTTCACCTCGAGCCAGATGCAATTCAATGCATTTAATTCTTATTCATGCATCACGTACGTCTACCTACCAATTTGATAAACTATGCCTTTGCTTAATTTTAATTAATCAATTTATGCGCTCGTTGTTTCCTAATATTTTAATGCATTTAATCTGCATTCATGGATTACGTACCTCTAGCTGCCACCTTTTAAACTATTCCTTTGCTTAAATTTATTCAATCAATTTATGCGTTCGCATTTTCCCAAATTTTTAAAATGGAAATGATTTATAAAGCTACTCAAACGAATAGAAAAATAGATAAATGCTAATTTTCCAATATATAAAATAGCTCTCCAAATTCAAACTATACAAAAAAATAGGCAATATGTTAAATGGTGAAATGTGATTGGTTCATGCTGCCAGTTAAATGCATTCTAGGTGAATGCATAAGTGTACCTGCCTACCGGCAGGAACTAATAATGAAAGAATTTTCCCTTTATGATAAGTAATATTATTTTATTAATTTCATTAAGAGTTTTTATTTGATATTTAGATTAAAATGAATATGCAGTCTATATAATTATTTCAGAAAATGATATATTACACTTTAAAGAGTATATATGATTAAGTCTAGTTTTTCTATTACTAGAGGGTCACGATCATATATTTTTTCTAATAGAAGAACAAGGTCTAAACCATCGAGAACATGCTCCTAGCCAATGATCAGACCTCTTAAATTGCATTCCTCTACATGAAATTAAGTATCACATATAGGAGAAATGTCCAATGCAAGGTACCAAAACTTGTATCATTTATGAGGTTTAGAATAGGCTACAACCAAGCAGTATGGTTGAGCATACACATGAGCAATCTGATCTATAACTCTTCGTGAATGGGTTGAAAAACATGTGACTTATAGTCATGACCCACTTGGGTATTTTGACTACATTCACAGTGACATATAGTGGGGGAGAGTGGCCCATACTAGAAACTAGAGTTGATGAAGCTCTAGCTACTATGCAATAGGAATTACTATGCTGATATAAAAGAAATAATAGATGTGCCACCTCAAGTACAACATTATTTTCTTGTACCTTGATCTAATGAAATGGTGGGAAGATGGATGCTAAATAAGAATTTAATGATACACTATAGGTGTCTTTCCCTAGGGGCATTTCATTAGGAAAAAGATCACAAGGAACTCATAGAGATTGACTTTCAACCTCAAAGGTGAGTCAATCAAACTTAGATCTCAGTTCCTTAGGATAGTGTAATGACAAAAAAAGTACTCCCTAACATGGCCTTGATTTATTGTTGTAATATGTCTAAAATATTCACATTAGGTCTTGGGCCCTTGTGAAGAAAATGAACTTATTAGTACCTTATTTAGAGTGTTGTAAAGTGTGCTCACACACTTTCACACTTTTCTATGGTTTTACTAAATAATTGGGCTTTTTTATGCATTAATTGGTCAAATTTTGAATCCACAAGCCTTATTTAATGCATCATTTTAAGGATAATCCTGACATAATCTAACATCCAATCATAATTCAGATATTTTTAGGTTGTGTGGCCTAGATTTAGTGATCTAGGACTCATATGCCACCTTAGGCATATGATTCCAACCTAGGGTTTTAGGCCTCAATCTAGATTTCACACCTTTCTAAGCATTTTTGAAAATTATTCCATAATTAATGCCTAATGGGACTCATACACCACTTTTGGCATATGAGTCCCATGTGGCCCAAAATCAAAATAAATTTAAATTATTGGAAAGATTTTATTCTCCTAGATCTGATGTCAGCTTGTAGTATTGTAATTTCAAGAAATTTGGCTTAAACAAGTATAAATAAAAGTTTCTTTCACTCATTTTATGCCAAGCAAGTTGAATGAGCATCCTTATAGAAATTTTGAGTTCACAAGAGCATTCAAGTGTTTACAAGAGAATTCAAGAGCATTCGAGGGTAGATTATCAAGTGTTTTAGAGCATAATTCAAGCATCAAGCATCATGTCAAAGTCATCATGCATCACATTTATTTTTGAGCTAACATTTGTGAGGTATGGTTTCATGATTCAAGCTAGCATGCAATTCAAGGTCTATCACATTCAAGCAAGACTCAATATCTACATCCATTAGAGCCACTTCATACATGTTTGCAACACTTTATTGTTAGGGTTTGGTGAGTTGTGACATTGTATGTTGTTCATTCATCATTATCTTTTCCTATTTCATGTTATTACAAGGTTTGATTACCAAAATAGGGTTTGACCAAGGAAAACCATTTTCCACTAACAAAACAACATTTTTCTCTCGTTATTGTGTGATTTTAAAATCTAGGTTGAGGACATATTGAAGAGAAATTTTGGAGAAAGTTTTCAAATTGTTCAAAGTTGTCAAAGTTGTCACCTTACATTGTAGATCATTGGAAGACATCTATAGGTTGTAAATCAAAGTTTCGGATCAGGAAATCAAGTGGAAAGAAAAAATAAAACATTGAAGACAAAAATAAGACTTTGAATTTATAGAAAATATTAGCTAGATTGATACACCACTTTTGGCGTATGAGTCCTAATATAGGTCAATTTCTATTTTTTACAGATCTAGAACCTACATTGTCAGAAACCTATTCATGTTCGGATACCCTAATCTAAGAGTAAATCATCCAGTGTAGCGTATGAGTTTGAGTCAACTTTAAATTTAGTGTTTTCAACATTTTAGAGCTTCATCTAGTCCTCATCAAGTTTCCAGGTGCACACCTTTCATCTCTCATCTTTTTATTCTATTTTACATGCATTTTTAGGCCATTTACTGAAATCTTGAATTGCGTTAGGTTTAAGTGTTACATCTTGAAATTAATTAGTCTTTCTAAGCCCTAGCTTGGTGGTGAACCCCTATTTAGTTTATAATCTGACCTTAGGACAACCCTATTACAAGATCTCTTTCTCCTTTGCATACTTTAGATTGAGATCTCTAGGGTTTCCCTTCAATGAAATGATTGTGAAGTATGTTTGCTCTATGTCCTAAACCATAAGTAGAAAATCCATATTCCATTATTTCATTTTGGTGAACCTACATTTAGAACATCATAATTTTGATTTGGAGTACATCGTCATCCTAAATCTTGCTTGCATTAACATTACATTAGGGTTTGCATTAGTTAATTGGCATTCTAGGGTTTTTAAGTCTTGCATTAGTGAAAGTGCATATAGGTTGCATTTTTGCATCTCAAATCATTCAAAATTTTTTGAAATATTCATTTTCATTTATTTTATAGATCATTGAAACTAAAAATCATAAAAATCACTTAAAATTTTCTAAATTTTTTAAGAAAAACCCTCACTAGGACTCATACGCCCCTTTGGGTGATTTAGTCCTAGTACAGATTCTAAACTGCATTTTCCAAAATTTAAAACTCTATTTCCAAGCTTTTGTTTGCTATTGATAACTTTATATTTCAGTTTATAGGCTTTTTATTTCATTCACTTCATTGCATCTCATTTAAATTGGTTCATCTTGTGCATTGCTTAAATTGAAAATTACATCTAGAACATTTCATTTCAAATTGTTGTATAGTGTAATTTCCTTGTTAGCATCTTAAATTTACATTGCATTCCATCATGGATATGTACTTTGGTAAGATTTGTATTTCCTTGAAGTCCCTAATGGATGCGTCAAGTTGTGCTTTTGGCAATGGCCCTAATGAAATTGAACTTACTCAGGCTCAATCAACTCCTAATGCATATCCTCCTTATGATGTTGACATCATTAGAGAAGATGATGCCAACATGAATAAATTCCTAAATGATTTTCTTAACAACGTTGAAGCTAACACATACTTTTCACCAACAATGAAACAAATAACACCCCTTATAATACCACTGTAGACACCTGAATTTGACCACCCCCATATGGTCAAACTCACCCTTTTCTATTCCCCTATCATGCATCCTTCATCCACATTAATTAAATAATTTCTTATTTGATTAATATTACCCTACAACCTAATTTCCCTAAGATATTTAATAAATCAATTAAATACCTTACCCCCTTTCCTCTCTAAATTAAATAAATACCCTAATTTATTTAATTTAGTCACTTTATTCCTTGATGAATTAAAATATATTTTTAATTCATCCAATTTTCTCTCTCCTCATGTCACATCCTTCACAATCCTCTCTAATCTAAGATAATTTTATTAATTTGTGATTAGGATGTGCACACCCCTAATCATCATGAGGGTTACATCCTCCATAATCTCCCACTTGCCTCTAATTCTTCATTGACTTGTCTAATCCCATGTTTGCACAACCTTAATCATATGATTAATTTAACCCAATCCCCATTCCATTTATAGCATGTGTCCTAAGTCAACTGCATTAAATGCTTTCTCCTTTTGGAGAAGGCAACCCCTTCCCTATGTGAATTTATAATTCACATTTATTTCCTCAATGCATTTTTAGGAGTTTAAAATTCCTTCTCCCCTCCTCATGTGGATTTTTGAGGAATTTTTAATTCCTCACATGTCCTCTCACCCACATGTGGACAAGGACCTCCTTTATGAGGAGATCTTGTCCAAATCTCAAGGTACTATGCAGTATCTCCGTGCCATGTCCACGTCATCTCCTCTTTCCATCTCACCTCCCACATGTCCAGATGTGAGGGATTGTGAGTTCTCAACTCATCCTAGCCCTTGATCTTGTCCATTTTGGCTCAATCTAGTCCCTTCATTGTTTAGAGGCACTTCCCCTAAAAATGGTGAAATTTCTCCCATTTGCATCATCCACTTTTTCAATCCATTCTAGCAATCAATCAAGCATCCAAGCACTCAATCCATTCAATCTCCATTGTTGCAACACCATAAAGCTCTCATCTTGCATCCCCCATAATACCCAAAATAGTAATTGCATCCATTACCATCTTAGCTTCATTTAGAGTATCATTTTAAGCCATTTTTCCAATAAAGTAGCACACATTCAAGCATCAACAAGGGCCAACGAAGTCATCAATTCAAACAAGGTAAAAAGTTCCATTTTCTTGTGTTTTATTTGAGTTCATCTTAGGCCTAAGCTTGAGTGTTTGTTAGTGTTTTTCCATAGTTGCATTAGTTTATTTTTTGCACCTTAGGGTAGGGAAATTCACTCACACATTTTTTGCACACCCGGTGGGATGCACATCACAAGTGATTTTCACTATTTGCTTGTTGTTTCAATTTTTGGAGGTTAGAATTTTATACACAGGGAAAAATCCACCCCTAAGGGGTGAATTCTCTATTTACAGAGGTGAACTTGTGATAAGCACAGGAAAACACGATTCTGACCTTCCATGAAAAGGGGTGATCTTGAGACAAAAGGAGAAACCATTAGATAGATAGGCGGGTACATAGAAGACCCACTAGAATGGGCAAGATTGTTGAGAACACATGTGATATTGCTAAGCGCAGAGGAAAAATCGTATTCACCCCTCTCCTTTGACAAGTGGCAACAACTTCACTCATCCTCCAAATAGGCAATCTTGATCTCCAGACATAGGCGAATTCTTCTCACACAGAAGCGAACCTAAGGTATTCTAGAACCCTCAATTTTTTTATTTGAGCTTCAATTTGATTTTGGTTTTGGGTACTGATCTACTAACTTGTTTGTCTATGAGTGTATGATTTTACTAATTTTTGCACAGTGAATGGCTTTTCCAAGACTGTTGGTAGAAACTACTGACACATGTTTTGCAAGATGATCAGTCGAAAACTCATTAGTTTGCTCTATCTATTATTTTTTGCACTAATCTTGGCACATGTAGCTTAATTAAAGGGTCAATCAACCTTGTTTGTTATGTTTGGGAGCAATTTTTTGATGTATCCACTCCCCTTGCACCTTTTAGTGATATTGGGTGATGAGAAATCACAACTTCTATTCTAGTTCAATCTATCGAGGAAGTGCTAGTGCATCTAAGCTCTCCCCTTGCGCTACGTGCAAGCCTACAGACCAACAAAAGTGTCTAGTATTTCTTTTCTTTTGTAGAACCTACCTAGGATTTCATCACCCAGGGGACCATTCCAACCATGTGTTACTAATGGGGTATATAAAGTGGGAGAACTAAAGTTGTACCCCAATTGATTCATGTCGGGTCTAGCAAAGCATTGAAGCTATGGTGATACCTAGACAAGACATGCATGGTTGGTCCAAGTTTTCAATACCTCACTAGGGCTCCCAATCCACATTCGTGATGGGCTGGTGTTCATGGTTGTGCCTCATATACCTAGTGTATATTGAGGACACAAGAGATGGCCTATATAGCCTAGTTAGAGACCCATGTTTTAGCCACAGCTTAGTGTCTACGTGTAGGGGATAAACACTATACCCCAAAGTTACTCACCATGTTCTCCCTTGGATTGAGGTAGAAATCCTTGTGGTGGAATATGATAGTCTCAGAGGGAGACTATGAAGGTGAGCCTATGGCATCTGTTGATGACCCTATACCACTAAATCACTAGCTATCCACCTTTGCGAGAAAGGGCAATCTAGAGAACTACCTTGATATCATAGAGTATTAACCTTGGAGACATCCCCTCAAGGTGGTCGACCTACATCAAGTTTGTAATAGATTATGGTTGTGTTGTTTGGAGTGATTTATTTTGGTATACAGTGCTTGTCATGTTGGAATCAAGGAACATTGGTAGGGGGTTGAATCGGTGTTCTACAATTTTTAACTTTATTAATCTGATCATTCAAGCAATTATAACATTCAACCTAAAGAAAAATGTAAGCACATAAACCAATCCACCACAACACCATAATATAAGGATTTTTGTGTGGAAACCTTGTTAGTGGAAAAACCATAGTGGAGGTCAATCCACAATTTGAGTATTCAAATATAAGTGGTTTACAAATGAGGAACACACATGCATTCGAACACACTACCTAGAGCTCACTGCTCAAAATTAGGAAGGCTCACTACCTTATAAAATATTTGGATTACAACCAGAGATTTGAACTAAGATAGTAGCATCTACAAATGCTTGATTATAGTTTTGGTTAGGCTCATGGATTGAATTCTTGACCTTCTATCTTATTCTTCTCTTCTACTCTATTTTTTCTCTAACTTGCATCACAAAATCCTTAATGCACAAGTGAAATTGTGCATAATCACTCTACAATCCTTCTGACATTCAAAATACACATCAGCACCCTTCGAACACATACCAAAATGACATAATAGATCACTTATATATAACCATGACTAAGGATTTAATTGCTTCATGTAAACTTCAATAAAATAGAAAATATTTACCAACTATCAGCTCAAATCATGAATAATATTTAATACACATGCACCAAAGTTAGCCAAAGCATAGTGAAGACCCCAAAAAAAATCTCCAACATAAAAAATACTCCAAAAAATTTTGCCTCAAACATCCGCAACATGTCATATTCACTTAGTCAACCTTCTAGCACTGTTAAACACAAATTCAATCAACCGGATCTCCAAACTTGTACACCAATTGATGTGACGACACAAAACTCAAGAATAAGATATTCTAGATACCCAATGACCTTCCTTGAGATCCACAACCCAAACTGATAATCTTGTGATGCAAATGGATTGAAAAACTCAACTTCAGTCAAATACCCTACTCTTCACACTATCTCTCAGTATGGATAGATACTAAAGTGCAGACCAAATCAATGACTTAGGTTGCCATCAATGAAACACCAGAAGCTATATGCCAACATGTCATTGGTCCAAGTCAGTCCAACCATTTGCATCTTTTTTTTCATGTTTTTAGGACTTTTCCATAGTCTACTATTACCATTGGTGGCGAGTTTGATTCTCACAGAGGCAAACTTTCATTATGGACAAGTGATCTTACCTTGAACGGGGTGATTTTGTGTCTCAGTCCAGTTTTGTCATCCTTTAGGAAAACTTACTCTTGTCATGGGTGAAGTTTCTTGTGGGTCTATTAGTTAGGAGGCCCCATGTCTATTTGTTCCTTAGAATAGGCGATCCTGTCATCTCCTAGGTGATTTCGAGTCAGTCTACCTATTCCCTAAATAGGTGATGTGTGGTTGATTTTGTGCGGGTTAAATATGTAAAAACAAAATGAATCAATCACACCAATAAGACATTATATCAAAAATAGAATATTTAAAACAATAGAGATTGCAAACTCAGTATCTTGTTATCGATGTCATCCTATCATCCTCTATCTCCAGTATTTTCATTGATTCCAGCTGGCTCTTAGATTGTATGCCAGGCTCAATGAACAGTCTTCCTAGAGAACGAGATTGAATATGAAATGCATGTAATACTTAAGCTAAGATATGATTATTCTAAAACATGATTGCTAAGATGAAAAATTATGATGATGCTATGAATAATAAAACTATAATGATAATGCTAGAATGATATAATGCTAGAATTCAATTAATCTCTAATTCCTCTAATGTATGTTGTGTAACCCTTGCTTCGATTAGTTGTGCTATTTATAGAGTTTTTAAAAAGATTGTCATTGGTTGATATGATCAATGATTATGAAAATTCTTGGCAGATCTAATGGTTGAGGATGGATAAGACTAATGAAAAACAAAAGAAAATAGAAAGCAAAATTTGTTTTATTTTTCTGTAAAAGAGGCAAGATAAGATGATGAAGATGATTTGTTAAAAATCATCTTTTTGTGAGATTATGGAAAGATTTTGAAGAAGATAAATAATGAATTATAAAATTCAATTATTTATTTATGGGTGACACATAGGTTTTTCTTAAAATAGAATATTCACCCTAGATTTGAAGAATAATGGAAGTTTTCATAATTAAATAAAATTATGAAAAGATATGGATGATATTCAATTAAATAAAGATATTTAATTAAACCTTTAAGAAATGGTATGTAAATGAAATTAATTAAATAAGATATTTAATTAACTAGAAGAAAGATTTGAAAAGAAATAATCAAATTTAATTAAATCCAAAAAGACTTAATTAAATTCAAAAGTGATAATTAATTAAAATAAATAAAGTGTATTTATTTAATTAATCAAGTTGACATTTGAATGTGAAATAATTAAATAAAATTGATTTATTTAATTATGATGAAGAATAAATTGAATGAACAATATAATTAAATCAATTAAGTTTAATCATATGTACATCACTTTAGAGAATTTAATTAAATAATAAATATTTAATTAAATGCCAGGATTAATCAGATATGACCAATTTTATGCATCTACATTTTTCCCCTCTTTGAAGTGATGTGTGAAACGCATTGCTTCAAAGAAAATATTCATGCTTTCGAAATTTGTTGTGTTTGACTTTACCCCTTTTCTGAAAAATATGCCCCTGACCTAATTCTGATATGTTTCCAATTGAAAAAATGTTGCTGGTGTTAATGATGCCCCCTTAGGAGGTAAATCATTGATGATTATTAGGTTTCTCATAAAATTTAAAAAATTTGAGTTGATGATGAGATTTTGATGTTGATTTAAATTCAATGATTTATCTCTTGAAAACTGATATATAAGGATGCCCCAATGTGAAAATAAAGTCAAAGTTAGATAAAAAGATAAAAAATGTCACAAAACTCACCTTTAGTTGACCTTTAAAAGCTAAAAAGGAGAAAAGGACAAATCATTTTCACTTTTTGACTTTGAGAATCCTGTAGCTCTGATTGTGACTTGGCGAAATGGAGATTTCGTATCAACGTCATAGATTTGAGTGGGCATGCCGATACTAGAGACCAGGTGCATATGGACCACCGGTGAGTCGATCCAACCTCTTTTGCTATTAAATTTTTCTGTTTGGAGTAAAATTTTCCTATTTTTCATAGATTTTAGGTTTTAAAATTCTATTTTAGCACATCTAGAAAAATTTTAGTGTGTTTAGTGTTGAAACCAATTTAGCACATTTGATAAAAAGAGTAGCGCTTCTAGGATGCCATAAGAAAATTAGGGTTGTAGCGCATCTAGGAAAAATAGTAGCGCATATAGAGTTATCATGCATCCAGGAAATGAAGTGGTGCTTAGGTTTAGAGTTTTAGCACTTAGAGGGAAATAGCACATAGAGGAAATGTTTGAGTGCATCTAGTACAAAGAACGATGCATCTGAGTTTTAGCGCATCTAGGATACATAATAGCACATATGAGTTTTAGCGCATAGAGACCATAGATTAACGTATCTCAAAAAAAAAAAATGTGTGAGTTGAGGAAAGTGATGTGAAAATGATGATGTATATTGCTTCCTTGGTCAATATATAGAGAAATTGCTTGATCATCATGTTGATATGGATAGAAAATATGATAAATAATTGATAACTTTGTTTCCAAGATAGAAATCAAAGAGTAGATAGCTAATAACTCTGTTTCCCGTATATGAAAAATAAAGAGTAGATGATTGATAGGACTGTTGATAAATTTTCTCTCTACGATATAAAACAAATAGTAGATGATTTATTGAAAACATATTTGCATTCATGATTGAAATACAAATAAGATGATGGTTTGATTTTTGATAAATTTACATTCTTGAAAAACAAAACAAATAGTAATTGATGATAGAGCATATTGATGTGAGATTCAAATAGACAGATTGTGCATTGATCATCTAATATGAGTCACCTAGATAGAACACTTGATATGGGTCATAGATAGATATGAGTCTGATGAGTATGTGTCACTAATATGGGTCATATATAGATATGAAGCAAATTGATTTTTCTTGATTTGAGATTGAATCATTGATATGATGCCGATTCATTGTCTTGTGTTACCCGAAAGTAGGAGGTTTTCAAAAACCTCAAGATTAGGGAGCATCACTCGGCGGGATGGGATAGGATACCCTAGTTGACGCCAAATGATGTAGCATTGATAGGGGTATGTGGATTGAGATCTTTGTTGTCCATGCCTCTATTTCGGGTCAACAGGGGACTATTGACCGCATTGGCAGAAAGGTGGCATTCAGAGCACAACACCTTTCATTTGCCGACTGGTGAGGTGATTGTGACTCCAAAGGATGTATATAGGATTCTTGGTATTCCAGTGGTAGGCACCCTTGTGTTCTATAATCACAAGGAGCTCAGTGGTACAGATGCTCTAAGGAGAGTGTTTGGTGATGCGCAGATAGTAGGGTACTGGATGCCATGGGCTGACATTAGATGATATCTATCCTTGCCTACAGTTTTGGATGTGTTCATTAGAGGTCTCCTTTGTCCGGATCACTGGTCAAAGGGACTATCAGTGGGATGGGGGAGGATCCTGGAGCAGATGTTGTAGCCATGAAGATATGCATAGGGGAGCTGTATGTTGGCTCACATATATCATGATTTACATCAGGTGGTATATAGGGGTGAATCTAGTTTGTCATGCAGTGTGACACTTCTTCAAATCTGGGCATGGGAGCATCTTGCTATGACGAGACTAGTGTGTCCCAGAGTGAGACCACTAGGTAGACCTTATGTATATGCATATTCGATGTTACTTGTCCAGCCTAAGTTGGGAAAGGTGGATTACTAGAGATTGTGCCTAGATGATCTTGATGCAATGATATGGTGGCCATACCTAGATTGTGAGTCATGGGATATAGATCACCTTGAGATGCCATTTGTAGGTATTCCACAATTTTTGATAGGCCATACGCCCTTCCTTTTAGAGAGATTCTTGGCATTGTGGGTGCATCAATAGTTCAGTTTCCCACAAGGGATGCCGCAGGGGGTTGCTTACTATGCACAGAGTAGGGATGAGGTGGGATGGGGGCCGTGTATTTCATATTAGATAGCATATATAGAGTATATGGCTTTAGTGCCCGAGGCATGGGATGACAGATGAAATATTGTTGATGTTGGTATGTCTGATGAGTACTTAGTATATTATCATACACATCCCTTTCCACGGTTTACCTGTCTTGATGAGCCAACACCCATTTTGGTGGTACTGCAGCTAGGGATAGGGAGATAGGAGGATGTGGCAGGTGGTGAGCAGGTAGCGGTTGGGGGAGATGATGAGGAGAGTAGAGAGGAGGAGGAGAGCTTAGATGGGGATGATGGGGATGATGGCGAAGATGAGGGGTAGGTGCCAGTGAGGCTGATGATTAGGATTGGGTGGAGGACAGTGATCAGGGTTGGTTCCTCGTCACAATAAGGACAAATAACTACTCTACAGGCCCAGGTGCTGACATTGCAAGGAAAATAGGTGCAATTGTAGAGTCAGTTGGTGCAGGCATAGGGATTGGTCACACAACTATAGGCATAGCTGGCATAGTCACAGGCACAAGCACAGGCGAAGGCACATCCTCCTACCCCAGACCCACAGTTACCCAGGTGATGAAAGAGAGAGATGCATTGATACGAAGGGTGGTAGAGGTTGAGGGTGTTGTACAGAGGCTAATAGGCACATTGGAGAGCACATCATTGCGAGCGGCCATTGCCAAGGGCTTAGAGATGGCTAGAGAGGTTGAGTATTATCGAGTCCAGTATGAGGAGTTATGTCCTCCTGAGCACAAAGAGCCTTTCCCATGGTCCCATACTAGGACTAGGAGTAGGACACAGACAAACACACAGAGTCTGGGGTTTCTGGGCCTCGATGGGATCTAGATGTAGGGACTAGTGGTAGGCCACCATCCACGAGAACAGCTCCATCAGGGGTTTCTACCAGCCAGCCTTGACGAATCTAATATTTTATGTGATGTATCTCATATTCTTTGGAGCATGTACATTGAATTTTGATCATATCTCATGTGTCTTGTTAGAATTTTTAGTGTCATTGGACTATTGGACATTTGTATGTATTTTTTATGAGAAATGATATGCAGCAGCAATAAGTTTTGATGATGTGTTTCCTTTGTTATGATGATATGAGATGGATATGCATTTATGTTCGTGCTTATGTGATATAGATATTGATATATGATCTACTGACTAACCTATTTTGCAGGATGATGTGATATGATGATGCGTGATATGATATGTACTAATGATCTTATGTAGGTGTATGATGATGGTAAGAATGCAACGTGTTGAGATGATATGATATATAGTTAATGATGTGGAAATGTAATGTTTATATGAAATTCTTGTGTTTTGAATTTTTCAAATGCTATAAATGATGATGATGTGATGGATGTTATGTTTATGAAATGTATCAAATAAAATGGTATTGAAAAATGAATTGAAAGGATTAATAATGATGAAATGTAATGAATATGAAAATATTGTTGACATGATAAAATGAGAAGTAATTATATGAAATGTAATGAAAATGAGATGATATGGAAAATGTAATGATGAAATGAAAATGAGATGAAAATGAAATGAAATGAGATGAAATGATAAAATGTAATGAAAGGAGATATAAAATGTAAAATTGAAATGATGTGGAATGATAAAATGAAATGTAATATAATGATATGATATGTAATGAAATGTAATGGAATGAAAGGATATGGGAAATGTAATGATGAAATGAAAATGAGATGAAAATTAAATGTAATGATGTGAAAAGTAATAGTAAGAGAGATGAAATGAGATGATAAAATGATATGAGCTGATGAGATGA
Source organism: Sequoia sempervirens (assembly GCA_007258455.2). NCBI lineage: Eukaryota > Viridiplantae > Streptophyta > Pinopsida > Cupressales > Cupressaceae > Sequoia > Sequoia sempervirens. The sequence goes on from VDFB02000003.1 coordinate 680,346,221, forward strand.
TGATAAATGATAATTATATGAATAATGAGGATATGATAATGATGAGAAAAGTATGATGAATAAATAAAAAATGATGAAATAATGATAGGCTAAAAAATGAAATGTAATGACATGAAAGGATGAAAATGTAAAATGATATGAAATGAAATTTGAATGATATGATATAAAATGAAATGAAAATTGAATGATATGATATGTGATGATGAAATATAATGAAATGATATGGAATGAAAGGAATGGAATGATATGATATGTAATGAAATGATATGAAATATGAAATGATAATGCATCATGAAGGATAAATGATTTGAGACAGGTCCCAAATGATGAGAGTTAAACTATATGATATGCACAAGGTCTAGGTGAAATGATAATGAAATGAGGATGAAACAAATGTCCAAATGTCCTCCACATATAGTTTAAAGAGACATGACAACCGTTAATTTATCTGTTTAGCTCTGTTTAAAAACTCCAATGCAAATCTAATATGCAAATATATACATTGATCTAAACAAAATGCAACTAAATAAAACCAACTGTTCATTGAGACTTCGGGTAGCTTTCTTGAATCATCATAGAGCCTTCTAAAATGTTGCAAGTATGTACAAGCATCATAGGGGAGATTAGCACCAATGATGACATGAGTACAACTTTCATGATTTTTGATATAGCAAGCGAACACAAGCATTGAGGTATAATTGAACTGAGATGACTTGAGCATTTCTTGCATATATAGACAAAGACTAACCACCTTCTGATGCAAATGTGGAACTGTCATTAATGATATACATTGGAAATCATGTTTCACAACATTTTTGCATCAAATCGAAAGTTAACCTCAAGACAACAAACAAAGAAAAGTCATCCTCCTTCCTTGCCACTCTAGTTCAGTATATCATTGAGTGTGCTCCAAAGAGATGATGTTGAAAATGTAAAACTTATATTCCAATCATTATTCAGATTTTAGATCATCCATATATGAGTCATGATATGGTATTTTGTTGAAAAATTCTTGTGATATGGGTCAATGGTTGGATAGTTGTTCATATGTTTTGATTGTTTGTTCGCATGACTGAGGTCTATATCATTGCCAAGCTATTTTGGTAGATCCTGAAAGTTGGTTTCCCCAGAGTATGTCAATGTTTGCCCCCAGTATTTGACACAACTTGTTGAAATGGATATGTACAATAATCAAGCCATGGTAAGATGCTATCACTCCAAGAAAATTATGGCAATATGATGTTGGTATGACCCTACGATGAAGGAAAGATGCATGAAATGAGAGCCTAGTGCAAAATATGAACTAATAGATGGAGAGCTACAAATAGCGTCTATTTGCCAAATTTTCACTATTTGTTTTTATTGCATTTTTCTGATGATTTTTTATTTTTTATTTTTTAATTTTATTTTTATCTTTTTGTCGTTACCGAGATGCCTGTTTCTCACATTTTCACCAGGGTAACCATTTTTTCAGGACTTTTTCTGCTGTTTTTGTATTTCTTTCAAACTTTTTCTAATGTTTTGTATTTTTTCAGGACTTTTTCTAATGTTTTTGTATTTCTTTAGGACTTTTTCTAATTTTTTTAGATTTTTTTAGGACTTTTTCTGATGTATTTGTATTTCTTCAGGACTTTTTCTAGATGATTATGACTTCCTTAGACATAATACTTTTTCAGGTGCATGTTGTTGATGGGTTCGTCAAACAAGTCCCCTTCTAGCGTTGATAGCTTGTATGCTCCTAAACCGTATACTACTATGACCACATACGAACATAGCCAATTAGGTTCAAACTTTCCTTTCTTTTCTCTGTCTTGCTGATTGCCTGGGTTCTCTTTTGGAACAAGATCACCAACTTGAAAAGTATGTAGTTTGACTCTGTGATTATAGCTGTGAGGCATCATTTGTTGATAGGCTTTCAAATGATCAGCTGCTTGTTGTCTCTTTTCCTCAAGAATTTCCAATTCTTGCAAATGGGAAACTCTATATTCATCATCTGTTATGAGGCCTTTGAGTGATACTCTAAGTGATGAGATTTCAACTTCTAGTGGAAAAATGGCTTTTGCTCCATAGACAAGAGAAAATGGTGTTTCTCCCATTGGGGTTTAGATACTAGATCTGTAAGCCCACAATGGGAGATTGAGTTGAATGTGCCGGTCTTTCCCTGCATCATTCATAGTATTCTTCAAAAAAATTAATATTGTTTTATTTGAGGCCTATGCTTGGCCATTCCCTTATGGATAATAAGGTGTTGAATATCTATGTTGAATATGGAATCTCTCACAAAGTTTGTCAACATCTTGATTCTTGAATGGTTGTCCATTATCTATGATGATGGAGTTGGAAATTCCATACAGACAAATGAGATAGTTGAGTATGAATGATGAGATTTGTTTGCCAGTGACCTTAGTGTGATGGACTACCTCGATCCACTTGGTAAAATACTTTGTCACTATGATGATGAACTTGTGTCTGTTCGAGGATGAAGGATGAATCTTTCCAACTAGATCCAACCCCCATTGAGAGAATAGCCAGGTTGGTACAAACAATTGTAGTTCCTATGCTGGTGCATGAATGAGATTTCCATGTATCTGGCATTTAGAGCACTTTGTTACAAAAGTGAATGATTCCCTCTCCATTGTAGGCCAGTAATAACCCATTCTAATAATTTCTTAGATAAGGTTAGTCAACTTGAATGAGTACCACAAATTCCGCCATGAAATTCTTGTAAAGCCTTATTAGATTTGTCAAATTCAAGACATCAAAGTAAATTACCATCAAGACCGCAGTGATAGAGAGTGTCAGCGATAAGGGTATAGCGAGAAGATTGGCATAAATCTTGCCACACCAAGGTGAATTGGATCCTACTAAGTGGCAAATGATTTGGCTTTCAAGTGTGTCATAGCAAGCGTAAATGATTGTTCCACCAAAAATTTGTACTAAGCCTAAGTTTCTGGGAGTTGTAACAATGAAGCGATTGGGGCCATAGCATTAGCTGCCTTGGAATTTCAATGAACTTGATGTCTACAAAGTATTTCTTGAAATCGTCAACCATTTTCTTATATGGCAATAATTTGTCATCTTTGGTCTGATAGTCATCATTGATTTGGTTAATGACTAACTGTGAGTCACCATAGACTTGCAATTCTATGATTCTCCATTCCAATGCTATTTTGAGCCTAGTGATTAAAGCTTCATATTCGTCTATGTTAGTAGTACATGGAAACATTAGCCAATATGAATGAGGAATGGTATTTCCTTGAGGGGTAACAAAGAGTATGCCTACCCCTAATCCATGTTGAGTAAATGAGCCATCAAAATATAATGACTAATGTTGCTTTGACACTGTCGTGAAGACATCAACATTGGGAAATTCAATGTGCATGGGATGTTCTGCTTGTAGGGGTGCTTCAGCCAGTTGGTCAACAATAGCTTGTCCTTTGATTTCTTTGCGATCAATATAATGAATATCAAACTCGCTTAAGATCATGACCCATTTTGCTAACCTTCCTGTCAATGTGGCCTTGCTTAATAGATATTTGAGTGGATCAATCTTCGCAACTAGATTGATTGTATGAGTTAACATGTAATGTTGAAACTTTTGGGAGGAAAAGACCACTGCTAGGAAAGCCTTCTTGATGAAAGTGTAGTTGAGTTCATGACCTGTTAATGTTCGGTTGATATAATAGATTGCATGTTATTTTCCTGTAGAGTCTTCTTGTGCTAACAATGCCCCCAAAGATGTCTCTGTGGCAGCAATGTATAAGATGAGTGGTTTGTCCAGATTTCATGGTATCAGAACTAGTGGGTTCATCAATTACTACTTGATTTGTTGAAAGGCCACTTCACACTTATCATCCCATTTGAAGGGAACATTCTTATGTAGTAGATGTGTGAAAGGTAGACATTTATTTGCTAGTTGTGCAATGAATCTTTGTATAGATTGAAGTCATCCCTCGAGTGATCTTAACTGACTGATATTCCTTGGTGGAGGAATTTCCATAATTTCTTGTACCTTGGTGGGATCTACTTCGATTCCTTTTGCTGAAACTATATATCCCAAGAGTTTTCCAGATGTGACTCCGAAAACACATTTCTTACAGTTGAGGCATATTTTAAACTTTTCCAACCTTGCAAATATTTTGGATAATATCTCGATATGTCCTTCTCTTGTGTATGATTTTTGCAGTATGTCATCGACATAACCTTCCATGAATGTGTGCATCATGTCATGAAAAATTGTAGTCATAGCTCTTTGGTATGTAGCCCCAACATTATTTAAACCGAAAGGCATGACGTTCCAATAGTAAGTCCCCCAGGGACATGTGAAAGTTGTTTTGTCTTGGTCTTCAAGTGCAATCTTGATTTGGTTATAACCAGAGAAACCATCTATTAGTAAATACATGGAATGGGCAGCCGTCAGGTCAACTATAGTCTCAATGCTTGGAAGAGGAAAATCATACTTAGGACAGGCCTTATTAAGATCTCTGAAATTTGTGCACACTTTAACACTTTTGTCAGGTTTGGACATAGGAAAAATGTTGGAGATCCATTCTACATAGTCAATTAATCTTATAAATCCCACATCGAGGAGTTTCTTAAGTTTTTCTTTAACTAGTAGTGCCACATGAGGATGCATTTTTCTAAGTTTTTGTTTTAGAGGATTTACTCCTGGTTCAATTGACAAGTGATGCATTATAAGATCCAGATCAAGACCTAGCATGTCTACATAAGACCAAGAAAAATTGACTTGATTTTCTCTGAGAAATTCCATGAACTCAGGTACTTCTTTATTCATCGTTGATGTAGCTAACTATAGAATCCCCAGTTTCTCTGTAGTTTCAAGATTAACTACTTTTGTAGGCTCAATCAAAATAGGCGATCACTCATGATAGTGCTCTGAAAGAGTGTCAAGCATCCCATCATATGGTGCCTTAAAAAAAATTTCACCGTCTAATACGCTCTTTGTTTTATCTTTTGTTTGATCTAGCACTGCCAGATTCTGGGTTTCACCATTAGATCTTTCTTTTTGATTTTTACTTTTGCAGCTAGGAAAATTGATACTCTCCTAACTAAGGATCTCATGCTAAGAATCACCAGTGGAACAATCATTTAAATCATCTGTGGAAAGGAAGTTTACAATAGATTCATTAGTTGGAAACATAGGTATATCAAGAGGTTGAGATAGATCCCAGTCAATGAGATCATGATGTATTAATGGTAGCAGGTCATTAGGTTGTGTGAAATCGGCTATGGTTATGGTCATAACGGAGGTATCGATAGGATCTGAGGTATGAGGTAGATCAATGATGGTACTGTCCTCAAAATAGTCTTGTTCGATTAAATCTAACTCGGTATCACTAGAATCATAGTTACATTGTAGTTTAGATTCGTGTGGTTGGGTCCCCGAACCTTGTCCATTGATTAGAGTAGGCATATACTTGTGTATCACATCAACCTATTTATCCTTCCAGAATTCATCATTATGGATGGTATCACATTCGTATTCTCCAGAGTCTGTGTCAGAGTTATTATCGATGAAATTATGAATAGTTGTTAAGCATGCTTCCTTTGGATCAGATCTTTCTAGCAATGTGAGCACAATATTATCCAATTGTTTGGATGTTGTTTCCTTTGAGCTAGTATCATAGCCTAGTCCTATTTTAGCTTTTGCAGCAAGTGCTAGAGGATCAATAGGCTCAACTAATCCTTTTTCTTTTTTTGATAGGACCATTACCCTCATAGCCCATCTTTTGCATGATTCCCTTACCATATTTATTAGTTGGTAACTTGATATTCAGAACTATTTCATCTTCATCTTCATCTCTATAGAGCCATTTTAGCATTTCACTATCCTCAAGATCTTCCATTGGGAATTTCTCCTTGATAAATTGTCCATTGAATTTTGTGATTGGTTCGGCCATTGATTGTGTTGATGTTGATGCTACAGATATCAGATGGTGTATGATAGAATGTTGTCCATGTGACTGAGGTGACATAGGAAGATTAGCAAGATAGAGAGAATATTCTCCTTCTCCATTATCCTTGAATCATAATTGCTTGTCAAAGGTTTTGGTTAGTTGACTGATTTGTGTATCAAATTTTGGAGAAGTGCTAGTAGTTACTTCTCGATTGTTAGGAACCAAAGTGTCTTGAATAGCTTTGATGGTAGCACAAGTTTGACTGTGAGAATTAGCGACCAATATCATGATCTCCTATTTGTCATAAGGAAACTTAAGACACTGATGATATGTAGATGGTACAAATTGCATGTCGTGGATCCAAGGATGACCCAACAGGATGTTGTATGTGAGATCACAGTGTAATACTTGAAAAAAAGTATTTTTGATAATGGGTCCCACTCTAATTGGTAGCATGATTAAACCCTTGGATGCTCTTTCCTCATCATCATAGGCTTTAATGGTAATCTTTCTTCTGGGATCAATGGAATCCTCAGAAAATCCTAAAGCCTAAATTAATTTCATGATACATATGTTTAAACAAGCACCTCCATCTATTAGAACTCGTCTGACACAAAACTTGTGGACCTTGACTTCTAAGTCCAATGATGAATTATGGGGATGTGTCATGGAAACATTGTCTTTCTTAGAGAATGAAAGGCATGTGGGTGAGGAAAAATGTCCCACCATGGCTTGAAATTGATCCACATTCAGATTATCAGATACAGTTGTCTCGATGAGGGCTTTGTCTAGAATTTCATTATGTGCCGGGGAAATCTTCAGAAGTTCCAAGATAAAGATTTGAGTAGAATTTTTTCCAAGTTGATTGATTAAATCAAATTGATGTGACAGTAGTGGCACAATGGATTTTGAAGGAGAAACTTTTAGGATAACTTTAGCTTGTTCCCTTGTTGTTACGATAACTTCTTAATACTCCATTTTCTCTTTGACTTTTATAACATTAACCTGCTCTTCATCAGTGTAGATGTGATTGATTATGTGCTCATTGACATGATTCACATTCTTTCCAAAAGACTCACCCTTTTGATAGTTGGGCAAAGGATTTTGAAATGCTTGGTGGTCTTCATTTGATTGTTGGTTCCCTTCTATTGTGACAATGTCTTTGTCAATTAAATCTTGAATAGCGTTCTTTAAATCTTGGCAATTATTCGTATGATGGCCTTTACATCTATGATATTCATAATAGTACACATCATTCCATGATGGTGGCTTCACACTAGGTTTTAAGTTACGTTGAGGCGGTAGGGTAATAGCGTTCTTTTCCATTAAGTCTTTAAGGGCGGATTCTAGAGATTGTCCCAATGAAGTAAAAGTTCTTTTGTTGGAGAAAAATGAAGATTGTTGCGGATTCATGTTTGATGTATTTCCTAAGGTATTGTTATTTTTGTTTCCATGATACCCTTGATTGTTGGTATTATTTTGATTTGGAACAAAAGTTGGATTTTGGTTATTCCTCAGAGGAGGAAGGGAGTTGTTTCCCTGATTTGTAACCAAGTTGACATTGTTGTAGTTGTTGTTGTGTGAAACACTAAGAACAACTGGCTTAGCTAAGACATGATGTGCATCCACAACATGATCATTCACCATGTTTTTGTTGAGAGTCCAAAATCTAGATTTGTCATTGTGGTGATTTGAGGAGCTAGGATTGTCTTTATCAAGTTTGATTATCCCTCTCTAAACTAATGTATTTTCAATCGTGATTGTATTTTCAATCATTTTCTAAAAAGAGGGAGGACAATGAAGATTTAGACGATAGCTCATCTCTTGATCCAAGCTATTTATGAATGTGGTGATCTTTTCTTTTTCAAGAACATGACGTGGATATCTAGTGAACAATCTTCTCCATCTCTAAAGAAATGTGATGAATGATTCACCAAGTTTTTTCTTATCCTTGCATATAGATCAATAATTGTGATTTGGTGTTGTATGTTATAGTAATATTGAGAGATGAACTTGTTGATCATTTCCTCAAATTTTTTGACAGGAAGTGTAATTCTTGATAACCATTCCATAGATTGGCCTCCAAGACTTCATGGGAACAAACACATTAAGTATGTATCCTCATCAGAAAATTCTAAAGTCATGTTTCGAAAGTCTCTAATATGGTCAATGGGATCTGATTTTTTGTTATAATGATCAAACTTTGGAATTTCACAATCCTTAGGAAACGAAATCATGTTGAGACATTGATCAAAAGGATATGGAAATATATCATCGAGAGCATATGTCTTTATTGTGGCTCCCCCTTGTAGATCTTTAATTTGTCCTTCTAATGTTTTAACATATTGAGTCAAGGCACTAAGGCTAGATGAGGGTGTTTCATCAGGATTACTCTTTATGTTCTCAGTGTTAAAGTCATGAGATAGTTTAGCTCCTTTATTAACCAGAAACAATAAATATTTTTGTTTGTCTCATTCTACGAGCCTTTCTACTACTCTAATAAATTTAGGATCTTGTTCCGCTTCTTTAAGGTGTTGTTATTCTTCTTGTTCATCTTCACTATCCTCAAGAGTTTTTCTCAGATCTCTATTGGAAGCAAATGGATTCTTTTCTCTTTCGGTCATGTTGTCTTCAGAAAGGGGATTTCGACTCATGCTATAAAGGGGATCAGTATTTTCACCTTCTTCTTGAGTTGTTTCAATGTATGATCTTCTTGTTGAATATCTTACTTCAGTTTACTATATTGTGATCATGTAAAAATAGGCATATGATTTCAAGATGTTCTCCTAAACTTAGATCATAGTTTGATGAGTGCAATCAATGATGATGTTTTAATCTGATACAATGAAAATCTTATGATATAATCAAAAATATGTTTCCTAATTTGTGGTTGTGGCTTCCAATGATAAAGGATGTCAGAATCCTATTGGAAGAAGTTGAACCAAGCATTTAGAAGTTTGTGATGGAAAGTGCACTGGTAAGATTTGATCTTTGTTTTCAAAGAATGATCAATATATCAAATAGTCTATTTCAACTCACTGAAGTATTTGACTAGGATGCGTCGAATATTCAATAGAAGGTTGTGGTATGTAGTTGAAATCAAGAGGCTTATTGTGATTATGTCATTGAGAGAGAGCTCTTCTTTGAAAATAGGCTCGTGAATCTAGAGGGTCCATAGTGTATTCATCAGTAAATCCTCTGATAAAATCTTGTAATCTATGCAGAAATTTACGATAATGGAGCAAGATGTGTCGACTCTTGTATAAAAACTTCCTTCATTGTAAGATTTTCTTGTAGCCTAGAGTTTTCTTGGGTTTCCTGATCCTAAATTGGTAATTGACTTCTTAACAAACTTGGTAGATTTCCACTCTCTAAGAATGAGAGAAAATATGCTACTAGACCAGGAATTCTATAAACTCAGATTTGTCAAAAATAATGATTTTGGGAAAAATGATAGATGCACTTTTCTGTTGCCTATATGTGCTTCAGAAATAGGGACATGAGCTAGATAAATGGTCAAATGTGCTTCAATATTTCCTAGATATGCTACTCTGTAGCCTATATGCACTTCAAAAAATGTTTTGATAATGACCCAAAAAACTGTTTGCAGAATACTCAACCTATGTGCTAAAAAATACTCCAAATGCATTGAAATAGACCCTAAAAGTGTTGATTTAACAAGTGAATGCGCTAAAATAGACCTTATATGCACGAAAATATACCCTAGATGCGCTAAAACAATTTTTCCAAGGTATTTTCCTGAACAGTTAAGAACAATTTTTAGCTAAAATTTGACATTTTCATTTCAGATGATCTTTTATCTGAATTAGTGTGATTGAAAACACAACAAGCACCTTGAAAACAATTTTTTTTAAGTCCTATACTAAACATCAAGTGTATGTTTCAAAAATGTTTCTCAAAAAGTGTTTTCATAGGTTTCACACATGACAGACAATTCAGACAGACTCACTCTTAGTACTAAAG